>MU563656.1:731745-761745 GCA_024362625.1 Silurus asotus
GTGTGTGTGTGTGTGTGTGTGTGTGTGTGTGTGTGTGTGTGTGTGTGTGTGTGTGAAAGAGAGAGAGAAAGAGAGATATTCTAGTGGATCATGAACATCATAAGCAGCTTGCCGTTAAATCCCGGCCGCGCGCGTCACCGTGCTCCTTACCTGTGTTTAATGAACTGATGAAAGAAGAGAGAAAAAGAAAAGTTGGGCACGCGCTCCCGGGACACCGCTATGATACCCTACACCCGTCTGCGCGTGCGAACGGCTCTCGCGCACGAACAAAGTTCCACCTAATCTCGTGCGAAGTCCCATCCGGGGATCAGTTTGTTCCAGACAGACTCCAGACAGACTCCGGTCGGGCACTCTGTCTGCGCTAGCGCGCGCGCATCACCGAGGGCGCGTTCACAACGGGGCACCGCGAGCACGCGCCGGAGACTGGCGTCAGACTAAACCAATGACGTCCAGGAGCCACATTCAGCAGGCCAATAACGGAACCAGCAAACTGCGGGCCAGACAAAGAAACATCACACACCGGAAACTGCTCCGGATTCATCTGCAGCTTCCCGGTGTTCAGGAACCGCACTGTTCCGAGGAAACGTTTCTTCTAATCAAATGTACACAGTTCGAGCTGCCTGTTTCAAAATCCAATGAAAATCACCAATTAGAAAAAGAAGATAATCAATAATCAATTCATACATTCATTTATTTAATCATTCATCCATTCAATCATTTATTCATTTATCTATTTACATATTCATACATTCTAATCACTCATCAATCCACACATTCAATCATTCATCTGTTTATCCATCCATCATCCATTAATCTATCCATCCATTAATTCATCCATTAATCTATCCATCCATTAATCCATCCATTCATTCATTCATATCTATCTATCTATCTATCTATCTATCTATCTATCTATCTATCTATCTATCTATCTATCTATCTATCTATTAAATTCATCCATTCATTCACTATTACTTAATTTATTCATTCATTCATACATTTATTCATTCTTCCAACTATTATTTTATTTATCTATCCATCGATTCATCTATCTATTCATCCATTCTATTATACATTCATTCATCTATTCATTCATCCACCCATTCATTCATTTATTTATACATTCTTCCAATTCTTTCGATTATTCCATTCATTTATCATATCTGTTTGTTTATCCATCAACTCATTTATTCATCCACCCATTCATTTATTTATCTTTACATCCATCCATCCATCCATCCATCCATCTATCCATCCATCCATTTCTTTATCCATCTGTTCATTCATCCATTCATTGATCCTTCATCAAGGCTGCTTTGATAGATCATGTGGCCATTCTCGAAAAGACGTAGTCCCCAAAAATAACACATTTTCAAAGAAGTTTCTTTAAAAAACAAATAAAAAAAACAAATTTAGTTAAAATGCCAAGCTAAAGAAAAAGACTGGAGATTTGATGGCAAAAATGAGCCAGGTTCTTCCAGGAAGAACCCAAAGAACCACACTGAGTGCATGACCATGATATACTTTCTACATCCAACTATTCAACACCTCCTTTTGCATTTGTGAAGACCTCATTTTTCTGTTTCCATTATCTCCAAAAGTCTGGTTCTTTTCACTTCTGTGTCATAATGGTGGCAGAAATCATCTTGAATTTTTTTTATGCGTTTGGCACACAATCTTCTTGGGAACCATCCAAGACACTAATTAGCTCCACTTGGCACACAGTCATGACCTTCCTTACTTTCTAACATTACTGGAAACCATCAGCTCTCCAAATGACCCACACACTTGGCACTTTTCTCAGTGTGTGTATTCCAGTGTCAGGGAGTGCTTTTCACACCCAGACCTTCAGTGGTGATCTACCTGATTCAATCCACCTCTTAATACCACAGCTATAGACGCCATCAAAATGATAGAGAAATTACATTAAAGGTTTCTTACAACAGACTCAAGAATAGTATCATTTTTTTGAGAACATCACATCATATTAATATAAAACAAATTTCAGTGGTTCTCTAATGAATGTATCCAAACTGAAGATCCACCATATTGAACACAAGCATCGAAAGGATGATGATGATCAGGAATGTCTCTGTTCTCACTCATGTTCTCATCACTGACTCCCTCTGTCTCATCCACGTTAAAACCAGACTTCTTGTTGCCTTCTGCCTGCTCACTGTGGGCTTCAGAAACTCGTCTCCGTCTGTGGTGTGTGTGTGAGGGAAAATCTACGAGCGCTTTGGAAGTGAAGTTCATTCATTTCACTTGAGATAAAGAGTTTTTATTAATATTTGTGTAACAGATACTGTATTTATATTGTGCTTTAGGGAGAATCCGTCGAGTTGAAAAGAATAATAAAGAAGTTATATAAATAATTTATTTTCTATTATTCGATCATTTAATTGGGCATCATTTAAATGCGCCATAAAATAAATATTTTTGGTTTTTTTTTTATTATTAATAATAATGCTTATAAACAATATACAAACAGTAACACAACCATCAACAAATACAAATGGTGAAGGACAATTTTTATTTTTGAAACAATTGGCAGGTATTGCTCAAGTTCTGTCATGAAAACAAAGAGAGTGAAATTGTGGAAGAGGTCCAATCAGATTTACCACATAAAACTGTTTTCTTTAACTTCTGATCATTTATTTATGTTTCGAGACACAAATAAATGGAAAGGCGGCCATTTTGGATTCGGCACTTCCGCCTTTCCGGGGACCCATGATGCAGCGCGCGCCTGTGGAGCGGGCCGCCATGTTTGTGTATGGCTTCAGCTCCGTCTTCACATAAATCCACTCAGAAACACTTCGGGTCCCTCAGGAGAGAGAAAATAAACACTCCGGAAGCATCCGGAATGCACTTATCCACATTTTAAAGGAACTAAACAGAAGACACCCGCCGTCCTGTGTGATGGCCGCCAGTCCCCGAGGTATGAGCTGCTTTTATCAACCTGTCTGCGGGAGAGCGACGGCTGCTAGCATGATTAGCATGACGGCGTTTTCTAGCGATTTATAGACACGGAGCGACTCACAGCAGAGGCCAAATTGGGCCAAAAAAAGCGAGCATTCTCGAGATATTCGTACTAAATATGAATGATTGAGCGTTTAGGCGATGGTTTAGCTTATTCAAGGTGCAGATATGGTTACGTTTATTGTTCGTGTCGTCTCGGGTGGACTCGTGTAGTTTCGGCTGTTTTCGGCAGCACTCGGTTTTTACGAGCTTAGAAGCGATCAGGAAGGCATGTGCCCCAATTAAGCGAAATGGTTTGTTTATTTAGGCTTCATCCGTTCAAATAGAAGCGTTGTAACGTCACCAGTGGTGTGGTAAAGCTCACAGTGAAGAAATAACCCTGGAAGGAGTCTCCAGTGTCAGAATTGGTGCAAGTGAAACAGGAAAGGGTGATAACTAGAGGACGACCGTTATCTAGGTTGGATCGCGCTTACTGATAAATCGATTAATCAACCGATTTACAGTGTTTAAAATAGATACTGGATAAAAGATAGACATACAAGCCTAACGCTACACGTACTGATCTTTGTTACAGGATAAAAAAAAATCATTAATTGTACAATTCTAAATATTAACATCACGTCTAGTCACTGATTCGCCTCTAGAGGCCGCTCTCATAATGACAGCGGAAGCCGGAAAAACTATCTGTATGGATTTTTGCCGATAGTTCCAGCATCTGGTTGGTCTCTAGTGATACATTATTTTCTAAAATGTGTTCCTGTTGTTTTGGATGCTGGAGATAATTATTCTGAGTGCGATTTATCCCAGATGAGGAGTTTGATGAGTATGATAAGCCAGGAGCGGAGAGATCGAGGAGGCGAAGAGGAGGAGGAGAGGAAGATGATCTGGACAGGTGAGTCCACACCTGCATGTTAATGATCATTAATGAGTAATAAGGGATGTTACACTCTTTTACTGTGACGGTTGTAACGAGCGCAGCGTTTCGGTAATCGTTGTGCTTCTACTGCTACGGGGGGGGAGTCCGGCTGATAACAGTGAGCAAAATGGAAAAACTAAATAAAATACAAATTTGTTTTTGAAATTATTCCGACACCACATAAAATGTGTGTTTGATAGAATGAGAATGGAATTACGTCATAAATACAGAAGACTAATTCAAACAATATCTTTAAAGTGACAGCAAATAATGTAAAAGATAAATGAGTATATAATAAAGCAGAGTAAAAATAAAAGTGTAAATACAAACCTTTATTTATATCTAAAATATATTTAAAAGAAAAATTGACATTTAGTTTTTGCTGTCGGTTGGAAGGAGAGACGTGCAGCCGTCTGTCCACGCTCCACTCCTCCGCTGACTTTTCAGGAATTGATTTAACATTTTCAAGCCCCGGCGGATGAGAACGTCTCTTACCTTTCACGCCATTTCGCTGTTCACGTTTGGTTTGTTGGGTGGGGGGGCGGTTGTGTGTGTGTGTGTGTGTGTGTGTGTGTGTGTGTGTGTGTGTGTGTGTGTGTTGAACGGAAGTGTTTCTAACCTGATTTGTGACTCGACAGTGATTTGGAAGGCGACCTGCTGGAGGAGGACTGGCTTTCATCCAAGAAGGTAACTGTAACTACACTTACAAACATCATCATGTACAGAAGGTTGTGGTGACAGGGGCACTAACTGGTTCTGATCCTCCTGCAGAATCCGTCCGAGCTGTCAGACGAAGAGCTCAACGACGATCTGCTGCAGAGTGACGAGGAAGACCAGGACACCAGGTTTGCTGCGAATCTGAGGTTAAACGGTGCTCAGTGCTCGCTGAAGGGAACTGATCACACAGCATATCTGTGTGTTTTATGTCATTTCTAGTGGGCAGAGGGCAGTTTTGACTTTTTTAATCACTTGTCAGCTAATACCTTTTGGTAAACCGTGTGTGTGTGTGTGTGTGTGTGTGTTAGTGTGCAGGGTGCAGCAGTGAGCCTGAACGCCACCTCGGGGCTCGGCGATTCCTACCTGCTCCAGGAAGGAGACGAATATGCAGATGGGGAGTATGGGGTGACACCGGAGGGGGAGGAGGAGTACAGGGCTGAAGAGTATGGAGGTGAAGAGGGAGTGGAGTACAACACAGTTGGAAACGAAGACGAGGTGCTGGAGCTGCAGATCGACGAGCCGCTGGACGACGAATTTCAAGTGAGCGCTGCTTTCTTCCGACGTCCAGCGTTTGTGTTTTGTTTTGCGCCCCCCCTCCCCTCCTCTGTCTAGTGTCTGGAGTGGAAGATCTCCTGCTAATAGAGCTTTTAAACCTGAATGTGGACCGCACCCCGGGCCTCCTCACCTTTACACAAATCTCCATTAAAAACTAGTGGAACATCTTCCTAGAAGAGCAAATGGAGACCAGGCGTGGTATAGGATGGCTTTAAAAGAAGCAATCTTTCAGTCAGGTGTCCAAAAACCTTAGCTCGTTAAACCTGGTCATGGCGGTTTAACGATTCCAGACAGATGTAGGTGAAGCAAAGTGGGCATCAGGGTGGGTGTCAAATTAAGAAATCGAATGCACATTAAACTAGGAGTTAAGTGAAGAGCGTTATCAGGAACTCCAGCTGCATTTCCTTCTCGACACGAAGCCCCCTTTACACATCTACACACCTTAGTCCCTCTTTTTTCTCCTCATCGGGTGACGTTTCATTCCAGACTTCTTTTGTCCTCAGCCGGGATCAGATAAGAAGTGAAAAGACGGTTAACCTCTGCCTTTTAAACTCCGACACGGCCTGGATGATTGATGAGTTTGTTCCTGTCTTTGCTCAACATATCAGTCTGTTTATTTCTTTATTTATTTCCCGTACTGAAAGAAGGACGGGGCGGTGAAAGGGGCTTTCTGAGACATGTCCTTGGAGACTTTTTTTGTTGTCTTTTTTTATAAAGGGGTTTTAGATGGACCGAGACATGTTGTGATGGAACCTGATTGTGTTTTTATTCATAAACACACAAACCCTTTGTACATGTGTGTGTGTGAGAGAGAGAGAGAGATATGGTATCAGTGTGTAATGTGTGTGTGTGTGTGTGCGCGTGTGTACTGTATGTGTGTTTTAGTGTGTGTCTCTAAACGTTTAAATGACCGATGACATTGTTCATCACCGTGTTTGTACACATAAAGATGACTCGGTCAGTGATATTGTTACCGTGTGTGTGTGTGTGTGTGTGTGTTTTTTTTGGCGCATCGTCTCGAATATTAACATCTCATTGAAATTCAAATGAAGGCAGGAATACTAATGGGGCATAGAAATGTGACCAAGATCCCTACTGTTATGCTAATGCAACACTCTCTTCCATCTCGTACACTAACACTCACACGCGCGCACACACACACACACACGCACGCATACACACGCTGTCCTTTTCTCCACACGTGACGTTAACATGTTCATTCCGTACCTCGTGCAGGCTCTAGTAATCCTCTTCATCATCGTGCTTTTTTTTTGCACATCTCTCAATAAACAGCTAAAAAATAGGTGATTTTGTAAAAAAAATCCCCGTCCCCGTGTTCTCCTGCAGGTCGAGGACTACGGAGCCGAGCCACAGGAAGTGCAGCTCGGCCAACAGGAAGTGACCGAGGCGGAGATGGAGGAGCCTGAGGAGGAAGTCGAAAACGTCTCGCAGGTCACGGAAACGGAGGAGGTAATGGATGGTTTTGTGGTGATGAACTCGTGCATGTTGTTAATATTGTTGTTTTTGTCCCCTGACCAAGTGCACACTTTCCAGTGCTAATTTTATTTCATTAAAGATGGAGCCCGAAGCTGAACACGAGCCTGAGACGAAGGAGGAATCAGACGAAGACGAGGAAGACGACGAAGAATCCGAGCGGTTGCGTTTCAAAACCGAGCGCAAGGACAGCACCGTCGTCCGACTGTCCGACGCCACCAGCAAACGCCGGAACATTCCGGAAACCTTGGGTACGTCCCACAGACGAGGCTTATCGTTGATTGTTCAAATTATTATTTATTTTTTAAATACATACGCGTGTGTGTTTATACGTACATACATCCTTATATTTTTTTTCTTTAAGAACTGACTGAAGAGGCCAAAGCAGACCTGCTGGAGTTCGAGGAGAAGGAACGTCAGAGAAAATATGGCCGCTTCTGTGGACGAGGTAGCAGAGGAGGAGGAGGAGGAAGAGGAGGACCTCAAATGTTAGGGATGGGAGGGTTCCGTAAAGACGCAGGAGGACGAGGCAGGATGAACGAATCCAGACCTCCGCTGATGCCAGTGGGCTTAGGCATGCGGGTAAATTCTGAATTCTGATTGGTCGGCTGGTGGTGCTTGTTCTCTGAGACGTGCTGTTTTAGATTTTATCGGTTTTATAGTGAATTTTCACGACACTCAATTTAAAAATTCAGTTACAGGGGGGGAAAAACTCTGGGCTCCAGACCTCTAAACACCAGCCCTCACCTTTTACGGGCATTAAACCGCAGTTCATACACGTCCGTCCTTTCAGGTTCACGTGTTTGAGTGGAGCAGAGTGGGTTTGCTTTCGAAAAGTCAATTAGCCCGACTCTCGCGCTTATCCGCGTTGATACACGGATTACCCCCGAACCACTTGGCAGCGGTCCATCAAAAAGCATTACGCCAAATTAAATCTGCACTTTGTCTAAGGATTTAGCTCTCGATGCTTATTTTATTATTAAATACCCATCGAGGAGAGTAATCCCCTCTTTTTTTCCTTTTGTGACCTTTTTATACCAGCGGGGAAAATCATGTCTGGGTCTCTGTGTCTCAGAACTTCAGGACAAAATCCTTTAATTTTTTTTTTCCCATTCATTTTTACAGATTTTATTCATTTGTATGTTGTTCTCTCTTTCTTTCTCTTTTAGCCCAGAATGATTTCCCATCAGTCCCATCGTCCTCAGCCCCGTCCCTCCGTCCCCTCGCGTGGAGGTCCCGGTCTTTTCCCCCCACCGCTCATCCCGATCCCCCAGCAGCCTCTGCAGTCCCTGATTCCTCTGCGCTCGTCGGCGCCGCACCAGAGGCCGCAGCCGGAACCGCACCCACAGCGCCCTCACGGACACGCGCATCCACACACACACTCCAACCACCAGCAGCAGCAGCAGCAGCAGCAGCAGCAGCCAAAGAACATTCACATCAACCCGCATTTCAGAGGGCCGTCTCCATCCTCACCTGCGCAGGGTACAACACCTCACACTCGAACGGGACAGCTCCGAGTGGGCGTGGCTTAATTCTGCACACCACACTCTAAAGGGAATATATACATAATCTTGACACCATATATGTAAATGGGCGTGGCTTTACAGCTGATCTGCTTATGGGTAATATAGTGATGGTTTTAAGACCATTTATAGAAAGATGTTTAAAATGTGTGTACGAATATCCCAATGGTATTTATGACCATATATGGTGTTTAGTGGGCGTGGCTTCATGGCTACACTGTGGAAGGGAATATTAACCCATTTTCGAGTAATAAATCATCATTCCCTAATGATAAACACGGAGTGAAACGTGTACTTGTTTGTGTTCGTCTCTCGCAGTTCCGATGATCTCGCCTGCCCCGAATCAGCCCAGGCCCAACCTCGGCCCTCAGAGATTCCCGGTAAGCGAGCTCGCCTTCACCTCACGTGCACTCCAGTGCAAGTAACTGTTTACCTGTGGTCTTTTCACACGTCACACCGGCCCCTAGTGGTGACTTTGATGAAGGACATATTGTGTGTACGTCTAATATCATGATCCGATCTAAAAAAACGAAGCATAAAGAGAATTTCTATTAATGTGAACACATTTGCGTGCACGATTTGCATGAGCACAGTGTAAATATGTTCCTCCTGGTCTGTTATTGGTGCATCTTTAGTCTTCGTGTTTGATATTCCTTAAATGTGTTATTTTTTTTTTGGGGGGGGTCCTTCAAATTCGGACATTATTTAAAATGCTAATGCAGCAGCAGCTAGCGTCGGCCCTCTGGGTGCCTGATTAGCATCGATTATCATACCAGGATGTTTCACGTCAACATCAGCTCTCTGATGAATATTAATGTTAATCCCACGTGCTTAAAATATTCCACATTTTATTTTTCTGTATTTTTATATATTTTTTTTTATGTAAAAAAAACTTGCCATTGCTATTATTCGATTTCTGATTTAAATTCTTTTTTTTTCTCGAGCTCTGCCCCCTCGCCGGTCGGCGTTTGTCTTTCGGTATTTGTTTTATCTCGTATGCAGATCGTATCGCTCACGCATCGACCGTCCGAGTGCGTATTTGCCGAGGATTAGCTCGGCGCCATGTTTCTATCACGCGGCGAGGCATTGCGGCCGTCTTTAAGCTCCTATTGTGTTTGAGTCGCTGACCTTTTTTTTTCTTTCCTTTTCTCCCCTCACCACTTCACTATTCTTCCTTGCTCTGCGTAGCTAATCCGCCTGATTAACTTTCCCTTAAGTAACTTTTTCTCCGAGCGCACCTTCGCCTAGATTAAAAGCCCCTCAATCGCATCTTAAGTCATTAGTAATGAGCTGTGGGGAGACTCTTTATCGAGCAGAGTGTCGTTTCTTTAAAAAGAATAAAAGAGTCTGCGACGAGGGGGATCGACGTCCGGCAGGGGGATTAGTCGATCGTTATCTCGGGACTGATGGTGGAGGGTGGGGTGGGGTATTGTTTCCATAGCGACGAGGCGGTGTCTTCGTTTTCTTACAGTATAACCGACACCGTGCTTTTTGATCTTCCCCGATGTTTTCAGGGTCCTGTGGATTTCCAGCAGCACCTTCAGAATAGTTTCCTCCAGCCTCAGAGACCGCCACCGCCTCAGGAGCAGTGGAGAGGGCCGCCGCCACCGACTCACCAGGAGAGGGAGCTGTTCTTCAACAACGGTAAAACCTTTACGCCTTGGCCGGCAGGGGATTATGGGTAATTGACGAGACTAATGCCGCTCCCTGTTTTATTACACAGAGCCCCGTTTTCCAGCTCAGCCCCTGTTCGATCTCCCAGGCCCCGCCCCTTTGTTGAACAACAATCTCCTTCCTCTGTCGTTCCCCCAGCCGGGGTTTTGCTCCCCGGGCGGTGGAATGTTCCAGAGAGACCTTCCTCCTCCCCGCCACAATTTGGCTCCTCCCCGCCACAATTTGGCTCCTCCTCGTAACAATTTGGCTCCTCCTCGCAACAATTTGGCTCCACCTCACCCGGTTTCTGCTCCGCCTTCACCCCGAAGCTTCATGGGGCACAGGCAGCCTTTTCCTCCACAGCAGCACAACGCCCCCTTCAGTCCTCAGCACATGCCGTTTGGCATGCAGGTAATATACACACACACATACACAAACACACACACGCACAATAAAGGATGAAAAAAAACCTTTTCTTTTTTGTGTGTATGATTTATAGAGCCTAATGCAGCCACACCCTCAGCCGCAGCACCATGACCCTCCCCCGCATCCTCATCATCACCCAATGCAGCAGCAGCAGCAGCACAGACAGGAAGTTCCTCCTCTGCCTCATCACCAGCATCCGCACCAGCATCAGCACCAGGGCCAGCCTGCCGAGCAGCATCCCATCATGCACCTTTCTCATTCGCCCTTCCGTCAGCCCATTCTGAGCGGACCCAGACAGATGAAGCCCCGCCCACAAAACAACATGGGGCGCTTACGAATGGTGCGAAAAGATATATAAAGGGTAATGCATCAGATTTGGGTATTTACAGTCAAGATTTACACTGGTGTGTGTGTGTGTGTGTGTGTAGGGCTCTCCTCTGTCCCTGCAGCAGATCCAGAACATCCCTCAGCGCAACAGTAACCTGCGCGAGCTTCCCATCGCTCCCGGCAACAACCACCCCGTTCGCTCCCCTCAGCCCAGGCCCTTGAACAAGGCAGCTCAGAATGCCAGGCCTGGGGAGGGGCCAGGGGGAGGAGCCTTTGGGCAAGGGAGGGGTCTCGCTAAAGCTACCCCGCCTCCAGGAGCTTTAGTGCCAAAGAATGAAATGCCAGCGGCACAGACGGGCACACGCGTCCAAAAAACCCAGACACGCACACCTGCACAGGTACACACACACACAAACACACACACGTACACAACCCCACACACCTGCACACTTACACACCCACACTCACACACCTGCACAGGTACACACCCCCACACTCTCCCTGCACAGGTACACACCCCCACACTCTCCTTGCACAGGTACACACCTACACAGGTACATACCCACACACTCGCTCTGCACAGGTACACACACACCTGCACAGGTACACACCTACACACATACAGCCTTGCCATGATGTAATCATTCATCATTCGATTTTAGAACGAGGATGAGGACGAGGAGACGCGTCAGTACCGCCTGAAGATTGAGGAGCAGAAGCGACTGCGTGAGGAAATCCTTAAACAGAAAGAAATGCGCAGGCAGGTGCAGGCCGGCGCGCGCAAAAAGGAGCTGCTGGAACGCCTCGGGGGCCAAGCACCACCCCAAGCAGCAGCTCAAGCACCACCCCAAACCCCCCCTAAACAGACTCAAACCACACCGACTCAACCTCAACCTACCCCTATGCCCCCCACAGTCACCCCTAACGGTGTTAAAACCCGCCTACAGAACCCCAGTGTGGAGCAAAAGCAGCAGGTGCAGAACCCGCAGAGACTCGTTCCACAGCTCCAGAAACCCGGCGCTGATGTCAAAGGGCCTTCAGAGGAGAAGAACATCACACCGAAGCAGACACAAGCGAACGCCGCGAGGAAGAGGACGGTCATGCAGCGCGCCAGCCCCGGCGTCCTCGGCTCGCCTCAGATCCCGCAGAAAGTGCGAGTTGTTAAGTGTCTAACAGGCGTGAGTACACGTTTATTATCTATCAGACTGCAGTGTAGTGCCTCAGAGAACAGAACACAACATGTAGAGTGTTAATAGAAGGAGCACTGTGCAGCAGACGCATACAATATTAGATCTGTGAGCCACGTAGACGTGATGTAAAGTTCAGATCCCGTCGTGTCCTTTTAATTTGGGCTTCGGTCCTGGACACGAGCTCGTCGTCCGTTCGACTCTAATTGAGCGCACACTTTGCCTTTTAAGTGTGAAATGGCACTCGTCAGAGTGAGCCGTCTGGCATTTCCCGTCCCGACAGCGGCGTAAAGGTTCGCGAGTCCTCTTTGTGATCCAGGCTCCGTCGAGACCCTGGCAGTTGAATTTTTACAGAAAATCCAGCTTTTCCTCATTAAACGTCTTAACCGTGAAAAAGGACGTACGCGGAGGGAGAAAAATTGACTCTCGTTTCATTGTCACGTATAGACGACGTTATCGTCTCGGGCCGTCTGCTGTTGATCCGCGCTGAAATAGGTGTCAAGCGTACGTCGAGCGATTAATCTTCTTCCTCGTCGCAGGTATCGTAATACCGGCCAGACAATTTGTGTGTGGGGGTGGTGGGGGTGGGGTGTATTCTATTGAGCTTAGGGCTGGTGATAAGAGTGAATGAAATGTTAACAAAAGCAAAAAGGAGGAAGAGGGCGAGGGGAAAAACGCGGCTCAGCATCCGACAAGCGGCTCTGGATTATTTTCTATTCTATTCGGTTAATCTGTCGGCGCATCGGGGAGGAAACGCGATAGCGTGATAGCGTCTCGTTCAGAGAGCGACGGAGGAATAGGTTCATTTGTCAGGACCGTATGTTTTATTCTGGACGCATGGAGGAGAAACTTCGACCTGGTGATAAAGATCAGACAATGAAAGGAGGAAATGAAGGAGCAGAAAGAGATGCAAGATGGATGAAACGTTACAAATTCATACAAATAAATTACAAATTCTCGGTCAATATGACTAGAATAAAAAAAAGTACAAAGAAATGATCTTCACGAAGTCTGTCCCACGTGATCATGTGACCTGTAGACGTTTCGAATAATTTCATGTTTGTGGAATTGAGGGTGAGGGGGTTGAAATAAACATGGTGGGTTTTGTTTGTTTCAAAGGGAGATGTAGCTCCGCCCCTCCAGAGTCAGCCGCAGCAGCAGTTGATCGGTCGAGCGGCTCCGCAGCAGAGACTTGGTGCCGTCAGGAAGGTCACCGTGGCAACAGAAGACCCTCAACCATCAACTCAACAGCCACCACCACAGCTGCAGCAGCCGTCTGACATAAACCAGAGCAACCGGGTACGTGGTCTCACACACACACACACACACACACACACACACACACACACACACAGGGCCAAAGGTTTGTAGACACCTGAGCATAAGTTTGTGCTTCTTTGTGTACAATTCCACACATAGTCCTCAGAAGGACGTTGGGTAATGATGCAGGTCAGGTGAGGGTTTAATAGGGTCCCACAGGTGTTCAATAGATGTTCAAGATCTTCCATTCCAACCCATGGAAAGCATATCTTCATGGAGCTGGCTTTGTGTACAGGAGCATTGTCATGCTGGGAAAGGCTGGTGTCCCAATACTTTTGGCCATAAATAAGAAAAAAAAAGTAAAACTTTGTGGCGTGTATGTGTTGCTCAGGTGGTGGCGTCGGGTCGAGGGCGTGGTCGCGGTGCCCGGGGCGCTCGGGTGGCGCCGCAGAGCAGACAGAGTGCCCGAGTTGCCGAGTCTCAGCCCAGCACGGTGTCTATCGATGGCCTGTCGTCCTCCACCACCGAGAAACAGATCCAGAACCTGCTCAACTCCATCGGCCCCATACAGGTACACCACATCCTGATCCGGGTTCTGATTGGTCAGGAGGTGTCATTATTTACTGTAAATCAGCTTTAAACCGACAGTGAACTGCACTACACTACAGTATATAGGTTGTAGTCGTTTCTATAGTAACAACTCGTTCACAGAAAATCATTATTTTTGATGGTGAATTTCACGAGGCATGTTTGTGTAACGCTTGTGAAAGGAGTCTCCAATGCAAGATGTGTTCATACATAGCTTTGAAACGGTGCAGTAACATTTGAGTACACCAGGGGGTGCTATTGATTCAGCTTTGTGTGCGTCTACATTGTATTTGCAGAATGATCAGGCGATGTCGCCATCTTGTGGTGCGTTTTATTGTCGTCGAATCGGCACACGTTTATGCTCTGAGGAAGTTGTCCGGTTTAAACACGTACTTGTCCTCCTCAGATGTTTAAGATGATGCCGCAGCAGAGGAAAGCCATCGCCACGTTTGTGAATCCTCAGCACGCTCTGAGTTTCCAGCACAGCTTCCACAGGTGAGCGAGCTTCATCCAGCACGTTGACCATGCTGAGAGATAACGCGTACGAAAAAAACTTCGAATTTACACCCGAGAAGATTTGCTACTTCCAAGCTACTGATCTACTGTTATGTAACGAATAAAAAAATATAAAACAGGTCAATGCGGTGACGTTTTTCTGAAGACTTTTTTTTTTTTTTGAGGTTAAAGGAAGGCGTCCCCCGCGCGAGGCGCGATGTTGTACATCAGTATTTCAGGATGTTGTTTTATTTGACGAACTTTCCCACTATGTTAAACATAGCTAAACGTCTAGTTCCTTTAAAATTGACACGTTTTTTAAAAAAATGTTTATATGATTTGCAGTGAGATGAAACTCTGCAGTTAAACGCGACCCGGAATCCGACTTTTTTTGTTTGTTTCTTTGCTAGCTGGTGGTAGCTAACGGGAAACGTCTTCGCGGCTAAGTTTTGTAATGTGTTGTGATCACATAGGCACATGATCGATCTGTCTCACATCGACGTGACCATCATCAACGGCTGAGGACGGGACCGGGACGACCGGCACTGAAGTCCGGCGCGGAGCCGAATGATCGAATCTCCGAGCTCCTGGAACCGAGGACCAGATTTTTTTTGCTGAAAGCTCTCAAAACACTAACCAGGTGTCGGAGGGAAAAAGACCCAAAACACTGATATTATCGTCACCGAGAGCAGATTTGTGTTTTGTACTCGTGAGAAAAGAAATTCCTGAAACTTGAGTGAAACCCAACAGGAAGTCGTCGAATATTCTTCCTTTTCCTCCTTTTCTTTTGATTGACTGATCAGTAAGTGAAACGAGGGGACGCCTGGTTTTAAGCGCGGTCTGTAGCGCTGACGCTCGATAGCGGTCGCTCCCGTCCTTTTTTTTTGTTTTGTTTTGTTTTTTTTACGTGTTTATATATGACACTCCTGGGCATGTAGGTTTTCTTTCTGGAGATCGAAAAAGAAAAAAACCGCCTGGCAGTGTAGTGTCTTTTCACCACCACTAGAGGGCAGCGTATGAGAAGAAAAACGCGCATCAGTGCTTCATTTGCAGCACAAAAATCCGACTTCTAATCCGAACCCTATGAACTCGATTCAGACTCGATCGATTCGCTCTTCAGCATATTTTATCAGCTCGGATTTTTATTTTGGGTTTAAATATTCACGTTTATTTTATCAGCGTAAAATCCCTCAGCAGCGAGGTTTCCTCCACATTGTCATTCCATGAACTTACATCAGGACGAAAGTTTTAAATATAAATATATATTTCTACATTTGACTAAAAAAATTAGCTTGTGTTAGCATGTGATTGTGAATTGTGATAAGCTAACATCATGAAAGCCAACATTATGTAGAATTAGCGTTCTGTGCTTGGTTTTCGAGACTGCGTTGTCTCTTTTCTTTTTTTCTTATTCCTGAGGCAGTTTTTAACGCTAACGCTCTTCAGGTGGGGTCATGATTAGACGAACGAGCCGTTTTTTTCCGTTAGCTTTAAAGATGAGCTACTTCCCAAGCGTTCAGCAATTATGTCTCCTCAGATTCCTTGTTTTAATGCTAATTTCACCTCAGGTTTTTGCTTTTCCTGCGTTACGTCTCCCTGCTTTAGCTATGCTAACTGTAACGTCCACATTCAGTGAGTTAGATTCGGATACGGTCGACGTATTCGGTGCACTCGGCTTCGTTTCTGGTCACTTTTCTGGCTCTTGCTGTATCCCAAACTTGGTTGTTTCCAAAGCCAAAGGATCGTCACGCTAGTTTTGCGCTAATGCTAACTAACCCGTACACACGCCCTGCACTTCTGGAGATTTTTCTGAGGAAAATGTTTTGCTTATTTGGGGTTTTTTAGTTCTCTGTTGCTTCAGTGCGCTCGATCATCTTTCACATTTGAAGGATTGTTATGCTAGCATGGATGACTAGCGGCCTAGCATGTGAAATCTACTTTTACCCCTATTTATTGTACCCGATCGTAACGTGGTGATCCGCTCCTCACACAGCTCTCCACCTCCCTCAGGACCTCGCTGCGAGGGGTTTGCTCGCTAGCATTGCTAATTGCTCTGAGGTAATTATAGACCGGTCCGTGTTTTCTTTCAGTGGTGAAAAGACGATGTTTTACACGCAGTCACGCTAGTTTTGCGAACTAGCATCCGATCAGTATTTTTCTGACGCACACGTTCTCGCCGTTTCCTCAGCATTTGCTAGCTAGCGTTCATTGCTAACTAGCGTCCTGTTTCTCAGCCTGCTGTGGGTTTTTAACAGGATGATTTGAGTTCTTCCTGTTCGAAGGACTCTTCATTCCTCCAGCGTTTAACTATCCCTCGTTTCTCCGGTCCAGGAGTCGTGCGTGTCGGGAGCAGCCGCTATCAGCGTTCACGCTGCGCTCGTGTAAATACCACGTTTCAGGAACTCTAACAAATCGTTTGTTTTGTTTTTGTTCTTTTTATTTGAATTGTTGAATTAGTTTTGTACTGAAACACACATCACTGGTTAATTTCACACGCCGAGGCCGAGGGGGTTTCACTTCTCTCAGGCCGAGAAGCGTTTGAAGACGTTTTAAATATTAAAAAAAAAAGGGAAAAAACAACAACAAATGATTAACGGATGGGTCGTGTGTGTACGCTCGAGACGAGACGAATAACGTGCAGGAGGTTCACTTTAAAAAGAGGGAAGAAAAAAATCTCACGTCTCTTTTTTTCATTTCATTTCACCAGTCCTTTGGTTCAAAATAACAATTTTGGGCACTTTTTAAAGGTTTATATCTTGAATTTTTTTATTCTTTTTTTTTTTTTTTTGGGCAAAAGAAAACAAAAATCTAAACACTAGTGACGTCAATTGCTTCTATGGTGCTTTTTAAAAAAATTTCTTATTTATTTACATTCTTTTATTTTTTTGCTGAGCCAGTTTCTTCTCGAGTCAGCAATTTTTTTAAATGAAGTTTTTTTTATATAATTTTTTATTATTATATATATATATATATATATATATATTTTCAACTGAGAAATGGAAGGGGGGGCACTAAATGTGAACCCTACCCAACTGAAAGGTCCCGGGTACCTGATTTAAAAAAATTTATCTAAAATGATATTTATTTTTAAGTGACTTTTTATTCACTCATTCATTTTTTTTGTAACTTATTTATTTTGTTATTATTATTTTTACATTTTGGGGATAGAATAGTGTTCATGTTGATCTTGTCCACAGGAGTTTGGTCTCGTAAGCGTTTGGTAAGACGTCGATGAGGTCGTGTTTGCGCATGCCGACTCATTTTGTGCTCATAGATTCTATTTATTTCGTTTAATTTTTTATTTCGAGTGCGTTTTTTTTATTCTAACGAGAGGAAAATAAAAAGCTCCCGTTCGAGGCGTATCAGCTATGCTGACCTGTGTCACATGACACACTTCTAATACGAGTGTTTAATATAATGTATAAGATTTCGATCTTATAAGAAAGAAACCAGGGTTCATATTGAATCTTAAAGTAACTTCGTCAGAAGTCTGCAAAAAAAAAATTTTGTGGTTTACAATGGGTTTATTTTTTTTTTGTATATTGCCGACTCTGCGTTTTAACAGTTCATCCTGTAATTAATGTTCTGATTTTTTAGATTTGCTCTAATGTGAGGTTTTTGTATAAATGTTTGTGTTTTTGCGCAGGACAGAAGTTCCAGATGCTGCTGCAGATGTGTTCTTTGTATATTTATTCTTTGATTTGCGTGTTGGTTTTAAAGCTGTGGTGCAGAAAAAAAGGGTTCAGGTGACATGACCAAGCAAAGCTTCACTTTCTAGCTACAAGGCTGATGCTGCTAGTGGGGACTATGGGGGGAAAATCGGTTAAAATCAAGATCTTTTGTATCTATATGAAGATTTGGATGTGCTCTTAGGGAAATTCAGCCTCGTAGCTCTGGTGCTGAAGCTCCGATCAACTCCGTGTGAGAATTTCTGGTTTATCTGGCAAAGAATTGCATCAAAGCCAATTTAAGCATAAAAGCTCTTAAAGGTGCAGTGTGTCTCTTTTTTTTTTACATTTATTTATTTGTTTATTTTTTTTCTCGACCCCCTGCTGCCACTGACCTCCCCGAGCCTTTCCAAAATCGTTTAAATGATCTCAACGTTGTTATTTAAATAGGAAGAAAACGTAGGTTTGTTTTGGCATGGTGGGGGCGGAGCTAACTTCAAGGCCAGAAAAGGTTCAACAGAAATCGTTGAAGGCGTTAGCGCGTGTTCTGGTGGTTTCGTTGTTAAGATATAAAACTGAATCCTTTCTAAACTAGATTTTGTTCATATGCTGGATCAGTATTTAGAAGTATATGTAAGATTAAAGCAGCGGTGTGTCATTTTACAGCCCTCTGTGAAACCGTGTGAGAGACTGTACACTTTTATACAAGCATTAAAATCATACTTAAATTCCTTTTCATGCAATAGAAAGATTGCTGTGTTTTGGTTGGAAAAGTGGGCGGGGACTAATTTCTGGGCCAGAAATTTTTTTTTTTTTTTTTTTTTTTTTACAATTAGTGATATTTCATGTTGTAGGGAAGAAAATATCTATTCAGCGAGCAGGAGGCGCATTTCTAAGCCGGAAAAATAGAAACAGCCTGAAATTTTTTGAAATGTCCTGATTGTTCCTGAGGTCTTTAAATAGTTGCTAATGTTACACACTGCACCTTTAACCCCCTGAACCGCACTTTTAATCGAATTTGCTTTTGTTTTACTGCAAACTAACGATGGTTTGTCCACAGCTTGTTTCCTGGCGAGCGAGTTTCACCTCTAATAACCCGCAATCACGTTTCTCAGCAGGTCCAGTTCCAGGTCCAAGATCTAGGTCCAGGTCAGATGAACAGACCCCCCGACCCCACCCCCTCCTGTCTACTTTTTGTTCTTTACTTCTTAGCAGTATTTCTCATCGCTCGTAGATGGAGAACTCGGCACGTTCTCCGCTCTCAGTATGGGCGTGTGGGTTCGGCTTCCACGCTTACCGCAGCTTTAATCTTCAGGACATGCTTTTTTTTCTGTATTAAAGCAGGGAGGACGTGCCGCCTGGATTTCCGTAGTTTGTTTACGGTGGATCAGTGACTCTGCGCCCCAAGCGAACATTTACACACTCGCTCTGAGCTCCGAGCGATATGTTTCTCACACACACACACACACACACACACACACACACTCCTGTATTGTTGTGGAGCTGAAGCGAAACGCTTTGTATGACATAGCGTACTGTACACTCAGCAAAGTCATGTGATCACTCGTTACTGTGCAGAGTGTGTGCTGTACTGTGTGTGTGTGTGTGTGTGTGTGTGTGTGCGTGTGTGTGTGTGCGCTCTCAAACTGCTGTCATGGAGACGTCAGTGTGTTCTGTCATCATGTAAATGTCAACTAAATGTAATCACAACCCCCCAAAGCAATAAAACTACTCGAAACCATTTCTAATATTCTGTTTGTGTGTTTTTGTTCCTGATCAGATTTGGGAATTTTGTTGTGATAGCATATTAGTGTCATGTTGAAAGGTGTTTGAATTCTAATAGTGGGGGTGGTGTAGAATTTAGTGGGGATTGTGTAGGAATTGGGAGAAAAGCTCAGATTGTTGAAATGATGAGAATTTGGGGGGGAATTGTGTTGGAAAGGTGAGAATTGGGGGGGCATTTTATTGAAATAGTTACAGTTTTGTGAGAATTGTGTTCAAAAAGTCATTTTAATTGTGTTAAAAATGGATCATTCTGTCAGAATTGTTTTGGGAAAAGTGAGAATCTGTTGGGAATTGGGTTGGGAATTATGTTGGAATGGTGAGAATGTGCTGGGAATTGGGTTCAAATGGTAAAAATTAGAGGAATTGGTTTGGAATTGTGAGAATGGGTTGGGAATTGTGTTGGAAACAGTGAGAATGTGCTGGGAATTGGGTTGGAATGGTAAAAATGGGATAGGAATTGGGTTGGAATGGTGAAAATGGGTTGGGAATTATGGTGGGACTGGTGAGAATGTGCAGGAGATTGGGTTGGAATGGTAAAAATGGGAAGAATGGGTTGGGAATTGTGTTGGAAACAGTGAGTGGGTTGGGAATTGTGTTGGAATGGTGAGAAGGTACTGGGAATTGAGTTGAAATGGTGAGAATTGGATAGGAATTGGGTTGGAATGGTGAAAATGGGTTGGGAATTATGGTGGGACTGGTGAGAATGTGCAGGAGATTGGGTTGGAATGGTAAAAATGGGATAGGAATTGGGTTGGAATGGTGAGGATTGGGTTGGAATGATGTCAGTGTGAGGACTGTAGACGCTGAACCTCAGATGCGTTTAATCCATTTCTTCATTTTTATAAAATTTTCTTTTGCGTTTTCATTCTCCTCTGTTTACTCTCTCCTACGTTTCTTTTCTCTCGTTCTATTTTCAATTAGCTGAAGTTGAGTTTAGTGTTTAATATGTTGGTTTGTAGAAAGAAATTTCATATTATGCTTCTTTCAATTGCTTTTCTCCTGACAACCTTGAGTTCTCTCTCTCTCTCTCTCTCTCTCTCTCTCTCTCTCTCTCTCTCTCTCTGTCTCTCTCTCTCGCTCTGTGTGTGTGTGTGTGTGTGTGTTTACCTGTGTGGTAAGGAATGCTCACGCTTTTATGCTTTTCTGGATGCTTTTGTGTGTTTTGGAATAAAGCGTGCGAGGTCAAAACCCCACAATGCGGAGCTGCAGGAGAGAAATGGCCTCGGAATTTCTGTTCCTGTCGCAACACAGTTCAAACGCTTTCAGACCTCTTTTCTATAAAAGCGTTCGTATACACACACACACACACACACACACACACATACACACACAGCAGCTAATGAGATTGTGTTCATCAGCATTACAAAAAAACACTAAGAAACAGATTTCGTTTCGACCCCATTTAAAAAAAAAAGATTTTTTTAACAATTAGTTTTTTTTTTGGGAAAATGTGCTTTTTTTTTTTTTTTTTTTTTTTTTTTTTTTTTTTTCCTTTTTTAATTTTTAAATTATTTATTTCTTTAATCTTTTAAACCATGTTTTTCTTTATAATAATTATTATACACTGCTTGCATTTTTGTTGATATTTGTATTTATTTTTCTATTTAACTTTTTGGATTTTTTTCCTTTTACATTTCTGAATAAATGTATTGGTTCTTTAAATTAGATTTTTTCTGAATTTGTTACTTGATCTTTAATTTTCTTTCTTCGTTCATTGCTGTTTGTTTTTAATTTATATATATTTTTTATATTTTTTGTTTATTTTACTCTTTTTCCTTTTTTTATTTCTCCAATGTTCATTTTGTTTAGTTTGTCTCTCACACAGTTTGTTGTCGTCTTCTGTATAAATGTAATACAAGACACTTTACACACAAACATTATCCATACCCCCCCCCCCACACACACACCCTTCATCTGTCTATCCACCTTTCTATCAGTCTGTATCTGTTCATCCATTTGATTCTGCCTCTGAAAGAAGCTTTGCATGTACATGCTCATTTCTGTCCATCATTTCATCTGTCCAACTTCTTCCATTCATCCATCTATCTTTTTATCTCTTTCTAGTCTGTTCAAAAGTTCATCCAATAATCTTTATAATCCCTCCATCAAATACCTTTTCATTCTTTCCTTTACCGATTAAACCTCTACTTCATCCATCTATTCCTCTACCCAGCAGGTGATCCATCCATCATTTCATCCTTTCTAATAGTCTATCTATCTGAGACCATTTACTCCTCCAGTCTGTCCATAATCTCAATCACTTCATCTCTCTATCTGTAATCTCTTCATTTTCCATCTGTCCAATCAGTCTTTATTCATCCGCCAGTCTTACAGTCTACCATCTCCCCATTCAACAGGCCACCAAACCATCTTTCTTTCTATCCATCCATCTGTATCCTTAATCTGTCCATCTATCCAGTCCTTCACCCAACCATCAATCTGTCAATTCATCTTTTCATCATTCTAAGTCTTTCCATCCACCAATCTGTCTGCATCTGCTACCCAACATCTCATCTTCCTTTCCATTTATCCATCCACTCATTCATTCATCCATCCATCCATCCATCCATCCACTCATTCATCCATCGAAATGAAGAAAATCAATCAATTCCAGAAACAAATTTACTTTCTCACATTTTCTTTTTATAATATAAACATATAAATAATCATCTCTATACATTTTCCTGACACACTGAAGCCTGTGCATATCTGCTACATTTTATTCCTATAAAACTATTCACCTATTACAAAAACAAACACAAACGAAAACAAACGGAAGGAAAAAAAAACGACATTTTAGTAGATTTACAGGAGTTACGTGTGAATTCAGTCTGTAACTCTGCGGTTAGAAAAGCGAGGGGGAGCAAAAGAACGAGACAAATAATAATAATGATGGTGATAAAAACAGGAAGGAAAAAAACACGACGGAATTCCTGGCGACTATTTAAATTAAAATATATTCTCATAATTTACACTTTCAAGTGATTCTGCAACGATGAACAGTCATAATCTAATTTACAGTTCTGTGTAGAAAAATATAATTTATGCCCCCCCCCCAAAAAAAAGATATATAACAGTCAGTCGGTCGGACGCACGCAGGCACGTGCAGAAAATCTGTTGACGGTACCAATTTTGTCCAAAATCGTGGGCGGGGCTTAAGTCAAAATTGAGAAATATTATATTTTACTGCTTTTAATTGGACGCAAATGAAACGTAGCAAGCTGACGATAAATCTGATAGCTAGCGCATCGACTGCACAATGGTTGTGTTAAGCTCCGCCCCCTCGTCCACGCCATTGAAAATGATCGGCACGTGCCTTCGGCCCCGCAGGACGTTTTTTCATCCTTTTTTTTTTTTCTTTCTTTCATGAAGTTTACAAAAATAGATTCTGCACATCGGGGTGGTTACACACACATACACACATACATACACACAGACGCACACACACACACACCTATGTTGAAACACAATCCTGTGTGTGTGGGACAGAGGGACATCAGCAGCCCGAGTTCACGTGTGAATAAATTATTCAGGACACTTTTAAGGCTCAGTTTCTTTCTTTCCTTTTTTTTTTTTAGATGGTTTCTGTGAAATAATAAATATCCCTCCTTTTTGTTCCTCTTTCACAAAGGGGGGGCCCTGTTTTTGTCTCTTTTTATTTTTCTTTAAGATTCTAATATTGTCTTTTGTCCTATATTAGTCTTTGATATATTTATATATATATAGAAAGAGAGAGAGAGAGCGTTTTTGTCTTTCAGCTCTTGTCCTCCATGCTGAGCGGATGAAAAGCGTCTTGGCCTAAAATCCGTGTCCCGATTCGGTACAGAAAGTCGGCGTACCAGTGCACGCCGTCGTCCTGGAGCGATCCGTGGAACAGAAATGGCGCCACCTTGTGGACAAGGCGGACGGGCGTGAACGCTAAATGCGCTAGCTTCTGGTTCCGGACGGCGGCGTAACAGGAGGTAAGGACGTCGTCGACCACGATGGTGCCGTGACCCGTGAGCGGGGCGAACCACCCCTCGCGGGCTTCTTCGTAAATCCGATCCACCCTGACTGCACGGACGCGCCGCCCGGCCCCTCCCTCCTCCACGATCATCACTTCCTGACCCGGCTCCACGTCTCCGGCGAACGTCTCGGTCAGCGTGGAGTTCTGGGCGGTGAAGAGGAGGTGGGATTCCGTGAGCGAGATCCTCGTACGAGGGCTTTTGGTCTCGATGACGCGGAACGCTCGTCTCCTGGCGCCGTCTCGGTCCACGAACATCAGGAACGGGCTGTAGACGAGGTTTCCGGAATCGTCCGCCGCCAAAACCTCGTCTCCCACCTTCAGGTCCTTCACCTCCTTCATCGCACCGTCCTTCAGCCGAACGCGAGCCGAGGCGGGAAAACAGCCGCCTGACTTCGCTGCCACCGAGTTCTCTGTGGAGAAACAAACATCGTTACTCAAACCTTCATCACTCACGATTACTTCTTCTCTATGGGTAAGATGCCAAAAGTTTGTGGACACTTGACCATGTGCATGCGGTCTCTATGTGCTCTTATAATAAGCTCCACTTTTCTGGGAAGATGTTCCACTAGATATTTCTGGAGATTTGTGTGGGACCACACAAGGGTGTTAGTAAAGTCAGGTAGTGATGCAGGTTCACATTCATCCCAAAGGTGTTCAGGAGCTGATCTTCCACACACTTCCAAACGATGTGTGGCAGAACTTAAAGGAACAGTTCTGCATCCACAGACGTCTAATACAAATTTGTACGTCCAAATCGCGTATGGCTGGAAAAGTCGGGTGTCTGGAAACATTTGGCCGTATGTGTGTGATAGTTCAGCACCAGAGAAACAGACGAGTGTGTGTGTGTGTGTGTGTGTGTGTGTGTGTGTGTGTGTGTGTGTGTGGATTGCGACAAAGGAAATAAGGAGCATATTGGAACACAGCCTTTCAGCAAACAAGGTCAATCTCAGCAGCTTGTGTGAATTTGTGATTTCAGCTTTAACTCTTCCCAAAGAGCCTGCGAGTGTGTGTGTGTGTGTGTGTGTGTGTGTGTGTGTGTGTGTGTGTGTGTGTGTGTGTGTGTGTGTGTGTATGTGTGTGTGTGTGAGAAGACGGGGAAGAGGCTCTAATTGAAAAAAAAAGAAAAGTCCAATAAAGGAGGTGACATTGTCATTCTAATTACAGTTTGTGTACGAAGCTCTTGGATAATAAAGGAGGAGACACTTCGGGGTCTTTTTTCCCAGCAACTCGCTCCTATTTACTCAGGTGCAGGAACGTCTGGGTGACAATTCACACACACACACACACACACACACACACACACACACAGACACACACACAGACAGCTTGGTGGTAGGAAAAAGAAAGGAAGAAAGAATAGCTATTTGCTCTCGGCTGATTCTCTGCTGATGGAGATTTGAATGTAAATGAGGGTCTGAAACGACGGAGTCACGTCAAAGCCGCCGTTTCATTTCCCATCATGCTCCTCTGTCCGCATTCCTGTCTCTCGGATCACACTTTCGGCAAACACGGCTAAAAGGTTTCGCGCTTCTTTCTTTTTTTCTTTCTTTCTTTCTTTCTCTCTCTTTTCTTTTTAAACCCTAATCCTCTCATCAGATCCCGGCCCACGGAAACCCTCCCTGTTTTCCAAAGCCATGTGACCTGCGAGTGACACGGACTCCGATAAATATGTCTGAAGGCGTGTTCGGAATCGCGATCTGCGGATCGAGACTTGAGAGACGTGGACGAGAAAACGAGGAATGAAGGGATGGGAATGTTATGGTTTGAATCGTACGGAGTGACATCGCAACACGGGGACACGAAAGAGTTGAAAAGCGTTCACGTGAGTTTGTTGGAAACGCGATCGCGTCCCGCGTCCGTGAGAAAAACGACAAATAATAAATAAAACTAATTTACAGAATTCAATCCAAATTTTTACTTCGATTGAATTGTAATTTATTTGGATATTTATAACAATAAGAATAAAAGAAAAGTGGCTGATTTGAACAGGTTTTTTTGCACCGGATTAAAAAATTCCATGAAAAAAAATTAGTTTATGTTTAATTTTATTTATTTTATAATAGAATTAATAATAGAATTATTTACACTTTAGAATCATTAAATGTAATTTTTTAAAATATGAATAAATCTAATAAATAATTGATGTTTTTTTTGCGTTCAGTCGATTCGAGGCGCCGGGGTTTTTCTTTTCTTTTTCCTCTATTGAGAGTTTCTCCCTCACAGAGACTGAGTGTGGCGATATAAGCTCACTAATCACTGTCTCACACACACACACACACACACACACACACACACACACACACACACACACACCCCGAGTCACGGCTGGGAATGTAATGGCAGGGATTAGAGAGACAGTGGACGTGTAATCATGGGGTTAAAACCTTCTTATACGAGTGAAGACGAGGAAACGTTTTATTGTATTTTACCTTTTTGAAATGTAAAGTTAAAGAAAATGATCTTAAAAAAAAGATGAAAATTAAGAACAAAAACGACCGAAAAAAAGACAAAAAAAGGAAAAAAATTACGTTTCCGCTGAATGTTTTTTTTTTAAATCATTAATATTAAATGGGATTAAAATTTAATACAAAAAATGTAATGAATCCGAACAAAAACCAAATGAATTTCTTCCATTCTTGCCTTTATGTGCGACAGATTGTGTGTGTGTGTGTGTGTGTGTGTGTGTGTGTGTGTTTTTAGTTTTGGTTTTGGTTTTTCTGAGCCTGAATCATCTTGTGTTTGAATATAACACAGGACACACACTTTTCACAAACACACGCCATCCAGCTTCAAGAACACAGAGGCTCTTAGTATGGAGTGAACCCCCCCCCCCCCCCCCCCCCCCCCCCCCCACGCTTTTCAGGATCGTTCTCTCTGTTTCTCCAGGTTAAAAGATATTTAGTGTTTTGTGTGTGTGTGTGTGTATGTGTTCCTACCTGCTTTAACGGAGCAGTGGATGTGAGCTTTGGACTCGTAGTAAACCCAGTCGAACCCGGCCTCCACGGCGAGGCGAGACAGCGTGCCGTACTTGCTCTTGTCCCGGTCGGACGTGGTGATGTCCACGGCTCGGCCCTCGTAGTGAAGCGATTCCTCAAAATGGTGTCCGTCTTCGTCCCATCCCTCGGTCACCCGCAGCTTCACCCCCGGCCACTGGTTCATCACTGAGATGGCCAGCGAGTTCAGCTTGTCCTTGCATCTCTGAAAGAAGAAGGGATAAATCGGTGAAACCCTGAACCGCGGGTCGGGTTACGCTCCCGGGAGAACTTTAGCTACGAGAAACAATAACGAGCATGATCCTGGGCTTCAGTGAGATGGGAGGATATGATGGTGTCTGGTTTTGCTCGTCATTTCTTCCCAGAGGCAGACAGCAGTGGCGTTTCCTTTACCGACTCTAAAATCAGCACAAAAAATGTTGTAGCTATATCTTGTCGCCCCCTAGTGGACACAGGCTATCGTTTCTTTCCTAAACACCAGGTCGCGTAGCATGTTAACAAAGACGCCTGGCTCTGTAGCGGACGTGTCGAGTGCGCCACCTCTTTAACGACCTTGATTTGTGGAATTGGTATGTAGTTTAAGCGCAGGACATAAAACAATAGCGTCTTTAATGCACCGGATTTCGTCCCGTATCTGAAAACATTCTCCAGAAAAAGAAAAAAAAAACAGAGCGTCTCTTTTTCTCTCTCTTGGAGGAGAAGCGCCATTAAATATAGATAACTCATGTGCGCTCGCTTCACTGCTCTAAAACGTATAGATGAGGGTGAGGAGCTGGAGAACTGCGACACACTAACGCTCTCCTGCTTTCTTTTCACCAACGCTTTCAGAAGGTTTAAAGATCACCATCAGCTCCATGGGTGCTTTACTATCATTTTAAATCTCAGCAGAAATGATCTTTTTTCTTTTGAAACAATCCACACCTCACGCAGCAGAAGCACATCCACATGGAGGGTTTTTTCAGCATGACGCATTAAACACACTGCAACGAGCTGCGACTCGTAATGGTCGAGTGAGAAGAAGGGAGAAGAAAAAGCACAGAGCCGAGAGCTCGTTATTAATTTATCAGGTCTTGTGCCGCAAATCAGCATAGCGGCCGTGAAGCTCAGCAGGACACGAGCGGGACACGGGGGGACAAGGGGACGTCCAGACGTCGCCTCTTAATCTGCTCACAAAGACCCAGAAACACTTAGCCACAGGGAGCAGAACTACAGTTATACTCACCACACACACACACACACACACACACACACACACACACGTAAAACTGTCATGGATTCTGATACATACAGAATCAAAGATCAAAACTTTTTCTGTGTAAAACCAGTAATTACAATCCACTATTACATCACCATCACCCTGACCAACCAATCACAATCCACTATTACTACTCCCCACACACACACACACACACACACACACACACACACACACACACACACACACGTAAAACTGTCATGGATTCTGATACATACAGAATCAAAGATCAAAACTTTTTCTGTGTAAAACCAGTAATTACAATCCACTATTACATCACCATCACCCTGACCAACCAATCACAATCCACTATTACATCACCATCACCCTGACCAACCAATCACAATCCACTATTACATCACCATCACCCTGACCAACCAATCACAATCCACTATTACATCACCATCACCACGACCAACCAATCACAATCCACTATTACATCACCATCACCCCGACCAACCAATCACAATCCACTATTACATCTCCATCACCCCGACCAACCAAATGACCAACCATCTCCACTAAGCAACCAATCACAATCCAGCATTACATAAAGTGATTAAGAGGCAGGTATCATGCTCGTGGTAACTCAGGTGTTTGATCCTCCTGCAGGAGGCGGTATAAAGTGTACCAGGCGTAGCCGGGCGTGTTCGAGGAACCCGAGCGCCTGGAGGCGCCACACGCTGTAATAACTGTACAGTGGATTTCGATACACATCTGAGAAAAAAAGACTAAAACCACACCACATGTTAGTTTCATCCCTCCGTTTTAAAGGAGGAGGGGAACAAACGAGCCACAGCAAAAGACTTTCAAACGCACCTGCAGCGTGTGGATTACAGAGCAGCCGGTAGCTCCAGCCCTCCGTCTTTCATGATCAGAACAGAGAAAAACCTACAACTGTGACAGAGCGCCACCACTGGAGACTCCTTCCATCAACAGCTGTATAAACACGACGTCTCATTACACACCGCTCTCACCTCCCATTAAACCAGCTGTTACTATGGAAACGATAATAATTAAGAGCTAATTAAAAGCTTCAGACCAATCAGAATCCAGGAACCAATCAGAATCAAGAATCCAGGAACCAATCAGAATCCAGGAACCAATCAGAATCCAGAATCCAAGAACCAATCAGAATCCAGGAACCAACTTTGGAAAACGATCATCACAAATGTGTGTGTGTGTGTGTGTGTGTGTGTGTGTACATGTATTTACCCCTTTATGGGGACCCTCCACAATCCATTACGGTTCCTGAGTTTGCAGATAAACGGAGCATAAATTTGCTACTGTGATTATTGTGACCTGCATAAAGAGAGAAAACCAAAAGCGATAGAGAGACAGAGAGAACGAGAGAAATGAGAGAGAGAGAGAGTGTGTCCTTGCAAGGCCGATTTATCAACACATGACCTTCCTCCAAAGTTTGTATAAGAATAATTCTGCGAGAAGAAGCTCGTGGAGGATAAAAACGCAGCCTGTGGATCTTTTCAAGAAAATTGTGCTGCATTTACCAGATTCCTGAATCATTGAATAAAACGTGTGTAATGCACGTGTATAATATGTACGTTGGTAATGAAGAAATAAAGTGTATACGTGCGAGTTCTATGCTACAGGCACGTGCACAGGGGGCCGTGTTTCATATTCTAAAACCCCCATCAGAACAATAGAGTCGGATGGAGTGGGCATTTAATGCCTCGTTCTTCGCTCTGCTTCATTGTGGAAGCGCGTTCTACAGTGTTTAGGTGTTCGGTTCTTCTCATCACTCGGCGTACAGTACACTCTTTTTTCAAACACTGCGTGATAAAGAGAAACTCAACACTGCAACCGGTCAGATTTTGTTGTACTGCAGTGAAGGAACATCCACACGGACGAGGGTGAATTAGTGCTAAACGAACACGTATGATAGGAATAAACACCACCAGTCGTGCCCTGGGGTTTATTCACTGTAACTCTCACTTTCATTCAGAAGTATTTAACGCTTACATTAACACCCATTTCCTGAACGGAATTCGTACATGTTAGAGTTCACATGACTACCGCATTCAAACACTTCAGTTCAATTGTACGGTGTTGAGTCAAGGCTACAGTGTTGGATTTACAGCTGCATGAACAATTACTGAGTCATTTAGCAGCTCATTGTAGGGTTAAAAAAACACAGTGATCACCAGAACACCAT
>MU563656.1:766478-795524 GCA_024362625.1 Silurus asotus
ACACACACACACACACACACACACACACACACACACACAGACACACAATCACAGAATGTTACACTGTCTGGCCTGCCTTCATTTCCCTGATTAAGCCGCTGCTAATAAAAGTACAATATAATGCTACAGAAATGAAGTTTCAGCTAATGGATGCAATCGAATGTAATTAATTCTGGCTATTAAATCAATTAATGCTGTTTTTTTTCTTTATTATAAAAAAATATAAAAATATATATATATAAGACGAGTAAGTGATGAGTCTCCAAAAAATGGTGAGGCATTTTTCGTCTAATTGACTTAAAATCGTTAGAGAAAGTACACTTTTGGCAAATGTTGTGCAGGACAAAGTGTGTGTGTGTGTGTGTGTGTGTGTGTGTGCATCTGTTTGCCACTTTTTCGCTTTAATTTTCAAAAGAATTTGATGCTGCACTAAACTGCCCCTTAATAGTTTGTGTGTGTGTGTGTGTGTGTGTGTGTGTGTGTGTTGGTGTCTTGTGGGTGTCTTCCCCCAATGTTGTCTGTTTGAGGTTTCCAAATGGGCTCCTCCTGTGTGCGCGCGCACACACACACACACACACACACACACACACACACACACACAGAATGTTGTTTGAGCGAGAGATCAGCTCTTCCACAGCACACACTCCACTTCAGGGACAGATTAAGCCATGGAAACGGCCACACTGAGGTATGTGCCTCATTCTCATTGGCGTTTTCTCAGAGATGGTGGGAAACGAGCGTACGAAGCTCTCGCTCTCGCTGCTGAGATTCCAGGATCTGGTTCAGATCAGCGAGGTCGTCCAGTTTCAGGAGTCATTTCAGCCCCCTGGTAAACAAAATAGGTAACGTACTGAAGATGCACGCCTGCCAGCGTCACGTGTTCATTAGCAACATCACTGTGAGTGAAACTCTGTCTCCAGTCTGAGTCTGATCAGAGTTCGGCCATTTTCAACCAAGTCACAGTGGCCGAGTCACAGTGTATAACTGAGTCAGGGTTAAAACGAGCCACAGTGTTTAACAAAGTCACAGTGTTTTACTAAGCTACAGTGTTTAACTGAGTCACATTGTTTTACTGAGTCACAGTGTATAACTGAGTCAGGGTTGAAATGAGTCACAGTGTTTAACAAAGTCACAGTGTTTTACTTAGTATTACGCGGTGTTTAACGTTGTCGCAATGGTTTACTGAGTCACAGCATATTACTGAGTCACAGTGTTTAACTAAGTCAGGGTTAAACTGAGTCACAGTGTTTTTATGAGTCAGTCTTTAATTGAGTCACAGTGTTTCTCTGAGTCAGTGTTAACTGAGTCAGAGTTAAATCAAATTACAGTGTTAAACTGAATCACTCAATGATTTATGAGGATTGAGAGACAATGTTACACCAAATCACAGTGTTAAACGGAGTCACAGTGTTAAACTGAGTCACTCAATAAATGACGAGGGTTGAACTGAATCTGTTTTTTATTTATTTATTTGTAACTAAAGTTGAGCATTGCTGTGTTGCTTTTGAGGCTGCTGTGGGACAGACGAGCTTCTCAGGACAAACTATTCACATATTTTCACAACAACAACAACAACAACAACAATAATAACAATAATAATAATAATAATAATAATAACAACAACAACAAAACAACAACAATAATAATAATAATAATAATAATAACAACAATAATACAGCAGAAGCTTTTATTTGATTTCGAATTTCTTCATCCAGTTACAATCGCAAGGTATTTCCTTTTAAAAAAACAAAAGGAAATCTGTCATGTCGCAAGCGTTTTTTTTTGGTTTGTTTTTTTTTGGTTGTGTATTCAGCCCAGTTGCATGCTGGGTAACTGGGAAAAGGTGGAAGATTGTAAGAGCACCTGTGGCTTTAGGCTCTTCCCCACGCCGCTGTCTGGAGCTTTGCGAGCCTTTCATGATGAATTACAGCGGCGGATTAATTGTGCACACAAAACATACACACACACACACACACACACAACACAGAGACGTGCACCTAACCAGGTCAGGTGTGTTTTGCTGGGAAGAGTCGAGCTTTTCTTATTCATCCGACTGACAAACAGGAGTGAGGGCACGGCTTTCAGCCTGCAGGTGGGCCCCGGTCGGAGCTTACGCAACACCCATGTACCGCACAATGTCACTGAAAAACAAATTATTGGGGGGGGGAGTAAGTGACGTCCAAACCCAAAAAGCTCTGCATTCTCAAGGAAATGGTTCGAGGGACGACAGGGTGTTTTCCCCGTTGTAGGGAATTTCACAAGCGTGTACCTGGAGGTTGTCACTCGGCCCAGCCTGGCCGTGTGTAAAGATGTTTTATTTGCTCCTCTCGGGCCGCTCCCTTTACTTAAACACACTTGGTATGGTGGGGTTCCTAAGGGTGCCTTCTTTTTTTCTTGACTGGAGGTGACGATTTCAAACTTTGGAGCTGACCAAAAAGTATTCACGGTGGAAAAAAAAAGAGAAACGAATGTGCAAAAAAACGAATGATTGAACAGGTTGGAAATCCAAAGAATGTCCTATCAATAAAACCCGGAATGCTAACTATAACCTTTCGCTAACCTCCATGTTTGATTCCACGACGGAAACCAGAAGGTGATTTTTTTTTTCCTCAGTGCCGAATCTCGGGGCTGATTGGCGTCCGGCGTATGCACCTTTCCAGCGCCGCCGCCGTCCATGAGTCATTTGTTTATTTGGATATTAGCCGCATTGTATTGTGTGGGCAGCGATACGGAGTCACGCACACTCCCGGAGCTCGACTGCTGTACAAAATCCCAACAAAAACGCTGTGACTCACCTGTGAGAGACAGAATGAGAAAAAGAGAGAGAGAGAGAGAGAGAAAGAAAGAGAGACTTCAAAGCACCAGGCGCTGTTGTGATGGACACTTTAGCAACAGATGAAAACATAATTGCGGTGACATGAGAGGGGGAAAAAAGAAAAAGGGGAAAAGAAAAAAAAAAAAAGTCGACCGGCACAAAGTTTAGTTCTTCGTGACGAGAGCTGACGTGCTGCGTCTAGCGAGAGCTTCGGCTCGTTCGCGTTTTTAACATGGCTTCGGATCTGGAACTAATTTCAGGTCTCGCACTTTAACTTTCGTACCTTATTGTGAGCGCTTGACGTGTTCTGAGTGTTTCTGAGTGAAGAATTTAAAGCGACTTTTACCTCAGGATTTTTATTCAACGTCTACTTGGAAGTCACAAAAGTGTATTGACGTCTTGGAAAAACAGTGGCACGACATTTTTCCTTCACTTGGCTCCATGAAGAGCTGCTTTCCATTGGTTAGAGTGGACAATCTCCTGCTATGAGCTAAGCTAACTGAGCTAATGAGCTAAACACCTTTGGGATGAATGTGAACGCTAATTGCACCAAAGGCCTCTTCACCTTACCTTCATCAGAACCTGACTTTACTAACACCCGTTCAGCTGAATGGATCTCCCAGAAAATCTAGTGGAACATCATCCCAGGAGAAAAGCTAATTATAACAGTAAATAGGGACTAAATGTGGAATGAGATGTTCAAGAATGACAGAATCTTATCCTCAGGTGTCCAAAAATAGTGTCTCCTTTCAAGCTGCCATATTGTGGACTTTTTTTCCTCCTTGGCAGCTAGCTAATAGTCTGTTTGTTAATCACTCTGATTAGCAGTTAGCATAGACAAGAATTAGCCCCAATTTGGGATCTAAACACAGTGAACCTGAAAGCGACTGAAGTATGAAAGAAAAAAAAGGAAAACAGCACTTAGTAATGGAGTTTCTAATTTGGACTCTTGATGATAGAGAAGATAAAATGCTGTCATCAAAAGTAGGAAGCCGTCAAGAGAAAGGAAAAGGAAAACAAAATAACACCTCAGAATGTCCTTGAAATGAAAAGCCTTTTTTTTTTAACTTTTTTTTTTTACAGGCTTTTAAGGTTGGAGAACTTCAAAAAGCACCGTATCAACCGTACACACTCGTTTATGATGGCGGAGAAAAGAAACGAGGTGTCCTCCAGAGGTATGAGCTTTGAAAATATGTTTTTTACGGCCAGCAGGAGGCTTTACGATTTGCTTTATGTTGTTTGTTGAGGGTTTAAGGCAAAAAAAAAAAGTGGGAAAGATCTGCATTTATAATGTTTTTAGTCTCAAAAAAGAAACGTTCAACAGAGAGATAACGTTAATCTTTGCTAGAAAAAAAACGTATGTCCTTTGTTGAAGTTACAACTTAATACAAGGGACAATATGATTAGCATGAGAGATTAAACGTTGATTAGCCATTAGCTGCTTCATGCACTAGCTACTCAATGTCACACACTAGTTACTTAACATTACCCAATAGCTAATCCACATCATACATTATTCGCTCAGGTAGATAAAAAAAAATCGATTGCTAACCCATACATAACTTTATACACTAGCTAAACAATTTTCGAACACTAGCTACTCAACATTGAAACTAGCCAAACAATTCTTGAACTAATCATCTTTTTGTACACAATTTTGTATACTAGCTACTCAAATTCGTACCTTAGCATCTCAAATATGTAGACTAGCTACTCACCTTCGTACACTAGCTAAACTATTTTATACACTAGCTAATCAACTTCATACCCTAGCAAATTTTTTTGTACACTAGCCACTAAACTTTGTACACTCATACACTAGCTTTTCAACTTTGTACACTACTTATTCAACTTTGTACCCCAGCTAAACAATTTTTGTACACTAGCATCTCAACTTTGCACACTATTAACTCAATTTTATAAACTAGCTACTCAACTTTTTACACAAGCTAATCAATTTCATACATTATTCAGTCAGATAGATGATTAAAAAGATTTTTTTGCTAACAAATAAGACAGAGCTGTAGCCAATTTTATCTTATTGCACTAGCATGACCAACTTACTAGCTACTCTGTTAATCAGTAGCTAGCAAAAAAAAAAAATAGAAGCAATGGAAATTGAATATAAGCAAAAACACTTTCATGTGTGACGCTATTCATAACTTAATTGCTAACACTACCTAGTTAGCATATACGGTTTGCTAAAACCTACACAGAGTAATGAAATAATATTCACTTGAAAATATGGAACTGCCAATTCAATGGTTTTACAAATAAATAGCTTATTGTGTGTGTGATTTTTTTTTTACTAGCTGATGACTGCTAAATAGCGGTTAGCATTAAAGTTAATATGCTAATATTCATGCTAATATAAAGGGAAATTATGGGCAATAATAGTGGACACTGCGTTTTTTTATAGCTGGCATTTGAACAGGAACACAAACTCGAGACGACATTCATCAGAGATGGATCCTTTAACCAACAAAAGCTTGCGGGATTCGCACAATGCCAAAGCACACACACACACACACACACACACACACACACACACAGTGATTCAGAAGGAGAGCCTGGTGGCTGATCGATCGCTTTTATTGATCCAGACTTCGCTGGTGATGTAATGCATCTCCACCATTTCTTTCCCCTTCAGGAGTCGCAGCCAAAAGCAGCCACTTAGCTTATAGCTTTGGACTTCGCATGGACTCAAACTGATCTCGGGAACGTGAAGATGTCTTTGTTCAGTATTTACATTTAAAAAATGAAAGATTTTACCTCACTTTCTTTATTAATCGCACGTATTCATGACTTAATTACCTCATTTATTTATTTTTTTAGCTTTTATTGAAGCCATGACGTAACTATCGCATTCCTTTCTGTGAAGTCAAAGCCAAAGATATAATTATCCAGTTCCTTCATGTTACTTCGAACAAAATAGTTTGTAAAATAGTTATCATATCGTCTTTCATTATCTCATTCCTTCACCCTGACGTAATTATCTCGTTCCTTAACGATCCTAAATCAAAGCTATGAGTTACTTAATTATCTCGTTCCTGTACTTTACTAAGTCATAGCTGTGACATATTTATTTATCATGTATTTATGAATTAATTATCTCGCCCAGTCATAGTTGTAACTTCATGATCTCTCCCTCAATGCTCCTGAGACAGCTACGTCTCAGTCATTTCTCCAGAAAGAATAATAAGTCAGGGATGGTATTAAAAGAATGATGTTCCAACCGTTCTCTTGTCTTCACTCAGGACCTTTGGGTGAAGCAGACTTCAGAAGAATTCCTATACACAGAGTCCAGAAGAAGTAGCAGGTCTGTGTGTAAAAACTCACTCACTCGCTACATGACAAGGCCAGACACACACTCGCCAATCACAGACATGTTGAATTTTTCTTGCATCTGGTGCTTCGGCTATAAATATACGACAGTCTCGGCTTCAATAATCACCATGGAATTAAAAAAAACTGTATAATAAACAATAAAAAAATTATATATTTATATACACACAGATCATATTACACTTATATATGAAAAAAATACAAATTGAAATATAATTAATAATAAATATTATTAACATTATAAGTCATTTCAAATAAATGATTCAAAATCTATATTATAAATGAAATTAAATGCGTTATCGTGATATCACCTGAAAGAGAAATTCAGAATTATAATTTTTTATCTTTATTCTTTTAAATAAAAAATAGAAATGAACGATTGAAAAAAAAGAGGTTTTGGTGTAAGGCGTGTTGGTGAACAGCTCCCGTCTCTCATGTGTCATGGTTGTGAACGCTGAGGTCAGAAGGTCGAGCTGAAACGGAGTGTGTGTTGACGCAGTGCAGGACTGGAGGAAGTGACGAGCCAATTACAGGTAAAAAAAAAAAAAAAACGCAAAGAGACATAAAAGACGTTCCACTGCTACGAGGGGGAAAAGAGAGAGAGAAACAGATGAGTCTGAACGAAAGAAAGAACGGATCAGTGGATGGATATAAAGTAGACAAGTCACAACCACATTAAACTCCAAATGCTCAGGGGAAAAGGACAGAAAAGATGGAGGGATGACTCTTATTCGGAGTGAATGAAGATGGAGAGGGAAAAGATTAATGGTGGTGACAGAGCAAGAGAGAGAGAGATAGAGAGGGGGGGCCATGGGCATGATTCATAAAATGAGGATGAGAGAGAAAGAGAGAGAGAGCGAGAAAGAGAGAGAGAAAGAGCGAGATTGCTGTAATTAGAGAAAATAGAAAAAAGAACTATAGACAGCGTTATAAAGATAAAGAGAGACAGAGAGAGGTATAGAGAGATATATTTAGAGAGAAAGAGAGACCTATAGAGGGGAATGGGGAGCTAGATGGATGGATGGATAGATAGATAGATAGATAGATAGATAGATAGATAGATAGATAGATAGATAGATAGTTGTTTATTGATTTATTCATATTTTTGGCCAATAGGGGGCGACGGGTGGGTTTTCAGGCTTACAAAACCATACTGTACTGGCCCACACACACACACACACACACACACACACACACACACAGGCTACAACATTCACTCTAAAACACACACACACACACACAATCTCACAATCTCACACACACACACACACACACATACTCACTATAAAGCACACTCTAAAACCAACACACACACACCCACACACACACACACACACACACACACACACACACACAGGCTACAACATTCACTCTAAAACACACACACACACACACACAATCTCACAATCTAACACACACACACACACACATACTCACTATAAAGCACACTCTACAACATTCACTCTAACACACAAACACACACACACACACAATATATAACATACTTTATCTCACACACACACACACACACACACACACACACACACACACACACTCACTCTCTCACTATAAGACACTCTGTACAACATTCAATCTAAAACACACACACATACACACACACACACATACTCACTATAAAACACTCTGTACAACATTCAAACAAACACACACACACACACACACACTATAACATACTTTATCTCACACACACACACACACACACACACACACACACACACACACACACACACACTATACCATCCTTTATCACACACACACACACACACACATACTCACTCTAAAACACAAACTCACTATAACATCTACTCTAACACACACAATCACTGTAACACACACTCTTCATAACATTCACTCCAACACACACACACACACACACACACACACACACACAGTTACTTACTCTAAAACACACACTCACTATAACATTCACTCTAACACACACACACACACACACACACACACACACACACACACACACACACACACACACACACCGGCTCAACGTAAAAGAAACCTTGATGAAGGACAATTCTGTTCATTTCTGATTAAAATGCAAATTTAAGAAACTACACACACACACACACACACACACACACACACACACACACACACACACACATACACATTCTTACACACACCTACTCACGCTCTCTCTCTCTCTCTCTCTCACACACACACACACACACACAGTAGTGTTGGACAGTATGAGGCTCAGCAAGGACACTTTTAGTGAAGAGAAGCAGGTAAATAAACCAAAGTGCTCTAAATATAGAGACACTCACGCCCTTCACCCAGAGATAGATAGAGAGAGAGAGAGAGAGAGAGAGAGAGAGAGAGGAGAGAGAGGGAATTGAGAGAGAGAGGAGAGAGAAAAAACAAGTGAGGAAAAGTAAGAAAGGATGGAGGGAATGCAGGGAGAGACGAAAAAGAAGAAAAATGGGAAGAGTAATAGACAGATGGAAGAGGAAGAAAAGGACAAGAAAACTAGAAGAAAAAAATGGATGGAGAGAATGGGGAAGGATTTAGGGACACGTGTGAGAATGAAAAAGAGAGGGCAAAAAAAAAGAGAAGGGTGGAAGAGGAGACACAATTAGCAAGGGAAAAAAGTGAAAAAAACGATAAAAAAAACAAGAATAATTAACTTTGAAGCCCGGCCTTTGATCTTCAAGCTTCGTCTTGCCCCTTCCTGTTAGCTTGCTGGCTATGTTTAGCTAATTTACAAACACTTGATAGCTAACAGTTTTAGCAGAAAGTGATGTGACCGCTAAGAGCATGGTCATGTGAGTGATTCCGGCCAATCACGTGGCACGTGTGATGTTATTGGTACGATTGAGGCGCCAGCTTTGCTAATCGTATTGCTAATAAACATACGCTAGTTCGTTTAGCCTTTAGTTGATGAGATTGTGCTCACAGCAGCAAGGTGAGTGTGAGTTTCCACATGCAAGGTGTGTGTGTGTGAGTGAGTCAACAGTTGGAACCGACACACACACACATACACACACACACACACACACACACACACACACACACACTCCCAACGGCGGTGTCAGGTCCAAACCTCACATCTCAGAAAAGAGAGCAGGACTGACGCAGGTGCTGGCATTCTCCGAAATACCACACTCGGCTCTGCATTCCCAGAGTCTAACCCCTTTCACACTCACACACACACACACACACACACACACACACACACACACACACACACACACACACTGCAAACATGCCGCTTCTTCAAGTTTGACCATCAACAGAAATGCATTACGAGAACTAATCCATAGCTCTTTACGCCAACGCTGGAATGCAAGTGTGTGTGTGTGTGTGTGTGTGTGTGTGTGTGTGTGTGTGTGTGTGTGTGTGTGAAAGCTGACCCATAGAGTAACACGCTTTCGCTGTCAGGGTCACGACCATAACGATGTTCCTGAAGCTTCTCGTGCTTGGGTGCAGAAAGAGAACGAGGTGCAGATGGACGCAGCAGCGGAGCAGCTAAGCTCTTAATGTAACGAACGAGAAGAAAAGCGAGAGATCAGGCGTGCACGAGAAAAGAAAGGCCTAGAAAAACAGAACTACTGGATGTGCCACATTTTCCGGATCTTCCTCCTTTTCTTTGCTTAGCCTCCAAAAATAAACAGTCGAGGCTGAAACCACGATGGCGGCATAGCAGAGATGAATTTCAGGGGGCTTCAGAGCAGAGGGGGGTTCCAAGTGGACCAGGTGAAGTCATAGGCTCATACCTGGGACACAGGCAGATCTTTCATGTTGTTTTTACTCTTGGTGGTGTTTCTTGCATTTTGTGAAGTGTGACACCTGTGTTTGAGCCTGGGATTGGTCCTAAGAGTGGTCCACCAAGACCCTGACATGACCACAATCTAATCATGGACCAATCATTATTCAATAATAAAACAAATGTAGTTTAATCCCAGTCCAATTTTAGTAGTCCAATCATGGTCCAGTATAGCCCAATGATATGCCAAGCATAGCCCAATGATATGCCAAGCATAGCCCAATCATGGTCTAAATATACACCCATGATGATTAACCCCATCAGTGTACAAGTCTAATAATGGTCCATTCCTGGACCGATCATGTTCTGAATATGGTCCCGACACAAGTATAGGTTATGGTCCAATCATGGTCCAGTTGAGAATTGATGATTGTCTAATCGTGACCCACAATGGTCCAATCATAGCACAGTCCTGGTCAATTTGTGCCCTAAAAAGTATCCGAACATAGCTCTAACACCAGTCCAACCATGGTCCAATCAAGATTTAAAAAAATTTAGCCAGTGTTTATTTCAGCTCCACACATTTGTACACAAATAATAAAGCGTTTTGGATTGCAATGCTGGACTTCTGTGGCATTGGTTTTGAGACTATTGTGGGATTGGACTCAGGATTATTATGAGATTGGACTCATGATTATTTTCAGATTGGTCTCAGGACTATTGTGGGATTAGACTCAAGATTATTATAAGATTGGTTTTGGACTGTTGAGGGATTGGATGAGTGTAAGGCAGCTACCGAGTTGACTAGCTTACTATGTTAGTATGTTGTAAGTGCTGACTTTGCATCTGTTGTATGATTTGTGCAGCACTGATATTCGATGTCCATGTCTGATTTTCAGGAAGACACTTACGTATCTTTTTATTCTGTCTGTTTTTTTTTTTCTTGCTGTACATCACTTAATGAGAAAACTCCACGTGCAAACCTCAGTTTTTCTCTGTCCACCCTCACTGACCTCTGAAGAGCATCAGCAGAAAAGAGAGAGGGAGAGAGAGAATGGGAGATGGAGGGATGCAGAAATGATGTCTTACTTGTTGGTTCTCTGACCGGATCTAATTATCGGGAGCCAAAAAAAAAAAAGAGAGATGGATTAGACTTTTTAATGCTCGCTGTGCGGCGAATCGTACGGATGAGACAGAAATGCACAGTCACACATTACTCCGAGTTTTTACTTTCACTGACGTCATCCCTCGCTTTCTGTTCAGCGCTAATACAGACTATGACCTCATTATAGTGTTACACTGTAGTAATAGTGGGTTTAATTGCCTTATGTCATATAATATAGTGTGTTGTATAGTGCGGTAGTTTGTTGAATTGTATATTTTGTTGAATTGTATATTTTGTTATAGTGTGATGTGGTGTATTATATAGACTGATAATGTCTCCCTTTGAGGCTTTTTGGATTTTTCCATGAACACATTCTCTCTCTCTCTCTCTCTCTCTCTCTCTCTCTCTGTCTGGACCAATTACATTACAGAAATTGATGGGTGGGAACGAGGGCCAAACGTTTTAATTAATTTTGCTGCGGGAAAATGCATCTCTTTTGCTCTCGCTCTCTCTCTCTCTCTCTCTCTCTTTCTCTCTCTCTCTCTCTATTTACCTTTGATCCCGTTTCCCGGCAGTGAAAGAAGGACTGCGCTAAATCAACAGAAGTTAGCCTGAGCACTAGCAGCCAAAAGACACCAACACACACTCAAATGGTCGGGTTTGATAAGCGGTTGGACAGGTTGATGTGAACATGTGTGTGTGTGTGTGTGTGTGTGTGTGTGTGTGTGTGTGTGTGTTGCTATGATTTGCAGCAGGTCTCGGCTCATCTCCGGTTGGAAAAGGACAAAACTATTTGTGTCCTCCGGATATGTGATATGAGCTAATCAGATATCGGTGTTATTTAGCTCTAACTGTATTCCACAGATGAGAAGTTCACTCACTGACCACTTTATTAGGAACTGACACAATTATCCAATCAGCAAGCACAGATATCCACTGTGTACACATGCGCTGAGCTGAAAAGCATCGCGGTTCCTCAGTAGTTCATGAGGACACGGGAAAAAAGGTGTTCGCGAACGCCGCCATTGTGGCTCATTAGGTCCTCTAGTCTGTGGATTTGGGACAAAAGCTAATTTTTTTTAATCTCTATACGCATTTGTGTGTGTGTGTGTGTGTGTGTGTGTGTGTTTGTGTTGCGGCCTGCTCGGCTCAAAGAATGTCTCTTTCAACCCCCTGAAGCATTTTGGCTCTCAGACCTCTTTTTTTCCTTTTGCCTTTTCCGATTCTTCGCACAGGAGAACGCGATTTGGAGATGCTAATGCGGTGGAGACGCTAACGCTAGCACATCAGACGTGGGTCATTGTGTATAAGAATAAACAGAGTGAAGATATCAGAAGCACACAAATATTAAGAACATTCCAGAACAAAAAAAGTGTAGAATGATTGCGCATTAATGAGTTCTTTACTAGAAAAGGAATGAAGGCAATTTTATTCAGAATAAACTTTTTATTTATGTTTTTTTTTACTTTTATCTTGCTTTTAATTGTAATAAATACAATTGATAAATAATAATAATAATTAAAAAAAAGCTTAAATAGAAAACAAGCTGACAGGATTTTAAAAAGTTTTGCGAGGAAGCGAAAGTTTGGGAGGATTTCGGGAAGAGCGAACGAACGAAAAGGCGAAGTAGCGCGCTAATGCGTAAACGACGGGTTAGCTTCCCGAGAGCCTTAATAACAGCCAGTGGTGTTCGGGGTGTGTGAGCAGCCATGAAAGCAGCGTGTAATTAAATCGTGCGTAATTAATACGGCAGCGAGACGACGCTGCGAGAGGAGATGTGTGTAATCTTCAGAGCGAAAGCGTAAAAAGCTGTTATCATCCTGTAAACTCACACTGCACCTGTACAATGCGCCAGAATGATTTATGAGTAATTCTGTAACACGGGGAGGAGTGTGTGTGTGTGTGTGTGTGTGTGTGTGCCGCTTCAGGGGCCAAAAGTTTATGGACATGACCATGTTCTTTTTAAACATCCTGCGATTGAAAAACAACATTATTTTATTAAACGCTTGTGTTTGATGATTATTTCTGAGGACGTTGTTGCTGTTCCTTTCTTGACCACTAGGGGCAATTATAGCCGTTCAATGATTACCCAATGCCAGGGACCTCAAGGTATAAAAAACAGCGACTTTTTTTCCCACGCAAAGATTCCAGAGTCAGGGAGGGTTTTACTCCTTATCTGTCCCTCCATCCCTCCGTCCCTCCATCGCTCCGCTGCGGAGTGGAGTAGCGGCGGTGCGAATGGTCTCGCGGATGCAAACGTGAATCCGGATGAAATCATCAGCGTGACTCAAATCTCTCAGAGGCGCAATCACAGCAGCATTGTTCACTGGTGCATTGTGGGAAAAAAAGGCTTTTGAGAGACAGAGCGTTGATGAATCATCTGTTCGGCCTTGTCAGAAACAGAGAGATGGAGAGACGGAGAGTTTCATTTCACTCTGTTTCTCTTGAATGTTTAGACAATTGATGCTATAAAGCCATAAACAGAGAGAAACAAAGAGCAGGAAAGAGCGAGAGAGAGAAAGACAGAGAGAGAAAGAAAGAGTGTATGCAACCGAGAAAGAGAAATGCGAAAGGCAGTGACTGCGACAGTGAGCAGAAAGGGTGAGAAAAAAGAAAGGAGAGAAGAGACAAAAAAGGAAGCAGTCCAGAGAAAGGATGAGAGAGAGAGAGATACATAAAGGAATGATGAGAGGGGAGGAGGACAATCAGGAGAAAGATGAACATGTAAAGGAAAGATGGAGAGACATCTGGAGTGAAGATAATCAAGAGGAATAAAGAGAAAGGAAGAGATAGAGGGAAAAAGAGAAAGAGTTTGGAAGCAAGTGATAGAAAGAGAGAGAAAGAGAGGAAGAGAGAGAGAGAGAGAGAGAGAGAGCGATAAAGGATGGATAGAAGGACAGAGAGACAAATAGATAGAAAAATGCAGAAGGATGTGTGTGTGCAGAAAAATGTAGAGATATGAAAGAAGGATAGACAGACAGAAGGAGAAAGAAAAAATGGCTTATATATAAGGTCCTGGAAAAAGTTAAAACCTGTAACACACACACACACACACACACACACACACACACACACTAGACTAAACACCGGCTGTGATTGACAGCTCTGTATCCCTCCCTTTTGAAAGCTGGAGCCAAAACAGCGCAGGTTTAATGACTGAACTCATTCAGCGAATTAAACACAAAGGAGCCTGAACTCGTGTCTCCGTGCCTTCTGTAACAAACACCACCACCACCACCACAAATGCCTCAGGTTCTCCTCCTGCTCATCCTTCTGCTTCTTCACCTCCTGCTTTTTCTCCTCCTGCTTTTTCTCCTCCTGCTTCTTCTCCTTCTGCATCTCCTCCTGCTTTTTCTCCTCCTCCTGCTTCTTCTCCTCCTGCTTCTTTTCCTGCTTTTTCTCCTCCTGCTTTTCCTTCTGCTTTTTCTCCTCCTACTACTCCTTCTGCTTTTTCTTCTCCTGCATCTCCTCCTTCTGCTTCTCCTCATGCTTCTTCTCCTCCTGCTTCTTCTCCTATTTTTTCTCATTTTTCACCTCCTGCTTTTCCTCCTGCTTTCACTTGAGGACATTGGTGATCAGTGATTGGTTTTTGAGGACATTGGTGATCAGTGATTTGTTTTTGAGGACAAGGGTGATCAGTGATTGGTTTTTGAGGACATTGGTGATCAGTGATTGGTTTTTGAGGACAAGGGTGATCAGTGATTGTTGGGTTGACAGTGATAGTAAGTTGATTAATCAGATAAGAATAACTGTAATCAGTGATTGGTTGTTGGAAAATGATGGTGCACAGGGACTGGTTGTTGAGACCAGTGATAGTGAGTGGTTGTAATTAGTGATTGGTCATTAAGAACATTGGTTATCATTAATTGTCTGTTGAAACCAAATCGGGTCTAATAAGTCGCCAAATCTACTAACAAATTTACTTAAAAAAAACAACACAAAAACTAGATTATGGTCGGAGTCAGAAGCAGCATCAATTATCTTAATTATTAGTGGCAGTAAAACGTCCTCACAAGGGTAGTAAGACAAACGTGTGTGTGTGTGTGTGTGTGTGTGTGTGTGTGTGTGTAAGAGAGAGTTTCTGAGGAGCATAAAGGTTGCACAGGCCGACACCTGGGCAAACACAGTCGATAAAACCTCATCTGTCATCGGCGTCAGAGTCGGGCCAAACGCCGCCGCGGCTGCTTTTGTCGAGACACAAAAGGAAGAAGGAAGGAGCAGGAATTAATTTAACACTTTAGCACCCAAACTCAGCCTGTCTAAAAGCCGGGATTTGTGCAGTCGGAGGGGCTTTTGGGGGTCTGGAGCAAATTAATGACCAGTTCCAGTCCATACTTGATGAAATTCTTTATCGTTAAAGAATGTGCTGTAAATGTACAAATTCACTAAAATGTGATAGAAGCAACATGGAATTAAATTTCTATTCCATTGATATGGTGATAATGTTGTTTCTTTTTCCAAAAATCTGAATTATATGTTTTAAATACATAAAAAAATATATATATAAAATAATAATAATAATAATAATAATAATAATAATAATAATAATAATAATAATAATAATAAAAAAAAAAATGTTTGTAATATATATTTTATATATATTTTTAATATATGTTTCATATGCAGTATCTTGTTCTTTATCCATGATGCTGTTTTACTGGGCTTTTCTTCTCAGCACTAGTGTTTGGGATTCAATCTGCAACCTAATAAATCTACAACTGTAGCACGAGAGACTTGTTATCATAAAGTCCTGCTGTATGTCTCATCGAACCCGGATTGGACGCGGGAATGTCGGATTTAACTCGGCACGTTCCTCAGTTCAATATTCAGCAGCTGAGTATAGAGATTAGCGGAAAAGGCTGGAAATGATGACGTGTTTGTCTTTGCCGCTTCAGCTTTTGTGATGATGAGTGCTTAAGACTTAAGTGCTGAAAGAAAGAAAGAAAGAAAGAAAGAAAGAAAGAAAGAAAGAAAGAAAGAAAGAAAGAAAGGAGAATTCCAGTGTTAATGGATGTGCTAGCATTTCACCTGGTTCTGCCTATTTAGGGTTAAAAACATCCCAAAGGTGGATGCTGGTGGATTTTATTCTTCCTTATAATTCCAGGTCTGTGAGTTTCAGGCCTTTACATCCCAAATTCCCAATAATCCCAGGATGTCGTGTCTCCCAATATTTAGCTTGATGACTTATGATTATTTTAGTGTTTGGCTTCTGCCACGTGTGATCCCGGTGTGCTGGGAAATCAACTGAGTTTTGTCACGGCATTTCCTTTTTCACCAGGTGAAATGGCAAAGAGGGCAAAGCTCAGCCATTCCCCGCCGCTGCCTGAGTTACTGTCAATGTTATCTTATCCCACTGGCAGGGTGCGGCTCAGGCTACGATTATAAACTTATGGTGATATAAGTGGATACGGGAAAACCCTCCGTGATTTCAACAGGACGGTGTCCGTCGCAGAAAGGTGAAGAAAGTGTCCTTGTGCCCTCTGTGGGGTTTGTACGAGCCTCATATTAGTCTACAAGTTTACAATAATTGCACATGTATAGTTATGTATAATCAAGAGTAGTATTCCATTACATTTATTCCCAGGAGCCTGTATTCCCATTACTTTCACCCCAATGTTTGTAGAAAGTTGATCCCAGTGCCCTTTTACTCTGAGTTTCATATTTTCAAGTAGATGTATTTCTTTATTCATATTTTTCCAGTACAATTATCGCAGGGTCCTAGATTCCCAAAATTACATATACGAAGTTTTATCTCTATTAGCCATAATTCCTGATACTCATCCCAAAGCCCCGTATTTTCTTTTTCCAATGTTATATAATCCCAGTAACCTTTAGCCCTATTAGCCTGAATTCCTGATACCTATCCCAAAGCCTCATATATATTCCAGTCCGTGTTCCTGGGATGATTTCTTCCCAAAATCACCATATTCCCAGTACTATTACCACTGGGTCTTAAATTCCCAATATTAAAGATTCCCAGAAATATTTAGCCCTATTAATCGGAATTCCCAATAATTACCCCAATGTCCCATATTTCCTGGTCCATGCATTTCCAGGACTCTTTCCTCCTGAAACAAGATATTCCCTGTACTAATATCACAGGGTAATATTCCCAAAATGTTGTATTTCCAGAACTACTTATTCCTAGGATACTACAGTCCTAGCACTATATCCCAGGTTCCCACAGGACATAGATTTTATATTCACAGGTCTTATTCATCGTTATTTTAGGGCTTCATTTTTTATAGACTGTAAATTTCCAGATATATATAGTCCAAGATAAATAGACCTGTTAACATGTTTTTGGTGTACCCAGTATCCCAGTATTCCTATATTCTGAGGAAAAAATTCCAAATTCAGGACACTTTCTTCCTCAGACACCAATATTCCAAGGACCCCGTTATCCTTCTGTTAAAGGTATTTTAATGTGTTTTTTTCTCCACAAAGAAACCGAACCAGTACGAGTTTTCCAACAGAAAAGAGACATGCCGAGAGAGATAGAGAGAGAGAGAGAGAGAGAGAAAGAGAGAGAGAGAAAGATGGATGGCCATGAAGTGTTTCCACTCATAGAGATTAGGCCCTAATTCCGGCTGATAATACAACCAAAGGCCGAGCGTGTCTGCTACAAAAGACGTGCGAGTCGCTTTATCTTCTCAGGAATTCCACAGCGGCGAGGCGTTTGGGATTACCCGAGCGGGAATTCTCTTTTCCACTCGTCCACTTGTTTGCGCCGTCCCTTTTACACTGGTAACCCCTTATTGCGGGGCGGATTTCTTTGCTAATCCTCGGCCCCTTCGTTTTGTCACTGTGTGTAATGATTTCGGTTTGAGAGCAAAACAAAGCCACGGGGTTTCATACAGATTTGTGGTCATGCTACATCGCGACCAATCAGAATCCAGAACCCGTGATTGTGATCAATTTTTTTATTAAGGACTTGATTTTAGAAAATAATGAGGATGAACTTTCTTTCCAGGATGCGTTACTGCACAGCCGTATTTTTCATTTCCATTCAATTCTCCACACCGTATTTGGCAGTCAATATATATATATGTGTGTGTGTGTGTGTGTGTGTGTGTGTGTGTGTGTTTTTCTTTCCTTAATGGTATAAGTGTTCACAAATCTCCGTTCCTTGTCAGAGCGCTGTGCGCTGGAGCCTCTCTACACAGATTAAAAGCTTTTTTTGGTTTTTTTTATTTATTTTGTTTTTTTCCTCTGAATAGAAGGTTGCAGCTGTTTTTGGCCTTCGGCGAACGTATGGTAAGTGGAGTTCACAGGGTTCCTATCGATCAGGCCTTCAGAAGAAGAAGAAGACCCTTTTACTTTCCGTCCAACTTCCATTTTCATTAACACAAAAACAAGATTCCATCAGCTATTCCCTTAACCCTCTAGAGGCACTGTGTCATGGCTGACCCTATGCCAACATCACTGGGATTTGTGAAGAAAGAATTAAAAAGCACCGGGTACCAAATCTCCAAACTTTCTCTCACGAACAAGTTAGCTAACATTCACGTAACTATTGTGAGGACGGCGTATGAGTTTTTGACGACTCGTCGATCAGGTTTATATTCGACCCCGTGACGTCTGTCTGTTTGACCTGCTTTCCGTTGCAGGATTTAAATGAAACACATGGCAGGAAAGTTCCCACGGATCTTTTGGACGATCGTTCCGTCAACAAGACCGTCTTTATTTATCCTGCTAAAACACGTTGCTCGTCTCTGATTGCAGGTCCACCCATGTCTCAGGCTCGAGACCATTCATAAAAGGATCGGGACCTTCATCAAAAATAACAATTAACTCCTGTCTGTTCGCACACAGACACACACAGTCATACAGTGTTTACCAAACACCAGACGGTGAAACAAACACCTTCAACGGACCGACTTTGACCCAGACCCGGCCCCTGGCCCCCGGTGCGAAGATCAAACACTGCCTCACGTCGCTTTATGTAATATTATAGCTTTTATTAATCCGTCTCTCTTCCTGTGTCTACATCGAGACACTTTGTTACGATTCGTGTCAACCAGCAGGTGGGATTTAAACCTCAGCTTTTCACCTGTTGCTCAACTTCCTGTTAGTCTGTTTGTCTCTTAGTGACCCTACAGCATTTCTACACTCAGAATTAGATCCCTGAACGTACGAAAATTCACAAATCAGCCATAGTACTTGCCAGGCAATCTTTGCTAGTTTTGTTTGTTTGTTTGTTTTTTTAAGAAATAGTTCTAGTGCACTAGTTAGCAAAGACGGACATTGTCTCGGTGTAGGTCTCTGAAGCTGTCCTGAATTTGGTGTCGAATTTTGGTGGCTATGGAGTCGCACATGCCGGTGCTGTGGTAGAGGTTAAAGACGCAAGGTTCAGGATACGGCAGCAACCTTTTCATCCCCACACACACACGTGCACACACACAGGTGTATCATTAAACGTCTTAAGTGGGAAAGCAGAGCGGCGATAAACACCATTGTGGACCCTTTAATACTCGTTTAAGAGCTTTCATGTTCCATCTTTTCCACAGCCAAGCGAGGTGCTAGTTACAGGGTGCGCTGGGGTTAGTAAATCACTGCTTTCAGGCTGGGGGCAGGTGCCATATGAAATATGAAATTAAGAAGCAAGATGTGCTGATCTTCACGTCTCTATGGGGCATGAGGAGGAGGAGGAGGAGGGTGTAATGGGAGAGTCCCGGTGATGAAGGTTACAGTGCGGTCTGAGTTAAATGATAGCGAATGTCTCGAATCCAACCCCAAGTTTCTTTGCCCATGTATGAAGTCAGCTTATAATTATTGAGCAGATTAATGGTACGGATGCTGACGTACTTCGCGGCGCTAGTTTACCAAACCAACGTCCACCAGGAGCTCTGAATGCGTTATGGTTTCTATAGTAACAGCTCGTTCACGGCGGTTCTTTTTGACGTTGACGCGTTGTATTGTGTGAGAAAGGAGACATTAGTGTTTGTGTTTTTTCCGTGAATAAATATGCAAATTCTTCACCTACGCTTTCCTAATAGCACAAAATGGCATTGTGGTTGCTAAAGTAGCTAATTTGTTTAGACAACCAGCTTCGATCCGATGCATAGATCTGACTTGTGCAGACACATGCTAGTTTACTGTTGTTTACCGAACGAGCTGGTTATTTGGGCTCGCAGTAACGATTCAAAGTAGCTTTTTAACAACATGCTTTTTATTTTTTCCTCAGAATAACATAGTTATTAATGCAATTAATTGATTTGGTGTATTAGCATAAATGTCGGGGATATCCTAAATCTTTTTTGCTAGCTAATTTAGTTTTCCAGCTAGCTAGAAATGCTTCAAATGAACTCTTATTTGGGTAAAATTGTTCATTTTTTTACCTCAGAAAGTGGGTTGCCTAGATACCGTTTTGCGTTGCTTAGCGACATTTTTGTGGAAGGAAAGATTACTTTTTTTTTTACCGTTTCAGATCAGCATTGACGTCGTTATTGTCTGAGCTCTGAACATTGTGGCAGAAATGTTCACACACGTTTTGAGGGATTTGTATTGATCTCGCAGCCGAGGTCCTGCGATGCCGGAACGGTTTCTGTAGCCCTCTAGCTTTTTTTATTCATACTTCTCTTTCCATTAACCTTCGCACCTTCAGCCCGACGCTCGCACGGCTGGTTTCCATGGCGACAGGTCCTTGTGTCCTCGATCGAGGAGCGTTTTATTTGTGAAGAATTTCTCCCTGTTTAACTCGCGGCTTTCAAAACAGATTTCATTCGGCAAAGCAGCAAATGAGCGGAAAGAGAAGTAGTGCATTTTGATGATGGGAGAAAAGAAATAAAATAAATCACTTTAAGGAAAAGTTTGACAAAACAACAAAATCCTGATATAATTGCACTGAATCAATTTACACTACAAAAACCATTACAGTCCAATAGGCATCAGTGCAGAATAGTTTTCAGGACACAATGTGTTTCTATACTGTATGTGAAACATTCTTGGATACGTCTACAATTTTTTCAAATGAAAGGAGTCTCCAGTGTCAGTGTCTTTGTTCTTTTCTGAGGTATATATATATAATATACACAGTATATACTTATAAAACGTTAACCTCACGTAGCTGTGGCTCCAGCTGCCCAGGACGGCACTGAGGCAAAGAAGAACCGCCATTAATGTTTAAACATCCGTGCATGATTATTTAATGCGCCTCTGAAGAAAAAACTGGAGCTGAAGAGTTCACAACCTCACTCCCTTCATCCTTTTTCCTTCTTCTTTCGGCTGCTAGCATAGTTAGCATGAATGAACATAACTTGCTTGACATAAAATCTAAAAAGAAATAGACAACAAATCTATCCAAAGCTAAATATTAATATTAACTGAATATTACCAGAATTCACTATGCAGTAGGTGCTACATAGCATTATTAGCATAACTAGCCTGGCATTTATTGATAAAATATCAAATTTGAGACAACGGGGACTAAAAAGGCTTCATTTTAAGGCTAGTTCTTGCTTTTTTTCTTTTCTTAAATTTGCTAAGAAAGACTCTATGCTACATTATTTATAGTAAAAGCATTTGATTCGAAGACAGACAAAATAAGGACCAAACTTCAGGCTAGTTCTGCTCAGAAATTTGCTACTTATGCTAAGCAGAAAACAAGCAACAAAAAAAAAGAATGTAATCCAGGCTATTACGTAAGGTTTTGCTAACAGAGCTAAGCACACATGGAAATGCACCACAAAACTACAGTTTGAGCTTTATGTTTATAGGCAAGATGTTGAAAAGGGATGTGAACTTCAAGCTAATTCTGCTAGGTTTTGCTAATCAGATATAATTTCATCTTCATACTGCTGAATTTAATCTACATTATAAAAAAAGAAGATTTGATTTGGGTGAACGTGTGGGATAGTTTTAAAAGGGTTAGCCAAACAAGGCTAGTTATGCTAATAATGCATAAAGATGGCAGATGTTCAGAGCTTTGTCTTTCTCAACATTTTTCTCGGATGCCGGATTAGAGTTGCAAATTTTGGGGAGAGAGAGAGAGAGAGAGAGAGAGAGAGAGAGAGAGAGAGAGTGGTAGAAAAACAGAGAGACAGCATTAGAGGTAAAGAGATAGCGATAGAAAGATAAATATAAAGGGATAGAGAGAAACAGCGAGACATCGCTAGAAACAGAGAGACAGTAGAGAGATAAAGAGAACAACAGAGAGACAGAGAGACAGCAAAAGAGAGATCAAGAGAGTGATAGAGATAGAGACAGTGATAGAGAGACAGTGATAGAAAGAGAAACAGGAGAACTATAGAAAGATAGAAAGCGATAGAAAGATAAAGAGACAGCAATAGAGAGACAGAGAGAGTAGGATAAAGAGATAAAGAGAGCACGAGAAAAATAGAGAGACCACGATAGAGAGATAAAGAGAGCAATAAAAATAAAGACTGATAGAAAGATAAAAAGAGACAATGACAGAGAGAAACAGTAAGACAGTGATAGAGAAATAGAGACAGCGTTAGAAAGATAAAGAGACAGCAATAGAGAGAGACAGAGAGAGTACGATAGAGAGATCAATAGATCGATAAAGAGACGTAGGGATAAAGAGACAGTGACAAAGAAACAGTGAGACAGCGATAGAGAGATAAAGAGAGCGATAGAGAAACAGAGAGACAGCGATAAAGAGATCAAGAGAGCGATAGAGAAACAGAGAGACAGTGATAGAGAGATCAAGAGAGTGATAGAGAAACAGAGAGACAGCGATAGAGAGATAAAGAGAGCGATAGAGAAACAGAGAGACAGCGATAGAGAGATTAAGAGACTGATTGAGATAAAGACAGTAATAGAGAGATAAAGAGAGCGATAGAGAGACAGTGACAGAGAGACAGCGATAGAGAGACAGAAAGGAATATTTACCCAACAGTGCTGTTTGAACAGTGTTGATGAAAAGGCTGGAAGGAACAGGGGACGGGGTGTTGGGGGACAGGGTGTTGGGGGTTTACTAATAAAGTGAAGAGCAGGTTTGTGGTTGGCTCCGGTTGCCGGGGTGCGTGTGAAACTCCGCCGTGGGACAAAACACAACAAAAGACCACGGAATGGACGAGACGCTGTGAAGTGGACACTTCAGGAGACGAGCAAACAGCACAGCGCCGCCTCTCCACGTCCTCACAATGTCCACCAACACACTCCAACACACTCCAACACACTCGAGAGAAGCCGCAGAGAAACAAGCCGTGGCTAATGAACGGCCTCGAGTGGCCACTCCACGTCCATCACACACACACACACACACACACACACACACACACACACACACACACACACACACACACACACACGTTTGTTTCGTTTGCACATAATGATTAGCATAGAAACACTTTACTTCCTGTCATTAAGTGAAGTTTTTCCCCATCTATCTATCTATCTATCTATCTATCTATCTATCTATCTATCTATCTATCTATCTATCTATCTATCTATCTCTCTCTCTCTCTCTGTCTGTCTGTCTGTCTGTCTGTCTATGTCTGTCTGTCTATCTATCTATCTATCTATCTATCTATCTGTTTGTCTGTCGGAATCTCTCTCTCTCTCTCTCTCTCTCTCTCTCTCACACACACACACACACACACACTATATTTAAATGTGGTGATGAATATTTGATGTGTGGCGCAGATGGAGGTTTGGGGTCAGTGCAGTTCAGAGCGACAGATCAGAGTGCACTTTACTGTACTGCAACAAAGAGATACAGAGAGAGATGAGATAGATAGAAAGATAGAGGGGGGGGTGAAGAGAGAGATGGAGAGATAAAAATAGGAAGAGGTGAGAAGAGGATGACGAGAATGAGAGTGTAACTACAGAATCTACGGCCACCATGGGGGAGAAACGGAAAGAGAGACTAAATGGGAGAGACGGACAGACGGACGGACAGACAGACAGATAGATAGATAAAGAAAGAAAGATAGTGTGAAACAGTAAAAGAGAAAGGAAAGAGAGAGGTAAAGAATGAGATTGATGGCAATACAGAATTCAAAAACAGAGATGATTACAGAGAGCTAAACCTTAATCCCTACACCTTAATCTATATACCCTAATCCCTAAACATTAATCCCTACACCTTAATCCCTATACCTTAATCCCTATACCTCAATCTCTATAATCTAATCCCTAAACATTAATCCCCATACCTCAATCTCTATACCCTAATCCCTAGACATTAACATAAACATCCTTACATCTTAATCCCTGCACCTCAATTCTATACCTCAATCCCTACACCTTTAATCCTATACCCTAATCTCCATACCTCTATCCCTACACCTTAATCCCTAAACATCAATCCCTACACCTTAATCCCTATACCTTAATCCCTACACCTCAATCTCTATACCCTATTTCCTAAACATTAATCCCTACACCTTAATCCCTATACCTTAATCCCCACACCTCAATCTCTATACCCTATTTCCTTAACATTAATCCCTACACCTTAATCCCTACACCTTAATCCCTATACCTTAATCTCTATACCCTATTTCCTAAACATTAATCCCTACACCTTAATCCCTACACCTTAATCTCTATACCCTATTTCCTAAACATTAATCCCTACACCTTAATCCCTATACCTTAATCCCTACACCTCAATCTCTATACCCTATTTCCTAAACATTAATCCCTACACCTTAATCCCTATACCTTAATCCCTACACCTCAATCTCTATACCCTAATCCCTAAACATTAATCCCTACACCTTAATCTCTATACCCTATTTCCTAAACATTATTCCCTACACCTTAATCCCTATACCTTAATCCCTACACCTCAATCTCTATACCCTATTTCCTAAACATTAATCCCTACACCTTAATCCCTATACCTTAATCCCTACACCCTATTTCCTAAACATTAATCCCTACACCTTAATCCCTATACCTTAATCCCTACACCTCAATCTCTAAACCATAATCCCTAAACATTAATCCCTACACCTTAATCCCTATACCTTAATCCCTACACCTCAATCTCTATACCCTAATCCCTAAACATTAATCCCTACACCTCAATCCCTATACCTTAATCCCTACACCTCAATCTCTATAATCTAATCTCTAAACATTAATCCCTACACCTCAATCTCTATACCCTAATCCCTACACCTTAATCCCTATACCTCAATCTCTATAATCTAATCCCTAAACATTAATCCCTATACCTCAATCTCTATACCCTAATCCCTAGACATTAACATAAACATCCTTACATCTTAATCCCTGCACCTCAATCCTATACCTCAATCCCTACACCTTTAATCCTATACCCTAATCTCCATACCTCTATCCCTACACCTTAATCCCTAAATCTCAATCCCTACACATTAACCCATATACACTAATCCCTATTCCCAGGCCGGTAACTGGTAACCTCTGAAGATCTAAACCTAAACTCTACACACTCTGTGTTTGTGACGAACCTCCAGCTGCTATCAATTTCTTCAAACAACAAAAGCACGAAGTATGGCACGTGTACATCTCGTGTCTCAGCGGTGGAAGGGAATTTCTCTGCCATCGTGTCTCTTTACTCCGTCTGTAAGCCGACACCGGAGTTACTCAATCACTTCTGCCGAGCTCACTATGCCCTCTGAATGCGGCACGGCGCGAACTTCGCACTCGACTCATTCCCAGAATTCTTTGGGAAATTTTCTCCTCGTGCTAAGATCCTGCGGAATGATAAAGTGTCGATTTCGACACGTGACGTCTCATACATTGACATTGGAAATCTCTGGAAACTGTTAAACAAAAAACAAAAAAAAGAGAGAAAACATGTAAACGCTAGCAACGTTAGCAAACAAGACACCGACCCAGTTTGATTCCTCCCTACATATCTCGAGCTAGCTAGCTTCTTGATTGAACTTTGATTGAACAGTTAGCTTAGCGGGACATTCTGAGGTGTAAAAGTGAGACTGATTTATAGGTGTGTTTTATTAAGTCTGAAAGCGGGGACTTTATTTAGCCCTGTACTCTGTGGAGCGCTAATGATAGCCTCTTGCCATGAAACCCTAGCTAGCACTTTAGCGCTGTAAATATTTAAAAGCCGTTTTTTCTGTTTTGTTTTTTTTAATGAAACACGGCGTGAAACAGCGATACTGCATTTAAGACTAAATTGCGCCTTCATGTGCGAAGAAATTATGGTGTGTGTGTGTGTGTGTGCAATATGACTCCAAGACCACATGAAACACAGCTTGTCGACTTCAAAAGGCTAAAATGTGACACATGAAAACGATCATTTCATCGCTTCATTAAAAATCTGAAGTAAAAATTTATATTTCTCTTATGTGTAGCGTTGTTTTTAAAGGTGTAATGAGGGGGTAGGGTCTCTCTCACACACACACACACACACACACACACACACACACACACATCCCTGAGGGAAAAAATCCAAATCTGAAAGCTAATTCACAAACGTTATCTCATGAACACATTATCACAATAATTTTGTTCATTGAAAAAACTTTAGAATTAGCGTAATGGTTGCTTGGGAAATCGCCTCATAGCTAGCCAAGTTGTTCTATGATCCCACTGTATTTGTTAGCTAAATTCTTATTGACAACAGAATGTTGAGGTTAGTTCAACACACAACAGTTTACTGACTATTCGCCAGTGTGATGTTAGCTAGAGAGCTAGCTGAGTCAGAATGCTAACACTTGATGTTAGCTAAAACGCCTTGCTGTGTAATGCTGCGTTTAGGTAGCTAGCATACATACTGGTGTTTAGTAGTGTAATTAAAATGAATATTTTTATGCTAAGTCCTCAGGCAGACGGATAGACGTGGCGGATTGCCTGGGATGCTAGGTTTGTCTGAGAGTCTAAAAGCGTGCGCTACTGTTTAAACGCATCATAACGCCTGAGGGGATGCTCATCTTGACAGCTCCCAAAGCTTGTCAATTAAAAGGAGAAAGAGAGAGAGAGAGAGAGAGAGAGAGAGAGAGAATTGAGAAGGTAATCAAACCAAGTCGATTTCATTCCCTCAGACAATCTTGAGCCAGACATGAGGTCAAAACAAAGGTCGCTAATCGCTAAAGATTCACGCCGAGGGTTTTTTTTCCCCTCAAAACGAACTCATCAAAACGAATCAGCTTCCGATCCAATTCCAAACTTCTCTTTATTATTATACACATCAGGTATATTTACTAAAAAAAACACAACAACAACAGACTAACGTTAGCCAAATCGTTACCAAACTTGTGTCTGACTTATGTTTTATGGCTAATTTAATGCTAATTTTTTTTTAGCCAACTTTATTGTGATTGAACAAAAGTCTGCTAGTAGAAATTGATTAGCATTTTATCTTATAGCTAATCCAATATTAGCTTTTTCTTTTAGCAAACCTAGCTTCTACTTTTATAATAAAGTTATAGTGCTAGTGACAGTTTTGAAAAACATTTTAAAAGCATGACGTGATGTTCTCTTCAGCCATTTTCATCAAGTTCTTTCAGGGGACGGAGCTCTGGCGTCTTTTTTGTAGGAAATGTCCACGTTCGATTGGATATATAGTGAGAATCGGTGCACAGCGGGAAACGTGCTATTCGAGGCGTTTTAAATGGCAAATCTCTCATTTCCTCAGTTCACGATGACGTCACGTGACCGCTCTCTTGCCTTTCGTTTGTGGGTCTCCTCGTTGGTTTTGGTGGTAAACGTGCGCGCTGGGGTTGTTCACGTGTCCGTCCGGCTGCAGAACGGCGACGCGAAGCCTGCGAGCGCAGCGCGTGTGTAAACGGAGGGAAATTCCTATTGTTGGCAGGCAGGCAGGCCTCAGACGTCCCCAGGCGGTGGGTGTGCATGTCTCAGCCACGGGAGACAGACAAAACACATGTGACTGAGAGAAAAAGAAGGGAAAAAAGAGGGGGAGAATCAGGAGAGGTGAAACCGTAAACTGCAGGAGCGAAGGCGAATTAATGCGGAGAGCACCGAGGGGACTTTTAGTAACATGTGAGGACATCAAACAGAAAAGAAAAGAGAGACAGAGTAAGAGAGAGAGAAAGAGAGATCTAAAATGAGAAAGGGAGCGAGAGAGAGAGAGAGAGAGAGAGAGAGAGAGAGAGAGAGACAGCAGAGGCAGGTCCGGTCTCGCCCCAGCGAGCGTTTAATAAATCTGGGAAAAGACCTGTGAGAGATTAGCGGCGTGATGACAGCTTTAGCATGAAATGACTATTGTTGCTCTCGCAGCACTTATCATTAGTAATAAGCGGTGATATTAGGGGAGGATCGTTTATTTACACGTCTGACACGCTTCTGACACCATCCACACACACTCCACACATTCCACACACTCACACACACTCCACATACTCCACACACTCCACACACACACACACACAGTCCACACACACATACTCCACACACATTCCACACACTGCACACAAACACACACACTACACACACAGTCCACAGACATACTCCACACACACTCCACATACTCCACACACATTCCACACACTACACACACAAACACACACATTTTTTACACAGCAGTCCACAGTTTTCTTTTGCGCATCTCCGCATTATTTCTCTTCTCATTTGTTTCCTTCTTGCCGCGTTCATTAACAGATCTTTTGTGGTTTGAGTCCCAGGAAAGATCTGACGTCCTCATGCATGTACAGAGATGAGCTCAAAGAAGGACCAGACACTCTAATACACACTCACACACTCACACACACACACACACACACACACACAAAGACAGAGTGTGTGCATTTCCCAGAACACACACACACACACACACACACACACACACAGCTTTAATCCCGCTTTCTCTTAATGAGAAAGGAGAAAAAAGGAGCTGGACCCAGAGCTGGACAATGCAGGGACACAAAGCTACTCTCATTAGTGCAGGACAAACACTCGAGGACAGGAACAGCTGTCTCTGTGTACGGGAGACAGACAGAAGGACAAACGGACGAGTGTGTGTGAGGTGTCAAGAGAGGGCAGCTCATCCTGTTACATTACAATGAGCCACGGTGTGTATTGTGGCCACACATCATCTGGATGGAGACGAGGGCTTGTGTCCTGCTCAAGTGGCCTGCATGAAACAAGATGGGGGGAGGG
>MU563656.1:795849-798349 GCA_024362625.1 Silurus asotus
TTTTATGATTGTTGTATATAATATATATAGATTTAAACACACACACACACACACACACACACACACACACACACACACACAAACAAGTATTTTCCTCTGGTTTGAATCAGGACTCTTCTGGTGCTGCAGTGAGCCGTGCAGTGAAATGAAGCGACGGGCTGCAGGCAGGACAATTTCTCCAACACCTGAGTTGATGGACAGAACCAATTTCAGCTTCTCCTCCTCCGGACCGATTCCATCGAGCAGGAAGTGGCGTGAGAGAAACTGACCAATCAGAGTGAGATCCCTGGAGCTGTCAGGCTGAGAGGGACGAAGTGTCTTTATTTCAGGAGGATGAAAAGCTCATGGACGTGGGGAACCAGAGGAAATACATACATTTGAAACGAAAATGGAGGAAATTGTCATTTTTTTTTTAAGTACTATAAATTTTCAGGAGGATCAGGAATCAACATTCATTAACATGTACAAAAATAAATACACATCCTGAACAGCTATTTGAAAAGTTTAAAATATTTTTTCATTTTCTAGGCCTGATTTTTAAAACAAAGGATGAACTTGGCCTTTTTTTTTTTCAAGGAAAGAATTTCTAGCCTGACCTCACCTCCAGGTCACGCCGGCGTGTGTTTTCCGGCTCTGACTCGCCTGGGAAAGGTGTGTGTTTAGTAAGTTTGCTGTCCGTCTCCTCCTCGTAGCTGAAAGATAAAAGCGTGACTGAAAGTGTTGTTCGTGTCGTCCGAGGCTGGGTTTGTCACTCCAAGCTCATCGGCTGTTGTTTGTGTGTGTGTGTGTGTGTGTGTAAGAAAGAGAAGAAGAAGAAGACGAAGGCCTGTACTTTGATATGTTCTCGTGCACTGAGAACATGAGCGATGAGCAGCGACTTGTTGGCCCCTTGATGGTTTGTTTATTAATCGCGGCCGCCGTGTGATGCGTCTCTCATCGCCACAACAGCTATAATTAAGCTTTAAAGAGAACGCGAGGGCTTGATGTGTCTGAGTCTCGTCTGCTTTGTTTCATCTCCGCCTCACTGTTCCCTTTTGATGTGTGACGAGGGAAAGGGTCGGAGAAAACGGGAATGCCCCCCGATGTAAAGGGCATAAATAAGGTCCTACCTCCTCCGACCTCCACCTGCCTCCTACATACATCCACTTAGTACAGGATTGAAAAATCCAAATCATACGTGCTCATGATGCACTTCATCCCAGATCCATCGCAGGTTCAACACGATGAAGACTTGCCAATAATCAGTTTTACTCCGAGTGCAAAAAAACACTTAAAGAAAAAAAAAAAATCTAAGAAATCTGATTAAATCCACTGGAGTGAGAAGTGAAAATAAAACCAAATTCACAATTTTCTCGATTTAATAATAATCAGAATAATCATAATTATAATTCATTCTCTTTTCCTACACTTCACAATTAATACTACTGCTGCAACTGTACAAATCCTTCTCTTCCTCCTCCTCTTCCTCCTCTACCTTTCTCCTCCTCTTCCTCCTCCTCTTCCTCCTCTACCTTTCTCCTCTAACTTCCTCCTTGAACTTCTGCTCCTTCTCTACCTCCTCCTCTTCCTCCTCCTCTACCTCCTCTAACTCCTGCTCCTTCTCTACCTCCTCCTCTTTCTCCTCCTCTTCCCCCCTCTAACTCCTGCTCCTTCTCTACCTCCTCCTCTTCCTCCTCCTCTTCCCCCTCTAACTTCTGCTCCTTCTCTACTTCCTCCTCTTCCTCCTCTAACTCCTGCTTCTTCTCTACCTCCTCCTCTTCCTCCTCCTCTTCCTCCTCTAACTCCTGCTCCTTCTCCACCTCCTCCTCTTCCTTTTCCTCTTTTAACTCCTGCTTCTTCTCTACCTCCTCCTCTTCCTCCTCTAACTCCTGCTCCTTCTTCACCTCCTCCTCTTCCTCTTCTAACTCCTGCTCCTTCTCTACCTCCTTCTCTACCTCCCCCTCTTCCTACTCTAACTCCTGCTTCTCCTCTACCTCTGCCTCTTCCTCCTCCTCTTCCTCCTTTAACTCCTGCTCCTGCTCTACCTCCTCCACTTCCTCCTTCTTTTCCTCCTCTAAGTCCTGCTCCTTCTCTACCCCCTCCTCTTCCTCCTCTAACTACTGCTCCATCTCTACCTCCTCCTCCTTCTCCTCTTCTTCCTCCACTTTTTCCTCCTCCTTCGTCCTCTTCACCCTCCTCCCTCAAGTAATTTATTACCACTACTAATACAATCCTACTGTACTTCTCCTCCTCCTCCTCTTCTTTCTCCTCCTTCTCTACCTCCTTCTCTTTGTCCGTTTCCTCCTCTTTGTCCTCACCCCCCAAAAATGTAGTACCTCTACTAATACATTCCTACTGTACTTCTCTTCCTCTTCCTCCTCCTCCTCTTCTTCCTCTTCCTCCTCTACATCCTCCTCTTCATCCTCCCTCCCCCAAGTAATATAGTACCACTACTAATACAATCCTACTGTACTTCTCCTTCTCCTCCTCCTCTTCCTCCTCCTCCTCCCCTCTGTGAAGG
>MU563656.1:803349-810006 GCA_024362625.1 Silurus asotus
GAGGATGGGTGCTCATCATTCAAAACTCAAACCCAGCAAACCAAAACTGCTGGTCATCCCAGGTGATTGATCTCCAGGTCAGGATCTCCGCATAACTCTTCACGACTCTCTTCTCTCCCCTTCAGCCTCTGCTCGTAACCTTGGGGTAACTATGAACAACCACCTGTTCTTCTCCTCACATGTTGTAATGTGGCACGTTCTTGTTGATTTTTTCTCTACAACATCCGAAGGATTCGACCATTTCTCTCCACACAGGCTGCCCAGGTGCTTGTTTAGTCTCTTGTCATTCCAAGACTGGATGTCTGCAGCTCTCTGCTGGCAGGTCTTCCCCTGGACACTATTCATCCACTGCAAATGATCCAAAACGCAGCCGCACGGCTTGTGTTCAATCTACCCAAGTTCTCCCACACGACCCCAGTGCTGCTCCTTCACATATCAGATTCCAAAAATGGCCTTGCATCATCAGAGACCTCATCACATCTCGCACTGCACCACGCTGTCTGAGATCCTCCAGCACTGATCCACTGGTACCTCCTTCTGTCAGAATGAGACGTAAGTACACTTCAAGGCTCTTCTCTGTTCTGGCACCGAGGTGGTGGAATGAACTTCTCCTAGATGTCCATACAGCGGAGTCCCTGGCGATCTTCAAGCGACAGGTGAAGACCTTCATCTTCCTGAAACACTTAAATGGACACTTTCCGCACAGCACTTTTGTACGTCGCTCTGGACACAGGCTTCTGCTAAATGGATATGAGATGCATTTAATTGGAATGTATGTATAATGAATATTAGAATTATCATTATTGTTGTTGTTATTATTATCTTTGGATCATTTTTGCTGCAGGACATCATTTTACTTTACAAAGCTTTTATAATATTATACTTAAAAAAAAAAAAAAAAAAAAAAACTGCTGCACGGTTCATTATATAATAAAACGCTTTTATTTAGAAACAGTGGAACCGCGCATGCGTACTGGCGGCGGGGAGAACCCGACCCCTCCTCCTCTTCTCTCCAGCCAGCTGCCACCTTGTTGCCAAGCAACCGTGTAATCAGTGTAACCAGGAGCACCGGCGCCGCTATCAAACAATGCTGAAGGTACAAACAAGTGTTTCCTCTCTTATTTTAGTTAATTCACATATATATCTATATATATCTCACAGTACTGCAGTGTTTGCGACTTTTAGGTGTCTTTCGGGTTTCTTTCAGGTGTTTATTTTAGATTCCTTGCTAAGTTTATTAACTCTGACTAGCCGCTAACGCTGGTTAGCTTGAGTTCCGGTTTATCCAAGTTTATTAGTCTGAACTTCCTGTTTTGTTTTGGAGTTATACTGTTTATATATATGTTAAAAAAACTACAAAATACTGACATAAAATGACAATTTTTGTACTGTAATTAGTCGATTATTAGTAATAATAATAATAATAATAATAATAATAATAATAAGTGAGAGCTGATGTTGGTGAATGTAAACAAATTATTATTAAGTATTGATTATTGAGACTAGAATATTCAGCTCAGATTTGTTTCCCTGAAACTAAAGAAAGGATTAGAGATTATTTGATTAAAAGTGCATGTGTGTTAAATCCTGTCTTATATCCTGCCAATGCCTACATTTATTACTGTATTTGTCTGTTGCAGAGAAAAACATGTCAGAGAGAAAGCAAACGAGTATTAGAGAGAGAGAGAGAGACAGAGAGACAGAGAGACAGACAGACAGAGATGAGAGCTGTGAGAAAGACAGGAGAGATACAGATGAGACTGAAGAGAGATGCCATGGAGAATGCCAAAAAGTATTATTTTATCTAAGGCACCAAAGGGTCTCAGTTCAGTGAGAGTGGAAGAGATGATGGAGAAGACAGAAAGGGAGACAGTAGAGGAGACAGGTGACGAGACCATAAGATGAGACATTGGTTGAGACAGGGAACAGGGGATGTGAAATAAAAATTTACAACAAAAAACACCATTTATATACTGTAATGTGTACACACTCTCTCTCTCTCTTTCTCTCTCTCTCTCTCTCTCTCTCTCTCACACACACACACACACACACACACACACACACACACACACTCGAGTGTGTCAGGTGGGTCGAGTGTCTGCAATCCAGCTGTATGTGATATATGATGACTGTGGTACTAATCAGGTTTCTGTGGTGCAGAAGTGTGTATTGTGTGTCCACTGATCTCTTTTGTGTTTTTCTCTCACACTTTTTGTGCGCGCACACACACACACACACACACACACACACACATGCGTACGCAGGGCTGCGGTTCCAGATTCGATGGCAGGACGCAGGCGATGATGGCTGGATTGCTGCAGGATCGCATCGTCCGGAGGATTTCACAGACTCAGCATTCCGTCACACCCTCACCGTCCACACGGAGCGCGCACACACACACACTCACACAACGCACTAACAAGCAGGAGCTCACGCGGGGCTCGTGCCAGCCTCCGCCCAAACCTGGTGCTCACACACACACACACACACACACACACACACACACTATACATGTCCTATCTGTGTCCCATCTGTCCGTCTGCTTCATGTCTGTCCTTCCATCAAATTTGGTTGTCTGTTTGTCCCCATGCCTGTCCATTGTCTGTCTGTCTTTCCATCTGTCTTTTCTTCAGATTTGTCCATCCCTCTGTCCATTGTTCCATTCATTTGTGTCTGTCTGTTATCTCTGTGTCCTTCTATCTATCTTTCTGTCCTTTCTGTTTTTCCTTCTTTTTAAATGGCTCTATGCCTGTTTGACTATTGGTTGGTCCGTCTTGCTGTATGTCTGCTTCATTCATCTTTTTTGTTAATTTGTTTGCATTTCTTTCTATTTGTCACACAAAAAAGCTCTGTATATTTTTGTTTACATCATAATTTCAGTCTATCTGTGTGTCTCACTAATGTGTGTGTGTGTAGCTCAGGGTCTGGTAGCCACTCCGAGCAGCAAAAGACGGCTGAGCGCAGATGAGTGGATGCAGGTGAACGGAAACTGCGCTCGGCCCTGCGTCATCTGCAATGAGGAGTTCCGCCTCCAGCCACAGGTACGCATTACCCACAATCCTCTGCTCCACACAGGGTTCCACAATTCTTACACACTCCCAGACTCCAGCAAGACAGGAAGGAAGAATTCAGAAAGAACAATTGAAGGAAAGAAAAAAAAAAAGGAAAGACAGGCGAGAATAAAAGACACAAAGCAAGGAAAGATGGGCTGAAGGATGAGGAAGGAAGGAGACACAGACAGATAGAGGGACAGAAAGAATGAAAGATGGGTAATGGATACTGCATTGTGATGTAGAATGTGTTCAGTTGTGTCTGATTTTGTTTTCTCCTGAAGCATGTGTTTAAGAGTAAGTCTCGTAGCGATCTCGCGGTCAGGACGACCATCCGGCCAGGAATGCTGGGAAAAGAAAGCCATGCACAGCCACAAAGCCCAATCACCATAGACGCTTCTGCAAATATTAGCTCCTGTGTGTGTGTGTGTGTGTGTGTGTGTCTGTGTGTGTGTGTGTGTGTGTGTGTTCGACCCTGAGGCTTAGGGAATGAGCACTGCATTCACTTCAAATCAATTAAAGCGCAATAAGAGCTGCGGTGTGAAAGAGGAGGGATGAAAGGCGATTGGAGGCGAGTTAATAAGCACTTCTCTTCATCGCAGTTGAACTCCTGATTACAGGTTTGGGGTAATCGTGTTTCCCACACACATAAATCAGCAGCCGGAGGAAAAAAAACACAACAACTTACTGACACGATGACTGAACCCTTTTTGTGATCCTGATCTGTGCTACCATTAATCAAGTACCAGTAATTCTTATTCCCTTTACTCCCCTTACTCCCGTTACTCCTGTTACTCCCCTTACTGTCGTTACTCCCCTTACTCCCGTTACTCCTGTTACTCCCCTTACTGTTGTTACTCCCCTTACTCCCGTTACTCCCCTTACTCCCGTTACTCCCCTTAATCCCGTTACTCCCCGTTACTCCCCTTAATCCCGTTACTCCCCTTAATCCCGTTACTCCCCTTACTCCTGTTACTGTCGTTACTCCCCTTACTCCCCTTAATCCCGTTACTCCCGTTACTCCCGTTACTGTCGTTACTCCCCTTACTCCCCTTACTCCCGTTACTCCCGTTACTCCCCTTACTCCCGTTACTGTCGTTACCCTCGTAACTCCCTTTACTCCCGTTTCTGTCGTTACTCCTGTTTCTGTCGTTACCCCCGTTACTGTAGTTGCCCCCGTTACTCCCCTTACTCCCGTTACAGTCGTTACTCCCGTTACTGTCGTTACCTCCGTTACTGTAGTTGCCCCCTTACTCCCATTACCCCCGTTACTGTCGTTACTAAAGTTATTCCCATTACTGTCGTTGTTGTCGTTACTCCAGTTACTCCTGTTACTTTTATTACTCTCGTTACTCTCGCCTTTTTTTACTTCCATTAATTATGTTGCTCTCGTTATTTCCGCTACGCCCGTTATTCCTCCCATTACTGTCATTAGTTTTTTTTTTTACGACTGTTAATTGCTTTGCTTTCATTATTCCTGCTACACCTGTTCTACCCGTTACTCCTATTATGCTTGTTATTCTTGTTACTTCTGTTCCTTTCTCTATGCCAGTTACTTCTAATGCTTGTTACTCCCGTTACTCTCTACATACACACACTCACTCAGGATCTGTAGATCAGAACCTCTGAAGAGTCGTAGTTCTATTAATTCTCAATGAACCCCGGAAATACAGGAAGGAAGACAGGAAGAAGGAGGAATGATGGGAGTGGACGTGACACATGAGGCTTTATTACAACAGAAACCATACACACTCAGTGTCCTCCTGTAGTGTAACATTCCACTCAGTCTAATAACACTGTCCTCCTCCTCCTCCACTTTCTATTCCTCCTCCTTCTCTTTCTCCTCTTTTTTTTCCTTACAGGTTTTACTTACCTGCTCTCACGTCTTCCACATGGTGAGTTCATGATTCAACTTCCATCCACCTTTTACCTCTCTACGAGTATCTCTCCTTACCCTGATCCCTCCTTTCTTCTCTTTCCTTTCAAGCCTCTTCCATCCCTCCTTTGCCGTCCTTCCTTCCTCATTCACTCACCTTCCTTCATTCTTCTTTCCTTCCGTCGCGTCTCTCTTCTCTTCCTTTGTTCCTTTCTTAACCCATTTTCCCACCTTGCCTTCCTCCTTTCCTTCCTCCCTTCATCCTTTGCCTTCTATTTTTACTCCCTTTCTTCTCAGACAGGAATGGTTTCCTTACACATCCCTCCCTCCCACCCTTCTTCCTTCCTTCCACCCTTCTTCCTTCCTTCCTTCCTTCCATTTTCCCCCTTGTTCCTCCTTCTTTTCCTCCCTCATTCCTTCCTCTCCCATGTTTAGGCGTGTTTGAGGAAGTGTCAGCTCTCCTCTGGAAGGAAGTTTTGTCCTCAGTGTAGGACGGCACAGGACGAGACCCGAGTGATATATGACGGGGTGAGACTCTACAGGGAGAAGTGCGCTCTCAGGTATTACCTCTGTGTGTGTGTGTGTGTGTGTGTGTGTGTGTGTGTGTGTGTGTGTGTAAAACAGCATGAACATGGTAGAGGAATGGACTGAGAGATTAGTATTATAACTGTTAAAAGGACTTCAGCTGAAGGTTGGGGATTTATATTGTGTGTGTGTGTGTGTGTGTGTGTGTGTGTTTATATGTTTTATAAACATGTCTTATAACACATTGTAATGATGTTGCGATGGTAACGTGTATAACCTGTACATTTCTCTGTACTTTTTTAAGGGAGCTTAAAAGCTTTAGACCACGCCCACTCTCTCGCTCTCTCTCTCTCTTTCTTTCTCTCTCCTGTATTTCCATTTTTTCTTTTCTTTCTATTTTTACTTCTCTGCCCATGCTGTTTGTCTGTCTGATAGTATTTCTTCCTTCCTTTCTTTCTTTCTTTCTTTCTTTCTTTCTTTAAAAAAGTGATTAACATTTTTTTTTAAACAAATTTTTAATTACTGTGTGTGTGTGTGTGTGTGTGTGTGTGTGTGTGTGTGTGTGTGTGTGTGTAATGGGACGCAGTAAACCTTGCAGTCCCACACGCGAGGTCAGAATTAAAGGAAGTGGGGTCTCAGGTTAGAGGAAGTGAAGTGGGCGGAGTCACGTGTGTAAACCCTGAATGGTGTTGTGATGGAAGTGTAATGCAATCGCAGGAGCTGAAGGAGAACATGCTGCAGACACTCCACATCGACCTCGACACGTTCCTGCAGGACATGGACGTGAACATCGCCCACTTCAGACACGTCATCCGGCAGTTCAGCTGCCACGTCGGCACGTTCAGGGACATGGAGGACGAGTGGAGCGAGACTCAGGAGAAGGTGCGTCTCTTCATTTATTCTTTTACACACGTTTACACCAAAGCCATGAAAGGAGTCTCCAGTGTCAGGGGTGAAGATGCACCCAGGGGTAGACCATTTCTCAGCTCTTAACCAACTCCTTTCTTTATCTCTTTCTTTCTTTCTTTTCTTAATGCAAACTAAATGGAACTATAAACAGATCAAATGAGCAGCATTGTTATTTGAGAGGTTTGTACAGTAAAAGGGGGGACAGGAGGAATGTTTTTGAGTTGAGTAGCCCCACTGTATCCCTCCACCTTGCCGATTATTCATTTATTTAAAAATTAACGTGGGAGAGGTTGCTAG
>MU563656.1:810046-820046 GCA_024362625.1 Silurus asotus
CTGAAGTTTGTCCTTCACACATCCGAAACACAACTTCACAACTTGAGCGCGATCAAAAGCGCCGCTCCTCAATAGCCCCTAATCCTACCCCGACCTGCCCCCCTCCCTTTCCCCCCTCGGTCCCTGTCTGTCCCCGGCGTGTCCTCACCTGTCCCGCCTCTGCAGATGTCCCGCCGCAGCCTCAATGGGAGCTCGGCTCGGCTCGTAAATCAGCTCGCATTGTACACAGCATTCGCAACACAACACAGCAGCAAACCGCAAGCACACAATCCACACACAATCCGCCCACAGGCCAGGAAATAAAACCGACAGCAGATCTGTCGCCGCCTTTGTCCCTCATTAGCCGCTGGATTCAAAGAAAATGAAAGCAGGAAGTTTATATTTCACGTCGTCTGAAAACCAGAAGAAAAAAAAACCGAGCCGCTTTTATTTGCTCACCGAAGGCGAAGACAAAGTCGCACAACTTTCCGTTTATGGGCTTCATCGCTCGACCGCAGGTTTCCTCCACACCACACTCGAGCGCGTAGCAACTTTCACCTGGGAATGTGCACTCAATTACACACACACACACATACACACACACACACACACACGCGTACTCCTGAGTCAGCACTGACTACTTCTTTAGGCTTTTTAATTGTGAATATATGTAAAGTTTTATAAATGTGTATGTTTTAATAATAAATAAAGAACCGGATTGGAAATGAACATCAATAATAATAATTATTACGGTTATATTAAATCTTTATAGATTTTAGTAATAAAACGTATATAAATGTGCTGTATAAATTTGTAATATTAATCGTTTCCTAAATTGAGCAGTCGACATCAGATTTGAGCATCGCATTTCTCTGTGGGTCTCCATTTGCCGTTATAATGAGCTCCTTTCTTCTGGGAAGATGTTCCATTAGATTTTGTGTAAGATTCATTCAGCTACAAGAGTGATGGTAAAGTCAGGTACCGATGGAGGTGAGGAGCTTCGGCACTTCAGTGTTTCTAGCAGGAGATCTCCTTGTGTTTGTTGACAGTCTGAGGAGGAACCAAATATGGCTGGATAAAAATAAGGTGTCTATAAAGTGTGCCTGTGTTTTTAACACCAATTTACGTTGGCCACAGGCTCTCCGGCGGGACACGCACGACTGTCCGATCTGTCTGAGTCCTCTGAGAAGCGCTGAGGTCGTCCTGCTTTCCTGCTCCCATCTGCTCCATCAGTCCTGCCTGAGAGAGTCGGAGCTGGCGTGCCAGGATCGCGACGCCACCTGCCCCCTCTGCCGCAGTCAATACGTCTCTGTACCCGTCCCAGACTCCGCCCTTTTAGCATACCGCACAAGGTATGGCTCTTAGTCCGAGTTAATACAGGAACGAGAACAAACCGCAAACAAACCTGCATTAATCACATACCACAGAGTTCAGATAAGTAGATCGAACACCAATTCGTTCGGGATTTAAATGTAATTGATTCGTGCACTTTAGTAGCTTTTTCGTGCATCTATGTTTTACTGAAGTAACTTTACCCTCAGTCAAATATCATACGGTTTAATGATCTACGTTTTGTTTTTTTTTATTTACGAGCAGATAAAAACGTAACTGGTCAAACAAAAGGGTAGAGGGCGCTCTGTTTTGCACTTGGTGGTATCTATTAAGCACCAACACACAGTTCAGCGTCCGATTAACAGCAAGCAGAAGATTTAGAGAGAAATAAACAATGTGAGAAACTCCAGACTCGATTCAAAAAAACAATTTAATGAACCACAACATGAGACAGAGCAGGAACAACATGGCAAAAAAGAAAAGCTGCTGTAATGGTTAGAAAAGCGCATCGCTGTTTTCACAGTAGAACTTAAACTGTCCCTTATGATCCGCATGATTTTCCATTTATGGTCCAGAGGTTGTTAAGGAACTTAAAAAAAAAAAGGATTTGCATATTATACAATGACTGTACAAAAGAATCTGCATACTTTAGACGTACGGTTTACAAAACGCACGGTACATTCAGACGTGATGAAGCTAATTTTTTTTTTGGAAATTCCGCACTCGTAAACCAGACGTTTGGATCATCAGGTGAGGAGTCACAGTGAATTTATTAAAAAACAAAATAAAGGTGCCTGCAGACGTCTCAATTTTAATGCTTTCGAGGCGACATCCTGACATTCAGAGACGCTGGAACGAATCCGTGACACAAGCTCAATTTAACGCTTCGTTTTATGGCAACTTTTCACACACACACCATGAGCAGGGTCATCTAGGGAATCATACACACCGCCACATGCCTGCCTGACACACACACACACACTTAAGTATGTGACGACTTTTAACGCGCCCTTAATGCGTCTCCTAAGGCATCAGAGGTAAATTTCTGGACAAGAAAGAAAAACAAATAATAACACTGTACAAAAGATACACAAAGTCAAAAATATATACACACATACACCACATACTCCACTCCCCCCCCCCAAGTCTCTGCTTATTCACAGCATGAAGAAGGAAAAGTCCTCGCTGAATGTAAAACTGCATTAAAATGCAGAAAAGACTCTGGAGCTGAACGGAAGTCTGTAAACATCCTGCTGCAGGAGACGCACTCGTCTGGTGTGTGTGTGTGTGTGTGTGAGTGAAGTTTAGAGCGTCTTCTGGTGGCCGTTAGCTGATAGTTTATTCGGCTCAGGTTCTGTGGGACTCGTGGAGAGATTCAGTTTATCCAGACCTGAGAGTAGAGAGACAGTTGTGTTCAGGACACACACAGTAACAATGTGTAGGGTGTGTGTGTGTTGACAGCTGGATGGTGTATTGTGATTGTTGATGGTTGGATGTTGGTGTTTATTGATGGTGGGTTGGGTGTTGTGTGTTGGTTGGGTGTGTGTGTGGTGTGTTGATGGTTGGTTGGGTGTGTGTTGGTGGTTGGTTGAGTGTGAGTGTGTGTGTGTTGATGGTTGGTTGGGTGTGTGTTGGTGGTTGGTTGAGTGTGGGTGTGTGGTGTGTTGATGGTTGGTTGGGTGTGTGTTGGTGGTTGGTTGAGTGTGGGTGTGTTGGATGGATGGTTGGGTGTGTGTGTGTTGATGGTTGGTGTGTGTGTGTGGTGGTTGGTTGGGTGTGTGTGTGTGTTGGATTAATGGTTGGGTGGGTGTGTGTGTTGGAGTGTGTTGATGGTTTGGTGTGTGTGTATGTGTTGGTTGGTTGGGTGTGGGTGTGTTAGTGGATGGATGGTTGTGTGCATGGGTGTGGGTGTGTGTTAGTGGATGGATGGTTGTGTGTGTGTGTGTGTGTTGGTTGGGGGTGTGTGCAGGTTGGTTGGGTTTGTGTGTGTTGATGGTTGGTTGGTTGGGTGTGGGTGTATGTGGGTGTGTGTTGATGGATGATTGGGTGTGGGTGGGGGTGTGGGTTGGGTGGGTGTTGATGGATGGATAAATGGTTGGTTCGGTGTGTGTGTGTGTTGGTGGCTGGATGATTGGTTGGATGTGGGTGTATGTGGGTGTGTGTTGATGGTTGATTGGGTGTGGGTGGGTGTGTGTGTTGATGGATGGATGAATGGTTGGTTGGGTGTGTATGTGTTGGTGGCTGGATGATTGGTTGGTAGGGTGTGTGTTGATGGTTGGTTGGGTATGGGTGGGTGGGTGTGTGTGTTGATGGATGGATGAATGGTTGGTTGGGTGGGTGTGTGTGTGGTGATGGTTGGTTGTATGTGGGTGGGTGTGTGTGTTGATGGATGGATGAATGGTTGGTTGGGTGGGTGTGTGGTGATGGTTGGGTGGGTGTGGGTGTTGTTTTTTGTTAATAGATGGTGTGTTGTGTATGGTGTGTGTGTGTGTGTGCGTGTGTTACCGAGCGCTCTGAGCAGCTCCTCTCGGATGGCCGAGGTGAACTTGGTGATGAGGCAGACTGTGGTCACCACGGCGAACAGCAGGTTATACGAGAACACGATGTAGAAATTCCCCAACCAGTTAAAGCGACCAAAATCTCCCAACAAGTCGAACCTCGTTATTCCTGACACACACACAAAAACACACAATTAAACATCTCTGGAACTGCATTTTGTGTGTGTGTGTTTGAGCAGAGAGTGTGCAGTTTACCTTTCCCACATTTTAAAACACACACACACACATACAACCTTATGTAGTCTCAGTGAGTGTGTGTGTGTGTGTGTGTGTAATGGAATTCTGATTCACGCAGTCAGTCTTTTCATCTTTTCAATGGTGCAAATTTTTTCCTGAGTCACACACACACACACACACACACACACACCTATTTGAACAGCTGTGGCAGTAGCTTAGAATATTGTTTATTGTTGCTATTGTCACACTTGCCAGTATGTGATCCCCCCCCCACACACACACACACACATCGCTCACCGAGAGTTCGGGACATGACTGGGAGCGCCGAGCTCAGGACCAGGATGGACACGCAGCAGCCGATGATCTGCAACAGCGAGTGAAAACACGCATTATCACTCCATCAGTCAATAAATAAAAGAATGACCTCAATGCTGAGATTTTTATTTGTTCGTTCATTTTTTTATCACTCCATCCGTTTATCACTATTGTTTTTTTTTTTCATCACCACAAACACTGGAAAACATGTAACTATAAAAGGATGAAAAGTCGAAGAAATGGCTAGTTACCAGATAAAACCTGGTGTGTGTGTGTGTGTGTGTGTGTGTGTGTGTGTATACTGTGGTCATGGTGGTGTCGTCCTTCCTGGGTGTGAGTCCCTGAAAGATGCGAAGACTGTAGAATCCCAGAACTGACGAGACCATCAGGTAACTGCAGCACGGTTAAGGTCACACACACACACACACACACACACACACACACACCACATATTCATCAAACTGTGTTGGATACATCATGAGGATGATTTCAACCACCGCCTGCACGACACCGAATGCTGAGAGAGACGCGTTCCCGATCTCAGGGTCCTGCAGAGAGAGAGAGAGAGAGAGAGAGGGAGAGAGAGAGAGAGAGAGGGATAGAGATCCTCTTATTATTCTCATTACACAGGAGGAACATCTAAGCACACACATACCTGGCGAAATGTACAACACACACACACACACGGCTTTCAGTACACAGTTTGATGCTACATACCATAAGTGATCACATGACCTCATCCCTGAGTATCGTCATGGCAACACACCACCACCACATAATGGTCTCACAGTTTTTTCACCTTTGTGATTGAGGTTAAAAATCCTGTCTGCTCTTTTATTCATCCATCCATCCATCCACCCTTTAACCCTACCATTCTTCCATTTATCAGTCCTACCATCCAACTAATTCCTAATCTTTCAATCCCTCCATCTATTTATCAGTCGAACAGTTCATCAACCCTCTGTTCATTAAACAGCACAGAAACCTGAACATCCATTTAACAAAAGCAACTATCCCACCATCCAACCGCCAAAATAAACGATCTGTTCATCTCATCTGTGGCCACTTCCAGAGCGATGTTCTTCCAAACAAGCCGCCGCGGGTGCTTCTGCACACTTCTAAAGAAAAATCCACAAAAAAGCATCCGCAGGCTGCGTCCCAAACAAGCGTCCCGAAATTCATGATGGGACAGGTCCGTGTGGAGACGTGTGCGTGCCCTTCATCCGTTCTGTAAACACCAGTCCAACATCTGGATCTGTGCTCCAACTGTTGGAGATTAGGCTTGTTATTTCTTGACCTCTGTAGCGGTTCCTGGTTTCGAGGCGTACGAGTTTATTCAGCGCGAGTACATCACGGCTTACTGCGCTTCCTTTAAAAAAAACAAAACAACACATCATGTTTGAACACCTGTTTACACACCGATCTGCGATTTTGGGGAGTACACCCCCCCCCCCCCCCCCCCCCTACCCCCCCCCCCCCCCCACGCTTTCTGTTCTCTCTTCTTGTGTCGCTAATCTGTTTGATTTGTTCAAAAAGCCGCTCAAAAACAACATCCTCCAACACTTTCTCCCCTCTCCCTCCTCCCGTAACGCAGAACATGTCCGTACTCTCCTCTCCACACAGGTCGCCTCGGGACTCGCGGAATTACCGTGCGCTCGCTTTTTTCCCGGTTGCCAAGTCTGTCGCGCAGTCTGCCACGTAGGTCACGTGATCGGATACGGGGTGTTGCAAAAATGTATTCGGACGCCCGACTTTTTCCAGCCGTTCGAGGTAGTAGCGAGACTAGTTTTGTAACACGCCAACAGATGGCAGCACTAGGCTGCACGCACAGGCACGGGGAGCACCGACCCAACCTTGTGACTGGTGCTGTTCTGACCACGTGTGCACACGGTCACCGTGCTCCTCACACAATGGTACAAAATGTCTTCGGGTGCTAATACTGAATTTTCCTTTTGAACTAGGAGCTCCAAATCACTATCCAGCTCCATGAAGATCTGCCTTCATCTTGAGATCTTGAGTGGCCTGCTATTGAGATGTTGAACAGGGGATGAAGTGTTCATGTCGTATCTGAATGAAATCTCACACGCATGTCGGTGTGTCTCTATAGAAATGAAAGCGCGTTAATGTGCCTCCTTCAGAACAATCAGGATCTGGAATACAGGAGATACCGCAATACTTTACACTCTATATCAGAGGAACTGATGGACCCAATCAGAAGCAAGGATTTGTTTTACACTGTGTGAGTATCGATAGCACGGAGGTGTAGGAAGGCAGGGGAGGGGAACGGAGCGGTGCGATGTGGCGCGGCACTGTGTGATGTGAAGCGAAGCGTGGCGCCGCTCCAGCTCGTCAAACGCACAAAGACGTTTCCAATTTCGACACGGCCGCGGCTCGTCGTGCCAGGACACGGATCCCGGCACTAATCAAACCGCTGAAGGTCTGCGGCGCGAAAAAAACACGAGAGGGAAAGAAACACAATCTGTAGCGTTGCCTCTGCAGGGCGGGGAAAACACACACACACGTTTGACATCAGATTTTGGATTTCATCTACCTGTAAAAACACGTTCAATACACAAATCAGAGTCGCTTCTAACCTTTAGCAGATGGAAGCTCAATTCTAATTGGCTGTTGCACCGCGTACGAGAACCAATCAGTGGGGACCACCGTTACAGCACTCTGTGGGTGATGGGGTCTATTTTATATATTTATATTTATATACATGCACAGCAGGTGAGGTGAGTGTGAGTGAGTGTGTGTGTGTGTGTGTGTGTGTGTGTGTGTGTGTGTGTGTGTGTGTGTGTCGCCTCATCACGTCCGAGCGACTCTGAATGCTGTACAATATCAAACAGTCGAGCCGCCAGATACACATCTGATTCACTCGCCATCACACCTGAGCATATCTGGAATTCTATTCATGCTACCGTGTGTGTGTGTGTGTGTGTGTGTGTGTGTGTGTGTGTTCTTACCGTCGATCCTTTCGGTAGCGCAGTTTCATCCACCAGCAGGTACAAAATGTTCAGAGCCACCAGGAACACAGAGACGGCCTACACACACAATTCTATTATGTTCAGAAATCAATAACATGATTACACACACACACACACACACACACACACACACACACACACACACACACACACACACACACACACACACACAGGCTATAGGGTTTGTACATGTGTACATGTCTTTAAGAAATGTGTTTTGTGTAGTTATGGGTGTTATTTTAAGAGTGAGAGTAGTGTTTGCTCTGATGTGTGTTTGTGTGTTATTTTGTGTATGAGTTTGGTTTTTGCATATATGTATGTATGTGTGTCTGTGTGTGTGTGTGTGTGTGTGTGTGTGTGTTACCGTGCCAGCGAGCAGTATTAACATGACGATGGGGTAGAGAAGGTTCTTCTCCCAAACTGATGCTTTCTTCCTCCTCTCTGACACACACACAAACACACACACACACACACGATACAGTTAAACGTCTAGAAGTTTTCATGCAGTGATTTTGTAATTTAATTGTGTGCTTCGGTGTAAATGAGAGTGAAATTATTGGCGCCCCCCCGGCTCTCACCCAGCTTCCGTCTCTGTGAGCGAACGTTCTGCAGCTCTTTGTGGAGACTCTGAGAGGAGACGGAGAACAGGGACACGGAACCTGACAGGGATTTTACACACACACACACACACACACACACACACACACACACACACACACACACACCAATGAGCAACTCCAACAGAATAATAGAAAACATCTGTTCGGGAAAAGAAAATCGTTTTCAATTCATTATATTCCTTTCTCCATATCCATCCATCCATCCATCCACTTCCTTGTTCAGCTATCCTACCATCTCTCTATATATCTCTCTCTGTTCAGGTATCTACCCATCTCTCAATTTGTTAATCTTTCTGTTTCTTTATGGGTCTATGTCTCTGTTCTGCCCAATCTACACATGTATCTGTCCATCTCTATCTATCTATGTATCTATGTATCTATCTATATCTGTCCATTTATCTCGGTCCAGCTGTCGTCCCTCCATTTCTCTGTCTTTCTCTGTCCCTCTCGCTCTGCCAATGTCCCTCTGTCCCTGTCTGCGTTATTATTTGTTCATCCATCTTATTCTCAGAACCTCTTTCCTTCATTCCGTCTCTCATTCATTACATTTCCCTCTTACACCCTCCCGCGTGCGTGCGTGCGTGTGTGTGTGTGTGTGTGTGTGTGTGTGTGTGTGAGGGAAGCGAGACAAGGCGTGTTAAGCTAATCATCTTAATAATCGCATTTTGATCAAAGCGATCAGGGAAGAATGAAAGATCGACGTTTTATTGCGAGCCAGTAACGCTGTAACACAAACTAATTGCTGTGTCTGTGTGTGTGTGTGTGTGTGTGTGTGTGTGTCCCGAGGCGATCCTCAGCTTTTGAGAAGTGACAGAAATGAGATAGGATTTTGAAAATAATAATAATAGCAGCTAAATAAGACTGCGGTTTTCCTGGGGAACCCCTCACACACACACACACACACACACACACACACACACACACACACCCTGGCATGCCTGCAGGCATACATACACACACACACAAAAAGGATTTTCTCCTTGACACTCTGCGGTGCTTTTCAAAGAAATTAAACCATTAACAGCGAATTGCTTCCTGATGATCCGAGAAGACCAACGTTAGCTAACTAGCTACTAGCTGCTAATATGCTAACCTGGCTTCGGGTCGAGTTTTCAAACAATACGTCTTATAAGCGCATAGTGTGCGCCGTTACTATTGGGGCCGTGATGTTTTTTTGCTAAAAGTTCCCGAATGCTAGTGACATCACAAATCAGGCGCATATTAAGCCCCGCCCCTGAATCAGTTTTAATACGGATACAGTGTTTTATCTTTTAAATAGAGCCGAATCAGGCATTTCGGTTCAAGTGGATGTAGCCAAAATGAGAGAGTGTGTGTGTGTGTGTGTGTGTGTGTGTGTCAGAAAAGATGACATCGTTGCTCAGCTAAAGCCGCTCCTGCATTACATCAGCTTGGATTATGCAAAGCAGGGAGACGACGCAAGGTCGCTGTGCATCTGGACAACAAGGAAACGCAGGAAATGAGCCAATAACATGGACACGCCCATACCCACATACACACACAATTAGCTTTTGTATTTAGCTTGTTTTGGCACTTGAACGACCGTCTCCATATTTTGCAACCGTCCTCCAAAGGCAATGTAATGGAGTTGTGATGTCGTTGCCGAATTCTGACCCCACTGTGTGCAGGAGAAAAAATAAACGTCACAAGCCTGAGGCTAAAGTGGGAACCTGAACCGACTGATGTTCAGCAGACTGGTGGGGGTTGTGTGGCGTTTTGGGGAATCACTTCATTTGAACTTTGCTCACCACAATAATTATATCCAATAAACGTTCCTTATTGTATCTTCTTCCTCGCAATAACAAGCAGAACTCAGTATCTACGTTCGAAATGAATGTCTAGTCCTTCTTCTTTTTTTTTTTTTTTTACTAAGGAAAACCCTCTTTCGGACATTTGACCTTGCTCTGACCTTGACCTTTGAATTAGCCTATAATGAAAATTCTAAGTAAACCATCCATCTTCAAGCTGTTCAACTTCCAGGATGGAAACCGTGGCTCCTCCTATGGTCCACCCC
>MU563656.1:822546-975641 GCA_024362625.1 Silurus asotus
CACACACACTTTTACCGTAGAGAGACTCCATGCTGGCAGCATCGTTGTTGACGAGTGCGGACGCAACCCACACGATTCCCAGGATGAGCAGAGCGAGCAGGAACAGCATCACAAACGTCTCCAGGATGCGAGCTTTCAGGCCCTGAAACACACACACACACACACACACACACACACACACACACACAGAGAGAGAGAGAGCATTAATTACTATTATTAATAACTGTATCTAAAAGCTGACACAATTAGTAAGATACCACACACACACACACACACACACACACAGGAGGTGTGTGTAGCAGGTGTAAATGAGGTTCTAATTGGTGTGTGAGCTCTAAAAGCTGCAGGAGCTACCTCCGTTAACACACACACACACACACACACACACACACACACACACACATTCAGTATGAGTGCAGATGCCCAGCTGCAGTCTATTAGCAGCTTCATTTCAGTTTTTCCGGGTCACTGAGCACTAAGTGTATCATAAAACTGTGTGTGTGTGTGTGTGTGTGTGTGTGTGTGTGAGAGAGAGTTAGGGAAGGTGTGATGGGGGAAGTCCTCCAGCCTGGGAAAGAGAGAAAGAGAGAGAAAGAGAGACTGAGAAGGAGTTGCGGGCTCTCTTTCGCTCTCTCCTTCTCTCTCTCTCTCTCTCTCTCTCTCTCTCTCTCACACACACACACACACACACACACACACACGAATAAGGACTGAACTTGTAGTTCTCATTCTAAGCCTGTAACACTCCAGCCTGTGTGACAGACAGAACACAACACTACACACACACACACACACACACACACACACACACCATGAATCACTACACAGCACCCATTCACACAGGATATATGAGTTCAGGAAGACGTTTGAAGTCGCGTTAACACACAACGGATTAACATGTCTTCAGCTCCACATCTCTTTCTGTCCCTCTCTCTCTCCATCCCACCATCTCTCTCTGTCCCTCTCTCACTCCATATATCTCTCTCTCTCTCACTCACTGTCTCACACATACTCCATCCCTCTATATCTCCCTCTCTCTGAATCCCTCCATCTCTCACTCCATCCCTTCCTTTCTCTCTCTCTCTCTCTCTCTCACACACACACACACTCCACCTCTCCATCTCTATAGTGAAAAAATTCACATCACCTTTGAATGAAAGAGAATGAAATAAAGAAATGTAGAAGATTTTTTTGAGTCGAGTGAAAACATGGTGCATTTTTCCCCCTTTGTGCTTTTTATAATGAAGCCATGAAGCCGTGTTGCCATGACGTCGAGCAAACACCGAACACGCCAAACACGCCGGACCGACCTTGAGAACGAGCCGAGCAGCTCGCACACACACACACACACACACACACATCATTCTATACTTTGTCCTTCTATTAATTTCCTTCTTTCCATTTTTCTTTCCTTCCTTTTTCTCACTCACTTTCTCTCTCTCTTTACCTTCCTCTCTCTCTCTCTTTTACTCTATTCTCTCCCATTCGCTTTTCTGTGTTTCTCCTCTGTTCATTCCCTGTTTTCCTGTAATTCCTGTTTTGTTGAAAAATCAATCATTAAACCAACATGGCCAAAAGTATTGGGACGCTCAAGTCTCCGATCGTACAGGACGTCTTTAGACGCGGCAGCATTCAAAAATTCTCTTGAACCAGGAGACCCAACGCCGGCTTCATGGGGATCTGCTCTCCAAGGGTTGGAAGCGTGAGGAAGATCTCCTGCTATGGAGCTGGTGAACGCGTCCGAGAGGAAGTTTTTCACGCAGACTGCACGAAATCTCACAAGAGAAACGAGTGGAACGTCTGCACAGACGAGTGTAAGGTTACTAGAGCAGTAAAACGAGGACTAAATATGGAACAGGACGTTCAAATATAAATAAATGCTCAGGTGTCCACATACTTTTGGCAGACCGTGTCTATGAATTATAATAATAATAAGAATGAGAATACGAGGCTGGACCCTGCAGTCGGCTGCGTTTCCCACGGAGAGCTGGAACAGCGAGCTGTAAAACAGCGGGTATAAAAACGCGGCAGCGTTTAACAAACTCCCCTGTTTCATTTCCTCTGCTGGGAGAAGCCAACCAGCGGAGATTAAACGCAGGCGTTACGGCGAGGCGATGCAGGGCACGCACACGCGCACACACACACACACACACACACACACACGCACGCACACACACACAGGTTCGGCGGTGAAATGCTCCAGCCTCGGCTTTACGAGGCGGCGTGGCTCGGTGTTTGACCTTCCCGTGTGTCTGTGGGGGGGCTTTCATATGAGGCAGCTTCCGCTCTTTACGTCTCACACACACACACGTACACACACACACAGACGAACACGCGTGCAGAGTGGACGTGTAGGGCGAAAGAAAGCAGTGCCTCGGCGTTTATGGATGATCAGTAGCCAGGAACAGGACAAATTAGCTCTCGGCCTCGTAAACTACAGTAGCAGCTGATCTTTAAGCTTTTAATCTTGGCGCGAGCTCCGCCGACGCGACACAAACCAGGAGCCACTTCAAACCGCAAGCCGCGAGGAACCAAACGCACGCCCGGGTTTGTTCCCCCCTCCCTCGTCCGGGTCCGTGAGCGGCCACGACCCTGATTTACGACATGAGACATTTTTCGACAGGATGTGTGCTTTTGAAGTTTTTATTTTTCAGGTTTTTGTGCCTTTAATGACAATAAGTGAGAAAAACAGCCTGTGTGTGTGTGTGTGTGTGTGTGTGTGTGTGAGATGGTGTAGAGACTGTTTTAACCCAATGTCTGGTTCATTCAGCATATTATATAAAATGCTACTACTTAAAATAATCTAATTTATAATCTTATTACATTTTAAAACACATTAAAGTGGCGATCTGTATTTCTTTTTTTTTAAATAGATCATTCCATGTGTGTGTGTGTGTGTGTGTGTTTATGTGTTTTGTATTGTGTCTCTCGGCCCGTCCCTTTTTTTTTTACCTCATTAGAATAATTAATGCAAAAAAAGCACAACGTTTCAGAGCGACTGTAACTCATTTGCAGCTCTTAAAGACAGTGAAATGACACAGCGGCGCTTTAAACGCTGATCCTCTGCGCTTACCTTTTTCGAGCCGGCGAATCCCTCAGACTCCAGGAAGAAATATGCAAAAGGCATAAGGATGAAGAGACACAGGTTGGAGAAGAGAGATACGAGGTTCCACAGGCCTGCAGGAGAAATAAAGCGCGAATAATTACCACGTTCTCGATGAACACTGGAGCTCAAACACACCTGAGCAGTTGAGAAACCACACACGCCACATGTGTGAGGCTCTGGTGCCCTCCAGTGGCCGGAAACTAAACTACAAACTAAATCATAAACATCCAAAATTAATTTACTTTATATAATTTCAATAATTATTATAATTAATAATTATTTTGAAATTATTTGATTAAGTGTAAATGTGATTAGTATAATGATGGAGGGATGAGTGTAATTGGTATAATGATGGAGGGATGAGTGTGGTGCTGACCGTGGATGAGTGTAATTGGTATAATGATGGGGGGATGAGTGTATTTGGTATAATGATGGAGGAATAAGTGTAATTGGTATAATGATGGGGGGATGAGTGTAATTGGTATAATGATGGAGGGATGAGTGTAATTGGTATAATGATGGAAAGATGAGTGTAATTGGTATAATGATGGAGGAATAAGTGTAATTGGTATAATGATGGGGGGATGAGTGTAATTGGTATAATGATGGAGGGATGGTACTGACCGTGGATGAGTGTAATTGGTATAATGATGGAGGGATGAGCTTATTTGGTATAATGATGGAGGGATAAGTGTGATTGGTATAATGATGGAGGGATGAGTGTAATTGGTATAATGATGGAGGGATGACTGTAATTGGTATAATGATGGAGGGATGAGTGTAATTGGTATAATGATGGAGGGATGAGCGTGGTACTGACCGTGGATGAGTGTAATTGGTATAATGATGGAGGGATGAGCGTAATTGGTATAATGATGGAGGGATAAGTGTGGTGCTGACCGTGGATGAGTGTAATCGGTATAATGATGGGGGGATGAGTGTAATTGGTATAATGATGGAGGAATAAGTGTAATTGGTATAATGATGGAGGGATGAGCGTAATTGGTATAATGATGGAGGGATGAGTGTGGTGCTGACCGTGGATGAGTGTAATTGGTATAATGATGGAGGGATAAGTGTAATTGGTATAATGATGGAGGAATAAGTGTAATTGGTATAATGATGGAGGGATGAGCGTAATTGGTATAATGATAGAGGGATGAGTGTGGTGCTGACCGTGGATGAGTGTAATTGGTATAATGATGGGGGGATGAGTGTAATTGGTATAATGATGGAGGAATAAGTGTAATTGGTATAATGATGGAGGGATGAGCGTAATTGGTATAATGATGGAGGGATGAGTGTAATTGGTATAATGATGGAGGGATGAGGGTAATTGGTATAATGATGGAGGGATGAGTGTGGTGCTGACCGTGGATGAGTGTAATTGGTATAATGATGGAGGGATGAGCGTAATTGGTATAATGATAGAGGGATGAGTGTGGTGCTGACCGTGGATGAGTGTAATTGGTATAATGATGGGGGGATGAGTGTAATTGGTATAATGATGGAGGAATAAGTGTAATTGGTATAATGATGGAGGGATGAGCGTAATTAGTATAATGATGGAGGGATGAGTGTGGTGCTGACCGTGGATGAGTGTGATTGGTATAATGATGGAGGGATAAGTGTAATTGGTATAATGATGGAGGGATGAGCGTAATTGGTATAATGATGGAGGGATGAGTGTGGTGCTGACCGTGGATGAGTGTAATTGGTATAATGATGGAGGGATAAGTGTAATTGGTATAATGATGGAGGGATGAGCGTAATTGGTACGGGATGGAGGGATGGTACTGACCGTGGATGAGTGATCCGTTGAGCCACTGGATGTAGTAGTTCTTGGGGAGGGACAGAAGGATTTCATTGCTGATGATGGAAAAGGGGAGAAGAAGAACAGCACCTCCAGATACAGCCAGAGTGAATGTACACAGGTACATACTGTGAGAGAGAGAGAGAGAGAGAGAGAGAGAGAGAGGTGCAGAATGTTATTAAAATAATAATAAAAGTAAAAAAAGGATAAAAGGTGTGAACTGCGATTAAAAACCCACGAGATTCTGTTAACCACGGCATCTTCATCTTCATGATCATCTGGTGAAACAGAACAAATATAAATGGATTCAAAGATTAAAGACACAAAGATTAAGAAGAAGGGATCAGTAAGTGGGCGTCGCTCACCAGTTTTCCTCTTGTAGCGTGTTATGATGCAGTAGGACACGATGTACAGCACGGCAAACAACAGGAAACAGATCTGCACAGGGAGAGAGAGAGAGAAAGAGAGAGGGAGAGAGAAAGAGAGAGGGAGAGAGAAAGAGAGAGGGAGAGAGAGGAAGAGAGAGGGGGAAAGAGGGAGCGAGAGGGAGAATTGAGAAAAGTTTACTAGGAAGTATGGAAGCTTGGGAGAAATGTTAAGAAGATTGGGAGCAAGGCTTAGGAGCATGGAAGAAACGTTCAGGAGCATGAAGAATGAGAGGAAAGTCTACTCTTCTCTTCTCTTCTCTCTGACTGAGTATCTGTTTATCTGTGTCAATCAATCAACTGCTGCATGCACCTGTCTGTCTCTCTCCCTACCCATCTGTCTGTCTCTCCAAATGTCTTTCTGTCTCTCCACCTCTCTCTCTACCTCTGTGCTGGCCTGTCAGTCTATCTCTCTACCTCTCTCTCTGTCTGTCTTTCTCTTTCTCTCCACCTCTCTGTCTGTCCACCTCTCTGTCTGTCTACCTCTCCGCCTTTATTCCTCTCTGCCTTCCTGTTTGTTTATCTTTGTCTCCATCACCCTGCCTGTCTTTCTACCTCTCCACCTGTCTGTCTGTTTACTTATTTACGGTTTGTCCATCTCTCCCCTGTCTGCCTGTCTTTCTCTCTCTCTCTCTCTCTCTCTCTCTCTCCTCACCTGTCTGTCTTTCAGTCTTATTTATCCTTTGGTCAAAATGTCTCTCTGTCCTCTTGTGTTTCTGTCCCCTACTCTCTCTCTCTCTAATATATATATATATATATGATATATTTATTTATGTTTTTTCTCATTTAGTTTTTAATGTTATATATGAATGTGCACAAAAACCCCAAACCCGCAGGCGGCTAATCACTTCGGAAGCTAACCAGCTAATAGGCTAACGGTCACCCGAGCGCACGAGCGAGCGTTACCGTTAGCTAAGTGGACTTACGATGTATTCTCGGACTTGGCTGTGGAAGTTCTGCTCTCTGATCGTCACATCGTCTTCTTCCATTCTTCATATTGCACATGCGCATCACTCAGCCCATCGAGATTACAATCAGTCTCCAGTTAGCTTTACACGACCATCAGCTAGCAACCGAGCTAACACATCACAAAGGGGAGGGGACACCGTTACTGCCCCCTCCGGCCGCGAGCCCATTAATCCCGCCTCCTGCGCTACTATTGGCTGATGTAGCAATCAATCACCAAAAAAATTAGGCGGGGCTTACTGGGAAAAAAACACACTAAATAAAAAGAAAACAAATGACGTCATCGTTCACGTCACTTATGTCCTGTGATATTTAAAAATGGTACAATATAATATTAAAAATCAATTTTATGTTGGCAAAAAAAAGTAATAATTAATTAGGATTCATTTAGAATAATAATCTTAAATATTTTAAAATTATTACTTGAATGTATTTTTTTATCTAACGTCATTACCCTGACTTCAGGCATCTAGAAAAGTGTGACATCACAGTGGCTGGTACCAATCAGGAGACAGAGGAAACAAAAGCGTTTACTAATTCGATCCGATTCAATTTAATTACATTTTATGTTATTATATAGAGCGCTTTTAAAAATGTACATTGTCCCAAAGCAGCTTTACGGAGATAAAGAGGTTATAAAAAGTATTAGTTTAGTGCCTATAAGTTTCTCCCTAATGAGTGAGCCAGTGGCGATTGTGGTAAAGGAAAAACTTCCTGAGATGGAATGAGGTTCCATGAGATCAGAAGTGTAACTTTATGGTAAAAGGCTTCATACATTTGCGCATATGCTTTAAAAAAAACGTCGTTGACATGCTGCCCCCTGGAGGTCTGAAGGAGTAAATCAGAACTAGCTGAATTGCTGACTAGCTAACAGAACAACCAAAAACAAATAAAACTCCAACAGAATTTTAAACACAAGCCCCTACTGATCATATTAAATGTACCATTGACGCAAAGGATCTTTCTTTATATAGCAGCCAAACCATTTTTGGTTGTCATACAAAAACAGGGAACCAATCAGGATCATACGTAGAGCAGCTTCAACCATTATGGCAAACTGTGGCATTTTCACAATAGGACAGATGAGTGTTTTTTTTTTATCTCCACTTTCAAGTCTTCAGGATTAACACGGTTCCCCTGATGTCTGTCCCTGAACCCAAAAAAATAATATAATCACACATAGAGAGATTACAGCATTGTCTGTGCAAAGTGCAAAACGCCTCGTTTACTTTAGAATCAACAGAGATAAACAACAAGTGAAAAACAGAGCCAAAGGTAAACTGTGATCACTTCAGTACCCGAACCTCCACATCAAACATGTCGCCCATCGGCCGCTTTGTTCTGCTGCTTTGCGCCTGCTGCGTTTATACGCAGGATTTTATGGAACCCAGCGTGAATGTTCTGGAGGAAATTGCAAAAATAAGGGGCCTGGAGGAAAGAATGAAAAACATGGAGGAAGCCTTACAGAGACAAAGCAACGTGGTGACTGAGCTGACATCGACACTGAGAGATGTGATGAATGAAAATGCAGGTCTGTCTGTCTATCTATCATTTTTCAAGGAATGAATTCAACGATTCTGCTTCTAAGCAAAGTATGAGAATAGGGAAACAGTAATGAACTAGTTTAAAAAAATGAAATAAAAAGATAAAATGTTAATTGTTCAAAATGCAAACTGGATTTAAAAAAATGCTTTAACTAAAATTGTATACAAATGTCGATAAAAAAATTAAAATAGTCAGTGTGTAAATACATGTACATATGGACTTTGGATGGGAACATCCAACACTTTCTCCACTGAGCTCCCACATCCTTTATGTCTTTTATTTTAACAGTTCTGAAGACCACACTGCACGAAAACTTGGAAAAACTGCAGACTGCAAACGAAGGTATATAATAAGATCCTTAAGTTACGGTCAGGTTTATTACAACATCTGTATACGTGATAAGATTTTTGTTGCATGTTGTGTTTCTGCAGGCCGCAAGGTGGCCTTTTCAGCGTCGCTTTTAGCTTCAGGAAGTGGACACGAAGGCCCGTACGAAACCGTCCCGTCGCCGCTAATCTACAAAAAAGTCGTGACCAACTACGGAAACGGCTACGACTCGAACACGGGTGATTAGCATGCTAACGATATGTTTAGCGTAGACCTGCTGCTTTCAGTTGAATGTAACCACTCGTTGTTCTTCCATGTCTCAGGGATTTTCACAGCACCGGTGAGAGGTGTTTATTATTTCAGGTTCTACGCTCACTGTCATGCCGATAACCGCATGGCGGTGAGTCTGTACAAAAACGGGAACATTCAGTGCTCCGTGTTTTCCTGGAAGCCCATCACCAACGGCAACGCCAGCAACGGGATCATTCTGACTCTGGAGAAAGGAGATCAGATGTTCACCAAGCTGTGGCAGAACTCCTGGGTTTATGACGATCCGGCGGGCTACACCAGCTTCAGCGGATTTCTACTTTTCCCCCTGTGACCCTGTTGCCCAGGGTGATACCCCATTAATGGGGAAGGTGTTTTTCAGGGTTAAATTGCACTCAGATTGCCTCAGCAGTGTTGTATTGTACCTCACAAACACGCACAAAATAAAATAAAATAAAATTACGAGTATTGACGTACACTGGTGTTTATTGTTTTTTTTTTATAAAGATCATAATCTGATAATATCCAAAATCGGTGGGAAAAAAGCTAAGCAGCTAAACGTGTGCCTTAGCATTGCTAGTGATACGTGAATAATTCAGCTGTTGATAACGTCATTAGCAAGCTAGCGTTACATTTACATACTCCATTTGTGTAGTCACAAAGGGGAGGGGACACCGTTACTGCCCCCTCCGGCCGCGAGCCCATTAATCCCGCCTCCTGCGCTACTATTGGCTGATGTAGCAATCAATCACCAAAAAAATTAGGCGGGGCTTACTGGGAAAAAAACACACTAAATAAAAAGAAAACAAATGACGTCATCGTTCACGTCACTTATGTCCTGTGATATTTAAAAATGGTACAATATAATAATAAAAATCAATTTTATGTTGGCAAAAAAAAATAATAATTAATTAGGATTCATTTAGAATAAAAACCAATCTTAAATATTTTAAAATTATTACTTGAATGTATTTTTTTTATCTAACGTCATTACCCTGACTTCAGGCATCTAGAAAAGTGTGACATCACAGTGGCTGGTACCAATCAGGAGACAGAGGAAACAAAAGCGTTTACTAATTCGATCCGATTCAATTTAATTACATTTTATGTTATTATATAGAGCGCTTTTAAAAATGTACATTGTCCCAAAGCAGCTTTACGGAGATAAAGAGGTTATAAAAAGTATTAGTTTAGTGCCTATAAGTTTCTCCCTAATGAGTGAGCCAGTGGCGATTGTGGTAAAGGAAAAACTTCCTGAGATGGAATGAGGTTCCATGAGATCAGAAGTGTAACTTTAGGGTAAAAGGCTTCATACATTTGCGCATATGCTTTAAAAAAAACGTCGTTGACATGCTGCCCCCTGGAGGTCTGAAGGAGTAAATCAGAACTAGCTGAATTGCTGACTAGCTAACAGAACAACCAAAAACAAATAAAACTCCAACAGAATTTTAAACACAAGCCCCTACTGATCATATTAAATGTACCATTGACGCGAAGGATCTTTCTTTATAGAGCAGCCAAACCATTTTTAGCTGTCATACAAAAACAGGGAACCAATCAGGATCATACGTAGACCAGCTTCAACCATTATGGCAAACTGTGGCATTTTCACAATAGGACAGATGAGTGTTTTTTTTATCTCCACTTTCAAGGTTCCCCTGATGTCTGTCCCTGAACACAAAAAAATAATATAATCACACATAGAGAGATTACAGCATTGTCTGTGCAAAGTGCAAAACGCCTCGTTTACTTTAGAATCAACAAAGATAAAGAACAAGTGAAAAACAGAGCCAAAGGTAAACTGTGATCACTTCAGTACCCGAACCTCCACATCGAACATGTCGCCCATCGGCCGCTTTGTTCTGCTGCTTTGCGCCTGCTGCGTTTATACGCAGGATTTTACGGAACCCAGCGTGAATGCTCTGGACGAAGTTGAAAAAATAAGGGGCCTGGAGGAAAGAATAAACAACATGGAGGAAGCCTTACAGAGACAAAGCAACGTGGTGACTGAGCTGACATCGACACTGAGAGATGTGATGAATGAAAATGCAGGTCTGTCTATCTATCTATCATTTTTCAAGGAATGAATTCAACGATTCTGCTTCTAAGCAAAGTATGAGAATAGGGAAACAGTAATGAACTAGTTTAAAAAAATGAAATAAAAAGATAAAATGTTAATTGTTCAAAATGCAAACTGGATCTAAAAAAATGCTTTAACTAAAATTGTATACAAATGTCGATAAAAAAATTAAAATAGTCAGTGTGTAAATACATGTACATATGGACTTTGGATGGGAACATCCAACACTTTCTCCACTGAGCTCCCACATCCTTCATGTCTTTTTATTTTAACAGTTCTGAAGACCACACTGCACGAAAACTTGGAAAAACTGCAGACTGCAAACGAAGGTATATAATAAGATCCTTAAGTTACGGTCAGGTTTATTACAACATCTGTATACGTGATAAGATTTTTGTTGCATGTTGTGTTTCTGCAGGCCGCAAGGTGGCCTTTTCAGCGTCGCTTTTAGCTTCAGGAAGTGGACACGAAGGCCCGTACGAAACCGTCCCGTCGCCGCTAATCTACAAAAAAGTCGTGACCAACTACGGAAACGGCTACGACTCGAACACGGGTGATTAGCATGCTAACGATGTGTTTAGCGTAGACCTGCTGCTTTCAGTTGAATGTAACCACTCGTTCTTCTTCCATGTCTCAGGGATTTTCACAGCACCGGTGGGAGGTGTTTATTATTTCAGGTTCTACGCTCACTGTCATGCCGATAACCGCATGGCGGTGAGTCTGTACAAAAACGAGAACATTCAGTGCTCCGTGTTTTCCTGGAAGCCCATCACCAACGGCAACGCCAGCAACGGGATCGTTCTGACTCTGGAGAAAGGAGATCAGATGTTCACCAAGCTGTGGCAGAACTCCTGGGTTTATGACGATCCGGCGGGCTACACCAGCTTCAGCGGATTTCTACTTTTCCCCCTGTGACCCTGTTGCCCAGGGTGATACCCCATTAATGGGGAAGGTGTTTTTCAGGGTTAAATTGCACTCAGATTGCCTCAGCAGTGTTGTATTGTACCTCACAAACACGCACAAAATAAAATAAAATCACGAGTATTGACGTACACTGGTGTTTATTGTTTTTTTTTTATAAAGATTGTAATCTGATTATATCCAAAATCGGTGGGAAAAAAGCTAAGCAGCTAAACGTGTGCCTTAGCATTGCTATTGATACGTGTATAATTCAGCTGTTGATAACGTCATTAGCAAGCTAGCGTTACATTTACATACTCAATTTGTGTAGTAATCCTACTGAAATATGCAGCTAACTGTAGTTTTTTTATTTTTAAACAAGCAAGCTGCTGTAAATGTTTTTAAAACGCATGCAGTGAAGAGCTTCGTCTTCCCAAGCGATTTTTCTCCAGCCGAGAGTGAAACGGCGTTTAGGATCAGAAAAGGTTCCGGTCGCACGGTTCTACTGAGCGTGAGAGAGAGCCCCAGCTCCTTGGCCATACCCGAACCCTTTTGGACCGAAGCTTTTAGCATAGCAACCTGTGTGGACAAAATGACGGTTAGAAACGTACAATGTATTTTCAGAAGTTTAAAACTAGACGTTTAAAAAGGTTCAGACCTTTGCAAAAGATCTCTCCATCTTTGTCCGTTGTGGTGGTGGATTCAAGGCCCTTCCCACATTTAGCGCAGCGGAAACAGCTCTTGTGCCACGACTGAGAAAGTCAGAGGATGAAAAAAATGGTGCAAAATAAATTTTCCATCTGCAGTAACTTTTTTTGCCACTAGATGGCAAAAAGATTATAGTACAGTAATGTTTTTTTCACAGTCATTGACAGACAGGCCACACCTCCTTCAATTAGCTTAACATGCATATAGGCCACGCCCACTTCACTGTTTACAAAGATAAAACCACTTCAGTGAACATTGACACTGACATGCACAGAAGCCATGAAAACTCAATACGATGACATGCATAGAGGCCACGCCTCCTTCAATTAGATTTACAGGCACAAAGGCCACACCTACTTTAATTAGATTTACAGGCAGAGGCCACACCCCTTTTATTAAGGTTGACATGCATAGAGGCCATGCCTACTTTAATTGGATATACAGGTACAGAGGCCACGCCTCCTTTCCATAGAGGCCACACCTACCACAAGCACAGAGGATACACTTCTGTCAATCAGCTTGACATTATACTGAAAGTCCCATAGGGCACACCTCCTTTATTGAGCCTTATATGTATAGTGGCCACGCCTACTTCAAATGTAGTACTATGTTACTAGGCATGTTTAGCTAACATTCAGTTTAACCAGCTAGCTAAAATAAATAGCATATTATATTAGGAATATTCACTGGCCAGCTGTTTATATGTGTAGCGAGTTTATGGTGTCAACAGACAATAGCTTTGATTTCCTGCTCACCGCGCCTGCACCGATGGTCTTCTCGGCAGCGTACACTGCTTTGCCACAGCGAGGGCACACGTCAGAACCACCAAACTTCTGCGCAAACTTGGACGTGTTTGGGTTGTTGGTAGGTTGGTGCTGCTGATCGCTGTGAAGACGCAAAAAATATCAAACGCCACATTGCTGTTTGATGCTAAAGAAATATGCATTATTTAAATTCTTTTAAATAATCAAACCCACACTTCATGTTTGATTCCCAGGGACTCGCCCTTGTCCATGCTCAGCGTCCCGGCTCCCGCACCGTAGCCGTAGCCTTTCGGGCCGTATTTTTTGCCATAGCAGGACTTGCAGTAGACTTCGTTTTCATGGGTCGCCACAGTAGTGCTGTCAAGGTTCTTCCTGCACACCACTGGCACCAGGAGGAGGTCGAGTTAGTGATGCAAAGTGTTTAAAAAACCTACTTGTTAGTGTCTTTATTTTAGGTCTGCTACCGGAATACTTTATGTTAGCTAGTTCTCATATGTACAGTCGGCGTACTCCATCATTGACAGTACTTAGTGATCATTAGCTAGTAAATCTAGCAGGTATGCTACCTATCTAATGGGTCTTTCCTGTAGGAACGCTAGTCTATCGTTTTTGCTAGTTTGTTAGTGGTAGCTGATCTACTTGAGTAGTTGCACCAGGTTTACAATCATACGAAACCACACATGATAAATGTTCGTTTACAAGTATTATGATGGCCAAACTGGGCACCCATGTTGTTTTCAAATCCCAGACTAATTACAAGATGGGGGGTGGGGACTTCCTGCATTTCAAGCACATCCTCAAATCCTCACATTTTCACAAGAGCAAATTCCAGAGCAGGTTTAGGGAAAATGTCCTTAAAAGTCGAGCACATTTCTCATACATTCCTTAAGCATTGCATCATAAAACATGTTTACAAGTACGTGGATTGTGTAAAATAAGATCGAGCCAGGAAATCGAATTATCTGCAGTCAGTCAGTAGAGGGCGCCAAAGACCAGCTATCTGCTTGTGTACTATCATTTCACAAGCAGGGAACTGAAACACCAATATAAAGACCTGCTGTCCATCCCAACAATCTCATTTCAACACGAAAAATAAAGAACTTCAGGGTAAAGCGATGAAGTTGGAGTTATTATTAGCACCCTGAACAACATCCATGCAAAGTTTGCCAAATGCTACATAATAAAAAATAAGATTATTTGAAGAAACACTCAGGTGCATTGCCACGAAGACTTAAACATGGCGGAAAACCTCCTGTCTGTTACAAAGCACTGACACTGAAGACTCCTTCCACCAGACAATGATAAGTTCTCCTTTATAAACAAAGAGCAATCAAAACAAGAACAATCAAAAGGAAGGTGTTAATATAAAAATTGCTATTATCAGAGCTGCTTTTATAGATAATTGTGAACTCACTACACAGGAAGCAGGATTTATGAAAACTCCGTCCGTCGCACTGGACTTCCTCAGCGAAGTAGACGGTCTTCTGACAGCAGCCACACTTGTTTCCGCCGCCCAGAGGCATCCTGCAACCCACATCAGATACAAACGTTATCAGTGTTCTCAGGGAACAACGACTTCCTCCACAGAATATTGAAACTAGCCAGAAAGTGGACTTTGGACTGTTGGACTGTTTTCAACACACTCATGAACCAAACAAACAAACAAATCAACAAGCAACATCCACATGATGACCTCAACTGCTAGTTTCCTCTCTCAAGCGTGCTACCTTACATTTGCTCGCTTTCACACAACTAAGAGTAAACTAGCAACAGCCAGCCAGCAAATGGAGTCCCAACCCTAGCAAACAAATCTCCAGCTACGATCAAAGTATAAACTAAAAAAAACGTTGTGTTAAACAAACAAAACATATTTAGCTAATTGAGGTAAATCAATTCTTGCTAGCACACTAACTAGCATGGGTGATTTTTTTTTTGTGTACAAAAAATTGGATAAATAATGAAGTGTAAATAATAGTGAATTTTTATACAAAAAAATAAATAAATCCTCAAATAAGGTTTGGTCCAGTGGACAGATTCAGCTGCAGAATTGACCCTTGCTTGAGGTCACAAGTTAGAATAGTTAAGAGCCTTGCTTGAGGGCCCAAAAGTGTGATCTTGAAGGTGCTGTTTTTTTAAGATCTTGCCAGCATCTTTTACTAAGTGCAGAAATATGATCTGATAAGTCCAATCTGCTGTTTGTTTGTTTTTTATTTAGAAAATCAATTGACATCCTCAAACCAACTCAACCGCAGGACCACGTGAATAATTCCTGTGATTAACCCTAACCCTAACCCTAGTTTACATTTATGGAATTCAACGGATGCGACTTAATTTACCCCATTTATACAACAGATACAGCAGTTGATGGTTTAGGGGCCTTGTTTGAGGACCAAACAATGGCAGCTTGATAGTGTTGGGATTTGAACCCATGACCTTCCGAATACAAGTCCAACGCATCCACTGGAGCCACCACATTTTAAGTCCTAGCCTCAAACTAAATATGGAATTTGGACAACTAAAGTTGGTGTCTGAGGTTTTCTGTAGAATAAAAACACCTCTAGTGAAACTCAGGTCCCTCCCTGAGTCACCAAGAACACGTTTGATCACAATAAAGTGTGCAGGATTGTTGATCGTAGAATCACGCCAACCCTGAACAAGAGTTCCTGGTCTTTGGAAAATTCCTCCTGACCACCAAGTGCTGGTGAATAAGAAGGCAAGACGGGACATGCAGCCAACACACATTCTTACACAACAGCCAGCCTGTGTGTGTTTGGGTGTGTGTGTGTGTGTGTGTGTGTGTGTGTGTACACCAACAGATTGCCTAAAAAAACAGAGAAAAAAACACTTTTTTTCTTTTCGGTCATCTGTGGGCTGAAAAAAGCTCTGATCTGTTCTGCACTACATCAGGAGTAAAAAAAAGCACAGATTTATTTTTTGTTTTCTGCCAGTTGAAAGAAGACAAGAGTAGAATATCACAGCATACCTGTGTGAAGTGCTTGAGGTTGAAGAGAAAAAGGGAACCAGAAGTGTGAAATAGGTGGAGAAGCTTCTGTGAACTCGGCCTGCTGTTGCTGAAACTCTGTCGTCTGCTTGCTTGCTTCCTTCCTTTTACTCAGAGTTTTGTGGCAAAAAATAGAAAAAAAAAAGGCAGAGGCAGAAGTGAAGTCATCAGGTTTTTAGAAGTTGAAGAATTACTGCCCCCTGATGGCATTCCCAGGAGTGCACAGTGAAAATACAGGACCTGTTGCTTAATTGCATAGCCAGCAAAAATCTATTGGCCATGTGAAGATAACTGGGGTCTAAAATGTTTAAGGAATATCTCATATATTCCTCAATGCACGTTTGGGATCAGTCAAACCCATATTTCAGTGTAAACAATGGCTCCTTTTCTGACCAGATACACACCTAGACTTGGACCTTGGACTTAGCCTGCTTAAGAAAACTTTTGTTTCCAAGATATGAGAAGCTGGGATGGGCTTTAAGGCTGAGGGTCCACCCAGATCTCTGACAAGCAAACAGGAAAAGCGTAGGAGGAGCAGAAACCACTGAGCAATCAGGATGATTGTTTAATTAAATCAGATACCTAAATATATTGGAGTTAGACATTTTGACCATCTGATCCACTGTTGCATTTACATTTATTGCATTTGGCAGATGCCCTCATCCATTAAGGGTCTCGCTTAAGCAGCAGTGGCAGCTTGGTGGTCATGGAACCCATGACCTTCCAATTAAAACATCTTACCTTACCCACTAAGCTATCGATGGAGCCCCTGAGGAAGACCATTATCCTTGGTTAGTTCTACAAAAATGGTGCAGGGAAACAGGAATCTAGGGGTTCATCCTGTTCATCAGCAATTGTTTGGAATTAGTGTGCACTCGTTTCAATCTTTGATGTTTCCATAGGGGGCGAAACTGCTGCCTCGGTAACAACCAATCACAGCTGTGCGGATCAGGTCTAATCCGTTTCTAACCAGAAGTTAACATCTGAAGATACCATCACTGCATCTTCTTTAAGCTTCAGAGATAAACGGTTAAAAAGCCCATCACCGAGCACCATCTTCATCTCCTGATTTTTCTGCAGCCTCCGTCCTTCAAAATACCAGATCACTTCCTGATCCAGGAAGACAGAAGAAATCTGACCCTCCATTTAACAGAGAAACGAGACGATCGAATTTTGAAAATTTTATTGAAATTCTCAGTTCTTTTATCTTGAACAAGACTGATATAATATATATAAAAAAAAAAATACATGTAGAGACAAACATACATGAGGGAAAAAAAAGAAACACTAACGGGTCAATATTAGTCTTATTTGTGTAGGACAATCGCACTCGAGCTGTTTGTGGAAAAGAAGAAAAAAGTTACACACACACAGGCCGTTGGATGAAGTGGAAGCGGAAAAACAACAAAAACAAGACCTAAACAGCACATTGATGGAGGAGGGGAAAAAAAAAAAAAAAAAAAAAAAAAAAAAAAAAAAAAAAAAAAGAAAGGAAAGAACCAAACAAAAGTTTAAAACGTCTGAATTGTAAAACTGTACGAAACTAAAGTACGGCGTTTATTCAGACAGACTTAAAAAATTGCTTCACCAGAAACAGTGTGTGTGTGTGTGTGTACGAGAGTGTGTTCATCTACATTCTTTTTCTTTTCCTTAGTTATTTATTTATTTATTTAAAAAGGAAGAGTCCAGAGTTTGTCATTTCCTCGCGCTGGATGTTGAGGTGTTCGTGTGAAAGGGAGAAAAAGTACGCGATCTACGGGTCGTCTCCGTTTACGCTGTCGCCGTCGTCCTCGCCTTCCTCGTGCTCGCCCTCTTCCTCCTCCTCTTCATCCTCTTCCTCGTTCTCTCCTCCGATGCTCTTTACCTGAAAACGGACATCGTTAGGTTTTATATTAATGGGACTGGACCATATGGTAGTGCAACATAGAGGTGGTGTTGAATTCTGGTGTCTCAGTAGCCACTTGTGTACGACGTCACCTGGACCTTCATCTTCACCTACTTCTGCTTGCTGAGGGCCAGGAATTCAATTACAGCCAGATAAACTGGAACAACCCATTTTGGAAAAGCAGATGAAATGGAAATGAAGATCCAGGAGTGACTCCTAAACTCCTACACACAGTCACAGTGTGTGTGTGTGTGTGTGTGTGTGCGCGCCGGGAGAGAATTCTGACCTCGTCTTCTTCCTCCAGCAGATCCCCTTCATCTTCAGAGTCGTTGATCTCCTGCTCCTCCCGGTCGCGATCCTTTTTACTGCTCGAGTGCTGCTGAGAGACTTCACCCGCCTCCGCCTTCACTGCCTTCACTTCTGCCGCCGGAGTGAAAACACAAACACCACACAACACAAATCAGAAAAACACCACCACATCTTCCAACTAATTACTTTAAAAACACGAGATTTTGGATATTTCATGTCGATAGCATAAATTAGAATAAGTTGTAATTAGAGACAGAACTTTTTCATGTCAAAATAGCTATAAGAGCTGAGCTGTCAATCACACAAAAGGGGCGGGGAAAAGGAGACCCATTGTTTTCTTATTTTTTGAAGGAACATTAGATAAGAGAACCAGGGAACAAGGTGAGAAAAGGAACCGGACCTGATTTCTTGCTGTGATCTTTCTCCATGCGCTCTAAACTTTCCAGAAGATAATCCACCTTGTTTTTGATCTGAGCGAGTTCCCTCTTTATGGTCTGAAGGTCATCTGCTTTAACTGGAGCACAAGGAGGGGAAAAAAAAAGAAATAAAGAATTATACTTAATGATTAACGAAGATCCGTCAGTACGAGCTTCAGGAGAGCGACGTGCGAAAGCACTCACTGGCCCGTGATGAAGAGCGCTGGCTGCTTTTGGAGGAAGATAAGCTGGATTTGGTGCGTCGGCTTCCTCCTGCGCTCAGACTGACCCGCGCTCGCTTGGAGGGAACGACCGCGCGAGAGAGGGGTGGAGGAGGAGGAGGGACACGGGACGGGTACGCGTACATCCTGAAAAACGAGAGACCATTTGAGATCTTTATCAAAACAGTCCAAACTGAATTTTCTCTAATAATAAATACAAGCGCTACTTTACCTGTCGTAGTAATCTTTATGAAAGTCGTAGTCGAGCTCAAATGTGGAGCTGCTGTGGTGAGAAAAACAAAAAACAAATGAGAAACCAGGAAACAGCAAACCGCTTGGAACGACAGAAAGGAGGACGAGTGAAAAAGGGACCTGTACATGTCTCCTGCTGGACGTTTGGTGGTTTTCGATCGATGAGGTTTGGGCTCGCCTGCCAGGTTGATGTCTGAAAGTAAAAAAAAAAAAAAAAAAAAAAAAAGAGGAATTCATTTCCTTTTCTCCATTGTGAACGCTCCTTCAGGTCGCGGCTACGTTTGAGGAACGTAGGATACTTTTTTATATACAAAAAAGTAAATTTACTGGAACATCTCGCAATAAGAAAATAAATCAGAGAGAAAAACGTAGGATGGAGTTCACACCCAGGACTTGTCCGACGATCATGCGTCCATCCTCTCCGGACACGGCGGCTCTGGCGTTCCTCTCGTTCGCGTACTGGACGAAAGCATAGCCTTTGTGGACGGAGCAGCCCACGATCATGCCGTACTTGCTGAAGATGGCCTCCACGTCGGCTTTGGTCACCAGCATGGTGTTCAGGTTCCCGATGAAGACGCGCGAGTTCAGCGAGCGGGGGTCCGTCTTGTTGGTCACATTGCTGGCAATCGCGTTGGGGGAGCAGCTACATTAAATTATTAATATCACAAACCACAGGATAAACAGACACTGTTATTTCTAGGGGAAACGCTCTTTAAGGAGACGTTCGTTTTAAATTACAGGGAAGGAGTCTCCAGTGCGAGTTTAAGACCAACGCCTTCGAGTGATACAGGTGTAAAAAATGACCTGATTTGTAGAAATTCAGCAATAGCAGTTTATTGTGGTATAAAAAGCTTTCAGCCACTCGACTGCATGCTGCTAATGGAGGGAAAAAAAACTAATGAAGGCTCAGAAACAGTGCTTTGTTCCTCATGAATTGTTCTTCTGACCAACACTAGCATGATCAGACAGCACATTAAATGTTCTTACTGTTGGAACCAAGCGTTAGAAGCAAAATAATCAATTTTATACATCAATTTTTTGGTTTTAATTGTAAAGTTTTTACTCACTCCATGGTGTGCGTGCAGGTGTGTGTGTAGACCCCTCGTCTGGTCGTCCTTCAAGAGATACACTGAGGTGAAGAAAACAACTAGGCAGTTAAATGATCCACACACAGTTAATTAGCGAGCTAATCAGTTGAACACAGCTGGGCAATTAGTGAGCTAGCTAGCGGACGGCTAACATACTGCTAACAGATGTGTGTGATGAACTCACTTTGGGGAGGACAAATATAAATAAATAAATAAAAATCACTGTTGCACCTTTTACATTCAAGCTTCATGTGTTTGGTTTGAATTGTTGTTAGTTATTTTTTATTTCAGCGTTTGCACAATATAACATCAACGATCATCAGCACACACTGTTAGAAAACTAGCATGTTTAGCCATCCAGTCAACAAGCTAGCTAGCATGATCAAACGCTTCAGCTGGAAAATGAGCCTGTTAGTTTATTAGTGTGCTGTAGAGGGAACACAAAGCTGTTTGGGATGAAACCTATTATTTAATGATATTCAGAGCACCTTGGGTAACAGAAAAAGCACTAAAACGTGTGTGTGTGTGTGTAAATATTGATATATATATGTATATATAGTGCGCTATATAGGGAGCAGGGCACAATACAAGGGTTAAAAAAATATATAAGTGCCCTACATTCAAACTCAGCAGTGTATTGGACATTATAGGGAGTAGTACATTATATAGAGTGCACAAGCCATATTTATGCCCTATATAGAGAGTAGTGCACTATATAGTGTTCTAGCCGTATTTAGTGCCCTATATAGGGAGTAGTGCCCTACAAAGAGAGTAGGGCACATGCCATATGTATGCCCTATATAGAGAGTAGTGCACTATATAGAGTGTACAAACCCATATTTATGCCCTATATATGGAGTAGTGCCCTATATAGTGTTCTAGCCATATTTAGTGCCCTATATAGAGAGTAGGGCACATGCCATATGTATGCCCTATATAGGGAGTAGTGCACTATATAGTGTTCTAGCCATAGTTATGCCCTATATAGGGAGTAGTGCACTATATAGAGTGTACAAACCCATAATTAGTGCCCTATATATCAACTATACAGGATGTCCATATATATATAGTGCACTGTGTAGGGAGCATGTAGACATTTTGGATTTAGCATCTATTACACTATATCATAGAATATTCAACATTTCAGGCCATAGTGCACTATGTAGGGACGATTTCGGACACAGCCATGTAGTTCAGTACACACGGAGACCTATTTATAGAGACCGGGGGGCATTTCGGCTTCATCCATTGTGCAGTGCGCTGTAAAGAAGCCAAAAACCCCGCACAATGACATGAACTAGATGTTGTGCACTAGATAGTGAGGATGGAGATTTGGGACACAGCCATGAAGTGTGGCATAAACAGTGTAAAATAGGTTGTTTATAAATTAACCTTTTGAGAGTAAAAAAATAAGGATATTTACGATGAATGCACAAAAAAACGCATTCTGAAAGATGTGTATTTGGATAAAATTATAATGTGAGCATTTTTCCCCCTCTGTAGGTCAAAAACTAAAGTGTACAAACACGAAACGCACAAATGTGATCTGATGCACTGAAATCCAATCAACACAACCCCTTTAAAAGATCTGCAGAATAAAACACTATTAATTACAAAAACAAAAACAACACCAAAAAGGGGCCTTCGAGAGAAAAAAAAAAAAGAAAAGAAACAAAGACAACTGCAGGCCCCGGAGCAAAAACTGCACGCGCAGAAAAATAAAAAAATGTGCAGGACAAAACAGGAAAACTGGGAAAAAATGTAAAAAAAAAAAAATCCAAAACAAATCGTTGATTAAAAAAAAAAATTACTCACCGAAAGTTCAAAGCTAAAACGCGAGATTTCGGATGTGGATATTTAACAGCACAGGCGCAATGTGTCGCTAGGAAGCAAGAAAAAAAATCAAGCAGTTAAAACAAAACGTGCTTTCAAAATAAAAGCCTGTGGATTCTTTTTTTTTTTTTTTTTTTTTTTTATTTTTTTTTTTTCTTAATTAAAAAAAAAAACAAAAAAAAACAACAAAAACGCAAAATTAGCCCCAGCTATAGATACTTTCTAATCCTTTATGAATAGCTAATAAAAACATTGCTTGTACAAACAAAATTCTTCTGGAATAAGTTTTATTTGTGTTCAATCCCGGAAAAAAACAAATACGATGTAAAAAACAGGAAAATGGAATGTAAAGTTGCTGGAGATCTTCTCGGTATGCAATGTATGGAAGCGATTGCATTGAACCGTACATGATTTTGCGACTCCAATATGTAAAACGTTAAATACATTTTATTCATGTCAAAAATACACCGCTCTTAAACTAAAAATAAAATCCTTATATTTTTTTTTCATATGACGCATTAAAGGGTTTAGATATGCAAATAAGGTTTATGACGTCACCTGGACTCAAGGCTAGTGTTCTAGATGTAGACTAAGGGAGATGGGAGCGGGAGAATGACTTTTATTTTGTCACACGGTGCTTATTGCGGCGTGTATTATTGCTTACCTCACCCACAGAAACGCGGTTCTGCTCTGCAGAGGAACAGAAATACCCTGTCGGTGAAACCCTGGAGTTTTTCCAATCCCCCAAACGAACTGCACTAGATGTACAACATGGCATCTAGCGCCCTATTTACTACACATTACACCCTGTAGTGCTGTAGATAAAAAATTAATCATTAATAATAAAGACACGACACGTGATCATAAACAGCCTTTTCTAATTTTTTAATCTGCACAGAAGTTGTACGTGTTTTTTTTTTATTTTCTCAGCTGAACAAATAAAAGTTATGAGGCAGCAGTGCGAGAAGTCGACAACACGAAAAAACAGCAAAAAAAAAAATTATTATAATAATACTAATATATAGAAGAAAACAGCTGTTTGGAAAGATTTGTGCGGGTGGGGGGGCATGGCTGAAAAAAATAAACATTACTTTTTTTTATGTTTGTAGAGATTGTTGAGTTAAAAAACAAACAAACAAACAAATCGAACAAACAAAAAAACAAGATACAGTGTCAGGTGACGTTCTTAACTTCAGAGAAAGAAAACTTTTTATTGTTTTTCCCGTATAACAATATAAATCTCTGACCTGGAATTCGGATACAGGAGGATGAAGGAGATCTTAATTTTTTTTTTATATATATTTATATGGTGTCGAGTACGCAGCCCTGGACGACGAGACTTGTGCATGCAGGTGGCGGTTTTCTTCTCATTCTAACAGGGGGGAAAAATCGTCCAGGCCCAAAAGAAAACGTCGTCAAACCTCCTTGGAAGTGCAGCTTAAAGCAGTTAACTGACGCGTAAAGAGTCCCGTTGTTTCGGATCTTCTGATCGGATTCGATCGGAGCACGACGCCTCTGGGGTCAAACGAGCTAGCTTTGCTGTACGAGATGTTTTAAACGCCAAGATCTGACCCTGGTGTCAGCGAAAAGAAAAAACAAGAAGAAAAAAAAAGCACAACATTTACAACAAAAGCCACGCGTTTCACCCGTTAGCCGTGTCGCAACCTTTCCTCGCATGCACACCTGAAAAAGAGGGGGAGAGGTTTTTCATACAGCTTTTTTTTTTCTTTTTTTAAGGACGGAGCCACTTTTAAGAGGAACTCGCGTCCCGATTTTCTGTTTAAGTGCAAATATATTTTGTACCAAATCTTCAAATCCCCAGTTTGGGTGAGAAAAGAAAAAAAAAAAAGAAGAGTTATATATTTATTTATTTTTTGTTTTTTTTTTTAAGTTGAATCTGTTCCGTATTGCAAGCCCTCTAAGTGCACACGTCTTTTAGAGACTCAAAAATGAACAGATCCCTGATTAAAGTGCACTCAGTAAGCATTGGGGTGGGGAGGGGAAGGGGGATGGGCGGAGACAAGACTAAGGATTGGGACAAGGCCGAGCCACTATGTCCTGCTTGGGATTTTGGTTCAATACCAAATGGTTCTCTACTTCATATAATAAACACTGGCTTGTCGGACACTACGTAGTGCACTGGGTGCGTCTCTCATGGCGCTAACGACACTAATTAGTCGTAGTAGTAGTGCACCGTCTATCAGACGAGTCAAACAATCAGCACTACAGTGGAAAATCTTACACCCTATGCAGTGAATATATATATATATATATATATATATGCTAGATGCCATCTTGTGTCAATTAGTCCCTAAGTGCACTACGTAGGGGACGAGAATCGTATCGTGCATGCTTTTAATCCATAGTGCACTAATTAATCTGGGTCACTGGCTTGTCGGACCCTGCGTAGTGCACTGGGTGCGTCTCTCATGGCGCTAACGACACTAATTAGTCGTAGTAGTAGTGCACTGTCTATCAGACGAGTCAAACAATCAGCACTACAGTGGAAAATCTTACACCCTATGCAGTGAATATATATATATATATATATATATATGCTAGATGCCATCTTGTGTCAATTAGTCCCTAAGTGCACTACGTAGGGGACGAGAATCGTATCGTGCATGCTTTTAATCCATAGTGCACTAATTAATCTGGGTCTGGTTCAATTCTTTGTATAACTACGAAGGGTACGAAGTAGCAAGTGCACTACATCACGAACTCCAGCTCTATATGGTGTGTACGGAGGATTACACGTCCCAGAATTGTTCGAGGGGTTGTTTTCTTTGTTTTTATTTCGAAACGACGTGTACAATCCGTTAAGTGTCCTGTAGGGAGCCATTTGGGATAAAGCCCACAGGAATCCACAGGGCAGCCAGCAAAACTCGAGGGCAAGGCAGGAAGCTGAGACGACGGAGTCGAGTTGCACACTCGGGATGCTACGGGGTGACGGGAGCTCTTCGGAGAAAGAAGGGGCTCGAGAAGCAAGCGCTTCAAACGTCTTCATCATCGCTGAAGTGTCCTCTGTAGGGTCCATGATGTCCAGAAACAAGAGCGCAGGAAGCCGTAATATTTCATCCTCGTCTGCTCCAGTGTGTGAAGTGTAACTGCTCTTGTGTGTGTGTGTGGTTTTGGGGGGTGGCGGGGGCGGGGGGGAATAGTGTGAGTTTTGATTGCAGAATGCTTATAAAAATATCATTTTTTTCATTTTGTTACCTAGTTACTTTGCGTGCATGTGTGTGTGAGAGAGAGAGAGAGAGAGTGACTACATTATTCCAATCTCTCATGCACTCTTCTGAATAAAGCCATTTGTCTGTGTGTGCACGTGTGTGTGTGTTTTGCTGGCCTTGTACTCGCAGTGTGAATCAGTGCATATCTACTGTGTATGTGCTTAAATACAAAGCCATGGGCGGTGTGTGTGTGTGTGTGTGTGTGTGTGTGTATGGCTCAGGAGGACATGCACTGGACGTGGTCAGGGCCTCCATCCTCATCGTCGGAAGATTCCGGTGAACTCCAGGACTCGGTGTCTGTGTCTCCGTCTCCGCCTTCTCCGTGTCGGCTCTGAGTCTGTTATTAAATAAAGGGCAAGAAATGAGAAGCGTCCAGGGAACATCTAGTGCACTTCGCTAAAGCATACAGGGTTTATTGAAGCGTCCAGAGAACATCTAGTGTGGAGTAAAACAACTCACTCTTAGAGGTCTGCGGTTCCTCATGTGTCTCATCAGGAACCAGAGGAGCTGTGTATCGTATTGTTCACCGTGCCGGGTGCTGACCTCATCACGCTCGCGCTTATTCTTCTTCATCACCTGGAAAAACAGAGAGAAAAAGGAGAGAGCGTTTAAAATAAGCGAAAAGAAAAAAAAATAATCACGTTGAATGGAAGCGTTTTTGAGGAGAAGGTGGACCTCTTTGAGGCCTTTCAGGGTGGTGGGGTTCTCCGCAGTCGGAGCCCAAAGTTTCACATCGTGATCCAAGCCGCTGGTGGCCAGACCCGGGAGATGAGGGTGAGGCTCTAAACAATTCACCTGCAGAAAAAAAAAAAAAAAAGACAAAATAGCTTTAAAAGAAAAAGCAGCCAATGAAGGAGTGTTGGAGTGACGGTGATTTTGTCCGGGACACGTACCACTCCGCCTCGGTCTCCTTCCATGAACTGCACCACGCGGGCCGAGTGTTTGTCCCACAGGTAAATGTGTCCACAGTCGCTGCCGCTCACTATGAACTCGCTGCACGGCCCGTAGAAGTTCACGCCTTTAACTACAACACACACACACACACACACACACACTCAGTTTAAAGGCTTTAAAGTGCCACAATCGCACACAGAAATGCGTGACACCGTGTCGTACCTGTGGCATTGTTCCGGTGTCCTTTGTATCTCTGGCGGTAATCTGCACCGTCGCTGTGACTCGAGTCGAACAGATAAATGTCCTCGTCATTATAACTCGCGATCAGCTCTGAGAGCACACGCGCAATCAATACACACAGACTCCACCTTGTATTTACTGTGTGTGTGTGTGTGTGTGTGTGTGTGCGCGTTACCTGAGCCATCATGGCTGTACACTAAGCAACTGATGTTCATTTTGGATTCGCTGGACACCAGGTGAGACGGGCAGAACTTCTTGAGTACGCCGTTGTTCTCGTTCTCGTTGATCTTCCTCTGATCGTAGATCCTGAAGCCCGAGCAAAAAAAAAAACTCATGCGGAATTCAGGTGGAAAAAAAAACAAATAATAATAACACAAAAACAAAAAAAGAAAACTCACCTCAGGTACTGATCTCTTCCTCCGACGGCGAAGTGATGCGTGTTGGCCGGATTCACGTGGATGGTGTAGAGACCCACCTTCTTGTTGCCTTCCTTCACCACCACCAGTTTGCTAAACATCCGGACAGAAGAAACAAAATGCTGTTTGGTTTTTTTAAACCCAAAACAAAAGAGCTGCGATGCGACAAAGCGCCAGGCTTCGGCAATAAGCGTTCGTCACAGCTGCGGTTCTTCTGTCCTTCACCGAGGAACTGCGAGTGTGTGAATTTAGGTTTCAGGAACAAAAACGTTGCCACGCATCCCTGAGACTCACTTGGCGGGTCGTTCGACGCGCAGGTCAATGCAGAACACAACGGCGTCTTCTCCGGTGGAGAGGAAACAGCAGGGGGAATCCGGCTCCAGGGCCAGCTGACACACACACACACACACACACACACACACACACACAAATATAAGACCACAGCGTATACACATTTCTCAGGCACATACAAAAACACAAGAATGCCACACTAAAATAAATGTGTGTTTACACAAACGAACAAGCAAACTAAATGCAAAACTACACACACACACACACACACACACACACACACACATCATCAGGTGCATGTACACATGCATTTCCTGTGTGGGCTAATTTTGTGTTTTTATGCATGTCTACAAACTCCTATACACACAAACAAACAAGTGCATCCAAACACACACACACCTAAACAGGGACACAGCAGAAAGCAGCAGCCCACATACACACACTGTGATAATAAAGGGAAACACTTTCACTCCTCTGATTGGTTAGATAGTTGGGGGGGGTGTTCAAACAGGATCTCCTGTTGTGCATCCTGTATGCGATTGTACCTTGTGTGCAGCACCTTTGTGCTGAGCCACTCGTTTTGTGACAAGTGCATCCAAACACACACACACCTGAACAGGGACACAGCAGAAAGCAGCAGCCCACATACACACACTGTGATAATAAAGGGAAACACTTTCACTCCTCTGATTGGTTAGATAGTTGGGGGGGGTGTTCAAACAGGATCTCCTGTTGTGCATCCTGTATGCGATTGTACCTTGTGTGCAGCACCTTTGTGCTGAGCCACTCGTTTTGTGTTTTTGCAGCGCTGCGTGGCGGACAGCTCGGCGATGCGGACCTGGCCGTCCCGGGCGCACATAGCCAGCGTGGAGTCGCCGCTGTGAGGGAGAAACTTCGCCTGCAAACCGGTGAAGAACATGCAAATCAGGATCACGTCTTGCTCTTGCAATTCAGCAGAACAAAACAATGTGCAGCCGATTTACATTAATGAAAACATAACTGACTGGAGAAACCGATTCTCTGATATAAAAAATAAAAAAAGGGTCGTTTTGTAGACTGAAATGAAGCTTGATTCAGCGTAATGAACTACAATTTGAAGACCTTTTAAATGCCACAGATCACCTGAAAGACGTTGCTCTTGTGCCCGCTTTCGAACTCGAGCTCGGCGCGGCGTCTGGCCCAGTCCCAGATGACGACTCGCAGGTCGTCACTGCCCGAGGCGAGGCGCGTCCCGGACGGGTTAAAGTGGAGTGTGTTGACGCAGCCGCTGTGCCGCTCCAGTCGAGCCTGCAGCTCCAAACGCTGCACCAAGCCCCGAGAGCCGCACACGCCCTTCACAAACTGCGCCGAATTCTTCCCGATCTCCCGCGCCCGCAGAGACGGCACAGCGTGCCACTTCGGCTTGCTCATTTCCTTTAACTCCGCCCCAAGCCACGCCTCCATATCTTCTTCTTCCTTTTCGTTCTCGTCTTCATCTTCTCCTTCGTTTTCGTCATCGTCCTCTTCATCATCGTCATCCTCGTCGTCGTCAGAGCTGGAGGAGTGGCGTGACGTGGGTCGGTTGCGCTTCCGGCCCGCTCTCCTGTTGTCATCTTTTTTGGCTCGTTCCCTCCGCCCACCTCCCGCGCTCTCCTGCTCCTTCCCCTCCTCCACAAAAGAGTACATAAGGCTGCCATCCATGCTGTCCGTGTCCTCTTCCTCCTCGTCCTCCTCTTCTCCAGCTGGCTGCTCCTGCTGTGGGCTCAACTCTAACACACACACACACACACAAACACACACACACGCACGCACGCACGCACGCACGCACACAGTCCACCATCAACAACCGATCAAACCACACAGGAACCCGATACGAATAACTTCAACCGGAGAAATCCTCCTAATAAATCGAATTCGGAACATCAACAAATCCTTTGAGCTACCTGAATCGGTTCGTATCTGATCCTCTGTAGGTGAAGCAGAGTCTCCTTCACTCCCTCTTCCCTCCTCTGGCTCCGGATCGTCACCGGTACCTGGAAAAAACACACTCCGGTGATTCGATTACGATCGACGTGATAAGAGTAAACGTCAGGCAAAAATTTCAAGAAAGCTCACCGTTCGGAACGCTGGACTGGGCTTGAGTGTCCGCCATGCCGCCTTATGAGTCTCCTGAAGAGCCTGGAATATAATAATAAATAATAAAATATGTAAATCTTTGTCCTATAGACCATTTTAAGTATTTAAACAATAAAATGTCACAACAAAATGTCTAACATACTTTTTACATTTAGCCAAACCATCACAGTACAGAGAGCTAAAAGAGATGATCACCTGGAATTACCCCTTAAATCAACAACTTTTCACTCAGAAATTTAAACGGTGTTTGGTGAAGGTTGGAGCGTCACACACTGTTAAGAACGTCCTGCTTGGCTCGTTGCTATGGTAACCGGAGAGGTAATTAGTGTGCGTTGAATTCGCGTGACCGGGTAAGTGTGCATGTCTAAAACAATTCGACTGAATTGCTAACTGAATTCTAGAAAAGTGTACGGGGGAGTGACCTTGTAGCTTGTAAATGGTGTACTTTGAATTAGATCTGGAAAAAATAGCGCGAGAACAGTGACTTGGAATCGTTGTGAGAGTTTAGAGAGAGATCGGATCAGATGTTCAATGTTCAATAAACACAGTGTTGTGATCCTCGGAGCTCCGTGTCGGTGTTCCAACTGCAGTGGTGAGAAATCGATCATCAGAACAAAGCCAGGAAGCCACGAGCCATCGAGTGTTCCATCATAACTTATTACATACATACTTATTCGGTACGTTTCGAAATGTTTGTGGTCAGATTTGGTTAATAATATTAGATATTCTCTTGTTGCTGGTCAGTATCGAGCCTTCACTGCTGCGAAAGTGCACAACTCAAATTAGACTCAAATTAGAATTTGAGTTCTTTCACCTGAGTGGAATATTTGAGTTCTGTTTCCACCTTCGGACAATTTGAGTCGCCGTAATGCATTTGCACAACCAGATTTACACCTAAATTCATTGTTCAATCGATACGTTTGAATTCTTTTTAACTTTTACAGAAAAAAAAACCCTCATATAATCGATGGTTTTAATAAATATAAAAGGATCAGAAGCTCTAAAATGTTGAGCTCAGCGTTACACTAAGGTCATTACAGCAGTCAACAATAAAAAAGCTTCTATTGCTAAAGAGAGATTGAACCTGCTGGTGTTTAGAATCAGAGTTATATTTTAATTCGAATATTTTGTGACTTGAATGCATTTGATTTGATTTCCTTTTGGAGCTCGAGGAGGCGTTATGTAAACACACGGCACAGCTAGCAAAGATTTTCCTGCGGATTAGCAGCAGGCACTATTTAATCCCCAAACAGCGTGTCACATTATAATTATGTAATAATAATAATAATTATTTTATTATTAAGGAAACAATATTGCTGCTAATGTTAAAGTAGTTTTTAGCAAACTTGGTTCTCTTTGCCTAAAATCCGAGCCAAAGTACAACCAGCACCAGTGCACTTGTCTGAGGTGTTTATAGAGAAGCCCCAGTGCAGGTGCTTGTTGTTGTTGATGTTGTTGTAATGGTGGTGGTTCTTGTCACCTCCTGCCCCATGCTCTAACTCGTAAACACAGCTAGCATTCTTTGCTCCAGGATTAGCATTAGCATCAGCGCCTGTACCTCCGAGCAGGCCCGAGAGCACAAACACCAGATTCCTCCGCACGTCTTCAAACTCGTCCTGGCCACAACCTGGGCGACTTCAGAGCCCCGGGATGGAAAGCGAGCCAACAAAACTGCAGGACATCTGGAGAAAAAAAGATCTTATATTTATATATAAATAAAATGATAAACCTCGAACAGAAAGCGCCTGGAACCTGCAGCTGTTTTTGTTGTGTTTTTTTTTTCTTGTTCCCTCAGCTGCTTCGTAACTACTTTTATTTTTTTATTTTTGTTCCCCTACGTACTTCCGGTACTTTTTTTTTTAAACCGGAAGTTACATACAGTTAGCCAAATCGTGTGCGCTAGCTAGCTACGTCTATTATTATTATTATTATTATTATTATTATTATTATTATTATTATTATTAACATTATTCCCACAAACTCAATTATTATTATTATTATTATTATTATTATTATTATTACACACACACACACACACAGTGGATGTTTAAATAAGTCTGTGACTTGAATTTGAATGTAAATCAGCGATCTTCCAGGCTGGTCATTCTAATAAACTTATCCTGTGCAGCAGAGGTAGCTTTAGGCCTTTTTTTTTCCTGAGATGGTCCTCATCAGAGCCTGTTTCATCTTAGTGTTCGATGGTTTTGAAGACTACACCCGAGGATACATTTAAAATTTATCACGTACTGATGAACTGACTTTATTATATAGAGTGTTTCTTGCCATAATATAGATTTATACAGTAATTGTAGTGGCACTAACAGGGCTATTGGCTCTGGAATCACATTTTCATTTGCACAAGACAACTGAAAGTCTAAGGCACATTAAGAAGTCAAGAAATGTCACGAATGAACTTGACAGAGCACACCTGAGAAGTCAAAACCATTCAAGGTTACCACCTCGTGAATCTAATGAGAGAATGCCATTGGAAAAGCTAAATGGAGCTTTATTATATAAAAAAAAGTTTATTATGTTTATTATGACTAAATCTTTACAACTAATAGTGTATCTTGTTTCAGTATTATTGCCTCAATAAGATTTTAACAACTCTCCTTAAATAATCTTACATCATTACACATTTGTCATGAAAAAAGTCATGCTCTGTTACCGGTAAGTCAGTTTTCTGGTACACAACACCCTATCTGAAGGTTTGGCCAGATGTATTTATTTCACTTACTGTACAATTACATTACATCTCAAATGTCCAATGATATCAAGTTCACTCAGTTTTATTAATAACCAAAGTCCACATGCATGCATAATAGAAATCATGGAATAGATTATTATTAATATTAATATCAGGACTAAGTCCAGTAACAAATATTTTGTTTTAAAATATTTTGTTTATGCCTGCAATACAATAAACAACTTTAATTTCTGAATAAACAAGCAATAGAACATAAACAAAATGGATACATCTGAGTTGTCAATCCTGATGTCAGGTTTTAGCACATTTGCATTAGTTAAGCATCAGCTTTCATCACACACACCCAGCCACAACAGTTACAGGAAATAAAATAATTAAAATTCACACAAACCAGATATTACAAGTGAACAACAACCGAATGGAATATGGTTTGATTTTTCAATAAATATTTAGGCTCATTTCAATTGTTTTTCTACTGGGAAGCCTTCTGTATAGTTATCAGGTTAGCCTGGTGACCACTTAAAGAAATTAGCTGACTGTCCATTGAACCATTGCCAGATGTTCAATCCAGATGCCGAACGGCTCAGCCCAATCCGACTACTAGGAGCAATGGCTGCAAACCCCATCAACCTTTTTGTTCTTTTCATCAGTAGTGACGGTTGCCAGATGAACATAATTTGCAACATCTCTTTTCTGAGATACAGCCATGCCACAAAGTAGGAGGAAGAAAACAATTAATACTTCATGTCTGCTGTGATGCGTCTAAACTCTGTGTATGTTTACTCGTGCCTCTGCTTTTAACAAAGTACAATAAAGTGTCATAGAGGTAAATGAGACATTGCAATGATAAAATCTGCCATCATTATTCTCCACAAGTACATTATTTCCAATGATGGGGCAGTAAGTGAGGTTTTGAAAGCCAAAGCTAGTCCAGTTCAAATGTCTTCAAGCATGATTGAAATTTCAGCAATATTCTGATGCATGTACCATTAAACATTAAGTGTGTTTATTGTAATAGTGCATAACAAATTATTTCCACCCGATTCCAAACTCAGGTCTAAACAATAGTCAAATAAAAAGCTAAATTAAGCTACAAGCAGAATTTCTGGGGGCCAAGAACCCAATGATCCACACAACTGTTGCCTATTGAATTACTTGAATGCAGACTGTATAACCAAGGGATTCATGAGCGAATTGTACAGAATTGATGATGTAAATGTTTTGACCATGGACAGTGGTGTGATTCTAAAGCATTTCCAGCAGGTTGTTGTAACCTTTGACCAGCAGGTGGTGTTGCCATGGTGCTGCCAAGTTTAGGCTTAGTTTACAATCCTGCTTGCACATTTTTTCTTCACTGAGGAAAGTTGTGGCAGCCTCACACATCCGAGTATAAAAAAAAGGAGCATTTTGAGTATTCGAAATTCTTTAATTGATGTTGTAAGGCTTACTCTGACAATGACATGCCAAATCTGGTCATGACAAACCTGTTGACAAAAGTCCAAAATGGTGGATAATCAAATTAGGTGGAAATCGATGTCGTAGTTTGTGTTGAACTTATTGGCTCATGGATGCCTGGGTTTTAAATGTTGTACTCAATGCTTAAAATTTATAACCATAAATGTACATCCAATTAGTACCAATTTTTACCAACGGTGGCACTGAAGCTTTGGCAGCATTCGGCCCAAATTTGGTCAGAATGTTTCTGAGATTCTTCCCAATAACTATGCCAAACTTCAGCTATTTACCAAATGGTTTTATGGTCTGAAAAGCAACCTGAACTAAAGAAGAAGATGTAGAATACTTCTTCAACTTTGAATAGAAGCCCAGGCACATTTCGTTTGGTTAGCATCAGTGTCAAAATTGCACGTATCCCAAAAAAAAATATTTCTCAAAATTATTATTATTTTTACAGTATTCCAAAATCTAACCAGGCATAAATGTTGAAATATGAAATGTCATTTTGGCAGTCATTACATGTGCATGAAAATGACTGTAATAAACGAAAAGAACGTAAAAAAAAATGTTATATTGGAAGTTGTGTGTAAGTAAATGAATAGATGTTTTTATGAACATGTACTATTTAGAATGAAGTACCAAATAAGCCAAGTGTTCCCTTAGGAAACAGAACTACCCGGTTTTAATGTACTAGAAATAAATCTCACTATCAAAAATATCATTAATAAGCCGGTGTGGGCTTTCAGGTGCGATAACAGATTTTTCTTTAAACCTTCATTTCTGATGGTACATGGAAATCAACCCTGATGTCAGTTGTCAGTACGTTTGCATTGGTCGATTTTCAACACTTTTCAACTCACCAGCAACAATTAAAGGAAATAATTTTTTCAGGTATTTTTTGAAAAGATTCCAATTTACACAAAGCTTTTACAAGTGACCAACAACTGAATAGAAAAGTGTTTGAATGTTATATCTGTGACTAAACATGATCATTTCACTGCAATAAATACATATCTAGTACTACATCTTTAGGTCGGTTAATATTTTTGTTCTCACAGGAGACTGTTCTCCTCGTAGAAAGCCATCTGTATAAAAAAAGAAAAAAATATACATAAAAAACGTGACCATTTCTTTTTGTTAATAAGTCTCTTATAAAAAGCGGATAGCTCTAGAAACTACAGTACCATGGAAAAACAGAGATATTTGGATCTACATAATCCTGATTAATTGTACTGGATATCTTTTGCTTACCATCAGGAGCAGAGAAAATTAAACTTCTCAGTGCAGTCATGGTTCTCCCACATGTTTGTCTCAGTGTTGAAAGCTCCACAGCGATAGTCCTGGCTTGGGCATGAGGGCAGAGAGACCAGATTTGTGAAAGGCGACCTGCTCACACTGATCCACTGTCCATCCATGAAGTGCAGGCCGGTCCACACACTGACTGTTTGTGTTTGTGCTATGACATTTGCAGCCTGGGCTAGTTGTTCTTCAGAGATCGGGCTGAACAAGCCGGTGTAGTGCATTCTGCAATACTCACGAGCTTCCTCCCAGGTCTTGCTTTCATTTACTAAAACAATTCTCCAGAAACAAAGGAATGGAAGAGCATTTGCACAGGCCACATCATGCCAGCCGCCGGGACTCACCGTGGCACAGTTCTCGATTCCATTGTAGTTATTAGGTTGGCCTGATGACCATTTGCAGTAATTAACTGGTTCTCCATCAGACCATTGCCAGATGTTTAATCCAGGTTCAGTTCTGTTCATCCCAATCCAATTATATAAACTTTTAGACACAGCTGCAGCTTTCACCAACCCCTGGTTCTCTTCGTCATTACTGACAGTTGCCAGATCCATATAGTTGGTCCTGCAGTACGTTTGAGCGGAAGCCCAGTTCATTGCATTTTGCATGAATATATATTCTTTTTTCAGACATGCAGCCATGCCAGAAAGCAGGAGAAAAAAAACAAAGGAGGACTTCATCTCTGCCATGATGCGCCTAAGCTCTGTGAATAGTCACTCATGTATTTGCCACTTATGTTCACAACACCTAATGAGGACTCATTTACAACACATGTAAAACAGCCAAAATATCCACATGTACTTATTAGAATTCGCAGTGACAAGTGTCAGACCTCTCACATCCCTTTTACATCCTGCTCAGGGTGCTTGTTTGAGTACTGTAGAATTAACGACTAAAAGAACAATATATGTCCTTATAAAGAAGGTTTACAGAAATCGCAATGTGTGTTTAGATACCTTAAGCACGGCAAACAAGTGCAAAACAGAAACCAATATGTTCTAATACCCCATAGAGACAGTATACTGTAAAGCAGGAATTGGGAATCCCATTGAGGAAGTTTAGAGCAGTTTTGAAGTGAAATGTTCATGTTTTCATCATTGATATTACAGTGAAACTGAACGTAATTAAATCCCTGGTTTCGTAACTAAACTGCTTGTTAAGCTTTCAAACACTTTTATCTCCAGCCAGCAAAATGAAAATGTTTTCCTATAAAAGTTCAGGCTGAGTGAGTGATTTGTAAGCCAAAACTCACCCAATGCAAATGTGCTGAAAGCTGTTTTTCATATATTTTATTGTTTCATTTGAAATGTAGGTTGTTTATATTAATTTTCTTTCCAGATACTGAAGTCTGCCATTTATTTGTGGTTTCTAGTATCAGATAATTCAGTACAAAAATATTAACCAAAAATGATCATTACAAACCAAATTATATGCTGCAAGCACCATTTTTCTGGGGACCAAAATACCTCGATTTGGTGAGCAACACATTCACAGACCACTAGATTTCCAGATAACAGGGGTGTCCAATATGAGCCAATGTTAAGTCATCCAAGTAGCTCCAGTGGTCTGTTCCACAATGGAATACACTGTTAATCAGTGCTAATAAGACTATAGGAGTCGAAATACATGGACAATCTACAATCAACATAACGTTCAAACAACCAAGTCGTCCAATAAAATCTGAGCTTTTCTTAAATTAGCACTGTTCATTGAACCAAAAATATCTTTCTAACTAATTTCTGTCCCAACAGAATTTTAAACGTTTTTGATGGTATTCTTAATCTGTGTCCGAATCAATAAGTATTAGAATATATTTTTCGATGTAGACTAAAAAGCACTTTTGTAAGCAAATTTCGAATAAGGCGTCTACCAAACACCATTAATGTAAATAAACATGTAAATTTCTAGCAGGTTTGTGTAAAGGTTTACGAGTAAATGGTGTTGTGTGGGACTTTAATGAATAGCCTCAGGTCAAGATTCCAGTCTAGAGTCTAGACTGTTGTATTGGCTGCCATAGACACGAGAAGGAACAGAGAAAATAGAAAAAAATCATAAATATTACAAAAAATAAATCCAACTTTGTATGGAAATCCGTATCAAAATTTGTTTGGTATCAGCAATGTATTTATTATTACCCAATTTCTAGAATTTGTCATTTCTGTATTAGGTCAAAAACTAAAACCAAAAGGCTTTGGCCCCAGAGGACTGGCTGGCTGCAGTACATTGAACATTGATTCCTGTTAATTCACCCGTACGGCAAACAAACATAGTAAATAACAAATAAAAACCAAAATAGTTTGCTATAATGATGCAAAGGGATTACACTGAAGCCAGGGTTATAAACTGTATAAATATCCAAATATATTGTCTGAAAGACTTCACTTGACCCTCGCTGGAAGTCCTTTACTTTGCTTACCAAGGTCTGTGGATGAAACATTGAATCTAAGACTGCACTTCATCCAGCAACATCTGGACAAATCAGAGACTTGTGTGAGGATCCTGTTGGTGGACTTCAGTTCGGCATTTGATATCATCATCCCAACCTTCCTCCAGACCAAACAAACCCAGCTCTCTGTTTCTAGCTCTATCAGTCATTAGATCACCAGCTTTGGGGAAAGTCATGTGAAACAGCCACACCTTCAGCACTGGTGCTCCTACGGATGTGTTCTCTCCTCCTTCTCCTAAAGCATGTCAAGCATCTTCTGCAATTTGTGCTGGATCTCCACAGTCATGTCAAAACGACTGTCAATCTTTGAGTTGGATCTTCATCTTTGGGAAGAGGGCAAAGTCCACATGAGTCATTTACTTAATTTTGATCCTTATATTCTATTTCTTTTTTTCATGTTTACAGGTTGGACAGTCACAAAAAAGCATTTCACTGCATGTTGTACTCGTATACATACTGTATAAATGTGGATGTGACAAATCAAATTTGCATTTGAGTTTGAATTGAATTTGAAAGAATGAGTAATTTGTGCTTGCTGTGTAAATTTGTCCCTGATGAGCGAGCAGGTGGCAACTTTTATTAGATCTTGCAGATTATTAAGCAGATTTACCGAAATCCGGATGTAAATTTAGATCTCTAAAGAACAATCCAGGGGCAACAGAGAAAAAGGGGGGAAAGAAAACCCTCTTTGACAAAGAAACATTGAACGAAACCAGATTCATTTTCCTTCTAGCATGAAATTCAAACAAAAAGACAGAGATGACAAAAGTGTTAGAAATAGTCCATTGGAATACATTTCTACAAAGATTTCTACAATGTTATTTTATTCAGTATATCACCATCGCCAGGAAAATAAAACACAGTGAAACAACACAACATATGAATGCAATTCTGTTTTACTACAGTAAAAGGCAGTTTAAATAGGGATAACTTGCTCCGAGGCGTAATGCCTGCATTGCTCTTCAAGGAGAGAGTATGATCTGTACAGAGAGAGAAAAAGAGAGAGAGAAGAGAAGAAAAAGTATTAATCACAGTTTCTGAGACATCAAACACAACACATAGATATCAAAGTACTGGTGAATTGTACTGGATGTCTGTTACTCACCATCAGTAGCAGAGGAAATTCAGTTTCTCACTGCAGTCTCTGTTCTCCCAAATATTTTTCCTGGTGTTCAGAGCTCCACAGCGATAGCGTTGGTTCGGGCACGAGGGCAGGGAGACCAGACCCTCCAACGGCGACCTGCTCATACTGATCCACTGTCCGTTCACAAACTGCAGGCCGGTCCACACACTGACTGTTTGGGATTGCAACAATTTTTTTTCAGCCAGTCGTAGTTGTTCTTTAGAGCTCGGGCTGGCCAAGCCGGTGTAGTGTGTTCTACAATATTCACGAGCCTCTCCCCAGGTCTTACTGTCAGTCACCAAAACAAATCTCCAGAAACAGTAGAAAGAATTAGCATTTTTACAGTCCAGATCGTTCCAGCCATTGAGATTCATTATGACACAGTTCTCATTTCCTTTGTAGTTGTCAGGTTGTTTAGACATCCAATTAAAGAAATTAGCTTGTTCTCCATCAGACCACTGCCAGATGTCTAATTCAGGTGCCACTTTGTTTAGGCCAATCCAAATATCGGTAGTCCTGGTTGATGTCTTCATCAATCTTTGGTTTTCTTCATCGGTCGTTATGGTTGCCAGATCAACATAATTCGTCCTGCAGTACATCTGAGCAGAATCCCAGTTCATTGAAATATTTATGTAAATATATTCTCTTATCTGACAAACAGCGATGCCAGGAAGCAGTAGGAGAAAGGCGACGGACGACTTCATCTTTGAAAGGAAGTGTCCGAGCTTTGTAAATGTTTATATAAGTCTCCACAGACTTTGAAGAAGGTATAACAAAAGCTCATTTAAAACACATGCAAACCTGAAGTGCAAAGACCTTGAGGAGTCAATTTAATGTTTTGATGATGTGTTCAGTGACATCATTCTTATCAGCCAGCACTTTGCAGAAATACAGGTGTGTTGCAGCGACACCACAGTGCAGATTAATACCAAACGTTCTTTTTGCTTTGATCCGAGCTCTGAATAGAATTGATCGAAACATCAAAATAGAGCTCATTTAAAACCGATGCAAAACAGCGTCACAATTAATCACAATTTGAAACGCATTTTCCAACTGGAGAGTTATAGTTGTCCCAAAGCATATTTAAATAAAAGATTTCGAATTCACAGGCAACAGCAGCAAGACACAACAGCTTGTTGTTGTTTTTTCACATTGATGGCACCTGCAGGCTCTGTAGTGAAATTTCCTCATTTGAATATTAAACTAACCCACACCAGATTTGCTATGTTGAAAGTAGAGATAGGGGATGCATATTTGGTTGGGACCATGTTTGAGACCTGGTTTGAGACCTGGCTTACAATCAGGCACCAGTCCAGCACTGTCCATCAAGTTTGCAAACTTGGGACATTTTGGTGCGAAGGGGTGATGTCAGATCCTGTGGTGGGACTGTGACAAGCCTGCAGGAATTTGAGTCATAGAGTTTTTAGATTTTAGTTGCTGTTGCTTTTTTGGGCTAGAAAGATTGGGTAGTACGTTCTGCAGTAGTCTAGAGCACACTGGAGAGAAAACGAAACCTTGAATCCCATTCTCACTGTTTATTCAAGGTCATTGTTGCTTTAACTTAGCTCAGCAGCGCCTCTCATTAAATTTGCTGTAGGGTACAAACAACATCTCACCAAGTGTCACTGAAATAAAGAACATGTTTTTTACTTACATTTTCAATACGTTGTTATTTCACAATGAAGACTCACAATGAAAATCCTTATATGATTTATCTTCTATTTATTTTTGGTTTCACAAAATAGATTTTTAAGCATGGATTTAACATTCGGAATTTTAAATGTAAATAATATCCTACAACCTCTGCTATGTGTGTTTACAGCTCTGGCTCCATTAAAAAAAAAAAAACTTAATTGTAAAACACATGTAAAACAGGAAACAATTGTCAGGATTTAAGACTTGTGTGTTGTGGCGGTTCATACACAAGTTACAGTCAGAAAAACAAACATGCAAAATGTACTGATTCTACTACACGGATATATGCAAGGATACTGTGATAAATGATAATGAAATTAATAATAAATACTAATATGATTGGTTAGATATAATGTATGGGTGCGTGTATGTATGTGCATGCGATTTAATATGTTCAGATAAATCTTGTGTGCAGGTAAGTTCCACTATTACTTTGGGTTTTGACTTGTGTTACATTTACAATATGTGGCAGGCTATCTCATCCAAATTACCATCTTATTATCTCATTTAAACAACTATGCATTTAAGGTTCGAGGGGCTTGCTCACGGGCTCAGCATCGCCAAGTTTGGTGGTGTTGGGATTTGAACAAATGACCTTGTTATCAGAAGGTCTTAGTGGGGATTTCAATAACTGGGGTCACTAAATTCTCAAACTGTCCTTAAAAATCCACCGATACCCTGATTCAGAATACAATATTACAAGACCAGAAAGTTATTTTGGAGATACAGCGCTCTCTGGTGGCTAAATTTAGAAGTCCTAGTTTTGTGACATGATTTGTTCACAAGATTTCAACCAATCGCTTGAAGTTGTACGGTACTGTCGTGGCTGTTTGGTTTGGCTTTGAAGAAATTAGTTGAAACAGCTTTTCTCCATTTGGAACCGATAAAAGTGCTTCTAAAATGGCACAACCAATTTGTTATCAAACAGATAACTGATGTGAGACATCCATAGCAATTCTGTCTTGCTTTTGGTTTTATAAGTCGTAAGTCATTTAGCCTAAAATAGCACTGCTGATTTGGGCTCAAGTGGGAATCCCAGACAGCCACTTCAGAGCCCATTGAGCAAAAGCATTAACCCCTGTTTACTCAGATTATAAAAGCACCGTCTTAACGAGGGCCCTTCTGCTTTCAGTCTGTTCATGATGGCCACGGTCACAAAATGTAATATAGATTCTAGAGCACTTTTTTAACAATGATGTTCCATGATATACTACACAAAAAAAATGGGTTAAATTGCTTCTCTGTATTATGCATGCATTGCTCTTCACCAGAGAGATTCCTCTGAGGAAGTCATCTGTGCATAGAGAGCAGAAAAGATCATGAATAATCAGTTTTTGAGGCAGAATCATGATTGATTTAGTAGATGTCTGTTACCATCAGTAGCAGAGGAAATTCAGCTTCTCACTGCAGTCTCTGTTCTCCCAAATAGTTGTCTTGGTGTTCAGAGCTCCACAGCGATAGCCTCGGCTTGGGCATGAGGGCAGCGAGACCAGACTCACCAATGGGGACCTGCTCACACTGATCCACTGTCCGTTCACAAAGTGCAGGCCGGTCCACACACTGACTGTTTGGGTTTGCGCTAATACATTCCCAGCCAGGGTTAGCTGTGCTTTAGAGATCGGGCTGGCCAAGCCGGTGTAATAAGTTCTGCAGTACTCGTGAGCTTCCTCCCAGGTCTTACTGTTATTCACCAAAACAAATCTCCAGGAACAAAAGAATGGATAAATGCGTGTATAAGGCACATCAGTCCAGCCTTTCTGAGACATTATGACGACACCCTCTTTTCCTTTGTAGTTATCAGGTTGGTAAGGATTCCAACTGAAGAAATTAGCTGATTCTCCATCAGACCATTGCCAGATGTCTAAATCAAGTGCGATTCTGTGCAGTCCAATCCAAAAGTAAAAAATGTTGGATGCAGCTGCAGACTTTATCAACATCTGGTTCTCCTCATTTGTAGTGATGGTTGCGAGATCCACATAGTTTTCCCTGCAATACCTCTGAGCAGAATCCCAGGTCTTTGTTTCAGACACAAGGATATTTTCTCTTATTTGACATAAAGCCATGCCGCAAAGCAGGAGGACAAAGACAATGGACAACTTCATCTCTGCTACGATGCAACTGAGCTCTGTGAATGTTTGCTTCAGTCTTTGTATACTCTCTGTAAACAATCATCAAATGAGATCTCATTTACAACACATGCAAAATTGAATCACCTCTAAAAGCTCAAAGGCATTCATTTCACCCTTAATGAATAGAAGCAGCCAGCACTCCTTACCAGGGCTCTGTGGCAGTGACCAAACAAGTATGTTAACCACTATTTACAGCAATAGTACGCTGAAAAGCATCTCAAACTCCTTTAAACAGAAGACCATTGGTAACAATAATACAGTTTTCTACTTCAGAATAGCTTTTTTTTGAAGATATAACCACTTTAATAATATCTACTGCACTATATAGGGCATAGGCTACCTTATGACAATCCCTATACAGTGCACTTAAAGGGGAAGCATTTGGATGTAGGACCATTAGCAGCTCAGCTAGAAAGAAGTTTAGCTTTATTTAACTCAGGCTTTAAAGCTTTGGGTAACAGCCACAAATGTAGGGTAAATAGAAAATCTTTTTGATCTCAGATTTTGAAAAAAGTTTGCCATTACATTTTCCACAGAGAGAAACATATAAGCTGTGTCTGAAATCGAAAGTAAAACATATGTATAGTCATGGAGTTCAGTTCAATTAATTGGAAAGAAGGCAATAGAAATGAATAAACAAATTTGGACAATGATGTTAAATATTCTCTAGACATCTTATCCAAAGCTACTTACAACGAAGCAGGTGAGGGTTAAGGCCCTTTGAGCGGCAGCATAGTGGCCCTGATCTGAACAATTGACTTTCCGATTAGAATTCCAATGTCTTATCCACTCAGTTACCAAGACTTGGCAATGAAAATAGACATTAGATTAGTAGAACTGTCCACTGTCCTTTGTTCTGATGAGTCCAAATTTGAGATTTGTTGATTTAAAAGCAAATAGTCTCGTAATAAAAATGATAGGAATATAAGGGAAAATTATAGCCATAATAAATCAAAGTACTTGGATACTTAAATTCAATTTAAGGCAAATACTTTTGTACATTTACTCAAGTTAAAATTTAAAGGGGACACTTTTACTTTTACTAGGATAATATTTTACCTACTGTATCTTTATTTTTACTCAAGTTCCTGCTTTATGTACTTTTTCCACCACTGATCATACCAGGTGAAATGGAGGGGCTCAACACCTGCCCCACACAGACTCTCCACTGGCATCCCACAAGGCTCAGTTCTAGGTCCTCAGTCTCTTGGCAAAGTCATATCTTCACATTGGTTTTCTTTAAACTGCTATGCTGATGACTCAAGTCATCTTCCCCTTCCCTCTCTCAGATACCACAGCTTCTGCTCAGATGTCAGCATGTCTGGTGGGCATATCATCATGGATGAGCACTCATCAGTTGAAAATCAATCCCAGCAAAACTGAACTACAGGTCATCCCAGATGACCTGATTTATATCAAGGTCAGGATCTTAGGATATCTCTTCACAACTTTCTGATCTCCCCTGATCACCTCTCACATCCAAAAGGTAACCATGGACAATCAACTGTCCTTTTTTCTTATATGTTGTATCCCAAGTCTGCAACCTAGTGAATCAGTGTTGATTTATTCATTGATAGAGACTTTAAGCACTTTTGTACATTGCTCTGGATAAGGGCATCTGCTCAATGCCCTAAATGTAAATGTAAATTTAAGCTATTTATTCAAAATGGAGAGTGATGGAGTGCTGCATTAGGTGACCTGGCCTCCACAAATCACCGGATCTAAATCCAATTGTGATTGTTCGGGATGAGTTGGACAGTTGAACTCAACACCTTTGGGAACTCCCTAAGATTGTTATAAAACCATTATAGGTGACTACCTTAGGAGGCTAACTGAGAGAATGCCAAGATTGTCCAAAATATAAAACTGGATTATATAACAGGGTTTTTTGTTTTGTTGTCTTCTCTGTGAATTTGGTGGGTCAGACAAGGAGTGTCAAAATGACTGAAACAAGTTAAAATACATTAAATATATGCACAATCAACAGAATGATAAAGCATAAGATTTGTCATTTATTGATTAACAATTATCTTAAGATATGAATATACAAACCTCCACAAACCACATAAAACATTTCAATATTATACACCAGAAAAGGAAATACAGGTGATGGGTCCTTTAAATTGACATATTTAATAAGAATTAAATGAAAATAGAGCTACGATATAGAGCAGATCCAGACTTCCACTAAGTGCTTTTCGAGAAGCCTCGGCTTGTGCATCGTGCTGCAGTGTATTGAAATCAGTAGATGTGGTAGAAGGTTCACATCTCACCTCTCAGCAGGGATGTGTTAAGGAGAAAGTTAAGGGGTGAGTTACCACTCTGTGGAAGTCATTTGTACAAAGAACAAACAAGAGATCAATCATAGTTTTATAAGACATTGAACTAAATGTGAATTGTACTGGATGTCTGTTACTTACCTTCAGTAGCAGAGGAAATTCAGCTTCTCACTGCAATCTCTATTCTCCCAAATGTTTGTCCTGGTGTTTAGAGCTCCACAGCGATAGCGTCGGCTTGGGCACAAACTAACCAACGACGACCTGCTCATACTGATCCACTGTCCGTTCACAAAGTGCAGGCCGGTCCACACACTGACTGTTTGGGTTTGTGCTAATGCATTTGCAGCCAGGTATAACTGTGCTCTAGAGATCGGACTGGCCAAGCCGGTGTAGTGAGTTCTGCAGTACTCATGAGCTTTCTCCCAGGTCTTACCGTCATTCACCAAAACAAATCTCCAGGAACAAAAAAATGGAAGAGCAAATGTACAGACCACATCATTCCAACCCTTCAGACTCATAATTACACAAGTCTCGTTTTCATTGAAGTTATCAGGCTGGTCAGGGCTCCACTTAAAGAAATTACCTGATTCTCCATCAGACCATTGCCAGATATCTGAATTAATTACAATTTTGTTTAGCCCAATCCAACTGTCTAAAATGTTGGATGCAGCTGCATTCTTTCTCAACCTCTGGTTCTCCTCATTTGTAGTAATGGTTGCCAGATCCACATAGTTTTCCCTGCAATACTTCTGAGCAGAACCCCAAGTCTTTGCTTCCGCCACGAGGATATATTCTCTTATTTGACATAAAGCCATGTCACAAAGCAGGAGGAAAAAGACAATGGACAACTTCATCCCTGCTACGATGCACCTGAGCTCTGTGAATTTTTGCTTAAGTCTTTGTAAACTCTCTGTTCTCCACATATCTGATGAGAGCTAATTTACAACCCATGCAAAATTGTTTGTTTGTAAATGATCGAAAATACAAAATGATTAATTTTTCAACAAAATAAAAATTCCACGATCCAATACACTCCATTATGAACAATAAAAGAAATAGCACCCATTCTTCAAGACTACAAAGCGAATGCACCTCGGCATCGCTCAAGCCTTAACAGTCAAATTCAAAAGGAAAAACATCCCATTTGTTAACAAAATTTTCACACTTTATTTGAATAAATTACCTCAAATACAAACTAAACAAACCTCATTTGTAGAAGTTTTCCTTGTCCTTGTTATGATTCCAGACTTGTTTATATAACCAAAAATACACCATGTACATATTGGGGCTTGTTTCTTGTTTCTTCTTGTTGGAACTATAAGAGAAAGACCAGAAGCCAGAAAATATGATCACGTCACCCCTGTCTTATTTAATCTTCAGTGACTTCCAGTTAAATCTCTATAAGTGTTTAGTGTTTAGTGTTTTGGAGAACTGAAATGTTTGGATGCTGTTGTCCTCCCCACTCTCGCGTGTGTTCACTCAGGTCAAATGACAACTGACTATTGGTATGGCAGGCCGTCTCATATACCAGATAATCACTCAATTCTGTGCTTCCTTCTGGCTCTTCTTTTTAGTTATGCTGCCAAAGCTAGTCTTGATGGAGTCCCTACTTAAACCCTCATCACACTGAACAGCGTATTTAACTTTTATGTAACAATAAGGGTCCGTAATACTCTTATTCCTCGTCTAAAAATACTTCAAACAGCAGATCACGTTGTGTTGAACTTCTGTCAGCACAGAACAGGAATCTGTGACTTTAGTTTCTATTGTAAATAAAATGGTATTGATTCTTTAGTACCCATAAACATACAATAAAAAATCCCTCAGGGAGGACACTAACCCTTACCAATAATAACCTCAGCGCCTTTTAAATCGTAGCAGACAAATTAGAAAGGAAAAACATGCTATCTGAGAACGAACTTTGCACAATTGTTAACTTATTCTCTTCAATCTCTTGAATGCAAACTGGCCAGTAGTCTAGAATGACATGATTCTGGCTCTCAAAATGTTTTATTTTACACATTTTTAATGCACATATGCATGTTGAAGCAGACGTCTGGTTTCTTAAATAATATGTAACAAATATTCAATGTAGCCTCTCTAAATATAACTACATTATTATTGAATATTCCACTACTGCTGCTACGTCTAATATAGTATACAGTATGATCCTTTAATATAAAACTGTAAATAAATTCTACAGTACTATAAAAGCTATAAAATATAATTATTGAAAAGCAGTACTTTTGTTTGCTTGTTTTTGGAAGTGTTATATAGTAAAAACCCATACAAATTTATCAAAATACATTTTCCTAAAGTTAATAAAAATGTGCTGTTTTTTTGTTTACCTCAGAAAAGGTCATTTGTTTGTTTGCCACAAAAGTTTTTATTTTTTTTAATTTTTTTTTACACATTGTATCACATAGAAAGTTTTCTGATCTTCGTGGTTTTTCATGAAAATAAAATCCAACCCATTGACCAACCCACAAAATAAAGAACAATAAGGCCTCTGTTTTTTTGTGTCGGGTATAAATTTAAAATGCATTCGTAAAAAACAAGAATGATAAAGCAGAAAATTCTTTATTTATTGATGAACAATTATTGTACGATATCAATATACAAACCACCACAAAAAAACATTACACATACCACCTTTAGAAAATATACACTAGAAAGAGAAATCAATTCAGGATATTATTCTTTTACATTTAAACATTTAATAAGAATTTAATAAATATATAAGGATAAACAATTAAAAAGACTTCCACTGAGTTCCTCTTCGAGATGCCCTCGGCTTGTGCATTACACTGCAGTGTATTAATAATAGGAGATGTGGTAGAACGTTCATGTCCCACCTCAGAGCAAGTGTTAAGTAGAAAGTTCTTCTTTGTGGAAATCGTCTTAACAGAGAACAAAACAAAATATCAAGAATAAGCATAATTTCTGAGACATTAAACTACAGAATCCTGGTGAATTGTACTGGATGTCTGTTACTCACCTTCAGTAGCAGAGGAAATTCAGCTTCTCACTGCAGTCTCTATTTTCCCAAATGTTTGTCCTGGTGTTCAGAGCTCCACAGAGATAGCGTTGGCTTGGGCATGAGGGCAGCGAGACCAGACTCACCAACGACAACCTGCTCATACTGATCCACTGTCCGTTCACAAAGTGCAGGCCGGTCCACACACTGACTGTTTGTGTTTGTGCTAATGCATTTGCAGCCAGGTATAACTGTGCTCTAGAGATCGGACTGGCCAAGCCGGTGTAGTAAGTTCTGCAGTACTCATGAGCTTCCTCCCAGGTCTTACCGTCATTCACCAAAACAAATCTCCAGGAACAAAAAAATGGAAAAGCAAGTGTACAGACGACATCGTTCCAACCAAACAGAGACAAAACGACACAGCTTTCATTTTCATTGTAGTTATCAGGCTGAGAAATTATCCAATTAGAGAAACTCATTGATTCTCCATCAGACCATTGCCAGATGTGTGAATCAAGTGCATTTTTGTTCAGCCCAATCCAACCAAATAGAACAATGACCCCAGCTGAAACCTTCATCAACCTCTGGTTCTCCTCATTTGTAGTGACGGTTGCCAGATCCACATAGTTTTCCCTGCAAAACTTCTGAGCAGATTCCCAGGTCAGAGGTTTAGAAACCAGCACATAATCTCTTATTTGACTCACAGCCATGTCACAAAGCAGGAGGAAAAAGACAAAGGACGACTTCATCTCTGGTATGATGCTTTCAAGCTCTCTGAATGTGTCCTAAGGTCTCTTTATTCATTGTTTAAATATACAGTGAGAGCTCATTTACAACTCATGCAAAAATGTATTTTCTCAGAGGTATTCATTTAACGAACAGAAGCAACCAATAGCCTTCTCGTGAGCCTCTAGTTCAGTTTAGTTCAGGACAATGAGGACAATGTGGCAGGTTAAACTGAGAGGAATTTTATGCCAACTTAACCACTTCTTACAGCCATGGTGACCTGAAAAGGTGGATGAACCGTCAGCCAAGAAAATGATTCGGAGACTACTGTCTCAATGGTGAAACACTGGACATGAACCCTTTTTCTTCAACAATACAAAATGAATGCAACCTGGTGTCATTGAAATGCCTGCAGTCAAATGAGTAAAAAAAACACACCCCCATTTGAGTGCAAACTTTTGCACCTTTATATGAATAAAATTTTCAAATGCAAACTAGCGAGAACTATTGCGTAACGTAACCTTGACTTTCAACATGTGTCATTTGTACTAAATCCCAGGAGTCTCAGTTCATCCTGACTATGTTCTAATTTAAAACTTATTATGGAAACACCTGGTCTTTTGCAACAAACATGTAATGGTACAAAGATTTACCTTCATGTTATTTTCTTAGAAAAATCCTCCCTTATCATGAAGAACAGCTTTACACACTCCCTGCATCCGAAAACTTCGTTTCTCTCCAAACAGGAATTCCAAGCTGGAATATTTTGCCGAGCCTCTTTTAAAACATGCCGAAGATGTTTTTTTCTGACCTTGTGATCCAGTTCACCATTCAAAACATTGAAAAAAATTAAATTCAAAAAGCACCAAAAATAAATAAAATAACCAAGAACCCCAATCTGACAGAGGCACACAACCTCCATAGAAGTTAAACCTGAGACGACCTAAAACAACGTGTGTTGTGTAAAGTGAAGTTTTTATACGAATGTTAATCAAGGTAACAGGAAACAGGTGTGGGTGATTATTGACATGTGATCCAGACATGGAAATGGGGGTGTGGTAGATATCTGCTTTTCTGGCCTGGTTTATTTGAACGACTGTTGCTGCACAGCTTGCAGCACTCGTGGGAAAAGCAATGCAGGATGGAGTGACATTCTCCATGTGATTAGGGGAAGGAGCGACTTCCTAAGCCAAGCAAGAAGGTGTAGCGATGTCTCTAACTGAGCAACATCCATGAGAGAACAAAGAGACTAAAAAAGAGTAATGCATGTGGTGAAGATGAGGACCAGTCCAGCAGGACATCTTCAGTAGTGCATGCAGGCAGAAAGAATGACATCTTTTAGCAGTACAGGTGAGTAGAACAATGTCCAAATTATTGAAATGAACTAGAACGGGATTAAATTTTATCTAAAAAATATTATTGAATTTTTTTTTTAAATAGGAATGAAAAATGCATTAAATAAAGTGCACAATCCTTAGAATGTTTAAATGTAAAATGTATTTATTGGTTAAAAATATGATTATACCAGATAAGAAATATGAGTAATAGTTTCTTTTTTTTTTTTTTTTACACATTCGATGGGTTTAATGGATGTTTTAATGAATAAACAGCCTACAAATGAACAACTTCTTAAATTGTCTTTAAAATCCACTGATAAACTGGTACAACGTTTCAACTTTCAAAATGATAAGACATGATCATGGCAATTAAAAGCAATTTATCACGGCGCCCCCTGGCGTTTATTCAGGTGTCCTACTCTTGAAAAAAAGCCGGTTTGGTTTGGTCTATCATTTATTTTATTTCAGGAAATACTTCTATAGTTTTGGTGCATTTGGAACCAATAAATGTGCCTTAAAACCAGTACGACCCTTTTATTCAGAAGAAAAAAATTATACATTACTCATTCAGGAATTATCTGACGCACAAGAAATTTACAAGTAAAACCAGGTCTTTGTGCCAACAGCTACAGCACTGCTGCGTCATGTCTGTCATGCTCTGTGCTTCGTAAGTCTTCCATGATTGGCATCAAATCCCAGGAGCTCCAAAAAGAGCCACTGCTGAACTCTATGTGCAGGAGAAAGTCCTTGTCGCCTGCTCAGCCTATACAAGCACCTGGTTTTGAACATGGCTCATATGAAGGCCCTTCAGCGTTCACTCTAGCCACGGTGACCCTGAAGCAGGGCTGAAACAGGCGCTCAGGTTCGGCCCTCTGCTCGGCACAGTGTAGTTTCCTGCTTGGAAAATGTTTGCGGAAAAACCCCTGAGGTCTGGTGGAACACCCGGGGGAAGGACTCGTCTCACGACCTGCGTGGCATTAGGAAAGAAGAATAGAAAACTCATTAGATTACGGGTGGGTCACGTCAACAAACCGCTCTTAATATGTTATAAAAGAAGGTATATGTATTAGATCATTCACGTACCAGTATTTGATGCTGACTGACCCGGCAAGCTGAGAGGAAGCCCGCTGTCTAGACGACTGGGTTTAGTGTTGATGAAGAGGATGCAGAGAACACACACAGTGACGAGGAAGGCCAGGAGAACTACTGCAGCTACAGATAGACCTATCAGAGCACCGATACTACGGAGGGGGTACAAAGGGCACGAGATGAATAAAAGGAGAGTTTAAGATTTAGTTATCAGATAAAACACCATCAGACAGAGGAGCTACCGACAATCCTATAACTCACCACTAGAGGGCAGCACCACCAGGCGCTCATTATCATTACATTACAGTTGTTGATTCTTCAGGATGAAGTATTTTGAGAAATTGGGCTTCCCCTTTTCATCATAGTGTTTCTGTTTATTACTGTTTGTATTTTACAATTATTAAATGTAATATACATTTTATATCCTATCAAGAGCCAATTATTATTATTATCGCAGGTTTGATCTTTCATCCAATAATTATTTTAAAATCATAAGAAATTTTCCAATAAACAAACCAATAAAAACAATCACAATCTTTGATCATCATCATCGTGTTTCCAAGTGAAAGATTCTGTTGATTTGATGCACACATGATACTTTCTGTTGAAGCCCTCAAGAACCTCGAGGAACCTCATAAAGTCCGGTGCTTACCTGAGCCACCACATGTACCCGTACTCGTATGGGAAGAAGCCGTTGGAATCATCACAGCAGTATTTGAGGTCGCTGAAGCCGCAGCAGAACCGCGCGCGCTCGTCGCCGCCGTCTCTCGGGCACGCGAACGCGCTCACGAGCTCCTTCTCCGGCGTGTAGTAGCTCGAGCACAGCGCGCTCATCCTCAGCAGCTCGCCCAAAACGTGGGCGCGCACTCCCTCCTTCTCTCTCTCTCTCTCTCTCTCTCTCTCTCTCTCCTTTCACTTTTCACCAATGCAATCAAATCCCCACACAAATCCCTTCTTCTACTTCTCGGCTGTTTCCATCGACCCCTTGTTGAACATCTAGTGCACTACCTCACTTCATATCCAAGGTGTTGAGTAAACGCTTTATACCTCAGCGCTATGGAATTCTGGATTCCTGATTGGTCAGGAGGTGCACAGGAGCCAGCCAGTGCAGCTGCAGTTCAGCAGGTTCTCAAGTCATATGATGTAGGATATAAAGCTAAAAAACAACAACTTACTTGTTAATTATATAAATGGAAGGAGTCTCCAGTGTCAACACTTTTACATCCTCAAGAATTTGCATTAGCAAGGCTGAGAAACAATAAAAACGGAGGGACCTGCTGTTATCATCAGAGTTCTGTCATTTTTTTTTATGTTGCCACAGATGTTAGAGAAGATCTCAGCATCCAGAGCAGATTAGAATAGCACGAGCAATCTGGTATCTAAGGAAACAGGAACTACCACTACTATGAAATATCCATTGCTATAAATAAACAGAATATAAAATCCAAATCGAATCAAAATTTGGTGCAACCAGCTTTGGATTTTGTGTCTTACTTGCACAAAGTCAGGGATTGTGCAGGATTAGATTTAGATGTCAGATGAAATAATTACACCAAGCAGGTGCTGCTGATCATCAATTTTACATGTAGGTTGAAATACAGTCATTAACTGAATCAGAAGCATTTGTGTAGAAGCTTCAAGGTTCAGGGTGAGGAACATGCAAAGTCTGCTAAGGTGAGGGCCATGGAAACCTAATGCGTATTTTTCCTTACCATCGAAACATCCAGCAGTACCGTCAGCAAGAAACTGGCGGAAAAAAGTGGGACCCCAGTACCATTTACTGTCCTGTGGTAATGGATTTATTCAGCATAGCCATTCTGAAGCAAGCTGCCACATGGATCATTAACTCCATAGTTTGAATAAAGACCCCATCGTTCTAATCACACAGGACCTGTTCCTACTTGGCACTGAAGCTTTTTAAAATGAAGAGCTAAATTCACCCTCAAGCTAATTAAATTCACGGAACATTGGCAGACTAGAACGAGCAATTTGATTCATACCATTGTCTAAGCTCTGAATGTCTCCTGAAAAGAACATACTTAAAAAAACACACCTTACGCAGACACACACACAAGAATTGTACCCGTATAAAGAAAAACAGCTTGGAACGTCCTTGGCGTATTTTTCCTCATTTTCCTCTTCGATTTAGGCCCATGTTTCACCGCTCAATGTCACGTTACAATGTGCTGCAATGGTCTTTTTTACTGCCTGAAAACAAAAACAAATGAAGAACCTTGAGAGCTTAGAAACACCGAAGCACCACCTTTTACAGTGTATTGCCATAAGGCAACTATTGGCACTAAATGTTCTGCATCTGCTAAAGTGTTACTGCTGGTATGTTCCAAAAGATGTCTTTGCAATACAAGATTAGAAAGTAATTTACATTTGTTTGTTAGTTTCATGGTTCATTTATATATTTATTTATTGGCTGTGTGTCTTGATTATCTTCTACACCATTGCAGAGGCGTTTGTTTGCTGAAGTGGCAGCTTTGACGCGTACGCTTTAATAACGATCAATAAGCTTTTGGAGATGATGTTTTGAAGAGACGGCGCGTGAAGATTTACTTGGGAAACAAAAGACACACAAACACGTCATCAGTGATTGTGGTGTTTACAATAGATGCGGTCTGCCCCTGTTCTAAACGTTAATTTTTTTTATGATCATATAATAGCCAGAACTATGAAGTATATCTGCCATGCCAGAAGAAAACCATCATCATCGAGAGGAAAATATAGGTTTAAGCAACACTTAGCAGACGCAAGGACAGAGTACAGCAGAATCTGTTTCAAGAGCTGAGTGGTCATCAAAAACAGACCAGATTTGGTATCGTTCACTAAGTGACATCAGGAATTTAACTTGCCCACAGGAAGACGTGTTGTTGACAGGATGACACAGTAAGCTGCTCTGATTATGGAGGTGCTGAGTGTGTGATTAAACAGATTGTAATGCTCTGTGTTTGTTTTGGTTAAATTTATATGGGTCACTTAAAAGCTGCACAAGTTGTTGTTTGGTTCCTTTTTCCCTCTCCCATGTATCTTTCCAAGAACAATTCCTTTTCCAATTGTTCGTCCTTAATCCAGCTCCAGATCCCTAATAGGATCGCTGGTATTAACTACAGGACAGTGCTTCCAGCTGTCAAGGCGCCTCCTAGAGGTCGACAGGGAGAACTAAAAAATGCAAGACGCAGATTTATGCAGTGCAGTGGGATTTACTCTAATATAAACACACCACGAGTGGACTCACAAGACAGAGACTCCACCTGGCCGTCCTTCACTCGTCCTGCATGTGTGTACGTCGGGTTTGGGCTCTTGATTTGACACGCGTGTGGAAATGGATAAAGGAGGTGACGCCAAACCCCTGGGTGCCGTGTGGAGCCGGGTGAAGAACGTCTGCCAGCAGAACGGCCTCCTGATCCTGTCTGTGCTGGCTGTGGTGGTCGGCTGCCTGCTGGGATTTTTCCTGCGTTCTAAACATCTCTCTGAACAGGTTGGTCTTCTTTTCAAGAGTTATACCTCTTACTAAATCTTCTTACAATAAAGCCTTACTGAACTATCTCTGCTTGGTTAGTGCTTTTAAATCTTGTCAGCAAACAGAAGTTGTACAAGTAAATAGAGCATCTCCATCTTCTGCATTTGTTTTGACACAAACATGACTATTGACCTCTTCTGATACATTAACAGGATGACTTCAGGACACCTGATTACCAGCAGCCGAACGTTTCGTCTCCACCTTTTACTTAATGTTGAATGTATTGACTTTTGCAGTGATGTTTCAACCTGGTAATGAAGATATTCTGTCAAAAAACCAAAAAAAACAAACAAAGACGAACCACGTTTGCTACTAATCTAATGCTACTGCAGAGCAACACAAACCTTAGAGTGGGGTGTGAATATTTTAGAGTATTTAGAGTATTTAGAGTAATTAGAGTAATTAGAGTATTAGAGTATGAACAAAAAGCTCTGAAACACCAATTTATTTTAACCAAAATTTCACTTCTTGGCTGCTGCAATTGTGGGCATGGGCAGCAAATCCAGCATGGTCCCATGATGATAGAGTGAGCAATCTTCATTTACATAAAAAACATTTTTCTGATTACAATTTTCATCTTCTGTAGGAGGTGAAATACTTCCAGTTCCCTGGAGAGCTGCTCATGAGGATGCTGAAGATGCTCATCCTTCCTCTTGTTGTCTCCAGGTAAAAGCACACAGCTTTGATTTTCTCCCTCTAGAAGGTTATGCTGCTTGTATAGAGGACTCACTTTATGAGTGAATTATAGTGTTCCACCACACCAGACAAAAAAAAGAATAATATAGCAGTAATCAGTGGGCCCAAGCACCAGGAGTGCAGCAGGATGTTTTCAAGAGCCAGTATTGCAATGTGGGTCTCTATGCCATATCACAGCTACTTTCCTTGATGTACAATGGAACAAGCAAAAATGGCTGCCATCCTGGTGCGCCAGTGAAAATTCTGAAGTGTTTTCATCGAACAAAATTGAATTATTTGATGCATCTTCACTTAAACTGCACTCAACAATGAAATTTGTATTTGTGCGGTTGCAGACTCTACACAGCCACATGTCCGGTTTCTTTGCCAGTCCCTGTTTCTGTTCAGCTGTTTGTGTAGTACAGAGAAAAACACTCAGAGTTGAGTTTTTGCCCTCACTAATTGTGTTTTGTGGAAGCTGTGCTTTGGAGAATAGCTTCATAAATAAATAAGCATACTGCCTAAAACACAGTAATGATAGTATTTAACCCTAGTTGAGCTGAGCGCTAACCAGCATCCAAAGGTTTTAGGTAAGAAAATAACACAGCTCTAAATTCGAGAACAGTGCTCAGACTAAGAAAAAGCAGCAATTTTTTGTACCAAAGAGAATTGTGGGAAGGAAACACAGGACAAGTGGCAATTTTCTGGCTTTTAAGCAGTTTCTTTTAAAGAGGATTGAAGTGTACATGTAGCTTTTCAACAAAACAGCAACATTTTAGGCATCTTTTCTGGCTGGATGGAAGCGAAGTGAAAATAACATCTGTCTTTTTTTTTTTTTTCTTTGGAGATATAGTGGGATTCGATTCAAGTTGTTTTTGGTGTCCAAAAAACTTTGGACAAATTATAAATATATTATAAAATATTTAATTGTTTAAAAGACAAACTTGAAAAGTAATGTGTTGCCCAATATTTTTGTCTACTGGATGGTGTTGGTGAACGTTTTGGGTACATGCTGTGATGTTCTGGAATCTGGAAGCCATGAAAAGCTCTACCTTTTATTTAAAGTTAATTTGGTTGGTTAATTGATAGTTCCATTTATCGCACTAAAATCTGCTGTAACAGACCCAGATGGTCCAAAACTCCATTCGAATCAGATGCCATTGGACTTAATCCCATCTTGCTGAAACACAATCAAACATGCACACACACTACTTGTACTGTGTGCTTGATGACTTTACCAGGACGGAAATGCCACATCCAGACTTAATCTACTCTCTGAGATCATGCTGTTTTACAAAAAATGTACCCTGGTCAGTAAAATCTATTTGTAACATTAACTCTCCTAGTTTGATGTCTGGTCTGGCAGCGCTGGATGCTAAATGCTCAAGCCGCCTGGGAATCATGACCATCTCCTACTACCTCTGGACCACCTTTGTGGCTGTAGTGGTAGGCATCATCCTGGTGATCATCATTCACCCAGGTGGAGCGGCACAAAAGGAGGACTCGGAGGACAGCAGCAAGCCGATCATGAGCTCTGCGGATGCTCTGCTTGACCTGATCCGGTAAGGTCATGGCAAACAACTTCATGCCACTAACACAAATGACAACCTTAAAGTCTTCAGTGTATCTAGTATCTAATCTTGTATTTGTAACAGTGAGGAAGTCTGGACCAACCATTGGAGCGTTAGGGGGTTAAATATTTAGGATAAACATTCATTCGTGCAATATTGATGTTGCATTGCCCCAATCAATAGTCCTAGTAAATGCCTTTGGGCAGATCAGATCCACAGACAGAACAATGCTTATGCCTTCAAGCGCTGCTTATGCTACACCTGTTCAGTGTGTTCTCTTTTTCTCTCCACTAGCAACATGTTTCCTGCCAACCTGGTCCAAGCAACTTTTCAACAGGTGAGACCTCACAAGCTTTGCGTCTCTAAAACAATATGTAATGCAATCATCAGGTCACATTCTTTATCATGACAACAGAGCTCTATCATACCACTATTAATAATCTCTCTCCTCTGCCTTGACAGTACCGCAGCAGGAGTATCCGTATCTTAAAGCAGAAGCCTACCGTGAGCCAGAACCTGATAGAATCAACCACCAGGCGCGTTTTTATCTACGGCATCCAGGACGACAATGGCACTGACATCCAGAACTTCTCTCTGGACTTAACACCACCTCCGGATGTGGTTATCAGGACGCTGCCTGGCACCAGCGACGGCATGAATGTCCTGGGAATTGTCATTTTTTCAGCCACCATGGGTAAATTCATGCCTTTGGCTTTCTCTTGCTCGAGATGTAAGTAGATTTAGACACTTATGCAGACAACACTCTTTTACCCATGGTCTACTTTCCTGTGGTCTGATGGAGCTATACACTGTATATGTTGTGGAGAATATTTACATGGGTGACAACAGGGAGCAAACTGGTTTGGTTGTCAAGTCATAATGACTTCCACACACTCAGTGCATTCACTGGTAAAATGGTCCTAGCCAAAGGTATCACGGAGGATTCAATTCGGACATTTATACAGCATCATACATTTACCTAATTTTAGCTGAGTAATGGTGAAGGTCCTTGTGCAAGAGCTCAACATTGACCAAGATTTCACAACTTTCCAACCAGTAACAGCTGAGCCACTGCTCAAGTGGGGTATATTCTTAAAAAAAAAATGCTTCTTGCATCCATCTTTTTTCTTTAAAGCGAATAATCTTGGTCACGGTCATGTCAATTTTGTTAAAATACGCCTTTGAGGCAAGATGTCCATGAACATGCAAGTAGCATCTACCTCATTGAAGATCTTGTCCTTCAAACAAGCACAGCACAGTACTCATTATGAATGAATACATTTTCAGACAACTGCTTTAGAGGAAATTGTTCTCCGGGTTTTCTGGTTTCTGCCATTTAATTATATTTGCTCAGTTGAAAATGAATCTTCAGGAGCATTCATCTCTCGGTCTACACGTGTAAAAGCACCAGGGTTATAACGTTCATGCCATTTTATTTTACTAGGAATCATTCTTGGAAGAATGGGACCTAACGGCAGTGCGCTGGTCAACTTCTGCCAGAGTTTAAATGAAGCAGTGCTGAAAATTGTAGCAATCGTCATCTGGTATGTAATTCTCAAGCACTCTTGATACTCTGTAATATATGCAATGTTTTCTGTCCCGTATTCGTTCCGGCTCGTTTTATTCCCCAGCAGTAGAGCTATTACTTTCTTGCAGGTATTTCCCCTTTGGGATCGTCTTCCTGGTGGCCGGCAAGATCTTAGAGATGGATGACCCCTCTGCCATGGGGAAGAAACTAGGTTTCTATGCCATCACTGTGGTTATTGGGCTGATCATCCATGGTCTCTTCATCCTGCCCGCCATGTACTTCTTTATTACCAAGAAGAGCCCGATTGTGTACATCCGAGGCATTCTGCAAGCGCTGCTTATCTCGCTGGCCACTGCATCCAGGTGAAAACCCCATCACCACCAAAAAGGGCTTTCTGGGTTTTTTTTCCATACATGTTAACATTAAAAATCACCTGCACTATATATTTGCTATTCCAAATAATTTCAAAAGGATTGTGGTCCAGAAAACATAGCACAATGCTCCACTGGGCCTATTGACAGATTTGACCATGTGCACCTATTCCAGTACACTGAAGTGTCATTTAGCTCCTATTCCCAATCATTCTCAAATTTCCTTTCCTCTGTAACTATTTAATGCTCGTCCTGACAAACTGTGTTTTAAACCTTGCTTCACTTCAGCTCGGCCACACTGCCTATCACCTTCAAATGCCTCTTGGAGAACAACCATATCGACCGGCGCATCATCCGCTTTGTCTTACCAGTCGGAGCCACCATCAACATGGACGGTACGGCACTCTATGAGGCTGTTGCTGCCATTTTCATTGCTCAGGTCAACAACTATGAGCTGGACTTTGGTCAGATCATCACCATCAGGTAGAGCGGCAAAGTAAAAAATTGTGAAAGACTTATAAAGCAGAACGCTTATTTGGGAAGGTTTTTTTTAATTGAACATTTACACATGAACACTGGGTGGAAGTGACTCCAAACACAGGGTTTGATTTGTCTTCCAGCATCACAGCCACAGCAGCCAGTATCGGTGCAGCAGGGATTCCTCAGGCTGGCTTGGTAACGATGGTGATTGTTTTAACCTCAGTGGGGCTTCCTACCGACGACATCACATTAATCATCGCTGTGGACTGGGCCCTGTAAGCCCATACTTCTCTCTGCATATACTTACAGAACACCCCAAGAGAAAAAAAATAATCATTAGCCAGTGTACACTATACGTCAGGATTCCAATTGAAAAATGTGTGTGTGTTTCAGGGACAGGTTCAGGACGATGGTGAATGTGATGGGGGATGCTCTGGCCACAGGAATCATGGCGCACATATGCAGGAAAGACTTTATAAAGGAGGGTGAAGAGGTGAGATCCATGTTCATGTCTCGCTTAGTTGAGTTTATGAAGGTTAGCAATTATCCAGCTCATCAAAGTGTGTAGAATCTTCAAACATTTCACAAAGCTACATCAAAGCACATTTATAATGTTATTGCAGATTCCTCTGATCTGTGAAACCAAGCCGATGATGAGCATACAGCGGTTGACATCCTACCAGAGCAACGGCTGCTTCCAGCCTCCTCCGGCACGCTTTGAGAAACCTGAACGCCTCTCCCCAGAGGTGGCTCGCCTTGTACAGCTGGAAGAAGGACTCAGAAGCCTAAGAAGGAAGCCAGAGAGGAAGCTGCCTAAGAAGTCTACACACCTTATCAAGAGGGAAGACCAGGGCCGAGATCGAGCTCAAGACCACTTCACTGTTGACATGAACAGCCTTGAAACAAACGTCTAAGCTCCTTTAGATCTTCTGGACCGCATAGAAGTGTACAGGAAGCTAGTGCTGGCAATGTTCTTCTGTTCCTTTGCTGATTGAGCACTGATGGATAGTAGAGCTTCAAATCAGGGTGTCAATACATTATATGGACTCAATAGATCTGAAATGGTCTGGTCGTTCCTCTGGAATTTACTATCTGATACACAGCACATATCATGAGCTCTTTCAGCTCATTACAGGTCAAGATGGACATTATTTTAGTAAAAAATTGATGGAGATCATTTTTTTTATAGTTTGTTTCCTGGGCAAGGCCCTGTTGACTTTTTCTATGCTTTTTTTCCCACAAAAGTTCCCACAATTCCTCTTAATGAACTGGTATATATTTCTAAAAGACCTTACGCATGCCTCGTATTTTTTGTGTTCTTTTTCTATTGTAGCTCGTTTTTGTGCAGTAGTGTTCAATCAGGAAGATGCATCAATAATAAAGTGTTTTTATATCTCGCACTAATTGGCCAGAAGGCATCGATTACACAGAGATGTCTATAGTGAAGTTTTCTGAAAGTAGATGATTTATTTAACGTTGAATGGTGGAGTCTCCGGTGTCGGTGCTTCTGCATTAGTTAGAGGGTTTTTTAAGGTACAACCACAACCAGACACCTTAAGAAAAAAAATTACCTCTTTTAAACTGATGAAAAGAAAATACAGATTGTTACAAATATTTAACCTTCCAAATTGCACCCAAGGTGTGGCACTTATTTTCTTTCAATATTAATCATAATCACACAAGCTGACAGATAATTCAGTGAGGAAACAGACTGTGGAAATACAGTGACAGATGGTGAGGGAGTTACAGGGGGAAGGCCTACTCTTAACGCTGACTCAGCGTGAGCGAACGATAGGAAAATAACACGCCATCCAATTAAGTATTGTAGTATAATAGGTATTGAATTTACATGCAAGTCACTATTGCCTTGATAGAGCTTGGTGGGGTGTTGGGGGTGTCAAGAAAAAAATCGTTACTTATACTTATAAATTTAAAATAATCTTCACTTTTAATGTAAGAAGCAAGAATAGTAGTTCACAGTTCCAGGAGTAGTTCTTATAACTTATAACTAACTATTCATCTCCCTGTCGATTTATGGCACTATTTCCTACAATAATAATCGTCATTTCTTTTTTTCAATATTTTGTGTTGACGAGTTTTGATATCCTAGCTTTCTGACATTTCCTGTTGTCAGTTTGGCAGAATATTTACGAAAGAGTTTGCGGAATTTATATGAAGGAGCAAAGACGGAAAACCGACGCAAAGATGATCTCAGGTAAGCTGGACAACTCCGTATTTGATATTTTTAATAATTACACATAATTTTTGCATGAAAATAGAAACATTTTGTTACAAGGAATCATTAAAACAGTGAACTAAAGACATCATAGTCTTCTACCCATTTTCCCATCAACCCGTAGTCGATCTTGACCCAACGTACAATTACACATCATCAGATTTATCTTTCCACACGAGAAAAATCTTATCAGGTTACAATTCAGAGATTAAATAAATGTTTATTCTTTGTAGTTGAGGCACAAGATGTGATGTATATTCTAGATAATAAGGAAATGTGAGACCACCATCCATACCGCTTCAAACTGTTAGTGTTATTGTTGTTATACCCTTTTAAAAACTATGAGCAAATTCACCAGCTCACCCTGAACAGCATTCTGAATTTCAGCTGGATCACATACAGGGCTTGATCTTATACTGTTGCAAGAGGTGGTGATGTTCATTTTGAAGTGACTGCTCTAAATTGGAGATTGTACAGTTTTGCACACCCAAAGCCATAACCACAGGATTCCACCCAGACATTTAGTTCTTCACAGTTTGGCTTTTCCTGGTGTCAGCTGGAGGCTCTGCAGCTTCATCGCCATTCCCATGTTCCCAGTAATCTTTAGCTTGCCTTGGAAAAAGGCCTTTGGAACGAGAATAAGAATCAAGATTCTTACCATCACAATGTATTCATCTGGTATGATAGAAATAGTGGAAAGATACAGTAAAATGCATGCATGCCTCTTTTACGGTAAACACAGAGAAGCCTCAGATGCAGGTAGGGGGCGTGGCTAAAAGGTTTTTAGCATTAAGCTAGCATAACTTTATGAGGTAAGGTTTGTAAACACATGCTAGTTCAGGTGCAGTAAAAAATGTAAAAACTTTCTGCATTTAATGTAACAAATACTTGTATTACCTGTTTATTTGTATATTCAAATAATAAAATGATATGTTCACAAATTGATGTTTGAAACGTGCAGGTAATACGTGTGGAGAGTTACAGAGATTACTCACGGTCTGTGGATTGAGTTTCCCAGTCATCAGGTCGAGGAGATCAGCATCAGACATTGCGATCGTGCAGTCAGATTTTTTCTCTGCCGGAAACGAGAGAATTTTAGAAAGCTAATTAAAATAAATACATGAATAATTAATCAAATAAATAAATAAAAAAGTAGAGGTGGTGGATTTCCTATCAGAAATCTAAAATTAGCTATTAAAATATGCAAATAAAAGCAAATTAAGGTTTAACTAGTTGGCAGAATCTCGGCTTTATGTGGTAAAAAAGAGCTCTGGTGTCACGATACCCTTAAAATGAGCCAAAACTCATTTTGCTTTCTCGTACCATCTGCTCTCGCTCGCATGCTGTATAATGCGGCATAATCGCAATCTTAAATAAATAAATAAATAAACCCGCAATGGCAGACCTGCGTCGCTGGTCACCGAGCCTTTCCCGTTCTTCACATCAACAACCCAAAGAGCTTCTTTTCCACCAGGGCCGTCCTTCACTTTAAAAGCAAAAACGCCGCCGATCTTCTTCACGTAAGCTTCTCCTTCCTGTATGGGCCACAAACAGCTATCGACACAAAACCTTCGAATGTGTAGAAGGTGAAACTATGATGAGCAGGTTGTCTCTTTCCTACCTCCTGCAATCTCTTTTCGATTTCTTTGAAAACTGCATGAGATTTAAAGTTCTCCAGACCGGCTGCAGCGCTGGTGGGAAACGCAGCAATCTGCGACCTGAGGGGGGAAAACAGTAACATGCTTTAATGACCCTGGGGGTAATGTATAAAGTCCAAGGTCCTGGAAGTGCAGTGTGATTTTTATTTGACATTGGACATTTTTATTGAGTGTGAACAAAAAAAATCTAATACACACAAGAAGTTTGAGTTTTCTGGGGTTTTACTGTAAGGAAGGGGTGGTTAAAGAATTGTGCTATATCGATATAATCTAAATACAGATCGATAGCAGTGAGTGTGTGCGAGATCTCTCACCTTGCTTCCTGAGGGAATCCCATCCTGAATAGTGTAACCACTACGGCTCCACCGAGGCCAATGTTGTGCTGCAGGGCGACCTTCGCCCTCGGGACCTGCCTTTTCCCCGCCTCACCTCTTAGCTGCCAGCACAGCTCTGCACACTGGGCCAGACCTGAGCAATCAAACACAGCACAGAGGGAAGCCTTAAAAACCTGAGACAGACCTGAGCAATTAAGCACAAGCCCTAACACCCTGAGACAAACCTGAGCAATCAAACACAGTAGAGGGAGTTTTGACAACCTGAGACAAACCAAGCAATTAAACACAACCTCCAATTACACAAGACCTGAGCAATCAAACACTGCACATCAGTAAATACCTCAGCCACCTAAAACACACCTAAGCAATCAAACACCTGCTTCAATTCCACGACACAGAGCTCAACATTCAAACAGAAAACAGGGTGAGAAGTCAGCGGCCTCAGAGAGCCCAGAGAAATCGAATCCTGCATTCTACAGAGTTCATTCACTCATGTTCAAACACCCTGAGGACAAAAACAGGTCAAAGAGCTAATAGTCATTAAACAGAAGAGATCGCCTGAGTCAGATCAAAGTACTCGGTACACAGAACATGACGGGTCAAATTCAAGCAAATGTCCATTCAGCTAATTCTCTGAACAGGGATTGGGATTTAAACTGAAGGATTGCGCTGTTAGGATTTTTCTCTATCCAGGTGTGTGTAAACCCCATAGCAGGTGTTTAGCTTGAGCCTATTAACACCTACTTTGCCTGCACCTTGACACATTACGTCACTTAATTCCCTTCACGTGAGCTTCTCCTTCTGTAGTGCATGGCCTACCTGTAGCTCCGAGCGGGTGTCCCTTTGATATGAGCCCTCCGCTCGGGTTCACTACCCACTTGCCCCCATACGTGTTGTCTCCTCTGTCAATCAGATCTCCGGCTTTACCTGCGAGCAAACGAGAAAGTGACGTGCAAAATCCTTAATCTGTTTTTCAGTCAAACAAACAGGTAAAAACGTATAGTACACGAACAACCTACAGTATATGGAATTATTTTATATGTAAATAAATACACTGTGGCTTTCAAACCATAAATCTTTCTGAAACCAACACAGGAACTAGGGGGGAAAAAAAAACCTAAAATACCTTCAGGACAGAGACCGAGAGCTTCGTACGTGATGAGCTCGTTGGCTGAGAAACAGTCATGCAGCTCGATGACATCGACGTCTGCCGGTTTCAGGCCTGCTGTCTGAAAGCACTTTTTGGCAGCGAGGCGCGTCATGTCGTAGCCGACCTAAAAAGAAGGAGGAGCAAAAAAGAAGTGTGTAATCTGTATATCTCATCCAAATAAACAAACAAACAGTATTTCAAAATTCAATAAATGAATCAAGCAACAGCAAATACATCCGCTTGGCCTAAGCCGATACAAGCTCCGCCCACATGCTCCTCATTTGCAATCCATATGCATATACCACGCCTAATTATAATCGCTATATTCATCTAGTGTGCTTGAAGCACATCCAGATTTATAGTGCTGCTATAGAAAGAGATAAAAAAGGAAAAACATTTCAACTGTTTACAAAAGGGTTTGGGGTGTGTTTTATGCAAATTATATGCAAAAGTATGCATATGATATGAATATTATTAATTTTTAAAAAGAGGTAGAAAATAAGCTAAAATGATCTGCTTCGTCCTCCACCCACCATCTTGATGCAGCTGTTCTCCTCAAATGTTGTAGTGAGATCAGTGACCATCTCCTGAGCGATGATCTCCACAGCTTTGGCCTCCAGACCGTGTTTCCTCACAAATCCCTCACTGGCTAGCACTGCTGCTCCGGCTCCATCAGATGTAGGGCTTAAACAACACACACGCACACACAAGCACATCAAGATGTTCTTACACAATCCGGATTAAACCTTAAATCTGCATGAGCCCTACGTGAGCTACTTACCAGCACTGAAGAAGTGTGAGGAACTCAAAAACCTTGCGTGATTTAATCACCTGCTCCAGACTGTACTGGTCCTGAAACTGAGAATATCTGAGGAGACATGTGGAGAGCAAGAACAATGTCATGGTGCTGTTTAGAAGACTAGGTATACTAACTAATCTAATAGATCTAAAATCATGTTAATTACGATAGTATTTCAGACTTCCTACTGGTAAGAAGATAAAGATGAAGCTTCGAAAACAGGTTTGTGTCTTATACAATGGTGTCTCTCCAACTTTGTGGTAACAGTTCAGTAATGAACCACGTATGGGTGAGAAAATCGGGTGAAATTACAGATTTGGATTTTTTTTTAACTTACGGATTGTTGATTGAGTGCTTGTGATTCTTCCAGGCAATTTTGGCAAAGTGTTCAGGTTTGGTTCCTACAACACACACACACACACGCACACACGCACACACGCACACACGCACACACATGAAACCATGTCACAAGAAACACAAAAAAAGCAAACAAAAAGGAACAGAGTCCTGCTTCCTCGTCTTACCGTACTTCTCCATGTGTTCTCTCCCAGCGTTGCCGAACATCTGAGGAGCAGCCGGAGCTGCCGCTATGCCGTATCGGTTGATCATCACCTCCATGTGTTTATCCATAGGGTTGGTTCTGTCCATGTACTACAAGACAACAAAACCCCAAATATTTACACACAGTTATAGTTTCCTTTGACTCGTATCCATTTGTCTTTACTGCTCTGTCCATCTGTCCTTTCACCTTCGAAGACAAGGAGCCTCGTTCCATCTTCTCGAAACCCAAAGCCAACACACAATCAGCCAAACCTTCCAAAAACAAAGCAGGAACAACCTTCTAATTCTGGAGTTCTACATTGTAAGGTATATAGATTTGAATACGTATCTAATGTATAACTCTTATTGCGTGTGGAGTCTTGTACCTCCCTGGACGAGCTGGCGGGCCATGAAGAGCGCGGTGGAGCCCGTGGAACAGTTGTTATTGACGTTGATAATAGGGATCCCCGTCAGACCCAGGCTGTGGTATATCGCCCGCTGTCCGCACGTGGAGTCGCCTTCAGGAGCGATCACAAAGTTTAGTCTCGCTGTCGTAATCCACGTAACCACGAAAAGTGTCTGAGAAATGAAAGTGTACCGTAAACATATCCCACGCAGGCCTGCTCGACTGCGGAGTACGCCACTCCTGCGTCAGCCAAAGCTTTCTGTCCTAAAACACATCAACCTGATGTCAATAAAGACATTTATAATAGGGGTGACTTATTACATTTATTATAAATTAATAATAATAATATAAAATAACCTGCTTCTTTGGCCATTTCTGGATAATCTCCATCTCTTGCACCTGGCTTATCAAACTGCAGGTTAAGAAAAAAATTATTTTATAATTATATAGTCATTAGAATACTGTTATAAGTTTTTAACCGCGAAACTTGAATGAATGATCTCAGAATTTTCAGGATGAAACCCCTGGTACACCAATTCACCATGAACTCTCACCTACTGTTATATAAGAGCAACCTTGAACCCTGAACCCAGAGTTCAGAGAGTTATTGCAAACCAGATTTGGGCTTTGTACAGATTCTGTAGCGATTTTGGGGTAAAAACAACTAAAAAAACAGCCACATCTTGCACGTGTTTTTATTGTTGTCAGGTTTGTGCTAAAATAAATATAAGTAAATATAGCCTTTAAAAAGATGTCCTACTTTGACAGCTTGCTTCAATGCTCATTAGAGTGGCTAGAAAATATTTATAATGTAGACATTTATTTAAATACATTTGTTAATGTTGTAATTGATTAATTGATGACTAGGAGGAACTTCTGTAGTAAATCAGGTCAAAACTAGATAACCGTGCCAGCTAGCATGTAGCATACGGGCTAACAGACGGGCGTTAGTTAGTTTTGCAAAACTGTTCGTAATAATTTGTCAATAATTTTAGCACGGGAAATGTTTATTTTACCTTCGTCATCCCGACCCCAACAACAAACACTCTGTTCTTCGCTGGAGCCATTTTCCTGAAACTGCACCTGACTGAGGAACTCCTGAAGCAACCACAACCTTCACAATACTGGGAATCGATTCCAAAGTGTCGATTCTGCCTTAATGGTGGCTTTGAAATGAGGCAGGAGTCGATTCGAAAGAGTCGATTCTGCCTTAATAGTGGCTTTGAAAGGGGGCAGGGAGTCGATTCTAAAGAGTCGATTCCAAAGAGTTAGGGGTTTCGATTACATTGATTTAAATAAAATAAAAGCAAAACAAAGAGAAGATAAAAATGCCAGAAAGGTTTTAGTGGTAACTTCTCAAGCAACATTTTCTAGTTTGTCGAAAAATCTGAGATTTGTGGACACAAAACGCCAGAGTGAAATTTTGCTATAGCACAGGATCAGAATTAGATTTTAGGATTTTATCAAGTCCAAACTAAAATTTATTATTGTTGAGGGTTAGGGTCGTGCATTTCACACATGGGCCTACCTAAATCAATCCACCTCTCAATACCACCATCAGGAAAAGAACACACACCACTACTTCCACTCCAGAGGTGTGTTAGTCCAGACAGGACGTCCCGTAGACCTCGTACTTCTTACAGACGTTACACAGAAACTATAGGAATGTGTGTTAAGAGAAACAAGTATGAGGCCCTCTTAATATTAACAAATCAGCTAGTTCAAGATCGAACCAAAAAGCAATTCTTTGATAACTTTTTTTATTAAGATCAGCATCTCCAATGCTCATCTTTCTTGTATTCCCAAACATGTCTATTTACAATTCTTGTATTTTTTATGAATGTTCATTGTATATAGTCTCTTTTTTCCCCACTGGATTTTCAGGCCATCTCCACTCCGACGCTCTCAACACTTGATAAACTGATGTGTGACTTCATAGATGCCCACCGACTCGCTGGCTTTCTCGTCGTAGTCCGTCCAATCCTAGAAAGACACGGTGGGTTTATTCCACATAGTCTACCGAATGTTCTTAATGAGTGCAAAGTGCAAACTCTGACTTACTTTCTCCTGAAGGTTAATTTCAGGGAACTGAGTGGTCGTCTCTGCGCCCTGAGCCGCAAATCCTGCCTGAGAAACAAAACACAACAACATGGAGCTTCGTCTCGGCCTGGAATGTGAAGTACAGGGAGGGAAAAGAAAAAGGGACGTTTATTCCTCACCTGAGGTTGGAAGTCGACCGGCTCGAGGCCTCGACACTCAAACTGCACCATGGTCTTGAACCTCTCGCTGTCCTCCGCCTTTAAGAAACAACTGGGATAATAAGCATGTCTATAAACTACTTAGAAAAATGATATCTACAGTAAAGGACAACATTTAATCTCAGTCATCGCTGTTTATAATATACTTATATATTCAACTCATCACAAGTTCAATCGGAGTTAAATATGCTTCATAATAAAAAAAGATTCCAGTAAAGTGGGACAATAATAGAAATTCATTGGACACAAATAAAAAACGTTAAATAAACGTTTTCGCTCTGAAGATCACTGTATACAAACGTCTGACCTTTGAGCTGGTTATTAATAAATAATAAACACAAGTGTTTGGGTTTGAACTCACGTTGTACGGCGTGATGGTGTCCTTCAGGATATCTGTGGGTGAAATTCAGTGTTGAGGTTAATGTCTGGAGATAATTTTATTTTTTATGTAAAACAGCATCCACATCTGCATGTCAGCAGCTGGTTTTGTTCCAGTGCTCCTTCTCCGAGATGGTTTTGGTAAACAGTAACTGTATTTTGCGAAGGCTAGATGCTAAAAACAATTGGTAATTTAACTCAGAAATAATGAAAATGGATGGCCCCGCCCACTTTTACTGGGGGCGTGGTTTGTGTTAATTAAGTTCGCAATGAAGTTGATTGGTATCAAAGCGTGTATAAGTGTGTGTGTGTGTACCGATGGAGTTCTCCCTGGAACACAGTTTACACTTCTGGACCATACTCGCACTGCCTCTGCCTCCTTTTAACGGCATGCTGTCCTGAGGAAACCTTTATATCAGTAATGAATAAATACAGACTGAAAAAACTATTTCATTTCTATAGAAAGCAACAGATCATGATGTCCTTACCAGCAGTGTGATGTACTGCCATTTATCTGAGATTTCACCGCAGTTTCCACACTTCAGCTGCAAAACGAACAATATCATCACGTCATCGTTTCACAGCGCTGCTATAGAGGCTGAATCCCGAATACACTCACACTCCCTACACACGCCCACTATGAAGGGCACAAATAAAACACAGTTCTGTAGCCTAACAAGGGCACTATGTAATCAGGAGATATCAATTTGGCATTCAGCCACGGAAAAGCTAAACTTAGCAGCACGACTTTGCAGGGAATTACAGGGTAAAACATCCCGACAAATTAACCCAATAATGAGATACATTCAGGTTCAGAACTACAGCTAATATTGTTTCTGACATTGTTTTAAACATTACCTTTAAATACCAGCGGAAGTCGTCTCCGTCAGGTCGAACCTTCGTGATGTTCTCCAAAGTCGCTTTGAACTGCAACCCGAATTTCTGAAGTAAGACAGAAATATTAGATTTATATCATTGTTTAAAAAAAATAACAACAAAGAACCAAAAAATGACAGGTCCTACCCCCATGTTGGTGTTTGGACTTGGGAGGCGATTGCATACATGCGCTTATTCAGCAGTATTAATTACGTTGGCGTTGCGAGTGCTCTGGGTGAGAGCGCCATCTAGCGGTCAGGACTAAACTAGGCGTGTTGAGTGAGAGCACTGACTAGTGGTCTGAAACAAACAAACGTGCGCTTAGTATGTAAGAGCACCATCTAGTGGACAGGACGAAACTAGCATGCACCTAGTGAGTCAGAGCGCCCTCTCGCGGTCAAGACTAAACTAGCGTGTTGAGTAAAAGCACCATCTAGTGGACAGGACCAAACTAGCATGCACCTAGTGAGTCAGAGCGCCCTCTCGCGGTCAAGACTAAACTAGCGTGTTGAGTGAGAGCACCATCTAGTGGACAGGACCAAACTAGCATGCACCTAGTGAGTCAGAGCGCCCTCTCGCGGTCAAGACTAAACTAGCGTGTTGAGTGAGTGCACCATCTAGTGGTCTAAAACAAACAAGCGTGCGCTGAGTAGGTGAGAGCGCCATCTAGCGATTAAGATGAAAGCCGCATGCAAAACATTAGTAAATTAGAGTGCCACCTAGTGGTCAAGACCAAATTAGCATGAACTGAGTAATTGCACCATCTAGCGGTGACAATCTAAACAGCGCGCACTTAGTGAATGAAAGCGCCATCTTCCGGTCAGGAGCAAACCAGCACCGGTACACTACTAATACACCGTAAATTCTTATACAAGTGCACTATGTAGGGGACCAAACATTAACCCCATCGCACTACGTAGTGCACTAAATGTCTAATAGGTCACCCCTATTGGGATGCGGCCATAAATAAAGGAATGAAAAGAGAAAAAAAAAACGTACAGTACAATTTGCTTGTCAAATTCTTATTTTATTATTATTATTATTTCAGTTTCTTTCAATACACTTTCATTATTAAAACCTCACTCTTCTTCTAATATAAAAAAAAGTGAAAAGAAATAGTCTAGCTTCCTAGTGGTCTAACTACAATTCAAGTACTGGAGGATGCAGAAAATGCATAACATTTTGAACTCCCTGACGTCACACTGGTTTAGATTTTTTTTTTAATGCACAAAGTCAAATACATCGGAAGGAAAAAGTCATATAACATGAGATTTTATTCAAGAGTACAATTACGCGTTACAATTAGCTTTCAAGTGACAGCTAATGGGAGCAGCTGTGTTTTTGTAACACTCCGTCTTGTAACACGTCTTGTGGAGAAGATCTTCACGAAGACTTTGGTATAAAACCATCAGTAGAGCAGAGTCAGAAAACGTGACCACATGCACACCTTATAAAGGGTGGGACGTAAACATTTTTGGCGTTTAGGAGAAACCCCAGCCTTTGTGTTAACTCTTCCTGAGTTCTGACTTCAAGTTTCTAAAGGCATCTCTCTCTCACACACACACACACACACACACACACACACACACGTTCTCTCATTCTCTCTCTCTCACCCATTTTAACTCAATCACAGAGTTCCAACAGCTGGAGTGTTTTTTTGTTTTTTTTAGTCTGAGCAATGAAACACTGTTTTCTACAAATAAGGATGACGATGACAATAAAGAACAGAAAACATTCCCAAACTCAAGCTGGGCAGAAAAATAAGAAGGTAAATGCAAAAAAAAAAAATCTCATAACAGCCAGCTCAAGTGGCCTTGGCCCTTCCGAGTCGATGAAAGAGCATTGAATGGCGTTTCACAAGGCCGGCCCCCACTTTCCTCAGAAGGAGGGACGCGACGAGGTCAGTGCGGTCTGCTGGACTCGGACGAGCGCCTCTGTCGGGGGGTCACGTGACCGTTCACGTGTCCGTTTTGCCGTTTGCCAACGCCACCGTTGAGTATGTCCTGAATGTGCTGCACGATAAGGTTTATTGCAACTGCGAGACAAATGAAAGAAAGAAAGAAAGGCTTTCACTTGTCACATATACATTTACATTCTGTTCTTTACAGCGCCCCCTGGAGTTAAGGGCCTTGCTTATATGGGCAGCTTGTTCTCAAACCCACAACTTTCCTTTCGGTAACCCGGAGTTCAATTAACATTTCCTTTTATTGCAAAAAAAACCAAGTAAACAGCTATGAGGAACATCACAAGTTCACTGATGTGTAAGATATTCTCAATAAGGCTTTCTTTCTGAACAGACTCACCGAAGTTGTCGGCACCACGTGGGATGATGACATCTGCATATTTCTTTGTCTGAGGCAGAAAGAACAAAAAATACAGCAAAACTGCATGTAAATACAGAAATATGCGAGTAGAAATTCAAAAATTAAAAAGAAACTTACTGGAAGACAGAATTCCTCAAAAGCTGGCTTTACAAAATTGATGTACTGGGACAAGACTGGCTCCAGCTCACGTCCTCTCTCGCTGGTGTCTCGTAGAACTAACGTGCATGCACACACACACACACACACACGCACGCACGCACACATGCACGGTTCAATACTCCATTGAGATTATTCTATTGTATTCTCTGTGGGTGTGGTTTGTCTATCGTCGTAGACACATACCTCTACGAGAGAGCCGTGTGTCTGGATCGGTGTCTACGAACAGCTTCATGTGAAACAGGTCCCGGATCTCCTGCAAGTAAAACATGAGAATTCCCTCGAACAGAACCACGTCGGCCGGATACAGCGTCACAAACTCATCCTTCCTGTTACAGTCAGAACAGAAAAGTCATCCTGGTTGTGAATTTTGGATACACACCGAGCGCGTAAGCGATTAAACCAAGGAAACCAGACGATCGGCTGATTGATCGACACACAAATAATCATGTGACAGTCGAGAAAGCAAACGGTATACAAGGCAGCTGACCTGGAATGCGTGACAAAGTCGTACACTGGGATCTGGACCGTCTTCCCCTCGATGATGTCATGAAGCGTCTTTAAGATCAGCTCGTTGTCAAAGGCGTCTGGACAAAATGGATGTTAAAAACAAAAAAAAAAACTAAGAATGCTGTCTCAAGCACACCCAAACTACCAGACTGATCCAACTGATACACAGCATTTATCACCTGGATGATCGAAATTGAACTGCCCTTTCACCGCTTTGGACTTCTGTTCAGGGGTAAGCTCTTTGTAGAAACTGTCCTGGCTCAGGGTGGCGACCTGACGCTGCCGGTGATCGATCTTATTCTGCCCCAGCATCTCCATGATCTTGGCACATACCGAAGACTGCAGAGGAGTTTATGCTGATCACGTGACATGAAATCGTTTTGGGGGGTAATAAACAAAACCTGAAACCTTTTCCTAGTCAGATCACTCGCTTTATGAGGGTACTTTTTAAAATAATAATATATACATATTTTTTTAAGGAAGAAAAGGGTTTTGGGGAACTTTTGAAACAATGACATCATTAAGGTGAGGGGAATTAACAGCTGTCGTCATATTTCCAGCTAAATGAGCAGCCCACGCGATTACATCATCGTCGTCGCACTTTTTCGACGTCATCGTGTAAACAATAGCAGAATAACGGCAAAATCCCCAAGTAATTAATATACATTTCCAAAAAAACAATAATAATGAACAGACGTTTTTTTAAATACCAGTTAACACCAGTAAATACTTTTAAATTCGCAGAACAAAACGGATTGAATATTGTGTGCAATACCGGTATAAACATTTGTATACATATAAAATAGCAGGCTAATTAGCTTAATAATTATTTACCAATTTAATTAAATAATTAACTGTTTTGGGGTGTGTTTTTTTTTTTTTTGCTAGTGAGCTGCTTGTGTTTGGCCACGTGTTGAGAAATAAGCTCATTCTACTAATAGAAGCGGTCGCACACTGATGACGTGTCTTGACAAAGGAAAAACCCACGCGCCGCCGCCATCCCGCAAACTGGGAATTCCGATTGCAAAATAGTTTTTAATCGAGTATAAAGTTATTTTTTTTTGCTTTGGTCTTTGAAAGGTTGTAAATCACTTAATATCTATAAATGTATAATTTCATAAATGATAACCGGGTTATTAATCAAAGCCACGCGGCCGGAGCGCGAGACCACTGGCATCATACATGGGCACAAAAGAAACTGAATTCAGATGGAGGGGGGGACAAATCTAAATCGAATCATGGAGGAGTAAAAAATAAAAAATTAAAAATTAAACCTCGAACCTTCCCACTGGCTGTCCCTCCTGAGACCCCGATAAGAAACGGCTGTCTGATGGAATTGCCGTTTTCCTCCTGGTCCTGAAGTCGTGTCTCACTGTCTCCTGCCATGCTGCAGTGCTGCGGCCCCGGTGCAGGTCCAATCCCAATCCGGTCCCTGCGCACTACGTCTGGAATGTAGGTCCTCAACTCCCAAAGACAGACTCCTAATTCATCCAATAGGCCAATAGAGACTGAAGACCAAGCCCTGCCTCTTTACCGCCCACAGCCCAAACCCCAAATTCACCCCTAGTGCACTAGGTAGGGCAGAATCCCTGTCTAATTCACCACTTACTAACACCAGTAGTGCACTCACACAAGAGGGAAGGGAAAGTACTGGTATTTCGACATCTATATTTTTGTTAATGCAGCCCATATTAAAGGAAGTTCACCTTCTTCTTTCTGTATCTGCCTGATTCATCCTGGTGCTCTACCCCTGATTAGAGTTCTCTTCAACTGGAGACCACTCACTGCAGCTGAACAGTCTGAAAATCTATGAGGTTCCTGTGCAAGAACCATTAGGATGGATTTGGACTGTAATAAATATTAACTGTCTGCTATAATGGGTTAGGACTAGTTGCCCTGTTTTTGCATGCAAGTCTCCATCAGTGTACAGTTAATGACCTTAGCAATGATGGAATTACAATAAATGGATATTTGGTGTTGAAGATGAAAATGGGTTCCCTTTTTAGTTTGGTTCCCCTCAAGGTTTCCTCTTCGTGAAGTCTCAAGGAGTTTTGTCTTTACCTCTGTCACCTCTGGATCGCTCATTAGGGATCAACTTTAAGAGATAATTTGTGAATGTTTATTCATAATATTTTTATTTCCGTGAAGCTGCTATGCGACCATGTCCATTGTTAGAATTGCTGTACATATAAAATTTAATGGGAATAATAAAAGTCATGTTTTTCAAAAAGAATGTAATTGTCTCATTTTATTGCATGTATTTAAATGATAACTAACGTTTATTAACTATGAATAACCAAAATATTGTAAATAGTGTGTGCTGACATTGTAATCTACAGGAAAATAAAATTCCTAACAAAATTGAGAAAGAAAAATAAACGAGGTATAATCCAAATAAAAGCATGTATTACAAAGCAAAATGTAACTTTTTATCAAAAAATAATTATAAAGATAAAATATTTTTAACAGACGCTGAATGCTGTATTAAATGACCAATAAAACCACAATTTGAGAAGCCCCGCCCCATCTTTATTAAACATCATTTACATAAATTATCTTAAAATTTAAACTACTTTATTACGAATGTATACAATTTCCACTACACCTGTATTATCTTACAAAAATATGACGAAATGAAATCTGAGCAAAATAATAATAAAATCAGAAAGCAAGTTTTCAAGAGATGAGTGACGTGTGTTATAGCCAATCGGAATAATCATCATTAGAATAAACCACGCCCCCTGAAACCCAGCGTGGCAGCTGCTCTAAGCGCTGCATGGATTTCTGCACGCTAGTTGCGGTGGTAGTCTGCGGTTTAGGACACAGCCCTAATGCAGCTGAAGGAAGGGGCTTGTGTTTATGCAGATTATAACCGTGCCGCTGGAGTACACTAGTGTTCAGTTCCCTGGTCAGAGATCAGGTGGTGGTAGATGTATCCTGCAGCGATGCGTGTGCTGAGTTCTGTTCTACTGTCCCCGCGGCTCCGCGCCTCAGTCCTCCGCCTGAACCGGGCTGCTTCATCGGGGAGCACGCAGATAACAGACCCGCTGAACTTCTGGGGCGGCAACAGGGTCAGTCTCGGGGGTGAGATCGGATCAGAGCCGGTGTACGAACCCGCGACAGGTGACGACTTCTGTTAATGTTCCTAAAAAGATTAACTCGGTGTCCACTACAACAAGTGTCTCAGTCTGGTTGTGAAGTTAAACTTTGTCCAGCAGTCACATGCTCATGTTCAACCTCTCTTTCACATCCGGGCCATTCAGCGTCACCTCAACCTAATTCAAGATGTATGCAAAAAAAGTAAAGGGAAAAAAAACCGTGACATCATACAGTCATTTGCATATTTATTTTTCCATGACGATCAAAATATTATTATAGAGTTGGAGAAACAATTATGATCAGTAATTGGTTAATGGAAAATAGTTCTTTTCAGTGATTGGTCAGTTGATTGGTCATGACTGATATTCTGATTGGTTAAGTAATTTGCCAATTAGGAAACAGTCCTAATCAATGAAGTTATGACACGCAGTTACTTTTGACAGCAAATAATTGCATAATAATGAAATGTTAATGGAAAAAATTAAAATGCATGAATAAATTAGCTTTTGTGTGTGTGTGTGTGTGTGTGTGTAGGTCGTGTCTTATGCCAGCTGCACCCTTGTCGAGCGGCGCAGGTCGATGAGGCTGTAAACAGCGCCCGCTCGGCTTTTACACACTGGAGTAAGATGGCTGGAATGGAGCGAGCCGGGATCATGCTGGAGGCAGCACGACTCATTCAGGTACACTGAGGTCAGAGGTCAGCTAGATGAAAATGTGCAACTCTTGTTTTATCGACACACTGAAAGTTTTGGCACCCATGTCTTTATCTGATGAGGTTTTGTTTAAAATGTTTTCACCTGATCCGGATTAAATTGGAGAAGCTCAGTCTCTGTTGGTGTGATTTCTGTGGACAGAAAAGAAGAGAGGAGATTGCAGAGGTGGAGGTGGTCAACAACGGCAAGTCGATCACCGAGGCACGGCTGGACGTGGACTCCGCTCGGCTGTGTATCGAGTATTTTGCAGGTCTTGCCACAACTATGGCAGGTTCGTTAGCATGTCAGAATTCCCTAATAAAGTTTACTGTAAATGAGATCGAATGGAAATTGGTGGCAGTACGTTGGAGCAAAGTATCAGTATGTTCTTTTTGGCTGGATTTTTGAGGAGAAATTGTGACACTTCGGTCATAATAATAATAATATTATCGGGTTTATAGGGCAGCATGTACAGCTAGCTGGAGGATCGTTTGCATACACACGCCGGGAGCCACTGGGAGTGTGTGTGGGAATTGGAGCTTGGAACTACCCATTCCAGATCGCAGCTTGGAAGTCGGCTCCAGCTCTTGCCTGCGGTACTGTTTCTCATTTCAAAATACTAGTAATGTACATTTATATACACCAGGATGTTGGTATTGATTGAGATTTTTGCGTTTACAGGGAACTCGATGGTGTTCAAACCATCCCCGTTGACCCCAGTGAGTGCAGTGCTGCTGGCTGAGATTTACACGCAGGCTGGTGTTCCTGACGGTTTGTTTAACGTGGCGCAGGGCGCTCAGGAGACAGGCGCACTGCTGTGTCAGCATCCCGCTGTGGCCAAGGTCTCATTCACCGGGAGTGTGCAAACTGGCAAGAAGGTACTTTGTTGTTTTCTTTAATTAGTAGCTGATTTAAAAAAAAAAAACGTGTTTGTAAATATATTCGAGGTAAATTAAAGATATCACATTAGACTGAAAGTCCGGTGTCTTTTTGCCCTTTTAGATAATGGAAATGGCATCCAAAGGTGTGAAGCCAGTGACCCTGGAGCTCGGTGGTAAATCTCCACTGATCATCTTTGAGGATTGTAACCTCGAGAACGCAGTTAGAGGAGCACTTATGGCCAACTTTCTGTCTCAGGGACAGGTACTGAAGAACAGTTATAGCATGATCGACATGCAATTGCATTTGTGACTTCTATCTGTCAATGATTATACACAGTTCTGACCCACATTAGTAAAGGAGGCACTTTTACCCCACGTTTTACACACAGGTGTGCAGTAACGGGACGCGGGTTTTCGTGCACAGGCCGATTCTCACACAATTTTTGGAGGAGGTGGTGAGGAGAACCAAAGCTATCCAAATCGGGGACCCCCTTCTGGAAGAGACACGTATGGGTGCGCTGGTTAGCCGAGAGCACCTACACAAAGTGTTGGGATATGTGGAGCAGGCCAAAAGAGAGGTCTGAGGCACAATCAACAAGCATTACTATTTATCTTTTCTTAGCTACACTGATTTACACTGAATTACTTTTAAAGCTCTTTTATATTGAATAATAATGGATTTACCCAAAACGTGAATCCACCTTCCACATAAGCATTGGCTACTTTTGCCTATTGTATTTTGATTGGCTCTTACGATTGCATTGATTCTTCCTTGTCATTTGCTCATTAACCTGAGTTTCTAGTTTAGTTTTTTCTCCAAATTTAATTACATTTCCTTTGTAAGGGGGCTCGAGTGCTGTGTGGAGGAGAGCCGTTCACGCCGGCAGACCCCAAACTAAAACACGGATATTATATGACTCCTTGTGTGCTTGGTGAGTTTTACTATTATCAGAGATAATGTTGCTTCAGCACCAGCAAGTGATCACTTGTTTACAACCTTGGGAATTCAAATCCATTTGACTAGATTAGATATGTGGAAGTACAAAGGCATTGAGGAAAATCGCTATGCAACAAAATGTATTGCAAAAATGTGTAAACTTTGTGTCCTGAATCATTTGTATGAAGACAACTGCACAGACTACATGACGTGTGTCAGAGAGGAAATCTTCGGGCCTGTGATGTCGGTGCTGACTTTCGACACTGAGGACGAAGTTCTTCACAGGGCAAATGACACCACCATGGGTCTGGCTGCTGGAGTTTTCACCAAGTAAGCAGTCCTTTTCGTTTATATTTACAATAGATTCAGAGAGTCGACCTTCTAAAAAAACTGTGATTTATTGAATTTACTAGTGTTAATGCTCATTAAAACACCCTTGTTGCCAAAAGATTAACAGGGATGATGTGATCTGATTTAATATGTTTACATGTTCATGTCAGATCCATCACATTTGGACACGTTTGTTAATAGCACTGCCACAAGAGGGCGCCACTTATCTTTACATGTTTTGAGCCCATATTTTTGTTTCTTCTATCATTTCTGTCTATCAGAGACATTCAGAGAGCACACAGAGTCATCGAGAACCTGCAGGCCGGCTCCTGCTTCATCAACAACTACAACATCACGCCTGTGGAAGTGCCGTTTGGAGGCTATAAAACTTCAGGTAATAGGCAAGAAAAATAAGTTTGACTTTGATGAGCATAATCACAATTATTCGAATGATTATGAAAATAATGATCCCAGTGTGTACCAGGTCCATAATTGGAGAGCAATTAAAAATAAATAAATAAATAGGAAATTATGTCTGTGCAACATAGTCACACACCAAGGTTTATGTCCATCTTTGAGGCTGGAAAACATCTAAAATGTCCTCTGATTACTATCTTAGTATTAAAGATTCTTGTTGAAAATGTCTTCTCTTATCATGTCTTTTCAGGTATAGGAAGAGAAAATGGCCAGGTGACCATTGAGTACTACTCTCAGCTCAAGTCTGTGGTGGTTGAAATGGGAGATGTGGACAGTCTCTTTTAAACCCAGAACCAACACTGTATGTCCTTTGTACGAACATTCTGCACTCTAGGTCTTACTGAAACTCGGTCAAAGCCTAAAGGTACATTATTTGTGTCATAAAGACAAGCCGCTAAAAATAAGAAGGTCATAACTTGCTAATTAACTGCCATGAATGAGGAGCAGTCATATAATCAGGTAATAGCTGGTGATTTGACCTCTAGGATTTAAACTGTGCATAAATAAGGAATTAATTCAATAATTTACTTACTGGAAATGGAGCGTTATGTTCTGGCGCTAAACAGACTTGAGTTATGAGCGTGTTAATTTTTAATATGTATTTCTGTTGATTCTATAAAGTGCCTTATCATGAGAAGGTGTGGGGTGAGACTGTTATACCAGGGAATCTTTACACAATTTTTTTCCTCACGTGTACTGTTATTACAAATAAATAAACATGACCTTTTCCCTTCTTTTTGTAGGTTCAGGGATTTTAATAATAATAAACTGAAATAAGCTAAATGACAAAACAATTGAAAGAAAAAATCCATGCTGCTTGCATAAAGGCACTAACACTAATCTGTATTTATGAATGTTTGCTTAAAGAAGAATAAAAGCTTTAATGATGGACGGCACTGTAACAATAATGATTTGTATTTAAGAATCTCATGTACAGAGAATATAATAAAAGAAAGAAAGTATTTTTAATTACGTATTTCCATGCAGTCAGTGCTTTTCTCTTTCTACGTTTTGAAACAGTATCAACTGGTAGATCGATAACATCTGAACACCAATAACAAAGATTTTACAACAGTTATAAACGTTTTCCTTCAGAAAAATAAGGGTGCAAATATATAACTGGATATACTTACTACAAAAATACAATCTATACAGTGTATATAGAGTGCTTTTAAATTATTTTTTTTCTTCTCTTTGACAGTTTGTTGCCTGCTCGCTGAAGATACAAAAAAAACGTTAACCATTAAAATCTGATTTATTCTTAAATATCTATAAAATCATTCCTACCTTTATGGTGGCTTTTTTGGGTTGCTTGAACTGTGCAGCCGATTCTAAAGGGAATGTTTACAGAAGTACTGATGAGTAATAACTACATTTTCTGAGGACTTACAGACTCGGAGTCAGATGATAACCTTACCATCATCAGAAGGCAGATCCTCCTCCTTGTGTTGTCCAGGCACCTGCTTAAAAAATGTAATTTATAATGAGCTCTCAAAGTAGAATGACCTGGAGACATACGTTACATAGTTGCTGTGTGCGCTTTAATTAAGGTAAACAGCTCTACTGTATATAATTAGTATAAAGTACTTCACCTCCTGTGTGGACCCCTGAACGCTCTCTCTAAGGTGGTTGCCCTCCTGCAGTTTACTCACACGGCCTTGTTCAGCTGCTACTCCAACTTTCAGCACGTGGAAGGGAGTCTGCAGGTCTCCCACTCTGAAGTGCACTGCGGTGCCCTCGAACCAGAGGCTGTCGCACACTCCCTCTTTAAAGCCTGGTGGCTCATAGTCTGATGGTGTCACTGTCGCATTTTAAACAGGACATAGATACAAAGTACAATTACTGAACAGATGTTGGCCAAAATGCTGGTTATTTACAGTGTGTTAATTTCAGGGCCTCAAGACAAACTCTAACACACAGCGTTTTAGACTCTTCCCACAGCTGTGTTTACATTACGCTACGGATGTTTGTTTTACCATCATCGTAATAGTAGAGCTTCATGGTTAGATAAACATCATTGGGAAGAGCATCCAAATTCTGCATAAGGAGAAAAAGCTTTCTGATCAACAGAATTGAGGCTGCCTTTGTGTCCTCCATGGTGACCCTCAACTCGATGTTCTCATTTCTTCAACAGAGAAGTCAGATATGTATCATTAGCACATTCAAACAATGGGTATTGAAAAAATTACTTATTTAACAGATGCCATATGAATAATTAGTTCAATATTTGGAATTAATGAACATACAAATGTGTGTAGATGGTTTACCTGTAGTATATGATATAAACTCTTCTACAGTTCACTTTACTATCAGCTCTACTATTTATATCTTGTAGTTTAGCTTTAGAGAGGAAATACCTAATTTACCATTACGTTCATAAAGGGGGTTGTGAAGTGTGCATTGCATTGTGAATGGAATACCACTGGAGTCATGGGAGCAAGCAAAAACTTCCCAGGAGGATTTCCGCAGAAAGGTCGTGTTTGAGTACTGGCAATGTGCCAGCTGTGCAAAATAAACCAATCATTGGTGAAAGCTCGTACGCAGAAAAAAAGACTGGTCTTTCCTGATTCTGCGAAGATTCTGTGGTTGGCTTTGCAAATCTCGGGCAAAGCACGTGTTACAGTAGTTTTCACCCTCTCTGGTTGGTAGCTGCCATGTAAAGGGCTACATAGTGGGAGGGAAATGGCTAAAAAATGGGAAGCAGGAAGTTTGTACTTTTATCTGGGTGGGAGCGAGTGATCAGATATGAATCTTGTGGGACAAGGAAGCATCATGTTCAGTATCACAGGTTTCTTTAATTTTGTGTTAAAACTTCAGGGCTTTGTTTTTTTTCTGAACTATCAGTATGATCAATAATACTTATGACACCATGCATACTTATTACCTTAAGGTTTTAAAAAGAAGTGAAAGTAATTTAGAATGTATGTGGAAAAATTAGTTGGTAGAGTGCTGAATACATTAGCACTGCACCTTCTGGCAGTGCACTTATTAAACATAATGAGGGGGTATGTTGATTAGCTGATGTTGTGGAGCAGACGACATGCAGTGAAGAGGTGCGTGTGGAGTCCTTGGTGATGTCCACGAATTACGTCAGGTTTTAATTGCTTATGTCTTACCTGATGATGTCCATCTGAGGCCCGTGGTCTGTGTATTTGAACTTGAACTGGTAAGACTCTATGACATGCTGCAACAAATTCAGAAATGTGCATTAATGCTGTTCTGTGTGTGTGTGTGTGTGTGTGTGTGTGTGTGTGTGTGTGTGTGTGTGTGTGTGTGTGTGTGTGTATGTGGTGTGTGAGATGGCACATATGTGCTGTTACTTACATTTGTGTCATCAGGGTCTCTGTGTACCTGTTTAAATATGGGGTATAAATTACACTCAATGCAATAAAAGAGAACAACAATCCCCTGGCAACTAGGTAATGCACTTACCCCAATAAGCACAATTTGCAACTGTAAAAAAACAATAGCGCATTATTAAATCTTGAGTCAGCACAATCATGATGTAATGTAAAACATCAGAATATAGAACATACATATCGATTTTCCAAAGCATCAAAACACCCCATTAGCCTGGAAAGAAAAACATGGTTATTTTACATAAAACATTGTTTCTGTATTTCAAACAGTGTGCAAAAAAGAAAACAATAAAGCATAAAAAAAAAGATCACAGGTACCTCTGATGAGTATACTAACATCATAATAAAATACTATATGCATAACATGAATGAGGCTTTCGTACGTTTTACACAAATGTAGTGTATAATGTGAATAATGTTTAAATCGCTATGCATTGAAGTTGTCATGATTTTTCATTGAAGCAAAAAATAAATAAAAGTGTGTCCATATAAACATTTATGTAAATTTGAAACCACTTAATATTAATGCCCTAGGTCACTTGATAATGAATACTTACCACTTGACAATTTTGCATGCTCCTGGAGTGGTACAGTTCTCCTTAAGGACTTTGATGCATAAATCTAAAATATTAAATATGATAAATACTGTGAGAGACCTTGAGCTAAGACCTCAAATGTGATTGTTTTGACTATTGAAATGCTGAAACAATGGCTATAAAAAATAATCACATTAAACATGTTCCCCTTCTTTGAACTCTATCTGAAGTTACTGTACTGTCCTTAGAATAATTATTTACAATAGATGACAAAGGAATTTAAAAAAACAGATTGAATGGTGATTATTTATTGACGTGTAAAATCTCAAGCTGTAAAGTATTTAATGGATATTATTCTTATGAGGTCAAACAACGAAAAAGATCACCTTCTAAGTAACGGGATCGATAGGCGTCTTCAGGAAAGATCCCACGCAGGTATGTAATAGTGGACACCGCCAGGACCAGCATTCGCTTAACAAACACCAGTGACTGTTCCTGGGTTCTCAGCTCCTGATTGAATAAGCTGTCCCACTGAAAGCATTTTGAACAAAAATAACAATAATAGCATATGTAATGCTATATACAATATGAAATTTTTTGTGTATTTGTTTACGAGATATTTGCTAATCACAATGAACAAATGGGATCATCAACATAATAGTCATTGTCTTCTTTCCACTGCTTCAATATCTATTACAGCAGTTGTTTGGGTTTTATATATATAATACCTGTCAGAAACTTGAACACACCTTCTAATTCAGTGGATTTGATTTATTTTTGCAGCAATTTAACAATGAAGGCCTGATTGTCCAAAGCAAGAAGGCAAGAAATTAAACTCTTGACAAATCAAACTGAAAACCATTCCAGGTAACTTCTTTGTAAATCTGTAAAATATGTTCTGGGTTGTTTACTACATAATTCCATTCATGTTTTTTTATAGTTTGGATGTCTTCATTTACAATGCTGTGGTGAATAAAAAAAAGCAAATAAATAAATAAATAAATAAATANTAAATACAATTATGTTGTAATTGATACATTATTTGACATTTGGTTGTTTTTTTCTACAAATTCTAAAATATAACTAACTCCCATGTATTTTATTTGATTTTATCTTACCATTATTATTCTGGTATTGTTACAATTAGGATCAATTATACTAGCAAGCTAACTTCTTCGGTTTGTTTTTACCTCAGCAATCTCCTGCTTTGCTTTCCCTCGTTTTTTTAGTACGGTCGCCATTCCCTCACTTGTTTTTGTTGAAAATTCGAACTACCGCAAACTTGTTGAAATTAAAATGTATAAATATCAAGTTTTGGGTATGTAATTGGCGAAAACAGCATCTCAGTCTCCTGAGGGGGGAAACTGTTAGCCAAGAAGCTAACAAACGAATTCCTGTGTAGGAGTGCGTGACATTGAAGGCTCGCGCGAATCAATCAACTGAATCATTTAACAGACAAAGGAATCGATTCGGATTCAAATGCAGTTTAGCGTCTATAAGATGGGCAATAAAATTATTCTGCCGTCTGACAAGTGCAAATATATCAATATACAATATACACAATATATGTAGAGAAATATGGGATATATTAGTAACAAATATGGGGTAGGTACATTGTATTTAGAGTGTTAATGCACATGGTATATAAATATGTAGAAAATAATCTATGATAGTGTAGAGTTCAGTAGGATGATGTAGTTGGAAAAAAGCTGGTCTGGAAGTTGTTCGTTCTGGTGCCCATGTTCCTTTATCTTCTTCTTGATGGAAGGAGGTTAAACAGATTGTGACTAGGCTGTGAGGAGTCCCTGATGATGCCATGTATTATTTGAAGGCTGCTTAAATTAAAACTATATTGTCCACATCATGTTACACAATTTATACTTTAAACTTTGGGTATCTGAAAGATCTGAACAGCATCTATATCATAATACAATTATGTTTATTTTAGATTTGTGGCAATTATGGTGATTTAGGGTACTATTTTTATTGTATGTACTGTGTATATACCATGAAGGTTTAAAACTTGGTTTACATCTGTTACAAAATCTGTTTCTCGGTAGAAATAGAGACAATCTTGAACTTGCCCAAGTTCCTGTTATTCCCTCAGCGTAAAGTGTTACAAAATCTGGTGTTGAAAACCCAGAACAAAAGCCCAAATCCAGTTACTTTTAGTGAAACCAGAATAAAAGCAAGATCTGTGTTGTTATTTTCTGCTTTTATCTCACAAAGAAAATATGAAAGGGTTAAACGTACAAAACAGCAGTCTTTTACATGACCATCACATTTCTCACAAAGTCACACAAAACATAAACAACAATTACAAACCTATGCACTCATTTTAGGCTTAACAGTGTCGTAATTGTTACTGAGGTTCGATATAAGTGCCAGTGTGGGGCCCGTTAGACTACACTGCTGCAGAGTCTTATGTGTTTAGTTTTGTTTGGAGAAGAAATCTTTGCTCTTCTGGACATCAGGCTTGATTGTGTCTTTTCCGGGCTTCCATCCAGCCGGGCAAACTAGAACATGATACAAGAATAGGTGTCAATACCTTATTAATGACTAAATTATTAATATGCAGATTTGTGACACATAGCCACCATCACTCACCCTCTCCGTGCTTGTCGGTGAACTGAAAGGCCTGGACAAGACGAAGTGTCTCGTCAATTGAGCGACCAACAGGCAGGTCGTTGATGGTTATCTGCCTCAGGATGCCTTTATCGTCAATGATGAAGAGGCCTCTGAGAAGAAAACATTAAAATTTAACGTTAGAGGATGTCCACAAACAAATCATTGCTGACTACACAAATCACGCTGCACATTTAGCCCCACCTGTAAGCAATGCCTTCATCCTCCTTCAGTACACCATAGTCTTCAGAGATTGATCTTTTGGTGTCAGCCACCAGAGGAACCTTCATATGTCCCAGGCCACCTTGCTTCCTGGGGGTGTTTATCCTGACACACAGAGGGGAAAGTTTTTGTGATTATTATCGGCAAACGTGTTAAACTTTCAAGCTTGGGTCTTTAGGAGAAAAAACAAACTGATTGCAAACCCTCACCAGGCCAGATGGCAGAAATGCGAGTCCACAGATGCTCCGATCACCTCACAGTTGATCTTCTTAAATTCCTCAGCCGCATCACTGAAGGCAATAATCTCGGTGGGACACACAAAGGTGAAGTCCAGAGGGTAGAAGAAGAAAACTACATACTTGCCTGCAAAGAAAGGTTGTTTTTAATATCAGTGGTTCTGGAACTTGTACTTAGATATCGTGTGAAAATAGGAGGTCGCACCTCGATAATCAGACAACTTCAGGTCCTTAAACTGGCCATCAGGCATCACCGCCTTGGCTGTGAAATCAGGGGCAGGTTTGCCGATTTGCGCTTTGCCAGCCGACATCTTCTGTTGGACTGCAAAAGAGGAACAGAATGGTTTCTTTACAAAAACACTGAAACGACAAAAGGCTTGATTGTAATCTGATAGTTGATGTTTAGATAATACAGTAATACTAGATCATATGCAATAAGAGAAAAAATATCACTGAAAACCAGTCACATGCATTCAATTATGTTGCAATAAACTTCAACTCAATTGTTATCGAAACCTGACACAAGCTTTATGACTTCCTCATTTTTGCAACATTTACTCGAGTCAAGGTCCAGGTACCAGCACAAGCACTGCTTACTACAGCCATTCATTCATTCAAATAATCACATTAATAGTGCAATTTAGACATAATTTAATAATCTATTCCATCTGAATGTTACACAACATATCAAAAATGCCATGTCATTGTAAAAGAAAAAGAAAAAGAAACCCGACTGTAAAAAAAATGGTTTGGTACTTTTATGGCCGCATTCCAAATTGCTCCCTATTCCCTACACCTGCGCACTACACCAAATATTCAACAATACCCGCTACACCCTACTTACTTCACTATAAAGTGGATTAGAAAGCTGATTCGGATGCAGCCAAGCTAGAGCGCTCCTATTCAACAGGTTCTCACTCGAAACAAATCTCCCTCAAAACTATTATAAAAATAAGGGTTTGTGAATGTAAAACTTGAACTTAATATGTTTTTTTTAATAGTAAATATATAACCTCAACGTTGCATAAATAAAAATTACTGAATGCAAAAGCTGCAAGTACAATTTACATATGACTAAAAAGTCTCAAAGTGAAAACGCTTGCTTTAAAACAAATATAATATTCCTCAATAATAATAATAATGATGATGATGATGATGATGATGATAATCTGGGTAAAACCTACCTCCGGTTCCGTGTCTCTGCAGAAAGTTTGGAAACCCCGATGAGTACACCGAGCACGAGATTATATAAGAGCGCTGAAATCTCGCGTGATTTTATAGACCCACTGTAAAGGCATGCTGAATTCTCGCGAGACTTCATTGACCCATAGTACAACACATAGCGGTAGAAGAAAGACTGACTGGAGTGGACTATTCTGCCTTGCGTAGCATGACTCTGCACATTTGTTGTCCCTTTGCATATTTGTCTTAATGCCAAGGAAAGATAACGTAAAATAAATATATAGAATATTAACCATGATGAACCTTCACATCGCTTTTATTATGTAGGCTAGTTAAATGTTAGCTACAGTTAATACTCAGTAATTCACTATTACTTCTTGCCAAATCTGTTCTTTTATACTGCTTAGATCCCAAAAACTTTATTTAATCTTATACCACTTCTTATATAAAGAACTGATTTGTTTCTTATGTAAATTCATACAGGCCCAAACTATCACTCTACTATAAAAAGATCATGGTGATCCTCATGGGTTTCTACTGGTTCCTGATGGTTTTGTATTGATGTGATATATTCTTTCATATTTGTTGACCAGATAAAAAAACTTCCGGCAGAGTATTCTGACAGACATGTTGGTATTTTATATACTGAGCATATATTCCTAATTCTTCAGGTGCTGAAGGGATTGAAAACTGGATTGTTAGAGTCAATATAGATGGGTCTTATATGTGTCGAGATGTTACAATGGTGACATTGTGTTAATAATGTTTTGATTCATCGATCTAAACACATATTATTAATTAACTACACTGTAACTACAAATCACTACAAGATGCAGTACATTAAGGGAACGTATATGTTGTGGTTTGGTCTGGACACACATTGTGCTGTGTCACAGTGATAGAATGAGTGGAAGTTCGGTGTTAGCTCATTAGTCATCTGAGTTTGGTGTGACTTTTTATACACAGTCACACCTTTATGTGATAATTACAAAGATATTTTGGCTGTTACTTCCTCATGTTTGGTTATTTAACACACTTACACAAGAGACTCTTTCTGAATATTCGCTCTGTTTTCCTCTTACAGGAAGTCCCTTGTGTTTATATTGTGTAAAAAAAAAAATCTTCCATTGCTCTGTGTGTTAAACTCATTTCAGCAAGAATTACGATTACATTTTGGCCATTCTGTGATTCTCTGGCTACACATAAAGCAAATGTCATTTGCACATTTCACTCCTCCTCAGACTTGCGTTGTTTTGTCTGTCCATCTCGTTGCCATGGAGACGGCTTCGAGGGTGCTGATAAGAGGGGTTTGGATACAAAGAGTGTATATTAAACCACAGCTGCCAGCTTTCATTCAAATAAACCACTCAAAGCAGCAGACTCAAGGGTTAACTGCTTCACAGAAACACAGGAATAATTAGTGAGTATCTACTATAGGGTTCGAGATGAGGTGTTTACAGGATTTCAATGGCTAGTATCATCAAAAAAAAGTGTGCACGGCGTGCTTGTATGTGATTGAAAGGTGTAATATGAACATGACCAAGTTGCAGAATATAATCCTGTGTTTAATGTATACTAAAATATTGTGTCTAATCACAAGGCAGACTCTTTCGCTTTCAGCTCCTGACCACATCCTTATCTGAGCAATAGGAAATCACGAAACCATCACGCACCCAGAAATAGCTCCCATAGGAATACATTACTTCTCAGACCGAATCAGTTTCAGTGCAATGTAATAATGACAATGGGAAACTTCTAACTTTATTATTCAGCTTAAAATTTACATGACAAGCTGTCTTGCCTTGTTCAAGCAAAAGAGGAAAAATCCGAAAGTGTTCAGGGAACTGATATTTATCGTTGCTATAATATATTTAATAATAATTAAATAAGCATGACAACATGACTGAGGTTTTGTTCATCTGTGTGTTCTGGAACAGCGACCCCCAACCGTCACTTATAATGTTTAACCAGGCCACCATTTTCACCTGCTGTTCTGTTTCTGGTTAAAGCCTTCTTACGGTTCTCCCAGCTCTCTGCTGCATTTCACTGACAGGCCTGGACCTATCCGTGAGTTTGTCACCCACTGAGATGAAAAACTGTTTAGTCAGATCCCAAATGACTGATTAAAATATTGTAATTAGGAGATAGATAACATTATAGGAAGGATTTCAGATTTTGTTTTCACAACCCATTCATCCACCTAAATGCAGGCACAGATATCTGAAACGCTGTTTGCGCTTCAGAATAGGCAAATAACATTATCAGATAAAGGTTTTCTTTACATTCACATACAGTAAACCAAATCCCAAAACAGCTATGTGGAGGAATGAATGAATAAATAAATATAAATAAATTACAAGTTTATGTTTATGATGCAAGATTTGAAGTGTAAAACCTTATATTAAACCTCGGAATATTTCATTTATCCAAAGTATATTTTTGTACATGTATTTATTATTTCTAATCCAACACAAAAATCTGCAGTATAATTTTTAGAGTATAATTTTTTGTAGCATTGTTGACTAAGAGAATAAATAATGTACATTTATAATGTAGATTTTTGGTCATAAAAACACTATTTTTGTCTGTTCATTGTGATTGGATTTAGCTGAATTATTGTATATTCAGTTTGTCTGATTTGCTTCAGAACTAAAATCCCACCTTTTCCCCCTGAGGAGTTTGTATTTACGTATTGATGTTTTTTTTACATGAAAAAATTTAAATCATAATTTTTTTTATTGATGTGCATGTCCTCCAGCTCACCTTATTTGTAGAATAAGTCAAAAGAGCATATATAATGGAGGCCTTTAATGAATTAATTGTAACTATAAAAAATTTAAACATTATTTTGAAAAATAAATAAATAAATACAATTACAAGTAAATATCAACGTTAAATTGATCCAAACGTAGGCTTTTAAATAACCAGAAGAAATGCCAGTCTGAATGAATGAATAAAGGAACGAATGAATGAATGAATGAATGAATGAATGAAAGAAAGAAAGCTTTATCAAGTAGGTAAAAGTTAGATAGATAGATAGATAGATAGATAGATAGATAGATAGATAGATAGATAGATAGATAGATAGATAGAATAAAAATGCATTTGTTAAGTACAAAAAAAATCATGGTGCTCATATACAGCATTAGAGCGACCTCTACTGTCAGTTTACCTTAAATACAAGTGCCAAGCGCTCCGTTTCTTTCCCCACCCGCATTCCGATCGTTCTACTGGTTTAACCGGCTACAGGAGGCGTGCTAGTCACGGAATACAGGTGTATTAAAAATTAAAGCGTCACAGCTGACTGGTCCGCCATCTTGGACAGAAACGTAAACATTCATTCTCTCTCGCTCTCTTGCTGCGAGTCTGTCCGCTGTCAAACGAAGCAGAAAACGCGTGTTTCCCCGCCCCTTGGTCGGCGCATGCAGTTTGAAAGACGATCGCTGAGACGTCGGATCCTCAGAATGGCCCATAACTGCGTTCCGTGAGCAAGAACCCAGGTAAAGCTAGCTAGCATGGAGGAGGAAGCTAGTTGATAAAGTGTCCTCTGTCTAAGTGTATGGGTTCACCCGGGGATAATGTCAGCTTTTATTTGACACCTAACTTTAATCCAACAGTTATTTGGAGGTGTTCGGTTACGCTAGATTTCTCCATTAGGGTGTTCAAGCAAGTTTCTGCTTGTCGTGCTCGAGAAGTGTTTACGACTGTCAGGAAGCTTCCATGGCAACCGTGTAGACTCCATGTGCAGCCTGCAAACAGGGACTGATGATGTTTAGGTGCTGTAGACTTTCATATTCCCAGAGCTGATATTCTTTGTTAGAACATGTTTAAAGATGACCACTGGATGAGTACCACTGGAGACTACTTTTGAGAAAGATGCCGGGTGAGATGGACACACTTACATGGGGATAAAGACCCCATAAGACATGTCAGGACATTTAGAGACAGATACCCACCTGAAATGCTAGAACACCACTTCAGGAGACTGGTGAACACCTAAAGATAAGCATCTTTCAGAGTGGACCAACATCTGCTTTATTGCATGAACTCATTCGGAACACCTCCAGAAAACAACTTCATATCTGCAGATCAACACCTTCTAGTTTCAGAGAACAACATGCTTCTAGTTTAACAGCAGCAGCATCAGTTGAAGACCTTTAGAGATAGAAGAACGCGTTTAGAGCCGTTCTCTTTAGTGTCAGATGAAAACCTGCAGTGGTGGATGCGTAAAATTGTGATGCATATCACGCATTTCTGTCCAGACATGGAAGACGCGGGCGGCGCTGCGAGTGCAGACTGAGGCACAGACGGAGCGGAAATGGACCAGGACTATGAGAGACGCCTTCTCAGGCAGATCAACCATCAAAACCTGCCTGATGGTCACATGTCCAAGGTGAGCCGTGTTTTTTTTTTATCTGGTACAGGTTACATTGAATCGGCTTCATAAGATATCTTCTCAAGATGTTTGTGGTATCTTCTTCCCCGTGCAGTCAGGCTTTGCCACATGCAGTCCAGTCAGTATTAAGTCAGGCGACAGGTTCATTCCAACTCGCGCAGGAAGCAACTGGAGCATCAACTTTCATTACGCCAACGTGAGTTTTGTTTGTTATTTGAAGGCCCTTTTTTAAAATGGCACCTCGCTTACTTTTATTGATTCTGCAGGAAAACTGCTGGTCCCCCAACCAAAATCAGCGCTCGAAAGACGCCAGCGCAGACACAGGAAAGGGTAAAGCTTCCATCTTGGTTTTTGGCTCATTTTTGGACCAAAAATTTCTAATTCGAAGTCATCGATGTTTCTGATCCATATTCATATACAGATGCAGTGGCCTACGCTGCTCTGCTTCGGAACGAGCTCCTGGGAGCAGGCATCGAGACTGTCCCTGACCCTCACACGGACGACCGACAGCATGCCGTCCTCTCCCAGAACATTCACAACCTCTTCAGGGTGAGACCCTCCAACAGCATTGAGTTTGTTTATTGCTCTGCTCATTCTGTAGGCTAATGTAACCTGGTGTCCTTTTATTTCTTGTCTCCTCTAGTACACACTTCACACAAAGAGAGTGCCTTTCGACAGCGGCACTGACATCTCCCCGTATTCCCTTTCTCCCCTCAGCAACAAAAGGTAGTCTCGGGGGGAATGTTCCTCATTTCCTTTCACTCGCTACTTTACATGTCCAATATGACATTCCTATATAGTGGTGTGTGTGTGTGTGTGTGTGTGTGTGTGTTTGATTGTGCAGTCACAAGCTGTTGCGCTCACCGAGAAAGCCGGCACGAAAGATCTCCAAAATCCCGTTTAAGGTTCTGGATGCACCGGAGCTGCAGGACGACTTCTACCTTAACCTGGTACACACATATTTTTTTTTTTTGAATGTTCAAGAATAGTAAAGCGTTAATAGCATTATATTATTACTATATGTTATAATGCAACAGCAAAGTCGCTATAAAGTTTACTTAGCAAGTTGTTGTAATAGAATGTTGAATGATTTTTGGGACTGGTCTTGGAGGCCACGCCCACTTTATTTGTCAGTGACTTTACTCTGAACGTTGCTGTCCTTGGTGCTGAAATTAGGCTGCCTGCCACTGAGGTTATTGGTCACGACTCCTAATTGTTGCTTAGTATTTGAATCAGTGTAGTCGTATTATTTAATAAGGTCACGGTTCGGTGTTTGCACATGTTTTTTTACGATTTGCAATGTGTTAACAGGTAGACTGGTCCGCCGGAAACCTGCTCAGTGTTGGTCTTGGTGCTTGTGTGTACCTGTGGAGCGCCTGCACCAGTCAGGTGTGTAAAGGAACACGGGAGTAAATCTTTTTTGCTCTGCTACTTTATGGGACAGTGGTCCTGATGTGCCATTTTAATTCACAGGTGACCCGGTTGTGTGATTTGTCGGTAGATGGAGACTCCGTGACTTCAGTCTGCTGGAATGAGAGGGTGAGTAGCATAGCAATTATTCGTATTGTTATTTTTTTTGCCTTTATGCAAATACAATACAGGTTCGGTTTTTAACAATAAAAAAATACTACTGCTTATGTTCATTGTAGGGAAGCTTAGTTGCTGTAGGAACCCACAAAGGCTTTGTACAGATTTGGGATGCAACCGGAGGGAGGAAGTTAACCAGCCTGGAAGGACACTCGGCTCGTGTCGGTCTGTATAAACTCTTTGTTTTGATGTGTTATGGTTAGAAAGCATGCGTTTGTAATGTAAGATCTGGTTTGCCGGTTTTGTATCTCAGGTGCTTTAGCATGGAACGGCGAGCAGTTATCCTCGGGCAGCAGGGACAGGGTGATCCTGCAGAGGGACGTCCGTGCACCGCCTGCTGCTGAGAGGAGGCTGCAGGGCCACAGACAGGAAGTCTGCGGACTCAAATGGTCTCCTGACCACCAGCATCTCGCCTCCGGGGGCAACGATAACAAGGTTGTGAATAAGAGTGCTAAGAAAAGTCATACTGATAACGCTTACCTGTTATAACAGAGTGTTTTGTATAGCTCCTGGTGTGGAACAGCTCGAGCCTGGTGCCCGTGCAGCAGTACAGCGAGCATTTAGCTGCAGTAAAGGCCATCGCATGGTCGCCCCATCAGCACGGCCTGCTGGCGTCCGGAGGAGGCACTGCCGACCGCTGCCTGCGCTTCTGGAACACGCTCACGGGACAGGCGCTGCAGAGCACCGACACCGGCTCCCAAGTCTGTAACTTGGCCTGGTCCAAACATGCCAACGAGTTGGTGAGAAAACACACACATGAAATGAGTTGTGTTCCTCATGTTAGAGTGCCAAATGCTTATAGTCTAACATACAATCCACGGGTCTTGCAGGTCAGCACTCACGGCTACTCGCAAAACCAGATCCTGGTGTGGAAATATCCATCACTCACGCAGGTGGCCAAGCTAACAGGCCACTCGTACCGTGTGCTCTACTTGGTAAGCAGGAACTTTACTGGCTGAACTGTGCAGCTTTCACACATGCGATTAAACTCAATATCTTTATAGATTTTAAACGTTGTGTGTGTTTATGTTCACCAGGCTGTGTCTCCAGACGGGGAAGCCATAGTGACAGGAGCAGGAGACGAGACTCTCAGGTTCTGGAATGTCTTCAGTAAAACACGGTGCACCAAGGTAACACACACACACACACACACACACACACAGACTGCACCCCAGGCCTCCTCACCTCACCTAGCGTATCTATCTATATATTTATTTAGTAAAATTCATACAATCCATATATATTACTGTTATTACTTTGGGTAATTTTTAAACGGCTGATTTTCTTGCCATTGCAGGAATCCAAATCAGTACTGAATCTCTTCACCAGGATACGGTAGTGTCAAAGGACTAAGGAGGACTTTTCAGAGAGAATCTGGCATCTCCTCCTCTCCACACTCCTCCCCATGTCATCATTAAAAACCCCAAGTTTGTGTATTGTTTCGACTTTCTCGTTACTGTATCATGTGAGAGCCGGGAGGATGTTGTGTAATGTAAGTAGAGAGAAACAGTTTATCTATAACGCCTGTTATTTTCACTATTTTGTAAGTACAAATACAAACGGGATCTTGTTCATCCGAGAGACGTCCATATGGAAATAAATACACTACTGCAGGATCTCTGTTAGTAGTTTATGAAAAATGTGTTGGTCATTTTCGTTATTCATCCGGTGACCCCGCCTTCACAATGCCCAGTGATCTGCTAACATTCTGAAGCTATGCTGTGGAGCAAAAACGTATTAGAACACCTTCTGACCAAGTTCACTGACACCCAGAGGCAACGTCAATGACTTGTAGAGGCAACACTAGAAATACACATTCAAAAAAACTAGGATTTAATATAAAATTAGAACACAATGGCCTTCTGTAAAAAAAAAAAAAAAAAAGATTCAAAACAATTTTTGTTGTTGCCAGATCACTGTTGGTTTTTCCCCTGAATCGTCTTTTCACTATACACCAGATTCCACACAAGTGTCTGAAAACACGTGGATGTGGTTCAGTAATCCGTGGTGTGCTCCGTTCCCTGTAGACCCCGACACGACAGTGAGAACTCCTTCACAACGTCCCTCATCTTCCACTTACTCGCTTGTTCCCTGAAACCGAGGCAAAAAAAGTTATTTTTGAGGACAATGGTAGCCAGTCGATGCTGGGCTCTGAACTCAGAACCTTCTGATCGTTAACCGAACATCATCATCCTTCACCACATCTACCTTTTTTTACAGGGTGTGAAAAAAAAACAATGTGTTCAGGTTCTGTGATAGTGAGCAAATTGGGTGTTGGGTCGAATCCCAGAGCAAGTCGGCTTTAATAGGCTGCAGCCAAAGGCAGCACAGTGCCTGTATTACCTGAGGATCTGCTGGCAGAAGCGATCTTTGTGCTCCGGAGTGAGGAAGGTGCAGGGGAAGGCATCAGGCTGCAGGGCGTCTCTCAACCGAGTCGCGAGCAAGCTGGGGCAGTGGAGACTGAGGGAGAATAGAACATCCGCCAGGTGCTCCAGCAGGCCCTGAGGAGCCTGCATGCTGATAACCTACACACACACACACAGAATTCTTAGCATATCCTCCATTTTATTGCTAATCTATGGCCTTGTGAAGCAATAAACAGCATTCATTCATTCACACAGGGACGTCTATGAAAAAAGTGTATAATGAAGTTATATAAAGTTTATTGAAGTTTATTAAGCAGTATGAGTAGATGTAATGACTGACCTCCAGTAGTGTTTGAAGAAGCAACAGGCCATCCTCCTGCAGAACGTCTCGGACAGCGGGGACGTCTTCGCAATGAGACACGAGCTCAGTCTGAGTGGTGCCACATACAGGAGAAGAAAACGTCAGTCGTTTCATTTACGCCATTTGGTGGACGCTCTTATCCAGAACGACTTACAAATGTGCTTTGAGTCTCTATCAATGAATAAATCAACACTGGTCACGATTACACATTTTAGACAGCCTACAACTCTTTTTTTATTTCTTTATCATTTCATTTATTCTAAATCACCCCACAGTTTTGTTATGGTGCTGATGAAAACGAGTAGACAAAAAATTCAAAGGAACTTTTCAGAAATACTATGCATGTTAAATTGAGAAGAAGAATTCGTTATTTTATACGATGAGGAAAAGATCTGCAGTTTGACTGAATGATTTATAGCTGAAATTCTACAGCACGTTACACGACGGTGTTTTGATGCATTAAAAGGACTTACAAACAGCACACACGTGGACCTGAGAGTGGGCGTCTCCGGAAATCTGAGAGCTAAAATCCCTGTAGAGAGAAGCAGACACACTGTATATTCTTTCTTTGTGTCAAAACTTTGCGTATTTTGTTATACACTACATGCGCTGCTCGATTTCTCACCACAGTAGAAGACCACTCTGATATCAAGACACTCTGATCGATAAAGATCTGGTTTCCTTTTCAAAACCTGTGAGCCAAGAAGACTTCACGTCACCGTTTGTCTCTCTGGACAGAGACTATAATAGACGATAATGGAAACCTTAAATAATGTATACTTTTTTGTGCAGGATCTCTGCTCCAATTAAAAATAGATTTCCCAACCTGTGTGTGAAGCTTCATAAACGACTCTGCCATGTCAGGATGTTCTCTTGCACCTGCAACATCACCCACACACACCCAAGATAGTGTTTAATCTCAAATAAACAAAAGGACGTCGTAGGTACCATATGCTTCTTTTTGAACATCCCATTCTACATTGAGTCCCCAATTCCTGCTCTAGTAACCTTCACTCTTTTGGGAGGATTTTCCACTAGATTTTTGTTTGGTGGAAATTTGTGAGGTTTCATTCAGTCACAAGGGTGTTAGTAAAGTCAAGTACAGATGAAGTTGAGGTGAGGAGGCCTGGGGTGCAGTCAGCGTTCACATTCAACCCAATGGTATTTCATAGGTTTGGAGCTCTATAGCAATCTTCCACTCCAAACTGGTTGTGTATGGAGCTGGCTTTACACACTGGTGCATTGTCTTGCTGGAACAAATTAGTGTTTTCTAGTTCAACAGTTTGGAGAAGAAGCACATATGGGTGGAAAAGTCAGGTGTCCCAATGCTGTCTATATGTCTATATAGTGTATATGCAATGAACCACTTTGGGTGGTGAAAAAAAACATGATCATGATCAAGAGGATCCTTGCTTACCTTGCTGAAAAACAGACATGGCGACGTTTGTGACAAGCTCCAGAACGACACGGATTGACGAGACTTGTTCCTTCTCACAGGCAAATGTCTGAACCAGCTATAAAACAGTAAAGAGAAAGTGAACCGCTGTGTAATTTCTCAGATCATCGCCGTGGCATTTCGAAATACCCGTTCGCATTCCACCTGCTGGATGAGATCCAAAGCGGAGGCTTGTGGGTAGGCGCTGAACAGCTGACCGATCATCTCACAAAGTTGAGCCACGAGAGGAGCGAAATCGCCACCGAGGGTTTTCATCGACTTCCCGAAAACTGCACATGAAGCCTGGGAAGTAGAAAACAATAAGGAAGTGATGTATTAATGAACGATGTAAAATGAGTGATTACCTCACTATTACCTCCACCACTTCACTGTCTTTCAGGCACTTGCTCAGAAGTGTTTGGACGACAGGAAACACTTGCTGGAGCATGATTACTATCTGAAAGAAAAATCCACAAACAGGAAAATGAATTCACTTATGGTGAATTAAACCCCTGGCACATGAAGTATGAAAATAAGTAATGAGAAAATGATGTTTGGAACTGGACAAAGGGTGATGAGGGCTGGACAAAATGAATGTTTCTTTACCGGATTGTTGTAAGAAGCAAATCGACGCCCTCGAACCGCGTCCAAACCTTCGCCATGTGTGCTCAAATCAAGAGTGGAGAAGAGACTGGAGATCAGGCCCAGAAGGTGGATCATGGAGAGTTTACTATCAGGAGTGGGCTGGGAAATGAAAAGAAAAGATTATCTACAATAAGGTGTAACAAGATCTAACATGTAAAATGTCACTAAATATGTCACTGTAAGCTGAGTTGAATCTCTACCGTCTGATTGGCCAGCCTCTCCAAATCTTGGATATGAGGCGAGAGGAGAGAGAGCAGTTTTTCCGGAATCTCCTCATCCGGCATGGCCGAGAGTAAAAACCCCAGAGCCTGCATCAGCCACGTACTCTGAGGGCTCTGTAGTAAAAGAAAAAAAAAACACCTGTGCACATTAATAATTCTCCCCCGACCACAGATATGAATCACACCGCAAATGAGCAGAAGTCTGACCTTGTGGATTCTCTTGACAAGTGCATCCTAAAAAAGGTAGAAAATCACAAAATATACACTTTATTCTTAGTTCTTTTTGTTCTTATTTGGAACTTTATTTGATCACGCTTTATTCGTGAACCTGTGAAGATGCCAGTATGTCATTGGCGTGCGGGTAAAGGTGGTGCCTGCACTCGCGACAGATTCTTTTCAGCGTGGTGACTGCAGGCACGGAGAGGTCGCCATCTGACAGGGCGGGCAGGACGACGCACAGGACAGCGGGCACCATGACTGGGTGATCGGACAACCACTCGGCCAGTGAGCCTTCAAAACATAGAGACTATTTACACAATACATATAAACTTTATAGGATACAAATTCACTGTTTGAGCAATCTGGCGCTTGAAGCTACAATTCCTATAGCATCTTTTTTATATCCTGATCCGTCATACCTAGCGTGAGCATGACCGTCTCCGCGAGCTGAACGCTGTTCACCGAGATAAGAGGGATGAGACCGATCAGACCTGGAATCACGTCTGAGTAGCTCACGTCCACCGTGTCAGCTATGGACTGGAAACCGAACAACAGAGCCTCTATATCCTCCATGTAGAGAGAAAAAAAAAGATAAGATATAATAACGGATAGAACAAAGAATCACTTTTTGACTTATAATAGGATCACCCCTGGTTTAAACCTGTAGCTGTGCCCTATTGAATATGCTTCGATTTTGTTAGAGTTTATCATCAATAAAATGAGATACTGACCTGCCACGAGGACGACTGCGTCGTGTCGGTCAGCAACACTCCGAGTTTGTCGTACAGTTTGCGCAGCAGTTCAGGGCCCAGCAGCTCATACACACACATTAGAGTGTCTGAGATATCGACTCTACAGCATGGAAGACACTATTCACAGCTACTCCATCGCAACATGAGCACAACAATGTCACCAGTACAACATTTAATTCACCTGTAGGTTCTGAATTGTTCCTTGTCATCAGAAGACCACGAGGCGTAGTCGCGCTCATTAGGAAAGCGAGCTTTGTGCAGCAGAACGTCGACCAGCTGGAAGTAAAGGGGTCTGTACAGCTGCAGGTAAAACGTCTGCTTCTCCGTTTCCAGTGACATGATGTCATCCTGAAAGAAAAAGGGAAAACTTTTACAGAAATATAGGTTCATAGACAATATGTAAATTGGTTTAGATAAAGATTTATGGGTCTGAACACTGTTACACAAGTGACTGACATGAGTAACTCTTATTAGAGAACCTTAACATATAAATGCACAGGTCTGCTGAAATCCTTCACTACCTGCAGTGTATACCAGAATGTGAGTGTAAGTGAACTGGAAGTCTCGTCCACTGGGTAGTGGCCAGGAATCGCAGTGCAGGACAGAATCATACTGACCAGAGCCTGAAAACTCTGCCAGTGTCCGATGTGCTCCAACAAAGTTCTTAAAAGAGAGAAGGCATAAGAAAGAAAGACAGTGTTATTAATATTGACATGTTTAGAGAAAATTCCAAGTCCAGGTGCTTGTCATTCATCATCCCAGCACCAGAATTTGTAACTGTATAACTTAAGTCTGAGGAGGTGCAGCCGACCTGCAGTGGGTTTCGGCGAGAGTGACAACGATGCGACAAATTCCATGACAGGTCTCCATGTCTCTCTCTTGCACTGCCTTCTTCAGCTGCTCCCCGAGCTCCAGCACATGAGGCAACGACTTCACCAGGCTGTCTGCAGACCTACCCATCCCAGTTGGATTAGTGTTTAATTCCACACTGATTAAATTCACTTACAGAGAAAAATTTAATGTCTTGTTAAAACGTAAGCCTGCATCCCTCACCTGTGCCAGTCAGGAACCGAGAGGGCACCGACAACGCTCTCTACAGCCGTGTCAAAAAGCTCAGGCACTTTAAGCAGCGCCAGGCTATCCTGCAGCACCCCTTCACTCTGACCCAAATCAACACCTAGAGTGAGCCAGGATGGCAGACAGCGCAGCGCTCGTTCCTTCACGTTGCACACCGAGCTTTCACGCCGCAGCAGCTCCCTCAGCAGGGGACACAACAACTTCCATTCTTGCACCAGGGCAGCCTGAAGCCTGGCACGATTTCCTGATGTGAACTTTCTGCTCTGGAGCTCCTCAGGCAACACAGCGAGCACTTCTAACAATGCCAGGCACCGACCGTCCACCTCGCCCATGCCCTCTCCGCTCTGGAACGCCTGCAGGAGATCGGGCACGGCGCTGGGCCACGAATCAAGGAGCGTCCGGAGGATCAGAGACGCCAGGGCCACACAGAGGCGCGTCAGCACCACCTTGGGTCCGAGGGCGAAGTGGCACACGTGGGTGACGAGCTGAGAGCGGAGAGACTCGCAGAGCTCAGAAGTGAGGTCAAGCCAGTGGCTGGAGATCTTGCTGTGTAGTGTGCTTGCACCAAAGAACTGGATCTCAGGTACCTGTTAGATGGCAAATGAATTCCACTTCAAGTCCGTTTTCTAGAGTTTTTTCATTTAAGTGCTATTCGCCATCATTTGACCATCATTAGTCAAAATATAAGGTGTTAACCATTTGACCACTATAGATATCACATTGCTTAAAGACAGCTGCAAATTCTGACACCATGGTGTCCCCAAGCAACCCTGGACTGCTTAGAGAAATACCAAAACTAAAGGTATTGTAAAGGTCCCATGAACTTCACAGCACAGCAAAATCCTTCCTTTTGTTAGTAAGCTGGGGTCAAAGAACAGGGTCAGCCATGATAAAGCACCCCTGGGGCACTAAGGCCTTGCTCAAGGGCCCAAGAGTGGCAGCTTGGTAATACCAGGGCTTGAGCCCCCAGCCTTCCGATCAGTAACCTAGAGCCTTAAACACTGAGCTACAACCTCCCCTTGATTGTACCACACTGTTTAGTAATTCTGACTGTTGTACCTGACCTTGTCTGGGGACAGCAGTGCCCAGCAGAACTGCCATGCCTGCGGGGACGCTTGGGCCTGCGCCAGCCACTTTTGGGCCACGTTCTTCTGCACCATGTCCGGATCATAGTACAGCTGCTGAAGAGCCTGTAGGAGATCAAATTAAATAATGTCAAGAGATGCAGGAGACACGACCTCCTTCTTAAAACTTCCAAACTAGTACAAGATCAACACAAACTGACCAATCATTAGTGCTGTATGACAAAAAAAAATTAGGCCTGAATTCTTCATATTTTGGTGAATCTCCAGCTCTGAGTGCCAACAGCAGTCACACAACACATGCTGGAGTTTATTATTAGTATCACACAGCTTTACTCGGCTATCAGGTTACTTTTCTATGTCCTACGTCTCCTATAATGACCTCAGCTGTACACATTTCATAGCGTGCACTTGATTAGATTTGATATACCATTTATATCTGTAAAACAGGCAGGGTTTTCAAATGATACATATAATTTTATAATTCTTAGGCAACTTCTAAGAACAATTTAAACAATAAAAAAGGACAAAGAAGTAGCTTTTTAAAAAGAAGTCATGAATTACAGATTTATCAGGAGGGTTAAAGCAGAGACATTTGCCATTTTCAACTGAATAATTGATATCTCCTACCCTCTCCACTGCCTCCACAGTGAACTCAGTCGGTTCTGAGGAAGAGGACATTATCGCCGGTTCTATCGTGTACCAAAATGTCCTTAAAAAACGATATATATCACTGTCTAAACCTCTCACATAGTGCGTTCCTCGACTGATTTAAGACACAAAAGCGACTACAGAGGGTCTTACACACTGCCTGTATCCAGTCTTACTGAATAGTCTCAGCGTTCCACAATGTGGGGGTGTGTTCCAAATCATGCCTAGTGCACTACTCATGCCCTACACTGTCTGAGAACTCACTTTAACCCAGATTCATCAAACACTATAAGAGCAGTAGCTCATTTAATTTTTTATGCATTTTGCATAGGGTTGTGTGCCCCTGACCATTACAACCTCCTATTCCAGGTTTAACTACCCTTACCTCTTTTTAGGAAAGTCTTGGGGATTTGTATCTGGTCACAAAAGTGTTAATGAGGTCAGGAATTTTTGTCCAGTTCCAGTTCCATCCCAAAGGTGTTCAGTGGAGTTGAGTAGATCAGAGTTCTGCGCAGGACACACCACTGGATGAACTTATTTGGATTGATTTATACATTGAAAAGTTTTATTCCTAATCTCTTTAATGTTGCAAAGATGCTTTGAGACAATATCCATGGTTAAAAGTGCTATAGAAATAAAATTGAATTGCATTTACCGACGCCTGAATCCAGAGCGACTTACAATTATATCATTCATAATGGCTAAGCTGTTGAGGGTAAATGGCCTCGCTCAAGTCCCCAGCTTTGGCATCTTAGTGCTGGTGGGACCTTCTGATCAGATGTCCAACCTCTTAACCACAGAGCTACCCCTTAATGGATTGATGACTTTTGGCCGTATAGTTTACTATTCACAAAATCGTAAAAAAAAGCTATCCAGCTATAATACTGCTTGCCAGCATTGCATTGTAGAAATTGCCCAGAGAGAGCCAGCTAACAAGAGAGAGAAAGAGAGAAAGAGAGAGAGAGAGAGAGAGAGAGAGAGAGAGAGAGAGAGAGAGAGAGAGTGGTGTGTGCGCCTATAAGTCGATGTCAGACTCACCCTGGAGCTCTCCAAACACACACACACACACACACACACTCTCTCTTTCTCTCTCACACACACCCCTTCATTCCGACACACACGTGGGTGTTTGGTCTGACATCTGAGAGCCGTGCAGCGGCACTACAGATCCGCGCATTATTTGGCTCGTGTTTGTGTCTCTGTGTGTGTGTTTCAAGTGAAGTGAGAAAACTGCACACAGGAGCATAGCAATTTTCTCAAGATGACGATCCAAGAAGTGTGACTGCGGAGAGAATATCGGAGAAGATCTGGACAAAACAAATCCATCTGGATTGTTGTGAATTATGGATGCGCTCGTGTGGGGGCTCGTGTGGAGCGTGGCGATCCTGACACACACACCGAGTCTTAAAGGTTAGAGCTTTCACACTATTATTATTACTATGTTATTATTATATTATTATGCATTATTAATATGTTATTACTGTTGATTAGTAGATGCTCAGGAAATGAAACGTTCAAGGAATATTTTCTGTATTAGAAACTTCATTAAACTCCTCTTTAAACCAGATAATATCAGTGATGTGTGACAAGGAATGAAAATGAAGACAAACCTCTCCCCAGTAAATAGGCAAGGTTTTTCTATATGTCTATATACAACCCATCTATTTCTATCTGTCTCTAAATCCCTGTCTGTCTTTTCATTTAACTGTCTGTCTCTCTGATTTGTTTTTTTACGCCTCACATTAGAAGCTTGAGAAATTCACTTCCAGAACTGTTAATGAGCTCCTTGAAGTGCGAACTTCAACCTGCCACCTCGATTAAAAAAAAAACCAAAACCACATGCTTCGAGTTTTTCAGTAATAATGAGCACAGCCTAGCACTGAATATTTATCAAGTCTGGTCTACACATTTTTTTTATTGGGTGAGCCGCGTTGTGTTGGCTCCAGGATTATCAACATTTTTCATTTCCATCGCTTTTATACTCAATTTTTGTTCTTTTTTTTTTTTTAGCTGTCAATCTTGCAAAGATTTTTACATAGCCTTGTCACCTATCCTTACTGGGGGCGCCAATAATTCTGGATTGTACAGTATTCCTGTTTTAACCAACACCTGGTTTGTCGGTTCCTCCACACTTCTGTCACGGTTAAAGGTCACAGCTTTGTACTGACACAGCCAAAGCCCCCTACTCGTACAGGTTCTCATTCACCCTGTATTTTTTCGTTGTTCCCTCTCAAGTCCTCTGCAATCAGTTCCTACCTCAACCAGTGCTTCTTTAACTGAAGCCATTGACCTGTTTGTAACCTCGAAGATCACCGACCCCAAAAACACCCTTAGGTGGACCTCGCTCGTCTTCCACCTTCACCGCAACATTTCAGAAGACCTACCACAGATAGAAACAGGAGTGATAAATAGAACCATGATGACAATGACAAGAACCTTCTCAGGTAGTGCTGAACCAGTCCAATTTGATTGGGCATGAAAGTTCTGAAAATAGCCCCTCTGGAGCATAGTTTAATCCAATTTCAGGCTGGTTTAAATCCATGACGCGGAAGCCAGCGGTGATACTGGTAAGGAAAAGCTTTGTGAGGCAATAAGATCAGGATTGTCTTAGGATTAATCATGCAGCAGCAGATGGTGAGAAGGTGAGAAGAGCTCATCATCAGATCTTTATTAGCGATATAAACATTACGGAATGGGAACCCAAAAAGTCATTTGTTTTATCGTTACTAGAGAAACATCCTTCATGTTTCATTTCGAAAAAAAATACACGTAAATAGATGGAAGTACTGGTAATTCATATGAGCGCTCAGGCTAAGCGATATCTCAGGTTTGTAAATGCCGCAGGTTGGAAACAGGGCTATAATTAGCACCTATAAATGCATCTCACTCTTGGTTTCGAGTCAAAGTGATGTAAGAGGGTCTCGTCTTTCAACACATGACGATGCGCTGAACTGATCTTGCTTTGCAGAATCACACATATCTAACAGGGAACTGGTTCCATTTTTGCTAGGTGCATCTACCGACTCCTCTCCTACCTTAACCTCCATTCTTACTGTAAATCATGTGATCAACACCAAACCGAACACAGACTCTACCGCCATCATTCAGCCGCCAGAAAGCGTCACATCAACGAATGCAACACAAGGTACCATTCTTTCAATCATGAAAAGTCTTCTTTACTTTCCGACCAAGTTATTCTTGATATATATGCTAATTCCTTTGCGGAAATCTGTTCTTCTTTTCTCCTTTGTATGGTTCTTCAGATTTCACTGAATCCCCTATTCTATTGAGGAGCACCACCATTACACCAGGATCATCCAATCCTTTGTCTACAAATATCAGTGAAGAACATCAAAACTCTGCTTTATCCACCACCTCAGAGACGACCCTAGCAGTGTCTTTAATCCCACCTTCTCTTCCAGCTTCTACTCTCAAAGACTTAATCACCGGATCTACCTCTTTGGAGAAAGAGAATCAGGCTAGACCATCAGAACTAGATGTAGGAGATGAAGGTACTCTTTTTTTGAGTTGTTGTCGACTTTTCCCTTTTGTTTATACGCATCCCCTCATTTGCATATTGTTTGTATTTCCACCCATTCAGATTTAGACCGTGTGCCTACTCCATCTCCTCTGGATCCTTTGCTTGCCGGCCTGATCTCCATCTTTATCATCAGCACCGCTATGCTCTCCATCATGCTCTTCCTCAAATTTCGCCAACAAAGCGGCCATCCTGAATTCCACAGGCTGCAAGACGTTCCCATGGTGAGCCTCCATTACAAATTTAACACAATAGTAGAAATTGGCGAAAATCTTTTGGTAAATTTTGCAGGTATAAAAACCTATAAAAAAAAAGATCCATCCTGGTGCCAGTTTAGTACATTGTTATATCTTGAGGGTAGGGGGTCATACCAAGTCAGGCTTGTGGCTGGATTATTTGATAAGTATCTTCAGATAGTACGTGCCAAATCAGTGTTTAGCTTCTGCTTTTCTTTTTAAAATCTGACACCAGAAACGACAGAAAGAGGAGAACCCGGCAAGATTGAAAATTCAATTAAAACCTTTTAATTCTTTCCTACAGGATGATCTCTTGGAGGATACGCCTTTGTCAAGACATTCATACTAATGAAACTCCTCGGGGTTCCTCAGACCAAATCGTGGAAACTGCTTATGGAGAAATACCATGGGAACCAAACCATCTAGAGTTGTGTGGGATGAAGATTGTTGGGGTTTTATTTTAAACAAGGTCTCATTTTTTGGAAAGTCCAGCAAGCTGACTGATATCATATCATATGTTGGACGGACGATGAACAAACCGTTGCTGACTGACTTTCTAGTCTTGAAAATTGTAGTTCTTTGTGAAGTTCTTGCTATGGCTAGATAGGGAAGATGTAGTTCTGCTTTTGATGCTTAAAATAAGTCAGTTTTCATGTAGTGATACCTATTAAATAATAAGGTGACCAGTGCACTGTTGGATCTGATGCACAAGGATCATGTCGGCTTCACCGGTGTCCTGAGGGCAGTGTCCTTGGTAAAATCTTTACCAAGCAAGATCTTGAACACCTAGTGAACAACTTTTGGGATGAATTGAAACACTGGCTGTACCCCAGGCCTCCTCTCGTCACCTCAACTCACTTTACTTACACCCTTGTGGATGAATGAAATCTTAAAATCTCTATGCTAAATTCTAGTGGAACTTCTGCCCAGAAGAGTGGAGGTTATTGTAGCAACAAGTGGGGATTAATATGGATTTGGATGTTTAAGAGGCACAATCACATCTTGTCCATACACTGCAGGTCATTTTAGATTTTTAAACAAGGTAGGAATCTTAGACAATAATCATAACAACTCAATAGTGAAGCCTTCGATGTGCAAAAGTGAAACTTTTTTGAAGTAATATTAAATTGAATATCAAATGTAGACGTCCCAGTATGAATAATGAAACTGTTAACGTAATGTGAAAGTTTTTCTGTGCCAAATATATTTATAATTCCATTGTATTGTATTTATCATTGGCGAATGCGTGCAAAAAAACAAGGTTATAGTGGGGTTCATATTTTTGTTCCTATATATATAATAGCATTTGTGTACTTCTGTTTGTTACTTGTAAATAAAAGGAATTGAAGGAGCATCTAAAGACCCACGTGTATATCGTTTATAGACGTGTTTTTCCCCATTATGTGGTAAAAAATCAGAACCTTGTGTCTTTTAAATGTACAGTAGAAAATGTCAGTCTGATGGAACTTTTACTGGTATCAATTAGTGTTTATAAATAATTTCTCCATTTCAAAACAAATGTTTTTAAATCAATAACAAACACGGTAAATATTCCACGAACGCTAGAACCTTTTTTTTTTTAATATGGGCATTTAACACGAAGTAATAAAATACGTATTAATAAAACACGTGAAGATGAAACGTTAAAAGGAACGCAAGCAGAGCGCTGCACAAACCTCTTGTGTAGCATCTGACACGCGATTAAAACCGTTTTCTTATGCAATGTGACTCAGTAATTAAGCAGAACCTCCATGCCTGAATCAAATAAATCAAAGTAAGTAAATAAACACAATTTCTTCATTACGAAAAGCGTCTTCTGTATAAAACGGATAAAATGTAAACGTGTTTAAAACCTCGATCCGATTCTTCGTGAAACTCCAACAGTCTGCGTTTCAAATCGTTTTAAAACATGAAAAAATTGCAAATAGGCACGTGACCATGCGGGACGTCTCTCCTTCAGACGGGACGGCGCTGTATGGCGGAGATGATGATGTCGCCATACGGCTCGTCCTGTCGCACCTTCACCTCTTTCTTGTCGATTCGCTCTGATAAAACACACAAGTTCGATCGAAATTAATCGTATTCTATAACTGTTTTTAGAAAGAGAGCGAGAGAGACAGACAAAGAGAGTGTCGGTCAGAAAGGCAGAGGGAGAGACAGAGGGATAGAGGGAGAGACAGAGGAATAGAGGGAGAGAAAGGGACGGTATGTACAGTTGTGTAGTGTTGTATTTTACCAAGCAGCCTCCAGAATGCCTGAGCGATGGCTCTGCGTTTGACTCTAGGGGGCAGTAGGGAGTGAAATGTCACTTCATCAGCACCCGTAGCCGTTATTCTCCTGTTAGAACACAAGACTGTGGAATGAGAATCATACGCCTGGCGTCTCATTGTTCTCATACATGTAAATTAAAAAGCTAACAAATGAAATATTTGTTCTCGTTCATCACAGAGACACGGATAATATTTTTTAACAAACTACTGGCTCTAAAACTGAAACAACGAGCCCACAGTAAACATGGTACACGTTACTCGAGAGGGTCGATGTCTATGGTGACCTCCTCCAATTCAGGCACCCTCTCCTCCGGAATATCCTCCAAACCGCCTACTGAGACAAGAACCGGAGACCTGCGCACATAAAAACAAAACGCACCAAATCAACCTGGATCTTCAGTAAAACGTCTGCATTTAGGGGAGAAGTGCAAATGCGCTACGTGGTCCACGTTACAGTCTCCCGCCTTCTTACCGTCGAGTCTCAGGAGTCTCCAGGGGTGAGATTTCTCTATCTGTTACCTCCATCACCAGAGAAGAAACTGGAAATAGCGATATGTCTGTGAACATCATAACGTTGAACTAAAATCAAAAGTTCTCGGTAATGAGCGAGTGCCGGTGTCTGACCTGGAGTATCGTAGCGTGAGACGCCGGACTCCACGATCTCTGTGGGCATCTGCACGATTAAACAGAGGGAAAACATTTTCTGTCTATGTTTTTTCCAGTTAAACAAACATAAACTACTGACTGAAATACTGAAAATAACACAAGATACTGACTGTCATACTAAACCTAACACTAACCACTGATACAACTGACTGCAATAATAAAAATATCAAACTATTTAATACTAAATAAGAAAATACACTTCTGACTGTTATATAGGAAATAACACAAACTACTGACCGTAATACTGGAAATAACACAAACTACTGACTGTAATACTGGAAATAACACAAACTACCGACTGTAATAATGTAAATAACACAAACTACCGACTGTAATACTGGAAATAACACAAACTACTGACCGTAATACTGGAAATAACACAAACTACTGACCGTAATACTGGAAATAACACAAACTACCGACTGTAATACTGGAAATAACACAAACTACCGACTGTAATACTGGAAATAACACAAACTACTGACTGTAATACTGGAAATAACACAAACTACTGACTGTAATACTGGAAATAACACAAACTACTGATTGTAATACTGGAAATAACACAAACTACTGATTGTAATACTGAAAATAGCACAAACTACTGACTGTAATACTGGAAATAACACAAACTACTGATTGTAATACTGGAAATAACACAAACTACTGACTGTAATACTGGAAATAACAAACTACTGACTGTTATACTGGTAATAACACAAACTACTGACTGTTAAACTGGAAATAACACAAACTACTGACTGTAATACTGGAAATAACACAAACTACTGATTGTTGCTTTAAAAATCACCAAAACTACTGACTAACTCGAGGCTGTTTTGGATTTTTATATCCGTACAGAATGTATGATTTAATCTTGTATAATAACATCGATGAGGAAACAGAAACAGCACTTTTTGCTAATAGTCTCCAGACCTTTGGAAACACCCCTCCCTTTCTAAACTCCCTGACCTCTCTGAGCTCTCCCTCTTCCTGCTCCTCTCGTCCTCTCTCCCTCTCTCGTACAGTCTCCAGATCCTCCTCTTCAGGTTCCCTGCGACGTCTTGAAGGAGGGATGTGAGGAATGATGGCACCCTGATTCCACAACTCCCGAATCTCAGCTGGAAGGTCTGTGTTTGGAGGACAAAAACATATATAACCCTGCTTACAGTAGTTCTGACAGTAAAACCTACAAGAAAAAATTACTTACAAGGTACTAAAGTAAAAGTACTGCTTTACTGCTAAGTAAAAGTACTGACAAAAAAATTAACTAATGTCAGCCAGAAACATAACGTATATCCAGTGTACTGACAAATAAAATAAAATAAAAAAACCCGGAAAAACTACTGACAGTGAAACTGAAAAACTGACAGTAAAACTGGAACATCAGAAACTACTGACACTGAGGTTGAAAATAATACTGTAGTAACTGTAGTAACTTGACGATTTCATGTCGGTAGTTTTACGGTTGTTCAGTATGTGAGACAGATGCTAAAGCTAAATAGTTACTCACTCATGCACGGGTTACTGAGGAGACCTTTTGCATTGCTCACTCGAAAAGGTGCTCTGATCAGAACGTCCTCCTGTGAGGGAAATCACGTTTTCATGGAGTATCGTATCAGAAGGTAATCATGGACATCAAAACGTGATTTCTGCCAATTTACCAGGAGCCTGGTTTCAATGCTTGGATCATCAATCTGAGCTTGCAGTGCTTCCTGGGATATTTGTATTTCCTCATCCATAAAGACCAGCTGCCTTTTCCTCCTTCTTTGTCCCACTGCAGGGGCCTCTGGGACTGGGACGAGCTGGGACAAGGAGGAATCACTGACAGTGAACCCACACATAACTACTGGGACAGGAAAGCTGTAGGTTTCCCTAAAACATCTAACAGGACGTTTATAATAAAACTACTGATAAATCTAAATATGAAATTCAAATGATTGACGATGGAGCTTAATAGCAGAACTACCGAAAGTTGACCTAAAAAACGACTGACTAAAATAAAAAAAGACAGTAGAGTTACAAATAACCGTAAACTACTGACAATTAGGGCACTAATAACCAAAAACTACTGACAGTGAAGCTACTTATAGCTGATAATAAATCTACTAATAACACTAAAACTACAGACAGTAAAATTAAAAACAACTTAAAACTGCTAACAATTAAGCTAAAATAACCTAAAACTACATATAGTGAAACTCAAACAACCTGAACCAACAGACAGTGAAGCGGCAGATAACCCTAAAACTACAGACACTAAAGTTTAAAATAACATAAAACTACTTATAGTGATGCTACAAATAGGCTGAAAACTACAGACAGTCAAGCTAAAATAACCTAAAACTACTGACTGTGAAGCTATAAATCGCCCAAGAACTACTGACAGCACATCTAAAAATAACCTACAACTACTGACAGTGAAAATACAAATAACAGTAAAACCACTAATAGTGAAACTCACAATAATACAAACTACCGACAGTGAAACTTAACCCCCCCACACACACACACACACAAAAAGTAAAGACAGGTAAAACAAAAATTTAACAAATTAAAAAAACACTAAAACTACCAACAGTAAACCCCAAAACAACCCCCACCCCCACAAAACTACTGACAGTGAAGCTACACCAAACTTTAAACTACTGACAGTGTAAATAAAAATCTGAAACCACTGACTGTACAACTACTTACAAGACTAAAACTACTGAAAATAAAATGAATACTAATAAAAGTGTGGAATTCGAAAGGCAAACTACTGAGTACTGTAATTTAATAAAACAATAAGACGGACACTACTGAAAATGAAACTGAAAACATTGAGGAACCTTCTGACTTCAGTGAGGTTTTAGCTTCTAAGAATATAAAATTCCTAATGGAGAAAAATCAGTATTTTCCCAACCTCCTGAAGGCGAGGACTCTCTCTCCGGTGTTCCCTTCTGTCTGGACTCGGTGGGGACGGTGGAATAGGGATTGGCTCCGGGGTCCTCTCTCTCTGGGCTGGCTCGGGCATCACAGGAGGCAGCTCCATCTCCTCGAGCACAGACACGATGTCTCTGCTTGGCACTTCGGTGGTCCTGAGTGTGGATGAAGAAAAAATAATCACATTTTCCAAACGAAAAAAAGGACTTTCGGTCCAGATGTCTTCCTCTGTCTGATGTGGACATACGGCTCCATGAGGAGGGTCGACCCCGTCAGATCCCTCGTCCTCTCTATCTCTGCTGCTTCTCGCTCTCGCTCTCGCTCTCTCTCTTCAACTTCTTCTCCTTCTCTTTCCCTCTCTCTTTCTCTTCTCTCCCTCTGCCTTGCCTGTTCTGCCTCACGTTCTCTTTCGTCCTCACCTGGGGGAAAAAAACCTGCCCTGACCTCCACCTGACCTCTACACTCCATTATACCTTCAACTTTTATTCATTCTCACCCTCGGGGAAATGATCCGGTTGCTCCAGCAGCATTTCGATCATGTCAATCTCCTGTAGCTCCGCCCCTTCGAACTGCAACCACAGCATGGAAAAAAAATTTAATCAACTATAGATTTCACTATAGCAAGTTGCCATGGCAACACTAATCATCGGCACCTCAGGCTCGTGCAGGATAACGGGCTCCTGCTCGGCCATCGTGATCGACTCCTGACTCGCTGTGATGCCTGAAAAAAAAGGGAAGGAAAAATAAAACAGAGAAGAAAAAAAATACAGAACAGGAAGTTCTGTCATCACAGCTTGAGATGTTCGTGCTCACCTTCCAAAGGTGGAGACAGCCGACTCTCTGGAGAAACCACGCCCATTTCCTGAGCCAGCTGTCAATCAAGAGATAGATAGAAAGATAGATAGATAGATAGATAGATAGATAGATAGATAGATAGATAGATAGATAGATAGATAGACAGATGGACAGATGTTCACCTGCATGAGGCTACTTGGACTGGGCATACCAAACTCCATTGACCCGAAGAACGGATCCCTCGCTCCCTCCGTCTCCGTCAGTAAAGCGAGAGCATCTGGAAGTGTTTGAGTTTGTCTGAAACAAAGGAACGTAATATCTCCATAACATCTCCATCTCACATGGAAAATACTGGAAGTAAGGAAGGATGGAAAGTATGAAAAAAAGGAAGAAGAAAGTTAGAAGAAAAGAAAGAACTAATGAACGAAAGAACGAATAAAAGAAAGAGCATGAAACGAAAATTAAGAAAGAAAAGTGCTATTTGCCCTCTTCTGCATGCACAAGCTCATGGACTCCCGTGATTGGCTAATGCCACTGTGATTGACAGAACAGAGAGCGCACATGCCCCTCCCACCCCAAGAGCACAGCTGACGGCTGTGGATGTCCGGATGACACGAGCCGAACGGAAGAGCGTTTATAAGCGTATCATTTACAGATGAGTGCAACCTCTGACCTGATGTCCTCAGGCAGCATGTCGATCTGCACCTGCACATGGTAACGGTGCAGTCGGTCGATGGCCCCCTGGATCTCCTCTGCGGAAGAAATATGTTGTGAGACTAAGAGCCTGAGCTTCATCCATGTAAAGAAAGAAAACACATAAAGGCTATAGTGTATGGTGTAGATTTGTTGCCCCACACACACACACACACACACACACACACACACCCAGGAGCAGCTGGCACTGGTGGTGGAAGACGAGCACGATGCCGTACTGCAGCTGGGAGGAGAGGTAGAGGGAGAAGCGAGGGCGAGGCAGACCCGCAGCCAGAGGAGGCACTCGCACCAACACATAGTTCATGATGTCAGTGCTGCAGGGTTACGACACATAAAAAAACACAATCCAGAATCCCTCAGCGCTGTGAGATTAACTAGTCAGGTGTTTATATATAGACCTGAATTTTTCAGCCACATGTGCTTCTTTTACAAACCTTCATCAGACTTTACTAACACCCTGGTGGATGAATATCTTCCCATATGAGTGGAGGAGGTTATAATTAAAAGCAAATGGGGACTAAATGTGGTTTGGGATGTTTTTACAAACGAAGGGCGTGTCAATCTTATGCTCAGGTGTCCACAAACTTTTGGCCTGTACCCAAAAATACTCACCATGTGCTCTGAACGTTCACCTTGAGCAGATCACGCCGGTTCATCTTTCTGGCCTTTGTAGCCGCCAGCCTGAGGAGAATTTCACACGCACACACATACACACACACACGCACACACACACACACACACACACACACACACACACATTCACTCTGTATCAGGAGGCGTCATCCTATTAGACTCGTTTAGCTGGTTATTGCGCCCTCTGCCGGTTATGTAGGTTATTGACGCACAAATAATTAAATAATATTGACGCAAAAATAATTAATTAATATTATTTTCTCTTTTTAAAAAGCATGACGGAGATTAAAAAAACCTACAATTTACCTTTGATATTCAAGTTGATATTTCCATTTTAATACATACTCAAATTATTCATCTTTATTTTTAATTATTGTAAAAACTCACCATATTGTGGCAAAACATCCAGTTCTGTGATTAAGCACATTTGGGTAATAAAACATTATTTCGAACTTAATTTAATGCCAGCTTTGATCAAAAATAATGGCTAAAAACAAAGCCTCGCTCGACCCTATCGCCAATGAACTCAAACTTTAAATGAGTTGGACAAGTTACGCGAAACGCGTCTCTTTTACACATTAAGTGCACTAAAAAGGGCGCTTGTGCTCGTTGCTTTATATTCTGTTATACTGCACTTATGTAGGGAAGACCGCACTATTTGGAACGCGGCTACCGATTATGAACTCTCTCCAATCCTTCGGGACGGACAGATCATCCAGCCAATCGTCGACGCCATCCTTCGGAACGCGACAGATGATTGGTCTAGTCTGGTTGCCATAGCGATATTGCCATGGCGCCGCATCTTCTAGGTCTATATAGTAGACAAATATAGATAGTGTCCGAAACGCCTCCCTATTCCCTTTAAAGTGCACCCTAGATCAAGGGTACTTGATGTGTACGGTGTTTGGACACTACCTATTACACAACTTTAATTAATATATTAAATATACAAAGATTGTACATTATTAGTTTCCCCTACAAAATAATGATTTGCTTATTACATTCTGATAAATGTGTAATAATGCATGCATAGTGTTTATATACACTATGATTTGTGCACCAGTCACCATCTCATCTACATGTGCTAACTAGTGGCCTTAAACCTGGAACCAGACAGTTATACAGAATGTATATAGAAAATAAGGGACCTAAACCTTTTCCAGAATTACATTCAATCTGGAATAAGATGTTCAACTGTCACCTCTTCCCTCAGCCTGGCTTCCACTTCTCTTTCCCATAACTTCATGGTGTGACTGATCAACTTTATTCCCCTGTAGTTACTGCAGGTCTGCACATCTCCCTTATTCCTAAAGATCAGTACCAGCAAACACCTTCTCCATTCCTCAGGCATCTTCTCACCTTCCAAAATCTTTAATCAACTTGATTCAAAACTCAACTGCATCTCTCCTAAACATCTCCATGCTTCCATGGACATCTGGTCCATTCGACTTTTCACTCTTCATCCTCCTAATTTCTTGCCCACTTGCTCCTTACTAATCCTATCCACTTCCTGCTTCACCCCATCCAACCTTCTCTCTCTCTCTCTCTCTCTCTCTCTCTCTCTCTCCCTCTCTCTCTCTTTCTCTTTTTTCTCTCTCTCTCTCTCTCTCTCTCTCTCTCTCTCTCTCTTTTCTCTCTCATTTTTCTCATTCATTAGCTTCTCAGAATACTCCCTCCATCTTCTTGTTCTCCTTATTTATCTGGTATTGTCTTGTATATAATGTTTCTATAAGATTAATGTATAGTGTTATATTTTATGTCTGTATTGTTGAGAGTCACCAACAGCTGGAACCAAATTTCTTGTGTGTCAACAAACTTCTATTCTATTTCATTCTATTCTATTCTATTCTATTCTAGACTATTCTATTCTATTCACAATTCAAGCACACAGTACGTTTCGTTTAAACCCCGCGCCCTTCCGCACTCACGTGACCCTCTTGACTTTCCGTACTTTACGGCGGCCATTTTTTTTCTCTCTCTCTCTCTCTCTCTCATTTTTCCTCATTCATTAGCTTCTCAGAATACTCCCTCCATCTTCTCGTTCTCCTTATTTATCTGGTATTGTCTTGTATATAATGTTTCTATAAGATTAATGTATAGTGTTGTTATTTATGTCTGTATTGTTGAGAGTCACCAACAGCTGGAACCAAATTTCTTGTGTGTCAACAAACTTCTATTCTATTTCATTCTATTCTATTCTATTCTATTCTAGACTATTCTATTCTATTCACAATTCAAGCACACAGTACGTTTCGTTTAAACCCCGCGCCCTTCCGCACTCACGTGACCCTCTTGACTTTCCGTACTTTACGGCGGCCATTTTTTTTATTCTACATAACGGAAAGCGCTCGGTTCAGTCCGCTGTTTCTTCGGCGGTTTTTTTGGTCGAGAATCCGCCACAATGTCCGGAGCAGCCAACGTGAACGCCATGAAAAAAGTGGTGCAGCAGCTGCGCTTCGAGGCGAACATCAACAGGGTGAAGGTGTGAAAGTTTGCTCGGTTCTCGGTGCTTGGATTCTAAGTTAGCGAAATGCTAACTCGCCCAGCCGGATAAGGGCGTAGGCCTGGGGTGTATCAAAGCGCGTCTAATCGCGGGGTCTGGATTTACTTTAAACATTTATTCTTATCAAAATCCGATTATAGTCAATTAATCCGAGCACATCGTCTCAATGCTAAGATTATAAACGATCTTATCTTTGTAGCCAAGAAGCAAAACTGTTAGCCGAGCTAGCCTTACGAGAGTTTCGGTTCAATAGATAACGCTGTTTAGCTTCCATAGCGCGAGCCTTGATTAGTTTATATATAAAAAAAAAACAAGAACTAACATTTAAAAACATTAATGTAGTATTAACCCCACCGGAAGTGACGTGTGTTAAAGGGCGCTGGTTTGAACACGAATGGACTCTGATTTCCGGTTTCCTTTCTGCCTTGGCTGCTTTTGTTTCTACAACAGCAGTGTTTTATTCCTCTTACACTACAGCAGGGTGTAGGTGCTATCAATACAAAAAACTGCCTTTAAACTGTAAATAACTGTATTGTTGTTAGTATTTCCTGTTTGTGTTGTGGCAGCTGTAAACAACAGACGTGTCCTCAGCAGCTTTATTTGACTTTCTTTCCTTCCTTGAAATCGATCGAAAAACACTGGAGACTCCTTCCCTGAATATAAACTGGATTAGCCGGTGTTTATAAAATAATCATTGACCGATCGGTACTGAGAAATTGGTGTCACGGAGTTGTAATGCTGTAGGTCTTCTTCGTTTTGTTCCTTGTGCTGCAGGTGTCTCAGGCGGCGGCGGAGCTCCAGCAGTTCTGCATGCAGAACGCTCCCCAGGATCCGCTGCTCACCGGCGTGTCCTCCAGCACCAACCCATTTAGGACGCAAAAGCTCTGCTCTTTTGTCTGACGCTTCCTGTCGACTGGTCAGAAACACTTTTGTTTATTAAAAAATCTATAAAAAAAAAAAAGTTACCCTTTGAATCAGTGGTCCAGGAGCCATAATAAAGACAGACGCAGGGTAGAATCACCTGGTTCAGATTAAAACCTGTTCTGTTTATATTTGACATGACAACATCATGGACCAAATATCAAGAAGTGGTAAAAAATGTCTAAATTTCACCTCAATCTTTAAAAAAAATTATTAATTTTTTTTTTTTTTGTATATAAAATTGAGAATATACCTGAAATATAATCATGGGGGTTTCTACAAATTCTGCACTTAGTACGTTTTCATTAAGGTTTGAGCTCCTTAGTAGGAGATCTTTGACTCGCTTCCTATTTGAACATGTGCCACTGCATCCAAAGACAATTGTGTGCCTTCCAAATGGTGCAATTGTGTTCATATAGTTTATATTTGTCTGTTTCAGGTCTCGTTTCCTGTGGTGTTTTTCGATTCCAAGAATCCGATTCTGCCGTAGCCTACAAAATAAAACAGCCAACTGCCCTGTAAACGTGTTCTCATACACACGCAGGGCATCAAATCATCAAATAAGTTCCCTCACACTGGATGCTCCAAGTTTTTGGAGCACAAACTCTGAACCCCACATTACTATTGAATTGGTGTAAAATGTTTTTTTTTTTTTTTTTTTAATAAACTCGTGACCACTGATTGTGTCATACGTGATCGCATGTGGATCACAAACCAATAAAATTCTCTCAAAGTCTCACAGCCACAGTCAAAAGACTTTTCTATTTCTTGTGGCAGAGCAGCAGCTGTTCTAATTTATTGTGCCTTTGTTTTTTAAACCGTGTGTTCATTTTCTATGCCTTTGCCTTTGGCCTTTTTTTGTACTAAATAAACCAGTGATTTATACACAATGTCGCATTGAAGTGTTTTGATTCGGAGGTGGGGGGGGGTCACGCGGAACATCACCACAATGTTCAGTTTGTTTTCCACATTCTAGAAGATCAGGAATTCGTCTTAAAATCCGTGAATTGAATGGGTTGAATGTGTTCTTGAAAAATAATCTGGTCAGAATAAACCAGGTAATGTGGTTAAAACTAATCTGATAAAAGTTACTGGCAAGTGAATCTGATACTTAGTCCAAAGTGATCAAATAATCTGGCTGGAATAAACCTGATCAGATAAATCTGATCCTCTGGAGTAAATCCAATCCTCTAGGAAGGACTGATCAGATACTCTGATAATCTTGGTGAAATAAATTGGGTCCAAAAAAATCAGATAATCCTTTAGGAATAAATTATACACTCTGGTCTTTATTAATTTAATAATTTGGTTGGAATGATTGGATATTTGGTCAGAATATGTTTGATATCTTGTGTTTAAAATGGCTGCATCATTGACCAAGTGCTGTGATTATATCTTTATATGCATTATATACAAAAATAGGATTTTTTAAAAATGTTTTTAATGTTAATTGAAAACACTTTTTTTTAACAATCAAATTTGAAAGAGTTGAAAAAATACAGTGAGCACTGAAAGAAAAGAAAGAAAAAAAAAAAAACCTGAACATTCAGCTTGAAACTGAAACTTGGACCTTGGCCTTTGATCAGTACACCGTTCACATGATTCATGTAGATATTCGTTGGTTTACATAAATAAATAAATAAATAGAAGTCATATGAAATTCAAGAAATTCACTCATCGGGTGAAAATTAACGCTCCACTGAATGTGAAGAACTGAATGATGAAGAACATTTGGAAAACATTTTTACAGTTTTGTATGAAAGAAGTTGTACGATTGTGAAGTAAAATAAAAGTAAAATAAAAAACAGATCACATGATTCACAATAAGTACATTTTCATGAATTAATTATCTTCAATAAACATTTTTTAATGGTCACAGGTTCTGTATATTTTAATGATCTATACCAAGTTCTGGATCACAGAACCACGACTGGTTCAACTGTTACTTCCTCACTGACTTCTTTAAATACTTCACCGTCTCTTTAATGTTGTTGTCGGAGGTGGTCTTCACCAGGTGCGCCAGCCTCCTGAACCCTTCCGGAATTCCAGCGCCGGTCTTCCCTGAACACGGCTGAACGAACCAGTCCCTGTCGCTGAAGATCTTCCTCAGGTTAAATGCCTCCGTAAGTTCTGCTGCAGTCAAGGCTCCTTCTCTATCCTGCTTGTTAGCCAGAATGACCACAGGACGTCCTCGGAGGTGCTCGTTCTTCAGCACACGATCCAGTTCTCGCCTTGCCTCGTCCAAACGCCTCCGGTCCCCACAGTCGACAGCGAACAGGATCCCGGCTGTGTCTTCGTAGTAACTTTTCCAGTACTTTCTCATCTTTTCCTGTCCTCCGATGTCCCATACAGTTAGAGTGATCTTCTTTCTGTTCTGCTTCGCTTCCATCATTTCCACGTTGAAGCCGATGGTCGGGACAGTCTGAAAGAACTCGTCGTACTTGAGTTTAAAGAGGAGCGTAGATTTCCCGGCTCCATCCAGGCCCAGGAGGAGAATGCGAGCATCGGGGAACTTCGATCCTTTTAGGCCCATGTGCAGGAACTCAAGCTTGCTGCCTTGTTTAAACAAAGTGTTGATTTTTCCTCCTCACTGGTTGATTTATTACCCATGTCCTAGCTCACTTATCACATTTTAGAGCTTTATGATAAGGCGAAGGGGTCAAAGTATTATGGTGACTCCCTCAGGAAGTGCTGTATATCTTATACTTCCATTACACGGCCACCATTAGCTCCAAAACATATACCTCAATGGCCCAAACTATGTTTATTTTGGGTCCATCTCATGCTTTACTTATTTATCGTGCATCACGACATACATTCAATTATTTAACACGGTGGGTGAAAACCATCTCATGCTTGACATTTGTGTCCAAATTTAAACCGAAGACCCTGAATGGTTCTTTGGTTGGTTCTTTTAGAGCCAAAGGTTTTGTGGGGAGCCCTGATTGATTGGTGTTCAGGCAGGAAAACCTTTTGTCTCGCACTGAAATTATAATGTTTATGTCATTAATTCATACATGTATCACTCTTCGTTTTAGTGAGCAAACTGGTAGAGAAAGTAAACTTCTCAAATTTCTTCAGGTTCGGTTTAAATGTTTGTGGACCAAAATGATCAAAATACACAGGGGTTTTTTTTTAGCCAAAAGATTCTTTGGAACCTGCCTGAAATTGTCCATAGATGTAAAGCTTTGTTGGATATAAATCTACATAAATTGACATACTACAACATTTTCATACCCAAAAGTCCTGAAATCATTTCCCAAGATTCCAAAGAAAGAAAGGAAGAAAGAAAGAAAGTAGAAAGGAATGAATGCTGGACTAATGACACTGTTGAATTCTGGTCCAACACTTTCCTCAACTCCAAAAATTAAAGGAATTAAAAAACAAATTCTTCACACTGGAATTAATGCATCACATGATTCCAGCCATGCACGTTTCCTATCCTGGCCTTCAGGCCTGCTAGACCGCTACAGAAGCGTCATCACCCATGACATCACATGATGATCTTAAAGGTGAAACCAAAGTCTGTATTTTCATCCTTCTCATGTTCTTTCTCTGCTTTCCTCTGGCGTCATCCAAACTCCTCCAGCCAGGTCCTCGACGAAAACAAGTGCCGTACAGTTGCAGCTGCTTCTCCTGATCTTCCCTGTCGAGCTGCGCTTTCTTTGCTCCTTGGAGACACCCAGGCACCTCTTCAGGCGTGAAACGAGGCACATCCCGTTCTTGAAGACACGAATAGCGGGGGTCATTTCGAAAGACCTGGTCAAGTCCTCGCACATCGATCCTGTTGAACCGAGGCAAAGCATTTGCGCATCGGTGGAAGATCTTAGACCACACTGACCCATATTCTTCAACAAGCTTGTTCTACAAAAGCCCAGGCTTCTATAAAGAGACCTCGTGAGCCGAGTGTGAGAGTGTGTATGTGTGTTCAGCTTTATACCGGTCCCTTGTAACTAATCATTGTGGTCAGTTCCAGTAACAGCACAGAGTGCGAGTGAGGACTTTCTATGAGTCGAAGTAACAGGAGTCGGTGCTGTGAATAGTTCGAATAGTTGGATCTACAACACAGGCACTATTTTGAGAAAACCCTCCTGACACTGGGGCCATGATGGAATGAGCACCACTGCCAGGAACCTAGTCATGAATCAACAAGAACTCTCAGGGATTGGGATGCACCGATTTGCATATACATTTGTTGCTGTAATATCCATTATGTTACTTACCTAGCACTGTGTACACATTTTGTAGCCCTGTATTTTGATTAATACTTCTATTCACTCAGTTGTTACTACTGGGTAATTCATTATTTGTTGTATAACTTGACTGGTTACATTGGGATTGGCAAGTTGACCATTTTTTTTGTATTTTCCTTGGACTATACAGTGTCTTGCATAAGTATTCACCCCCCGAGTGATGGGTGTTGTTTAGAAATAAAACCTGTTCAAGGGTAGTGGCAGCTCAGTAGTCAAGACTTGATCTGAAGGGAGGCGAGTATAAATCCCAGCACTTCCAAGCTGAGGTCTTAAACAAGGCCCAACAAATGAGATAACTGGAAGTTGCTCTGGATAAGGGCATCTGCCAAATACTATTAATGTCTTTTTTAGTTTTTGTTTAATAGACATTTGTATCACAATGAGTCCTGATTTAATTCACAAAACAAAACAGGAAGTGTCAGATTCGGAAACGTCGCCCTCTCTTGGTGTGGAGTTGTCATTGCCTGAGCTAGTGTGGCATCACTTCCTTTTAAATTGGGCTACATCCCTTATATAAGTGTATTGTAAAAACTTCACTTCAGTGCACAGTTTTAAACCACTTTTAATCCAAAATAATTAATCAGAACATCTAGAGCTGTACCACACTTACCTGAACAAGCCAGAGCTTTAACTCGAATCTGACTGTGTAAACCGAATACGTTATTAAATCGTTGCCAAAACTGGTTTCTACCAAAAAAAAAAAAATAAAAATCAGAAAGCCGAATGATTTCCTTTATTCGATTTTAATCACCAGGATTGGTTTTTATAACCCGAGCACTACTAGCGTTAGCAGATCAGAAGCAGCATCCATGTATTGTAGCCAAGACCCATATGATATGTTCAGGCAGAATTTAATATTTTTATATGAAATAAAAAAATAGATGCATGATCAGTTGCCAGTTCACTGGGCGTTTTTCGGGTTAAATTAGAGGAAAAGGTTGTCTGTTTGGCACATCTGGGAAGAAAAAAAACGATATTCTTAGGAAGCATGTGTTTCTATAGAAAAGTTCTAAAGGAAAAAATAATAAAGCTCTAGTCTCCGTTCTTGTCGCTTTTGAACTTGACCACCATGACGGTGATGTTATCGGGGCAGCCACGGTAGAACGACTGTAACACTATGCTCTTGGCGCCGAAGTGCGGCTCGTCGAGGCGTTCGCGGACAAAGCGCACGGCCTCCTCGTTGCTGAACGCGTCCCACAGGCCGTCCGAAGCCAGGATCATGAACTCCGGCTGTAGTTTGTCAAGGTCGAAGGTCAGCACATCAGGGTCAGAGACCACCACGTTGAGGTTCTTCAGTGGATAGTCGCCCAGCGAGCGTGACATGGCCAGGATGCCCTGCACTCGCCACGAGCCGTTGAAGCTGATGAAGCCCCCTGAAAGAAAAAGGACATACATGTAAAAAAATCACGATGATAAATCCTTCTACACACTTTCTCTCATTCTCACCTGCACGTTTGATCCGCTTGCGCTCTTTCAGCTGATAGGGTTTGTGGTCGTGAGATAAAGCCACGGCGTTACCGTCCTTATCGCACAAAACGCCCCGTGAGTCACCCACGTTCGCCACCGTCAACTCTCGATCCGACAACAAAGCCACCAAACACGTCGTACCTACAGACGGATTTCATCCTATTCAGTCCATTTGCTTCTAAAACAGATTTCAAATCTTGTGCACTTCAAGATTCTTCAGGAGGTTCTTTTCCAGCTTACCCGCTTCCTCGTGAGAGGCAGAGAACTTCTCCACCATGTCCCGGTCTACAGCAAGGATACGCTGCTCCAGGATGGATGCGAACGATAGTTGGCTGTCCTTCTTCTCCCGCTCGGAAGCCTGCAGGTGTTGTCTCAGAGCGTCGGGCAGATGAGCCTTTACATAATCAGCAGCTGCCTGGAAACATGAATAAAAAAGTCAACTAGGCAAATTAATAAAAATAACAACCGCAAACCTGAATTTATTTACACACACTGTGTTGTATGGGTCTCGCTAAAATAGGAGCGAGAGATGGTTTACATGTTCGGCATCTACTAAAGGTTTCCTTGTGCTTTTAATATTGGGACTCGAGTGGAATGAATTGCAGCAATGCTGTTTTTCGAAAACGATATATATATATTTAAACACACACACGTATGTTATTTGTGTAGCTATTTTCTTTCTCTGTGGCTTTGTGTCATCTGTGTCACATTGACATAATGAAGCAATCTCAATGTTACTTGGTGAACAACAATGGATTTGGGAAAGGTATGACCTGAGGTGACCTTTATACACAAATCACACCGTCTGGATCGACTTTAAAATTGTTAACGTGATGCCATTTTATTTTCAAATCATGCCATATTGTAATAATGCCCAGATAAAACTGGTATCACCTTCATGGATATGGAAAACGCCATGTGTCCACCTGCACCTGGTCTCACCTCTCAGGAGCGTAAAGCAATCTTGATAGCTCATTTGAGAAGTGTGGGATACATACGAGCTTATATACAAATACTGTGCGAGTCGCATGCCATGCCATAAGCAGACGGCTTCAAGTTTGCACAAGATGTCCAGCTGATGTCTTCTGAGATCTCGTCCTCGAAGAGATCACATGCCATTCTACAAGACTCGAATGATGTAACATTTGAAGGTCCATCTGCCGGTTATTTATAACCCAAGTGTTTGTGTGGATCTCATATTTCCACGCACGTAGCCTCGACTTCTTTTCCAGAATCAGCCGGGCCAACTTTATTCAACACTCGTGACTGTATTCAGAAGATATTTCTGGATATTAATTATGTGATAAATGTACGGTCAGAGGTCCTGGAATTGTATTTTCCAATTATTAATGGTTTCCAATAATAGCGAGGATTCAAATCAAGCCATTTATCAAAGTTTTTTTTTTAAGCTGTTTGGAAAAAAAATACCAGGCTCCTGACATCAGTGGTCGGTCATTTTGTAACTAATGTAGGAGAACGTATTTATTTTACAAATCCTACTGTTTTTTAAAGAGCAGCAGAGAAACAGAGCATCTCATCACAGTGATAGATGTATGTTTATTCTCATTCATTAGATTTAATGATGTTTGACCTTTTGACACAGCATTATGCGAGACAATTCTTCAACAGGATTGCTAATTCCCTAAAAGGGAAAGTATGAGGGACATGAAAAACAGCTGGTCATTTATTTTATCCGGACCTCTGAATTCACGAAACTCGGTTTTGTGAGCCAGTAAAAAAAAACATGAAGGTGAAACTGTGGTCTTTTTGGTTGGGGGGAGAAAAACTTTTTCCTGGAAGACATCTTGCCATCTTATCCACAGACAGCAGATCAGAGCCGTTAGTGCAAATACTGTGAATTTAAACATGGCCGACTCTGGGCACATGAAGACTAATTATTCAACTGCATTTATATGATGGAACATTTTATCCAGAGATAAAATACATCACAAGCATAAAACTGAGCAATTAAGGATTAACTGCATTATACTGAAAACTCAAAACAATCTCAGTATTGCCACCATTAATGCCATCTTGAATAAAAAAACTACTAAACCTCCCTCCGCTAACATTATGTCCATTTTAATAAATTGTTCAAGGCTTTTGGGGGGGAAATGCGATATATTTTAAATTATGACGAAGTTGACAAGCTGACATTCGCTGCCACCCAGATGAGGACGGGTTCCCTTTTGAGTCTGGTTCCTTTCGAGGTTTGTGAGTTTATTTTTGTAGAACAATGTGGCATTAGGGCTCCGTCTCTCAGCGGACGATATCCACAATCTCAGCAACATCTCAGAACAGAGGGTAACTTTACTCTGATAAATATCTAGAATGGAATGAATGCTGAGCATCTGGTATAATCCCTAGAGGAACCAAGGGTTTGGAGGCCTAGAAGCAGATGGTTTTAGAGACTGGGGGAGGGAAGCTATGAACAAATACGATTGTCTAGGGATTTCACTGGCTCTCAGATTAGCTCGTTTAAGTGAAGCCATTGTTCTCCGAATGAGACTTTGGCTCTCTGTGATTATCTGAACAGATTGATCAAAAGCGGGATCCGAAGTCTGTGCGCTTTGAACCAGAGGTCGTCAAGTGGTGGACTGAGATTCGGATCAAAGCGCGGGCACAGAAAAAGTGTACGTTTATTTTCTCTCCAAGTTTAAAACAGATTTGTAATCGGTATCTGTGAGTGTTTGGTCTTTGGTCATCAATGATAATCGCCAGTACAAATCCAAACATAGCCACTTCAAATTGTCCTATTTATAGCTATGACCTAGATATGATCAAGATTTAAAAGGCCACCGTTCATGTCAAAACAAGGACATTCATGTAATTGGACCTTCACAAGTTTTTACTTGACTACATTGTCAACCCTTGATAACATTAAAGCGCAGGTTAAAGTGAAGCAGATGTTACAGGATATGAAAAGGGTAATGCAAATGTTTTAATGCATGCGGTTGTGATATTTATTCTTAACTTTTAAGCATCTCCAGCTATAATTTTGACCCTTTTCCTATGAAGACTGAGAGAAAATGATTAGACAAAAAAACTGGTGTCCCTGCGGATAAATGGCCCAAAGCACCACCTGATCCACACATCAGTATTAATGTGTGTCACGATGGATGATTCCTTGTGCGTATTACTGTACAGGAACCTCATTCATGTGTTTCAAATATGCAGCATAAACATTATCCTTTTTTTATTTACCTCGCCACCATGTCCATCAAAAATGGCAAATATGGATGGGTGGCTCCTGTTGGCGAGGTCGGTGAGCACCTCGAATCGGTCCTCCATGTGGTCCCTGCGGCCTTGGATGGAGTACACGGCCACGTTGTGACTCTTGAAGCCCCAGGTCTTGGAGAACTCACCACCCATCACTTGTAGGCCACCGCCGTTCACGTCCTGCATCATCATCATCTCAGCCACTTTGCCCTTGACCATCTTGACCGCGTCGCGGCTGGACCTGACGATGGTCTTCACCTCGTCCGTGTGGAAGAAGTAGCTCCATAGGGCCAGGCTGATGCACAACAGGAACAACGTCTCCGGTCGGAGCAAGAAATAACGCATGATGCGACCCAAGAGAGACAACAGCGTCATTACGTCTCCTATCATCACACTGACGACTGTGCACTCATAACACACACACACACACACACACACACACACACACACGCGCGCGCGCGCGCACGCTTCAAATCACTGCCATGATGCAGAATGGGAAATCCCAGGAGCTCCGACGCTCTGCTGTCATCCCCGTGCCCTTGGAAAGGAAACGCGCTTTTTACGCACAGCAGTTTCTCGGATCTTGGAGATGCTGCGAATGATGCGAGAGATGTCTGTAATGAAAAACAGAAATCCTACAGCCTGTAGTCAACAAGCAATACTGCAAATCAAAACAAAATATATCCAATTATCTCTATTTCTCTTTGTAATAATGTCCCGGTTCGTTCTGAGGAACCCCGTTCAGTGCGCATTTATTCCAACAATGGGGATGAAGTGGCCTGTGCGGGGTGCGGACCACACCATCCTCCAAACTCTGACACGTGGAAGGCCAAAGAGGTCCAAACCAGGGCAGACTAGTATTAAATGGACCAGAGGTGATGTGATCCAGGGGTCCATAAACACCAAATACGCGTCTGTGGATCATTTGGAACAGGGACCCGAAAAGAAAGAATTGAAAAAAATGTTTCTGTTCAGCCATTAAAATTGAATGTTTATTTACATTTGAATGACTTTTGCAGTTTGCATGGTGTTTTGTTAAAAAAACATAAACAGTAGTAACACCAACAACAACAACAACAACAACAACAACAAACAGTGTATTTATTAAAACAAAATGTACAATTCAAGTGTTTCATCATTTTTTATAATAAATGTCAATGAACGATTAATTCTGAAACGTGAGTGCTATCAACTCACGTGACATTCACGTGATCCAAATGTTTGTACATGTCATTTTTGACACTGAACGCTGTTAATCTTAAAAGCTCTTAGACGCCTGCCCCAAAAACCAGATCGCATTTGCCACAATTGCGACCCATTTGGCTTTCCATATTCAGTCACCCAATGACGCTGTCCCATGTGGTGTTTATTGATGATGTCTTTGCTGGAAAAGAGTAAAACAAAGAAAAAGGATGAGTTTGTTCCTAAAAAGGTGGTTTATGTTTATGTACACGTCGGTAGAGTAATTTATTACAAATCTGCTCAATAAAAATAAATAAATAAATAACCACTAATTGAAATGAAGTGACAAAAAAAAAAAAAAAAAAAAAAAAAAAAAAAAAAAATAATAATAATAATAATGACTTTCGAGATGGCCTCTATATATTTTCTACCAAAGCATTTTTTCATTTAAACCTTAAAACCTGTATTTTTAATTCAAAAATTCTTAATTACAAAAAAAAAAACAATTGTGGGGAATAAATAATAAAGTTACTAATGATGATTTAGAAACATTACATTTCATTACAGTTTCTCTGCCTGTGCATTTGGTTGCAAATCTGAAGGGGTCTTTAAGGATAAAGGATTTCTAAGGACTGAATAAATAAAACCCACTGAGAGGCAGAGGCACGTAAAAGATCTTTCGTCGGGTACTGATCTCTGCGGCCTCTGTAGGAGCCTGTAGGGAGAGAGCAAAAGCGAGAGAGAAAGAAAGCAGGTATCTGTAGCTCAGGTAACCGTTCTGTCCTCCCAAATGGCGCCCTTGAGTCTGCTGGAGTAATAGGAGGGGAACTGAAAGATGAGAGCGCTAAAGCGTGTATACGTTCAAGAATATGGATTCAACTCTAATTGGAATTAAAGTCAATTATTTCAACTCTACGTTGAGGGGAAAACTAACTAATTTAGAGTCTGCTGAACGTAGGCACTTAGACATTTGTTATCGTTTGTAGTTTGTTAGGTGATCACCGGACAAAAATGACTAAAGCTTTAAGATCTACAGCCAACGATACGAGATGCCATTCTGTAGTGAATTATTTTCTTATAAAGTGTTTTTTTTCATTTATTGTCACATTGAATGTTGTGTCCATGAAACGAATTAGTTCCTGTTATCGCTTATGTTATAGCAGCTATAAACCATCTGTCTTTCTATTAAAGGTAATAAAATGCAAATCCTTCATAACAGCTTTTTATTGTGATTAGTACGAAGCTCTTGCACTGGAGACTCCTTCCATAAATGTTAAATAAAACAAAATCTTACACAAAGTCTTGTTAAATACTGAAACAGTAATGCGTTCACATCGCACGTCTGCTGTACAAGTCCTTGTTTCGATAGAAACCACTATAGAACATTAAACATTAAAGTGATTTGATTTGCTGCCAAAATACCAATCAGAATTTAGTTTAAAAGGCTGTGTTAGGTCATCCAATCTTGAAATCTTGAAATCTTGCGTTCATCCAACAAATGAATGAATGCAATGCAATCAACGAAACCATCTGAGTGGCGAGTGTTTTCTCGTACGGATCGGATTTGAAGTCAAGATATGAAGTCCCTGAACCATATGAACATTATACACCATCTAAAACCAACACTTTTCCCCTTACTGTAACCCTTCTGGAGTCTAAAAGTCACAAGTGCTACATTTCCTTTAGGTGGGCTTCAGAAATGTGGCCACGGCTTTGTTTTGTGGTCCAATCTCTCGTCGGCTTTGATTATCGAGCTTCCCTTTGAGCTTCTGCCAAACGGACAGGGAGCCTTGAAAAACATGCCTCGTCTCGCCAGAAAGTCTTCACCCCAGGGTTCATTTAGGAATTTTTTCCTTATTTACTATTCTCAAAAGTCGATTGTGTGCGTTTCTGGTGAAGGGGTTAGCGTTCGGTGGTGCTTTTTGAAGGCGTGTTAGGTATGAGACCTTGCGCTCCCAAGTGTACATGGCTACAGAGGCTAGACTAAAATCCCCCAAGTTCCTAAATCTCTTTGATCCTTGGGAAAACTATGACTCATTGAACCTTTTGCTTAGCATTTCGATTTTTTTGTTTTGTTTCGAGGAATATGCTAGCAGCCTTTCTGAAGTTACACATGCAAAGGTTTGCATGTTTGAATGAAAACAAAAGAAAAATTGACCTAAAAATACATGCATTTGAAATTTTTCCTTTTGTTTCCATTCAACACCATCTTGGATGCAAACACTAACATCCCTTTGCATATACAGTAAATACAGTATGTATATATATATATTATTTAAAAAAATACAAACCAATTTTATTTTTTTTTATCTTAACATGATCCGTCGTTTTGTCCCGAGGGTGCACCAACGTTTCCTGTATTAATAATTGCAGTCATCTAAAAATCGAAGATTGCACATGCGTTCGAATGCACAAATTTAAATTAACGAAGGATTTCTCTTACTTGCCAAGGATGCCTGGGAATGAGGCTGATTGATACGATATGGCCTCGAAAGCATCACATTAGCCTCCTCTCCTCAGGTATCGCAACCCCCGAATCCATGCCAAGGACACGCCACATGGCACTCAAGCTGAACAGCCTGTTATTGGACAGGCCCAGGGGAATGCAGAGGCCCAGGCTGTTAAAAGGTGGAAGCTACGAAGTTGTTCTCTCTCATGTTAGGAAGACGAGGCAGAAGAAGACGCCAGAAGAAGTGAACCGACAAAGGTAAGGGAGGTCTTGTTTTCCTATTTAACGCAAGCGAATTGCGTCGAATTGCACCAAATGAAAACGGGCAAAAAAAAAATGAACAGGTGAACCCGAATACTAATTGGGCTTAGTATAATTGTTTTGTTTTACAATTACTACATACTTTACATACAATATTTTAAACTAATGTTCATGTTCTTTGTTTAGCAATAAATGAGCCAAATCAGCAAGCTAGCAAAATTCTATTTGATGGTAAAAGAAGGAGAAAAAGAAAAACATTCCAGACAAAAACCCTGTGTTCACATCAACAAGAATTCATTTTTCACCTTTTACGCAACTCGTCACTAAGAAAAAAACAGGAAAAGAATGTTGCTAGCATCGCAGAATTGTCATAGCGCAAAATTCCCAGAACAACAAAGAAGAAACCTTTATAAAAATGTCCATCATTCCCTCACCATAATTGTAATCTTTACCTTAAAACAAAACAATGGCGTACAAATAGTTTTTTTTTTATATATATGTATATATGTATAATATATATATATACAGTATAATAAGTTCCCATTGTATCTGATTATAATAGTACATAAAGGTTTAATAAATATCTACAAGGTTTTCTAGTATAAAAAAATTAAAACCCTCTAACCTCCTTTCACATGCTTTAGGTTATAATCTGCTACTCATCACATTCCTCAACAAAATGGCCAGTTCGCTTTGCCTGGTCATCCTTGTGATGGCTTCAGTGGTGGTAGCAGAGGCCGAAACGTCAGCGTCACCCATAAACCCACAGCGACTATATGCTAAGCCTACTAAGAAGCCTACTCAGGCTGCAGAAACATCTTCTGCGCCACCTACCCGCCTGGGTGTCCGTTTCACCACCACCATGGCCCCCATTCCTTGGAGCAGCACTTTGCCTGAGGAGACCACAGAGTCCTTCACGGATTCATATTCATCTTCCACCGAGAGCAGCACCTACTCCAGCGATGCCTATTCACCTGACTACCACACAGAGACCATGCTGCCACCCGGAATGGGTCCACGGAACTACACTCTGGACTACAACGAGTGCTTCTTCAACTTCTGTGAGTGCTGTCCACCAGAGAGGGGCCCTCCAGGACCCATCGGAGAGAAGGGGTCGCCAGGTCAGACAGAGGAAATGAAAGATACAGTGTAGAGGCTGAGATGAAAGCTAGAGGTGGTGAACATTCCAGAAGACCGGCACTCCAAAAATCATCCATTTCAGCGATAAATATTGAGTAAATATTTAGATGGAATATACTGTGTTTAAATTTTAGTTGTTGTTGGTCCACAAAACCAAGAGTGTATTGCCCCTACATAAGGTTGGAGTAAGGAGTCAAGCTGATGGATATGGATTTAGATTTAAAATAACTGCAATATTTGATTGTCCACCCTGAAACATTTTCTGTCTGTTGTTCTTTCTGTCCATGTCAGGCCTTCTAGGACAGAAGGGAGAGATGGGACCTCAGGGAGCAACAGGACCAGCAGGACTTCCTGGATCTCCTGGAATGCAGGGAGAAAAAGGTTGGGGAATGTTATACCTAAGCAGGTTTTCGAAGTCCTATAAAGGTTTAATCCACAACCATACAATTTCTTGATGCTTTTGTTTAATTTGTCTGAGCCCCTTGTGGAGAAGGTGCTAAACCCATGATGAGTGATGTCAGCTTTTGATTTCCCTTTGATTGAGTCATAATAACTACAAGTAGCCTTTTATCCATCATGTAGCATTGAGATGTACTTTTTTGTTGCACAGCTATGAAAAATTTAATTGACATCCCTATTTGTCCTTCAGGAGATGCCGGACAAGCAGGAGAAAAGGGCATTCCAGGAATACCAGGCTCTGCTGGCAAACCAGGAGATAAAGGTGTGTTGTCCTGTGAATCTTGATCTCTTGTTTAGTGTCATTGGTAAGCACATTTGTGCCTTTTTTTTTTATGTCACCAGGTGAACCAGGTCTTAAAGGAGACAAAGGGGATGTTGGATTGCCTGGATTACAAGGTGAACTAGGAAGCCGAGGGGAACCTGGCCAGAATGGAAGCAAGGGAGATAAGGGAGACATTGGCCTGCAAGGACCAATGGGACCTGCTGGACAAGATGGCATAAAAGGGTCAAAGGGTGAAAAGGGTGAACTAGGGGAACGAGGAACGATGGAAAAGGGTGAAAAGGGTAACAAGGGTGAAGCTGGGCCTCCAGGACCTAAAGGAGACACGGGCAAGCCAGGCATGAATGGCACAGATGGACCTCCTGGAGTAATTGGCCAAAAAGGAGATACAGGCCCTCAAGGTCCACAGGGAGACCCAGGTAAAAGAGGACCACCTGGACCACCAGGGCAAAGAGGCATGCACGGCATGAAAGGAATGAGAGGTCTGAAAGGGGTACGTGGCCAAAGGGGAATGAAGGGCTCAAAAGGAGAACCCTTTGTTCAGAAACGCTCAGCCTTTAGTGTCGGACTTTTCCCTAGCAGATCCTTCCCTCCGCCTGGCCACCCGGTCAAATTTGACAAAGTCATCTACAACGAGGAAGGACACTGGGACCCCTACATCAGCAAATTTAACTGCACCTACGGAGGCATCTACGTGTTTTCCTACTACATCACAGTCCGCAGTCGTCCTTTACGGGCCGCCTTGGTCGTGAACGGGGTTCGCAAACTGCGCACCCGAGACTCCCTCTATGGCCAGGACATCGACCAAGCCTCCAACATGGCACTGATCCGACTGACCTCCGGGGACCAGGTGTGGCTGGAGACACTGCGGGACTGGAATGGGATTTATTCCAGCAGCGAAGACGACAGTACCTTCTCCGGCTTCCTACTCTTTGCTGATGCCACTAAGGAATGACAACTGAGAAAACCGAAGAACAGACCTGTGCACCAGAAGCCAACTATTGTACACAAGCCTCCCACCAAAGCCTATACGCTTACTAACAGCAAATGACCAGCTACTAATTAACTCACACCTTCAGGGATGGTTTTCCAGACACCCATAGAATTTTCATCTTATATGTAGAATAGGAGTAGAATTCATGCAATAGTGAACTGCATTCGTTATAGTAGTGGAATGTGAAGGCGGTCAAACTGAAAAGTTAACTACTTAGTTGTCTCACACTTCCAGGGTCCCTGGTTCGCTTCTGAGCACAAGTATGGAGCTTTGCATGGTGTCTGCATGTCCAGGGTTTCCTCCAGCCTCCCAAAAAAACATACCTGAGGTCAGATTGCATAAACTTGATCCATAGCATGTATTCATGTGTTCATTTTGCACTGTGGCATCAGGGCGGTCTTTCCACTTAGTGCCTTGTGTTCCTGGGATACCATAATTAGGGGAAAAAATTAGAATATAATCATGTACTTTAATGGTTTTATGGAATGTGTGATTCTGTGTTTCACAGCAAATCTTGGGTGTGTGTGAGAGTCTAGAGGTATGTGCCTGGGATCAAGTACAATATTTCATTTTGGTTACTGTTGAAGACATTTTCATACAATTAAGAAAGAATGATGGTGATGATGATGTTATATATTTTCGTAAAGGACATTGATGGCTTTACTTTTCACTGCGTGTTGCTACTGGAAAGAAAAGTCACGTCTGCGTGTGTCCTTTATATGTATTTTCACTGTAACGTCTGCATCTCATTGTGACAGGAACTTCTCTCCACAGCAGCATTGCTCATATACGATACTACCCTGTTTGTACAATAAAAAAACAAAACATGGCACTCGATCTTTGTGTTGCTGTTTTCATGTTGTTTTCTTTGTGAGAGTCAAGTGAAGACAAATGACGGCCATTTTTAACCCAATACTATTAGATCAATATATGGTGAAATAAAGTTATTTTATTTTCTTGCAAAGCATCTTACAATCTTCTATTTATTTTTACTGTCAGCATTTTTAACAATTTTAGAATTCTGATTTGTTGCCTAATTTGAGATTTAAGATTTGACCAAAATGGCCAGCGGTTTTACAATTACAGTCTGTGGTTTTGAGCATGGAGTTCTCTTTTTACCGCTCGATCTTTATCTCGATCCTCACCTATGGTCCTCTGTGACTGGGTGAAGAACTCAAGTATCTGAGAACCTCGAAGTAAACATGCTGCTTCTCAAAATCAGTTAGTTGGAGAATGGAGAATGGAGACCCCAGGGCAAAGCAGAGACCCATGAGGATTCGTTCTCACAGTTGCTTTTGGAAACATCTGGAAATCCTGACCTTTCCAGCCTGCTGTCGCTGCGACGGAAGGAATTTTCATACCGACCGCCAAATCAATCTTTACCAGCCTGCAAAGGCGGATTGGACGGATGCCTCTATAGATGCCAATGTAGAAATTCAATATTAAATAAAGGAAACAAATTTATAAAATGTTTGCTGCTTACTTTTTTTTAATGGAGTATGTTTTATTTATGCATTTTATTAGATATATTGATTATTAATCAGTTAATTTTTTTAATTATTGTTCGTATTTGCTGGCATAAATACAAAAAAAAATTATTAAAAAAAACCCTCAATAGTATAGTAATAGATATTTTTTAATCAATCAATCCTGCAATAAAAAAAAAGAAACCCACCGAATATATAGCGTTACTCACTCTTTGACGCAAGAGGGCGCTGCTGCGTATAATTTCATTAGTTTAAAAATAAAATCCTTTCTGGTTTTTTTACTATAGACTTTTACTTGCCAAACATTAATTTGCAAGTCAGTAAAAATCCTCAGCACTTTGCCATCCAAATACAAAGAAATTTCCTGCGGTGGATAAAAGAAAAGAAAAGAGAAGGACAAACAGAAACCATGCTCTTGATGACATTTTTATTTGTTTCACCCCATGACTACTGTATGTGCCTGAGAACTGGAACTGAGGTGAAGCCCATTTGAGTCCCAGAAAGACTAATCTGGATCGTAGCACATGTCGGGAAAATACTGTCAAAAATCAGAGAGGGAACGATCAAGTGATTAGTGGTCAAAAAAAAAGCGAAAGAAGGTCGACCTTTTGTCTGATCGGCTTCCGCTCCCGACTTGTGCAAATTTTTGTCGGTTAAATATATAAAAAAAAAAAAAAAAGACGGGATAATTTTTTTAACTGACCACCTGCAGCAAAGGAATGTAAGTAATTAAGACTCGTCACATCCGAGAGAACGAAGCGTAGCGTAGCGGATGGAAAATTTTTCCTCGCACAGGAAATAAGGCACAGGAAAAGGAATCGCACACCGAGCCACTTGTTGCTAGTAAACCGAATCACTTCAATTAAACGAAAAGTCCTTTATTGCAAAAGCAGGAGGATGGAGGAATGTGTTGAGTTGTCGCTGTGTCAGCGTCATCTGTGCTCCCGGGGTTACATTCCCATCCGGATGCTCTGGATGATCTGGAATATGGCTGTGGAGACGAAAAAAAACAAAAAAAAAAACATTGTTATAATAAGCTCCATTCTTCTGGGAAGATGTTCCAATAGCTTTTATGAAGATTTGTGAGATTTCATTCAGGCGTTAGTGTGTTAGTGACGTCCAACCTCAATGTAGGTGTTCAATAGGGTTCGAGTTTTATAGCAGATCTTCTACCCAGATCTTTTAAAATATGGTTTCAATGACGCTCGCTTTGTGAACGAGATCATCGTGTTGGAACAGGTTTGGGTCTCAAGGGGACTGAAAACCTCCTGCTATCCAACCACATATTATACAATTATTTGTCTCCAACTTTGTGCAAGAATCACATACGGATGGAAAAGTCTGGTGTCCGGATACTTATGGCCATGTAGCGTATGTAGCTCACTAAAGCTTTAAAAAAAAAAGAAAACAAACGAACAAACAAAACAGGGAGCCAGGATTCTTCCTCGTCTTTTTTTCTTCCCAAGAGGAACTGAGAGAGAGTTTGTTCTGTGTTTGTTTGTACGACTGCTGAGATCAGATAAAAACTCTGCCAGGGCAATAAAACTCAGGGCTGACAAACAGGAGGGGAAAAAAAGAGGGAGGCGGAACAAAAACGTGCTCCAAAATGTCAAACGTTTAATGCAAATACGGTCTGGAACACGAGCTGGAATGATCCCAATTCACGGCTCACGTTTGACCAGGGCTGAAACGACCAATCAGCTCGCTTTCTCAGAAATATTGTGATCTCGTTCTCCACACGGTTCTGAGAGCAGCTCCACCTGGTTTGTTTGTTTTGCATCCAAATATATATCATGCTATCAGGCCGACCTTGCTTATAAAAACACTCTTATCGCAGCTAATACGAGGACACGGGAACGCCGACATGCCGTGTGTTTTTCCCTTCCAGGTGGTTGTTTGTATGAGAGAAGATGAAATGAGGTTTCGTGAATGTTTTGAAGACAGAACACACACACACACACACACACACACACACACACACACACACACACACTCACCTGATCCACAGACGACAAAGATAAAGAGCGCCAGGAGCCATGGTCCCACTGACCCTTTGTCGTCCGTGTTAGTTTTCTGCAAAAAATAAATAAATAAAAACCTCTTATGCAGATACGATGAAAAAAGGTTTCAACAATTCTCTTTCTAAAATAGGGAGATACGAACACTAATATTACAGCTATATACCAAAAATACATACTACCATACTAATCAGTATGCAGCTACTTACCAAAAATACATCGTACCATACTAATCAGTGTGCAACTACTCCTACAACTACAAACCAAAATACATACTACCATACTAACCAGTATGCAGCTACTTACCAAAAATACATCGTACCATACTAATCAGTGTGCAACTACTCCTACAACTAAAAACCAAAATACATACTACCATACTAACCAGTATGCAACTAATCCTACAACCACATACAAAAAAAACATACTACCATACTTACCAGTATGCAACTAATCCTACAACCACATACAAAAAAAACATACTACCATACTTACCAGTATGCAACTAATCCTACAACTACATACCAAAAATACATACTACCATACTAACCAGTATGCAACTAATCCTACAACTACATACCAAAAATAAATACTACCATACTAACCAGTATGCAACTAATCCTACAACCACATACCAAAAATACATACTACCATACTAACCAGTATGCAACTAATCCTACAAATACATACCAAAAATACATACTACCATACTAACCAGTATGCAACTAATCCTACAACCACATACCAAAAATACATACTACCATACTAACCAGTATGCAACTAATCCTACAAATACATACCAAAAATACATACTACCATACTTACCAGTATGCAACAAATACGACAGCTACGTAACAAGTCCATACTTCTATACTAATCAGTATGCAACTAACATTATACACATACTAAAAAGGTCAATACTTCCATACTATTCAAGATACAACTAATAGTATAGATACATACTAAAAGTCCATAATAGTCAGTATATAACTAATACTACAGATACGTACTAAATGTACTATAACTACATACTAAATGTCCATACATCCATACTAATCAGTATACAACTCAATCTACAGCTAAAAGTAAATACTACCATACTAATCAGTGTGCAACTTCAGGCTATAGCTTTATACCAAATCCATACTTACATGCTAATCAGTATGTAAATAAAAGTACAGTTATACTAATCAACTAATACTATAGGACACGTACCATAAGTGCATACTAACATACTAATTAGTATTCCAAGGACCCTCTATCCGAATCCTTTTTCTGTTTCTTTTTTTTTTTTTCTTTTTGAATGTAAAAGTTTGCTTTTTTTTCTGTTGTATTTTTTCTTTTTATTAAAGTTTCGCTTCCCGAGTCGTTGTTCCTGTTTACGTGCAGCTTTCGGGAGGAAGTGCGTTAGCTTTAGCACTGAGCCTGACACGTTGGACATCTCCATGGCGACGCGCTTACCGACGACTTGACGTTTCCCCGCTGCGTGATGTTCTTGCTGTGCTTCTCGTTGGCCATGCGGATTCGCTGCTTCGCCACCATCCTGACGCAGTCTTTCACCACCGTGTGTCCGAAGCCGCGGGTGAAATCAGCGACACGCCGCCGAGCTGACTGAGGGAGAAAAAAAGTTGCCTTTCTTTATTTGCTACGTACTCACAAACGTAGCTCCGCCCACCAAGCGGAAGTTTATGCGAAATCAACCAATCAACGTCGAGGGGGCCAAATCCCAAACAGCAGAGGGCACAGCTTTAGTGTCCTACCTAGTGCACTTCTATAGGGAGGAAGAAGACGTATGGGAGTTCAACCCAAGTTGTAAGGTTGCGTAAACGACACATGACGTCATATAAATGTATAAGACATCCAAACTATGGAATGATGTAGTCAACAAAAACACGTTACATAACCCAGAATATGATTCATATTATGTTTTCGATTCTTAAAATAATGTTTGCACTCTCTTTGTATTCCCCCTGTCAGCCTCATGAGGTAGTCACCTGGAATTTCTTTCCCAGGGGGTGTTAAGTGCTGGTTGGCTGCTTTTCCTTCAGTCTCCCACTCACCCCAAAGTCATGTCAACTGGATTTAGACTGGGTGATTGTGAAGGCCATGTCACCTCATGCAGCACACCTTCACTCTGCTTCTCGAACAAATAGCTATTACATAATCTAGAGGTGTGTTTGGGGTCGATGTCCTATTGGAAAACAAATAAAATGGCTTTCTTTTTTTCACAAATACCTAAAACTTTTGTGTGTGTACAGAAGCAAATCTGAATCAGAAAGAGATTTACTGCCAAGCACGTTTGCACTTTTTACAGGAATTTGTTTTGGTGACAGAAGCTTTCAGTTGCACATGAAAATAAAAAAGCAAAATAAATAAATAAAAAAGATTAAAAGTATAAAGTTTGTGCACGTGTTTTTGTATATATATATATTGTGTGTGTGTGTGTGTGTGTGTGTGTGTGTGTGTGTGTATATATGTATTCTTTCTTTGTGTTTTGCTTGCATTTGTTTTGTAAGACTTGTTTGTTTAGAATTTTTCCTATATTTAATTCTTTACAAAATTCAATTATTTTTTTTATTTCTATTGCGCTTTTCACAATGAACATTGTCTCTAAGCAGCTTTACACAGATAATGTGGTGATTAAAAGTCAATATGTTCTTTGTAAGTGTAAGTTTGTCCCTGATGAACGAGTCAGTGGAGACTGTGGTGAAGGAAAAACTCCCCGAGATGCATAAAGAAGAAACCTTTAGAGGAACCAGATTTAAGAGGAAACCTCGTCCTCATCTGGGTTGCACCGAATGTCCATTTATAGCAGATATACGATGTTGTGGGGTACAGTGATGATGATCAGAAGCAAACTGTAGTCAGTGTAGGAAACTGTTGACATTAACTACAGTCCAAATCCATTCTCAAAGCTCCCGTTCTTACTCCGGAATTTCATGGAACCACCCAAGGCATTGATGAGAAACCATTCCCAAGCTGCACAGAGTGGCCCTCAAACGAAGAGGACACTATCCAGAGGCAAACCTGGACGAAGTGACGACCCACCACACCACCGTCAACAAACCTGAGTGAACGTGTGAGAGTGAGGAGACGACAGCATACAAATATTCCAGTAACCAAACATTCGATATTCAGGTTCCCTCTAGATCTGCTCCTTTACCTAAGAAAAATCTACTGATAAAAGACTTGAACACTGAGAGTGTGTCCCGAACACTGATTGTTCCATGGTATGGTTGTTCCATAACTGTGGGGTTTATAAGAGAAAGATCTGCCCCCTGCTGGAGTCTTTATTACTGAGGTACCAACAAATAGCCTGCACCTTTTGATCTAAGTAGGCGTGGAGGATCATACTGGTACAGAAGTTCATTTAGATACTGCGGTGCGAGAACATTAAGTGCTTTATACGTCAGTAGTAGTATTTTATAATCAATGCGAGATTTGGAGCAGTGTAGATTATTAAAACAGGGGTGATGTGCTCATATTTTAAATTAAACAATTTTTTATTTTAATGTATCATCCCAATTTACCAGGTGCGTATTGGCAAAACAAAGTCGCTTAATAAACATTATAATTGGTTTAAGCTTGCTGAAGCTCACAATCTAATTGTCCTGTGCTTTGATTATTTTATTGGTGTTTTGCTGATACATGATAATTTTATGTGAACAAACCAAAAAAAAATAATCAACACAGTTATAACTTAGAATTGTAAAGGCGTCTTTGTTTTACAGGATTTTCTTTCGATTAGTAACATAAAAATAAAATAAATTAACATAATAACATTCCTTTGAAATGGTAAAATATTTCCTGAACAAAAAAAAGTGATGAATAAGTAAATAGATAAATAAATAAATATATATATATCGATCGATTAACAAACCAACAAATTAACAAAAAAAAGAGAAACGTCACAAAATGGCGGACGCCACAAGTGACCCGGATGTTGACGAAACAAGTAAAAGTACGTCACCAGGCTGTTAGCCAATCACCGCGCGCGATTTGTGCCCTTTAAACATGGCTGCTACTTCCGGTCGAGTTTATCCGCGGTGCAGTGAACCAGGTGAAGGCAGGATGCGCTGCTTTCCGCTCGCCGTGTTACTGTTGCTGGCCTGCGCGCTTTACCCCGCCGGCGGCCAAATCAACGGAGTCAGGAAAACCAAAATGCAGTTCGCAGCCGGTCCACTTCTTAAGTTTCAAATCTGGTAGGAGAATATTTCTCATTTTCTGTGTTCCGCTCCGAATAAAGTTGCTGCAGCTAGTCAGCGGGCTAACTTATGTTTTTATTAGAAATACCCTTTTTCTAAATGATTAATTTATGATTTATTATATTCACTTACTAAACATGATGCCTAATAACAACCGATTTGGTTTCCCGTTTATTCGTCTTTTGCCTGTTAGGATTCATCGTGACCCTAAAGACTAACGTTGCTACGCTTCAAATCGAGTTCTCCTTCCTATTTAAGTGCACTCCCTAGGGCACTCCCTAGGGGGCGCCTGAGGGGCGAATAAACGGCTCGCTTAGTGCACTAAATATCCATTAGACACTCATTAGGGACGCGGCCCATTTGTCAAGCCTTTACATTAAGCTGTTGGTTAAATTTGGAAGATTAAATATAGAATTTTGTCTTATGTATAAAAAAGTAACTGTTTTATTGACTTATTCACAAAGAGTTTCACAGGCTGTCACACTTGTTAAGTAGTACAAAGACTAATGAGTGAACATTGTACCCTTAATTTCCTAAGATTTGCACTGATTTGCCCCTTTTTTGTTGATTGTCTGTTCCAGTATCTCCTGAGGCTACAAGCGGGTGTTTGAGGAGTACACGCAGGCCTTGTCCCAGCGGTACCCAGACATCCGCATCGAAGGGGAGAACTATCTTCCTCTACCGATTTACAGGTGAGACTTCAATACATTTGGTGTAAACAAATGCTTTTGAATAAGTGCACCCTTTTTGGTGACAACCTTCAGGATCGTGCGCCACAACGACAAGAAAATGTAAAGACGAAGGAGCTTTAAGGCGTGAATTGTAAAAAGTGTTGGAGAATGTGACTGATGCTTTGGCATATTTATTTGCAGGCACATCGCTTCCTTTCTGTCCATTTTCAAACTGTTCCTGATCGGGCTCATCGTCGTAGGCAAGGACCCGTTCATGCTGTTCGGCATGGAGACCCCACGACTTTGGACTTGGAGCCAAGAGAATAAGGTGAAGATCTCGTCATGGGACGAAGCTGTTTTATCGACGTCTTTAGCGTAAATGTTTCAAACACTTACACCATTGTTTAAACGTAGCAACATTAGAGTCCCCTTGCATTCGTACTCTAAGGTACAAATCTCTAAGGTAAAGTGTGTGTGTGTGTGTTGGACACATCAGGGATTTAATGAGCCTCCAACAACAGTTCTGTTCTGAAGGTGTTACGTCCCAGCGGTCATTTATCCGTGGACTTGCAGATAAATAAGCTCTAAATTTAATCGCTTGATGACGACGTTGTAAAATATTTACTTTATAAACCATTTAGAAATGTTTGTCCTTTTTTTTTTTTGCCGACTTCCTCCAGATCTACGCCTGCATGATGGTGTTCTTCTTCAGCAACATGCTGGAGAATCAGTGCATGTCGACAGGGGCTTTCGAAATCACGCTTAACGGTGAGATTCCTTTACTGTTCGATGGAGAGATTCGAGGGTTTATATCAGCGCTCTCCTTGTACCGCTTTCCGTTCCATAGTAAAGCCATCTACCATTTCCAGATGTTCCCGTGTGGTCCAAGCTGGAGTCGGGACACCTTCCTTCCATGCAGCAGCTGGTGCAAATCCTGGAGAATGAGATGAAGATGAACGTGCCTATGGACAGACTTCCACAATATCACTCTTAACCCAGTGCTCCGGTTCCTTCCAAGTATGTACACACACACACACACACACACACACACACACTAACAATATCGGTGTTAAAGATGGTTTTCTTTGCCCCTCCAGGTTGACGGCGCGACTCTCCAGCGGTCGTGAGGCGACGCTTTATGAAGGTCTGAACTGAAAGTAGTCCTGCTACCGGTGCAGACTGGATGCCACGCCCACCGCTCGCCACCACGCCCACCCGGAGAGACTTCACCCGCTTCCCCAAACACACACATTACCCCCTCCTTGGCCGTTTGTTACTACTGAATCCCACATGCAGTGCAATAACGGTTCACTTCAGGATTTATTCAGGAGCAGTACGATTTAAGAGCGAGATTTATGTTAGTCCCCTTTTTCAAAACCTTTACATTGTTTCATAGATTTATGGTTAATAAAAGAAACTTTTTAGCCCCAAATCATAGTTATTTAACACTGTCTGTTCTTTTATTATCTGTTAAATCTTTTTATAGATATATTCAGCTGTTCATGTTTAAAGAAAATTAATTCTAACAAAAAATGTCTTTTTTTTTTTTTTTTTTTTTTGTTTTTTTTTTTTTTTTTTTTTTGATTGGAAAGTATTTACACATTTATTGAATAAAACGTTATACTATATACAAATGTGCTGCTGCTTTATTTAAAGATTTATAATCACTGATGTGGTGATGATTTTCTGAAAGGTTTACTGAAGGAATCCATCAGGGACATTTTTCCTCCACACCAGCAGAGGGCTTTTGTCAAACCATAAAAGATTTACTCAATTTATATTCTCATATCCTGTTTGCTGGCTGTATGCTACAGACACAAAAGTATTAGGACACCATGGCTTTTCCATCCATGCGGTTCTTCCCCTAAGTAGAACTAGGAGACCCAAACCTGTTACAGCATGACAATGCTTTCCATGGGTTGGCGTAGAAGATCTTCGAGTTGCCTGCTATAATATGGCTGAATAAAATCTCCACCAAATCTAATCGAACATCTTCCCAGAAGAATGTTTTTAACAGCAAATGGGGAATAAATGTTTTAGGGGATGTTCTAAAGGCTTACAATCTTATGCTCAGGTACATACAAACATTTGTTCATATAATGCACACGGTAGCTCCTGAACATTTGTGGTTTGATGACCTTTACACTGTTGGTAAACTTGCTGAAGCATTAGACGAAGAACATGCTCGAGGACTGTGCTTAGTTTATTTACATGTCTGAACAGCGTCCCGATCTTGAAGTCAGAGGTCACTGGCAGTCACGCAGACAGTTCTGTACGTAGGCCTTGTGTTTCTCCTCCAGCCACACGTTGGAGGTGAGCTTCAGAAGTCTGCGTCCCTCCGAGACGAGGTTTGGGGGGAGATTGAGGGGCCAACGCTTGGCATCAGTTTGCGCATCGACGCACCAGCGCAGGCGTTCGAGTGCCAGTCGGGCGTTGAGCTGGCTCACCCGCAGCATCAGATCCTCTTCGCACAGAGGTGGAGCAGTGTCGTTCGGCTGCGATACAAACACCCGCTAGGTCAACTCTTAGCCTTTTACTGTGTCTGACCAAAATTTCAAACGTGATAAATTATACTGTACCTTGGTGCAGCTGCCGACTTTAAAGCGGGCCTGCTGGCCCGAAGCCAGGAAGGTCACCAGGACGGACTTTCGGCCCCGAACCTGTACCCCGACATGTTTATTGATTGACAAGTAGACGGGTTTGAAGGGGATTTGCTTTTTCGCATGGTCCATCCATTTCCACTTCTTGCATTTGGACCCGTCTTCGCTCAGACTCTGTGCTCCCCAAGGGTCCATGTGCAACCTTAGAACATATTAATCATGTGACGTTTCTCTGACGGTTCTCCTAATTAATCATTATATGACTTCACATTTGTGCAAGAAACAATAACTAATCCACAAAGGCTGTTCATTGACCGAGGCGACCTTATGCCCTTACCAGGTACTCCCGTTGCTATGGTAACAGATGGCAATGCCACTGGACTGGAAGAAGGCTCTGATTGGACAGCTTGGCTGGACATCATCAAGAACGATGCAGACCCCCTCTGAATCATCTACAAATGTCATAATGGCCAGATTTCCTGAAGGATAGCTACGATGAGCAGGTTTATTAAGGAATGTACGGTTTGTTGTTGTATTGTTTTAAATAGTTTTTTGATACACAATGTTTTTTTTTAAAAGGATACAACACTTGGGTGGTGCCGTCTGAAATCGATGTGAGAAATGGACTCCCACTAGAGTAAAACTTCTGTATGTTGCCCTGCAATCACCAAAATAAAGGAGTAAAACATAAGGATATGAATTATATTCATTTGAAGTTCTTGATTATAACCCCACTACACTTTACAGGTTTGTTGAGCCAAAAAAAGTCATTATTAATATAAGATTCAGCCAATGGGAATTCTTGAAGATGATACTTCAGTACTATATGAAGGCGTGTTTCTGTATTCTGTAATCACCTTCTGATGGCAAAGTCCAAATCCAGCGGGAAATGAAGAACTAGTGCTGCAGGGCTTGGACGTCGCTCTCGGTTCTTCCTTGGCTGGCCGATCCTCCTTTACTTTTGTGCGCAGGAACTCGGAAAGCCGGAAAACAACGGTGGTAAATAAACCTGATGACGTCACTTTGCAGCCCGGCGTCTCGGTTCCTGCTGGTTAGAAATCCGCATTGATGATGCCGTTTATTTATATTATTAGTATTTACATTAGACATGGTATACATCAAAGATATAAAGTTTTCACCGCTTTCTTCTATAAAGTCAAGCTTCGACGACTGAAACGTCTGAGAGAAGTATAGATAAGTAAGATGCGTACTCACTGGTTCCTGAAGTCGGCCTTTTAGCCTTTTTGCTCTCCTCTGCAACCTGCTGTAATCTTTCAAAACATGAGTAAAACAAAATTTGTAGTGGATTTTACCCAACATTTGCTTCTATACTGTACAATGCACATTTTTTCTCATTGCAGTTATGCATAATGTATATAACGTGTGCCAAAATATTTGGAAAACTCTTTGTCTACAGCCAAAAACAATGCAGCACAAAAAAGTTAAATAAATTAGCATAAATTGTTCATAAATTTGTTGTCGAATATGATCAAATATTAATTCACAATATGAGAAACACTTATGGTGGTTTCATGTCAACCATTTCTTGAGAAAACTGAGGTAATTAACTGTTAGTTCGCTCGAACGCTAGTCAATTAGGCTAAAAGCTAGAGTACTGAATACGCTTTCAGATCTGTTTTTGGAAAAAGAAAATTTTTAAATATTTAACAATTTATAATAAAAACAACATTTTTAACACATTTTTAGTTTAAATAAAATTCTAATTGAGTTCTATTTTATTGATTCGTTGTTGAAATGTTTTACTTTGTTAGCTAGATGTCAAGCTAGGTATTAGCTAGCAACTACTGATTTACAGTACCAAATATTACCATGCTAGTGAGCAAGCTAGTAACTAACTAGCAAACTAGCATGTACAAACTCTTCCATTTTGTTTGTACATACTGTACAAACAATGAGTTGTTTTGTTTGTTTTGTTGGTTGAATCTTTGTAAGCCTACAACACGAGCTAGTTTTAAAGCCTCCATGACTCGATGCTCCTGCTGGGAAATCTGACCTGATTTGTGTAAGTGTGATGCAGGTGATAATTACACGTCTTGAAGTATTGCTCGGTCTCTGAACTCCTGTGCTTTATCCATGTTGTAGTCGTAGTCCCGTGAAGATTCCTGAAGCGAGTGCCACTGCTGCTCCACCTTCTTAAACATCTCCATGTATGGAGCACAGCAGAAATCCTGAGGAACGAGCAAAGAAACGATTAGACGTGTAGATAGATGGATAGATGGATAGATAGATAGATAGATAGATAGATAGATAGATAGATAGATAGATAGATAGATAGACCTACTAGTGGATCTGGGGTCTTCGAAAAATCAAATGGTAGCTTTGCTTTCGAACCACAAAACTCACAACACACTGTATGGTCACTAGCAGATGTGGGCTGGAAAAGTTTAGAATGTATATTTTTAATTATTTAAGACAATAATCAAATTTCTTATTGAAAAAAAAAAAGGCAACATAATCGCTTGTGTGTTGTATGAGTGTGTATTATTTCTGACTACTCTACCTGAAGACCAATTTGTCTCCATTCAGACTCTCTTCTGTATCTCAGGACTCCATGAAAGCCATACTGAGGTTCTGGTAAAGCTTCTTCCTCAATCTCCATCTGCTGAACACCACCAGGGAAATGAGTAGTAGTTTTAGGTTTGTCTATAGAAGCATCTCCACCAACCATTCAAAAAATATTTTTATTGAGATATCTGACAGATATCAGCTAAAGTTTAATTGATAATTCATTGCCCCATTACTTGCTGCCCCATTTACCTCCATTGATGTTTATTATTGCACCTAGTGGTCAGAATAGGAACTGCAGCACGCGCGATTAGAGGCCTACTGGGGCAGGACATGCACACTATCGAATCGATTTTATTTCATATAAAAGAAATTTTCAAATATTATTTCTTTAAACACATATTTTTTTCGGGTTTCTTTTTTTAATTTATATATATTTTTTTCATTCACGTATTTATCGCGCGGGTGCGTGCGCGCGTGCTTGAATGCACACATGCGCGAGATCGGATGCAAGTGCAGGTAAATGCGTTTATTAGAATCTAATCAGATTCTAATCTGAAACGAGAAAACGAAAGCGTGAACACCCTGAACATTGACACGTGGACCAAGGTTTCGGGGGTAGTGGGGGTGATTCATTCAATTCCACCATTTTACCTACCAGAACTTTATATCAATTTTATATGTAAAATATATATTTATATTTATATAAAAAAAAATAGGCTTGATGATTTATGCATGACAATAGATCGTCACAAAAAACGTATCTGTGACGATCTATTTTCATGCAAAAATGATTTTCCCTCTAGGATTCTTAAACGTCAATTAAAAATGAATAAATAAATAAATAAAATAAAATAAAATGCAAAAAAAAAAAAAAACCTCCGTCATGTTGTTATCGGAACCGTCCTCTTCAGCATGGGCCATGATGATGTGATGGAATTCTGGTTCCGCCTCCGATTGTTACCCGTTGCCACGGAAACCTCGAAGGTTACGAATGAGTGGCCACGCCCACTCCGTGAAAATGTCATTTTCTATTTAATTTATTTAAATAGCTCTTTATAACACACAGGTATGTAAATGATATGGATTTACACATAAATTAAAAAAACAAGAACTGTCAGAAAATCTAACGATAAAAAAGCGTAGCCTTTTAAACTGACATCAATTATAATAATTAATTAATTATTATTATTCATGACCCTGTTGGTGTCCAAATCTGATCTCAATACATTAATAAGAAATATTAGAACTAATACAATTTAAAGAAAAAGGGAAAAAAAGCTGTAGGGCGTGCAAACTTTTGAGCTCGCCTTCACTTTCTTCTACTGCTGTTTAAGTTTTAATATGAAACTTTTGTTGAATTTCTTCGTCTTCTCCGATTTCCTCGTAGGGGGGCGCAAACTTTTGGACACAGCAGTTCATTATGTTTGTAGATGTTTACGAAATGATCACATGACCTCTAAACGTCTGCTATTCTTTTTCAAGGTTAAAATTGAGATCTTTTACTCACAAATGGATTTGGATGCTCCTCCACTTGCAATGTCCATCTACACAGCGAGAAAAGGAAAGAGAGAGAGAGAGAAAGAGCAAGAGAGAAAGAGAAAGAAAATAAATCCCAAGTTCTGTGAAGTTCTGAGGTCAGGTGAAGGTGGACAGATTTCTCACTTCGCTCTCCATCATGATCCTGTGTGTGTGTGTGTGTGTGTGTGTTGATTGTATCCATGGATATACTGAATGCTGGCACCGGCGTGTTTGTGTGTAATATCAGCGTCTGCAGGAGTCCTGGCCTCCAGCCACATCTAAGGAACAAAGTCAAAAGAGAGACGCACGGCATTGTGGGAATGTTTTTGGGTGAAGTTTAAAAATATATGGGGTCGTAATATTTCTGCACAATCTTAGTCTGTCTCTGTCTGTCTGCTGTCTGCTTGTGTGATGTGTGCTGTCTGTTGGTCTGTATGTCTGCCTGTATGTAATCTGTCTGCTGTCTGTCTGCCTGTCTGTCAAATTTCTGATGTGTGTCTGTCTGCCTGTATGTGTGCTCTCTGTCGTTTAGTCCATCTGTAGGTTTGTTTGTCCGTTTGCCCGTGTGTAATCTGTCTGTCTACCTGTCTGACTGTTTGAAGTTTGTCTGTCTATCTGCCTGTCTGCCATCTCTCTGATGTCTGTCTGTCTGCCTGTTTCTCATCTGTCTGATGTCTGTCTGTCTTCTGTCTGCCTGCATGTCTGTCTGTCTGTCTGTCATCTCTTTGATATCTATTTATCTATCTATCTATCTATCTATCTATCTATCTATCTATCTATCTAATTTGTATTTTCCTTTTTATTTGTGGTCCAGTGCACAATTGTTGGCACCCTTTCATAAAGTACACACACTCTAATCGGTGAAAGACTTGCTGGAATGCAGTTAAACATTTCAGGAGGTGGCTGGTTTTGGAAAATATTAAACTCCGTTGCAATCGCAGTCACTCATTTATGTTTTATGTCATCGCTCTGATTTATTTCCTTTAACCGCACACCCCCAAACTTACTACGCTGTCACACTGGACACAGATTGATTTGTTAGTAGGATCTTGAGATTGCTCGTGTTACTCATTCTCTCTCCATTTTTCCTCCTTCTCTCTCTCTCTCTCTCTCTATGCCTGAGTGCCTGAGAGCAATATCACTCTTCCTCCTCCCATCACTGTGTGTGTGTGTGTGTGTGTGTCTTCAGGAAACCTCTCACACACTGCAGTGGAAAGCAAGGTGGCTGCTGCTGCACTCGGCCATGCGCTGAACGATGGTGCATCAGGAGAAATGTGTTTACCAGGTGAGATGCTTTTAATCTCCTGCTGATCCATAAAGAGCATGATATGTGTGTGTGTGTGTGTGTGTGTGTGTGTGTGTGTTAATGTGTGTAGATGCTTTAGCTGCATGTCATTACTATGTGTTTTAATCCTTCCTTCGACTTCTAATATTATGAAGCTTTTGGTAGCTGTTTTATGATCTGTCCCGTCCTGTCATCTTCTCAGAGTAACAGCAGCACCTGATTAGCCGTTAGCTGACTAATAGAATGTACCAGAAAGCGTGACTGGCCCCCGAAGGCGTCACATTACAGATCAGAAGCCGCCCTGTATTTGTGCTTATTCATGACAGGCAGCTCCATCGAGTCCGAGCCGAAACCCGAGAAAAAGGCGGGGCATTGGGTGAGGTGGTGGATGTCAGAGATTGTAAACTGACCTGTGAGGAAAAAAAAAAACATCACACACACACACACACACACACACACACACACACACACACACACACACACACACCATCTTTTTTCATGACTTTTTTCATAATTGTCTGCCTGAAGCGATGTTGATGTCCAGTCTCCCCAGTGGGACCATAACCTGGGGCAACCATTTTGAAGACCCTTCTCTTGGAAGCCATTCGGACTCATTCTGCCTCGCCCCCTGGACCGTCATCTCACAAAAAAAAAGACAGGCTATGAAATCCGGATATTGATTGGTCACCGGTCCTAATGGTAGTCCTAATACCTCCTTGTTTCCATAGCAACCATGTGCTTAGAGACCTGTATGGTGGACGCAGTACTTAATAAATAATGTAGATATTAGATGGATGGAAGTGTAGAGAGTTACAAGTATGGAAGGAGTCTCCAGTTTTACTGTAACAGCTGGATACCTTTTACGTCACAAGTCAGTTTTTTTGGAAAGAGGACAAGCTTTAATTTTTCAGTCTTAAAAATGTATAAAAAAGAAAAGTACTGGAGTCGGATGAGAACGAAGTGTAACGAAGTTGCACATGTTGGTTGCAATGTACTTTGTCAGCTCGGTTAATTGTAAATGCAAATTACAGACAATTAAGATGAGGTTTAGAGGTTAATAAAAACATTTTCTTTCCCCAGACAATTTATTCCAAATGCATTTTTTATTAAATGATATTTCCAGGCCCAAAGGCTTGACAGGGAGTCCATCAGACAGAAACTGGCCCTCGGCAGTTTCTATGATGATGGGCCGGTTTTCTACACCGGCAACAGCTGTTCTACTACACGGTGCGTATCCTGCAAATGCTCTGATTATTTAACGTGCATCTTCTCTGAATACCTTCATCTCTAATTGTCTTCAAGGAGCGGTTTGTCATTTCTTAAGGCCCACAGTCTAATTAAAACCACAAGTTTTTTATTTTATTTGGGGGGGAATTGCAGATCACAGATATTCTCAAGGATCTTTGTGATTATAGGTGTATTAGAAGAATGGAGGCTCAAAAAAAAAAATCCAACAGCCCCTTGAATGGCAGGTTTGGAAGACGAATTGACGAAATAACTCCTAAAGATGTTTTTACACCTCACATTGGTGCAATTCTTCATGAAAGAAGTGTGACGGTGATTAGTGTTAGTGACTACTAAGCTAACCAGAAAACCATACAATTATACAAATTATTAAATGAATATAAATATAAAATGTGAATTTGATTTGCTCTGTTTTTTTTTGTTTCGCCAAAAGAGGGCAGTGTAGAGCTTTGGGCTTTTATGACTTATGATTTACATTCATGGCTTTAGAATTGCAATTACTTCATTTATACAACTGAGCAGTTGCCCAGTTGCTAAAAGGCCCTGAAGTGGTGGAAAGGGCTTGAACTCATGCCCTTCGGAGCCAAAGTCCAATGCTTTCAGAGATGGCAAAAGTACACACATCCTTCACTCAGGTAGAAGTACATGTGTCCCCTATGTGGTGTAGCTCAATAGAGTTTTAATGGTGTTTAACACTCAAGCAATGACCTTTAACGTGTTTCCCCATTTGGACCATTTTATTTCTTTAAATTCATATGAAATATTAGTTTCACAGGAAATTGTTGAAACACACCATTTCCGTGTGTGTCCTAGTAACATGATATCTCAAGACAATCCCAATGCCAAAGTGAAATGATATAAATTTGATGAAATTTTTTTTTCCTCAGAATCCTACAAACACATGACCTTATTTTCGTCCTCCAGGTTTCAGAACGGCGTGAACCTGCAGGTGTGCTTTGTGAACGACAGCAGCAGCGATAAGGACAGCGATGCTGAGGACAGCAGGACAGAGACGAGCCTGGACACGCCCTTATCTCCTGTGGTATATGCGTTTTGATGTATAGAACATAAGTTAACACAGCGTCATGCATAATGGAACATCTTCTGACCAGAGACGTAGATCCAGAGACGTCCACCAAAATTTTGCCAATAGAAACAAACCCATCAGCCCATGACTATGTACATGTTTTGGGAAGTGGGAGCTCAGTGGATAAGATGTTGAACTTCTGATCAGAAGGCCATGGGTTTAAATCCCAGCACCACCAAGCTGTCCCTCCTGGGTCTTTGATTAAGGCTATACATGTAAATGTAGATGTGTCATTAAGTTCTTAATCCAAAAAATAAAACTTCTCTGTGCAGAGTAAACAGAGCTCGTCTCTCTCGGACCGGGACACGTGCGAGGAAGACGAGGAGGACGGGGAGTTTTGGCGGCTGCGGCGGCGGCTTGAAGAGGAAGCACGCGGGGCTCTGGCTCTGGCTCGACCCATGGCCCGCATGCAGGTGGAAGTGGAAAGGCATGTGCAGCTACACCGCAGGTCTCCGGTGGCCGATCTGGTCAGTTTCACACACACACACACACACACACACACACACACACACACACAAATACACACTCACACTAACAGACATTGACATTTGGGGCATGACATCTGTTGAGTGGGCGTTAGAAATGAAACAGAAATCAAGAGCATTTTGGGTTTTTTTGTTCGTTTTTTTTCTAGGTACTTGCAGATTTTGGAATGGGAACATGACGTCAAGCGAGTAGCCGAGAACCCAGAACCACACAAGAAACTGATTTCATGTGGGGAAAATTAACAGTCAATTTTGGCTTGTACTAGTGACAAAATCCTGCTTTACAAAAAAAAACCGTCATGGGCAGTCCCAAACCAGGGCCTGTCCCAAACTACCATTATTAATGAATGAGAGAAAAAAAAAAGTGCACCGTCATGGGCAGTCCCAAACCAGGGCCTGTCCCAAACTACCATTATTAATGAATGAGAGAATTCATAATCTTTTTTTTTTCCTCAGCTAGCATGACTCGAAGCATTCTCCAGAGAAAGGAAATCAGGCGCAATAAAGAGTTGCACCATGTTCACACTTCTGCTTTCAGTTTGAAGTCCCTATTAGTACGGATATGAAATGATATTGAGGAGCAATAAATAACAATAAGTAGCATTTGATGGAGCAGAAATTGCTTACACCTTATTCTTACGGTCAAATGGGACAATAAAAACGTTTAAAATATTTTTTTTCTTTTTTAAATAACGTCTTACAGCATTAAACCATTTTCACGTTAAGCATTTAGAATGTCTCCAGTTGTAGTAATAATAATTATTGCTGACGTATTGACTTGGTGTCATCGCAGTTGCCACACATGCCGCACATCGGCGTGAGTCTGATGAAGAGGAGCCTGAGGCCCATGGACCTACGAGATATGAGTCTGGGTCAGTTACAGGTCATCACCAACGACCTCCACTCACAGATACAGGGTGAGGTCACAGTTCCCAACACAGTCATCATGGTTGTATTTCCTGTGCTTACGAGGTCAAAGTCCGAGCTCAGTCCATGTGTGCGTTTTTGATTTCTCCTGAAGGTCTAAACGAGGAGCTCGTGCAGCTCCTGCTCCTGAGAGACGAGCTTCATATGGAGCAGGATGCCATGCTGGTGGACGTGGAAGACCTGACCAGGTCAGAAATTTCTAGAAGGACATTTTTCCTCGACTTGAACACAAAACACTCATTGTTCTTATTATTTGAATGTTTTCCACAGGCCTGCGCACAGTCAGCAAAGAAGCATCTCCAAAAGAAAAGGCGCCTGCTCCCTGTGACTCTCCGGAGCTGCTCGAGGTCGTTCGGCGATCAGTTGTTGTGATATCGCTCGCAGCTCGGCTTAACTAGTCTCACTTTCCTTGTGCTCTAAGCTTCGTGCGGATGTGTTCTCAGTATCAATCGGTCATGCTGTGAGCTTACGTGCTAGCCCCATGCTGTTGCAGAGGAATGTAATGTCCTCAGGCACTCGTGGTGCGTAAAACTGAAAACAATTTTGATCTGCCTGCATGCACTTATAGATTACACAGGGGCCATAAAATGCATATATATATATATATATATATATATATATATAAATATAT
>MU563656.1:975656-1013156 GCA_024362625.1 Silurus asotus
TATATATATATATATATATATATTTATACACACACACACATGCATAGCTAGATATTGTTAAGCTTCATCATTTTTGTTTTAAAAAATCCTACAAAAAAACAAGATAATATTCTAATTAAAGAATTCGAATTATAGTTATAATTTTGTAACACTAAGTTGCTCCACCGTTATAGTTATATTTTTGTAATTTTATATCGCACCCTAACGATCTCTTCGAGAATGCGAATTCTATTATTTTATCGATAGTATGGTTCAATTCTCACCATTCCATACTTCTAGTTTTCATTCTATAATTAGATCTCAGCAAGTACAGTCATTTTATTGTTATACAATGATGGACTTCTCTATATAGGGAATTATATCAATACATCGAATTCTAATTCCATTGCAGAAGCGACGGCAGTGTAAACCAGGCACTGGGGTTATAATGTAATTCTAGTCGTTACAGAATTTGAATCAAAACAAAAACATGATTGAGATTGCTAGGAGAGTTTTAGCAAGATGCCTTTTTTGCGGTGTGTTTGGTGAATCCGCGGCTATGCTAGCAAAGTTTTAGCAGCTCTCTGTTATAAATATAGTACATCCTTAACTGGCATTTAAATAAGGGAAAAGTAGCTGAAATGTTGTCTTTACATCTTTTAATGAACCCACAGACATGATGAGACATCGTTAGTATCACCTGTATCAAAAATATACGTTTTAATGATCCACATCTTACAATTGGTCACACAACTTAAGCTAATAGTCTGCTGTGTTAAAGTTCGCTTTAAAAGGCAACGCAAGATTACATTCCAATACTGAAGCAGGGTAAATAGATTACTGGGACGATTGTAAAAAGTTTCCAGCTCTAGTGCAGTCCTTCATTCCAAAAACACAAGTACGTTCCCAAAAAAACCAAAGCTTGTGTTGCCACAACACAGCTTTAAAGTCTAACTGCCATCAGGTGTAAATATTCCCCAGAGCACGTTTTTTCCAATTCTGATGACGTTAACCATGAAATCGACCTAGATTCTAAAATTTTCGATCACTCCCGTTTTCTGATCCGTTGTAGCCCAACATTCCAGTTTTAAAGCAGTTCTGGATCGTATCAGATTTCTAAACGAAACGTTACGAGCACTTGTCTTGTCCCATACCGTCAACGTATGAAGCGTGTCATAATTGTCAGTATTGTTTCTTGTGAAAAGAAAGAAATCGTCAAAAAATTCTTCTTGACTTAATAACAATGTCCGTAAGTTTGAACTGCCATCAGGTGTGAATGTAACCAGAGCACTTTGTCAAATTTCTTTTTTATGAACTAGTCATTAAAGTAGCTGATGCTACCATACATTCCAAGAATGAAGCAGAATTTGAGATTATTGTACGTCGCATTTGTGTTTCTTTTGTTTGTTTTCAAAATGAAAAACAAAAAAACTTTTTGCTCAAAATGTCAATTTGTTTTCTGAATTTGAGTCATTTTTGGGTTTGCGGGACTCTTAAACAAACCCATGATCTCTCAGTGACTTCACGTTGTGGCTTTGCTCCCGGAATTTCATATGGATCACTACATGTGTTTGTAAAGCAGCATGAGATTTACAGGAAATTGGAGTCCCAGACATGTCCTCTTTTTATAATGTTATGCAATGCGCTAAATCCTCACAGTCTCATTGCAGAACAAACCCTTACCCCCCAAAACACTCTAACCCACCCCATCCCACCCCGTTCCCCACCCCTTGTTCTACTAGATTGTCTACAAACTCTGGAAATGTTGCTCTATTCTGTATTATATTACGTATCATTTATGAACATTTCTTCCAGACCGCAAATGAAATACATTTTTATTTCCAGCTTAGGATTTCGATCTTAGATTCAATTGGCAATAATAAAAAAAAAAACACAAATTAATACAATGTACATGAACCAAATAGCTAAGTAAAAAAAAACCTGTAAAATGAGCTGTTAGTGCTGCCTTTATTACTTTTTGTGAAATGTAATAAATGTATCTATGCTTCGGTGCTTTAGTTGGTTCGTGTGGTTTCTTAGGACAGGCGAATTTTCCGTTACGTCTTTTATCGTTTGTATGTTTCTGAAAGCACGGTCCCGTTGCAATTTTTTAACTACTAGCTAAAGTGACACAAAGCGATCGATCGCATGTGGCGAAATAACCAATCAGAACCAAGCTGAATTTTTTTATTCACAATATTTAATATAGTAGATTTGGTAAATGACATCATTACAGTCAAGCTCTTTACAGAAAGGTTCTTTAGTTGGAGGAAATGTTTCAACTTGTATTTAATATTAAATGGTTTCGGTTCAAAAGTCTTAAAAAAAGGGTCCTTAGGAACGGTACCACATTAAAAAAAGTTTCTCAGATGAAGTCAGAGTTTGTTTAATGCTGTGGTCAATATTTAGCCTTCATGTTCGTTGTTTGTAGTCTGGAAAAAAAAAACCCAATAAAAACAAAAAAAAAATTAAGTATTTCTCATCTCTCAGGTGTTTATTTTTTATTTTTTAACTATCGAATACAATGTCACAGATTATTTATTTATTTATTTATTTATTATTGACTGTTCATGAAACAAAGTATTGGGACCCAAGACTTTTTCATCCAATGTGGTTTTTCCCCAAACTGTTCACACAAAGATGAAGGCACACAATTGTATAGGACGTCTTTGGATGCTGTAGCAATTTTTCCTTCAACTCCACCAGGAGACACCAACGTGTTCCAACATAACAATGCGCCTGTGCACAAAGCCAGCTCTATGAAGATCTGCTTTACATGGGTTGGAAATGTGTGGAAGATCTAATATATAAGATCCACACTGTGAAAGAGTGTAACTTATTATAACAGCGAATGGGGACAAAATGTGGAATAGGACGATCAAAAAGAAGCAAAAGCCAATTCTATGGTCAGGTGTTACACACTGTATGTACTATATGTTCATTCTGTTTATTATTATTGGTTAACTGGCTAATTCATGTTTACTTCCTTTTTCACGTTTTTGTCCTTTTTCAAACAAACAAGAAGCGAAACAAAAGTAGCGTTGGGTGAAATGTGGGTAATGTACTCAGGGAAGCACACGACTGCTTACAGTACTGCAGCCAGAGTTGCATTGTGGAAGGTTTTTAGAATGATTACTCAGAGCTCCTCACCGTATCCGAGCACTATGAAACCAGCCTGGGGGGTGTCCCTGAGTTCCCTCGACTTCAGGACAACATCTAATTCTGAGAGCTAAGGAATTCTTTGGTGAAGAATGAGCTTGAAGTGTCAGACCTGGAAATCCAATTCAATTCACTTCTTTCTTATTTGTAAAGCACTTTCAACAATGAACGTTGTCTCAAAGCAGCTTGACACAAAGTGGTGTTAAAAATGAATAAAATGTTCTTTATAAGTGTAAGTTTGTCCCTGATGAGGGAGCCGGTGGCGACTGTGGCGATGAAAAACTCCCCGAGACGGCATAAGGATGAAACCTTGAGAGAAACCAGGCTCAAGAAAGAACCCATCTTCATCTGGGTGTCACTGAATGTCCATTTATTTCAGCTAAACGATGCTGTGGGGTGCAGTGATGGTGAAACTAAAATAGTACACCTGATGTAGGTGAGGCGAGGAGTTCTGTGGTGCAGTCAGCTTTCAGAACTCGACAGCAGGCCACTCAAGATCTTCCACTTTAACCCATTGAAACCATATATTCATGAAACTGGCTTTGTGCACAGGGGCATTGTGATGCTGGAACAGGTTGCTACAGCTGGGTTTAATAATACGTTTGGCCATATAATGTATACAGTGAATAGACATTAGATATCTATTTAGTAGTTCAATTATTTTTTGAACACAAGTTATTTTAATGATCCATCCAATCTTTTCATTTGAAATTGCATATGTACACTCATAACTATAAAAAATAAAATAAATAAATAAGATTTAAAGAGGTTTAGTCAGGGGGTAGACAATGCAAAGAGTTAAAGTACACAAGAAATGGTTGCCATCAACTGGTAAATTCTCCACAGTTTCCTTTGTTGTAGCGGATTATTGATAAATCCAGCAGCACCCCAAATGTTACTACCTCAGGCAAACATCAATATCGATGTTAAGAACTGTGGACATAGTTTTAAATAATCCCACCAGAACCTATGTAACATTGGGCAGACAGCATATGACTAATTCTGAGGTAAAATGTAGCTAGTCTAAAACTTTACTCTCTCAAAACCCCTCTCAGAAGTTAAATGGACTCTATCTGTTAACACTTTTGCAAACACTATTCCAATTCGTCCTCCCATTTTGCTTTAGTTCTGATTTTAAAGACTTCTAGTAGCAGGTCCTACCAGGGGCTTTCTGTATGGTCAAATTGGAAACTCTGAAAACAACGATGATAAATAAAATCTCACCTGAAATTATCTAAATATACAGAAATATGGTAAATCCAACTCCTAAAAATCCACAGATTCACAAAAATGTATATTCAAAAAAAAAAAATTTTACAGACTCTTGAAAAAGCGAAAAATTTCTATTATAAAATGTCAAACTTTTCACACAAACCTGTGCGTGTGTGTTTTTTCACACGCTTGCTCCGAGTCATGTAATTTCACTTTTGGTTTCTGCATGAATTGTTGTTTTTTTTGGAGTTTGCAATGTAGATATGAATCCATACTTCAGGAAAACTAATTTCTCAAAAAATCTCAGATCCTTTGTCTTTCTTTTAATTTACTCACTATTTACTTAATGTTGGAATTTATACCACATGATTGTTGAGTGTGATTAATCAAAATGTGTCCTATAACAGAAACTCTGATACGAATGCCTTGTTCAGATTTGTCTGTCGCAGCCACTCTTTTCATCCACATGGAACTCTGAGACTACAAAAGTTGAAGACCTCCTACGGTTCGGGTTAAGAACATGAATCTAACGCTGTAGTGGGTAGAAAATCTTGGGATTTGCAGATGGGGGGTGGGGGACATTTTCTGCTCCGATGAATTTCGACAAAATTTGCATCAAACCATAACTCGTGATTGGAATTAATGTTTTATCAGTAAACACGATGCTACAGCCAAGCCAAGTGTCCAGAAAGTTCTAGGAAGCTACAACATGCATGGGGATCTTGATTTCAAATTTCACTCATGCCTTCGTGGAAATGATGCCGGAAAAAAAAAAAAAAAAAAAAAAACAAGCAGCGAAAGAGAAATCAACTGCGGTGAAAATGCTCTTGAGGAATGCACAGGCCTGCTACACACTCCACCTCAGAAACAGGAAGTGGTTCTTCTGGCGTACCTGCATGAACCATCGCAGGCCAGAAGCACGTAAAAATGTGAATTCCCATTACAAACCCACCCCATCATAGCCATTTGTGTTGGAAATTACAATGATAAAACCCTTGTTTTGCATCAGTGTGTGTCTGTGGGTGAGTGTGTGTGTGTGTGTGTGTGTGTGTGTGTGTGTGTGTGTGTGTGTGTGTGTGTGTGTGTGTGTGTGTGAGAAAGAGAGAGAGAAAGAGAGAGAGTCACAGTTTCACCTTAATAATGATTATATTAACAGTGAAAAAGGAAAGCACCCCTGTGAAAAAGTAAACACACACGTGTGTGTATATATATACAGAGTTGGATGAAACATGGCATCAGAACTATTGAACACCTGAACCCATGATGAAGATCAGAGTCTGTCTGAGTGAGTAGCACAGAGTTTGTTTATTTCTGTTTATTTATTCTTTTGTTTTAATAAAGAAATATTAAAAAATTTATATTCTGCATTTTTAATTCAAATTTTGTAAAAATTCTCTAACATTTTTTTTTACATTTTTGCATTAATAGTAGTAATACTGATATTTACTTATGACTTTCTGAACTATATATTGCAAAAAGGCATATATTTTATGTTTATTAGTTTTTATTAGTATGTTTTATTTTCTCGTTTCCTTGATAATATGCACAATTTCTCTTACATTTATTGCGTCTTTCCTCCTTTTTATTTACTTTCTTTTTTACTTACTTTCTGTTTAATTAATTAGTTAAATATTTATTTACCTACTTATTTATTTACTTACCTTGTTACTTACTTTTTTGTTTACTTCTTTTTATCACTTTCTCGTTTACATATATTTTTATCTACATTCTTATTGATTTTCTTTATTATGAACTTATTGTCCTGGTTATTTATTTACTTACATTTACGTATTTGCTTAGTTTTATTTATTTATATTTATTTCTCCCTTCCTCTAAATAATTTAGCAGGTTTGTTGCTGTCGCTGCTGTACATGGCGTGCACGGCCGGGCCAACGGGAGCGCGCAGCGTGCCCGTGCATCTCTCCAAAGACGCGTGCCAAGGCCCGGGTCGCGCGCTTCTACGGAACGTGACGGACGCTCTGGATATCGTATGTATCTGATGTAGCGGATGGGGGGGATTTATAAACAGGGTTATAAATAAAAGTGTGGTTTTAAAGTCGGAAGTGTTTCAGGATCAGCTGTTCAGAGGATTAAACTGTACCGAGCAAAGCGCGGAGCTTCCGGTCAGCTCGAGGACCCTGTCTGCGTGCACACCACAGGTGAAGGAACACACTGCATCATCCCATTACCACCAGGCTCTGGGTTCACAACCCACTCTTATAAACCAGAGCAATCCCCATGGTGCTCCCCATGATATTAATGCATACTTCAAGTGTGTGTGTGTGTGTGTGTGTGTGTGTGTGTGTGTGTGTGCTTTTTAAATGCAGTGTAAATGTGTTTGAAAAAATATTAGTGATTAGACACTTTCATTGAACACATTAATTACATGTCAATCACCAATGAAAAACATAACCAAACTAATGAAAAATAAAAAACTTAGTTCCATAAATACACAAACAAATGAAACGCATAACAATAGAAATCGATTGTGCACATTCTTGAGGCCGTGTCATTTAGTTGGTAGCTGGAAAACCACATTTCTTTCACCTGGATTTTACGAGTCATTTATTCAAAACAAATGCTTCCTTTCTGCCCTTCAATCCAACAGAACGCCGTCTGTTTTGAAGGCACCGAGTTCACCTTCGATCAGGTACGCTCTTCATCTTCAATCCCATTCAGATCCGTGGCTGTGTGTGTAATCTGTCACACATCCACGTTCACCATCCTTCTTTTTCTTCTCTATTGCTAATAATGATAAATAATTTGCTTATATCGGTTTGTTAGACTGTGGAGGTCTGGTGAATTGGGCAGTTAAACCTCTGGGTTACTGATCAGAAGGTTGGATGATAAAAGAAATCCATAATCGACATTTTCTGATTGATCTTCTTTATCTTTATCCATTGGTTTTCTGAAGACTAGTTCATATACAAGCAGTTAGAATGAAAGATTAGGCACCTAGATACTAGCTAATGTTCCTCACAGCATGTGAACACTTTTTTCCCCGCAGGCTGATTGTCTGCAGAGTGTTCTGGAAGATCTTCGATATTACTGGGCGACGTTCAAATCCTACCGCGACACGGATCGAATCCTGGAACAGTCGGTTCTCAGAAGCATCGAGAACCTCGTGCAGGTGCTTTCCGGCACAGTTGATAATGCTAGAAAAATACACCACCTCTCAGCGATCGTGTGTGATCTCATGGTGTTTACCTGATTTGCATGCTAGCTAACGCACGGGTATTTTATCGTGTAACTCAAAGGCGCAATTAGGAATTGTTTTTACGGGCTGCACAAATGAATTTTAAAACCGATTAAAGCACTGATTTGGGAATTAAAAACAATCGGAACAGGAAAAAAGAAACGCTAGTCTAAAATAAACAGAAGTTCTTTGTAGCAAGGAAACGCCATCGCGTTTACTAAAGCTAGCTACATAAAATTACCCTCAGTGTTTTTCCTAGCTAACTAACTTAGCTAGCCAGTCTTAAATTCATAGCAAAGTATTAGACGAGGAGATATTTCTTGAATATGTTGCAATTGCCAACCATTTTTAATAACAGAAGCCAAATTATACAGTTGTAAAAATTTGCTGAGTCACCGCTATCGCTAAGCAGTGTGGAAATTGTACGTTTTTAGCCATTTATAGTGCATGTGGTCTTCAGTGAAAGACAAATTGTTCAAATAAATCAAATAAATGTTATTTCTCGAACAGTTTATCGTATGTTAATAGCTAAAGCGAAACTATAGTGTCGCCTTATGAGAGAAATAATCACAGAATTGATATCTAATATACTATGAATTTTTTTTTTCCAGAGCTGCTTTTCTGTCACGTTGATGGACGACGTTCAGGTAAAGTGGACTGTCTGATTTCAGTTCATTGAGATTTGTTTCATGTTTCTTAATATTAAGTTTATTCGAAGTGTGTATCTGATGTATCTGTCAATTGCTGATCATTTAGATACAATTTCCATACAAAACCATTCATTTCATCATTTACTTATGATCAGCTCCATTTCTCAGGGAAGATGATCCATTATATTTTTTTTGGAGATTTGCGAGATCTTATTCAGTCATGAGGGTGATATTAAAGTCAGCTACTGATGTAGGTAAGGGTGAGGTGAGGAGATCTATATAAGGAGATCTTCCACACACAACTCTTGTAAAGCCTATCTTCATGGAGCTGGCATGCTGGAACATCTTTGGGTCTCCTAGTTCAAGTGAAGGGAATGTTTCATGCTTGTGCATCCAAAGACAATCCAAATTGTGTGTCTCCATCTTTTGGGAAGGAACCAGATTTGGCTGGGAAAGTCAGTATATATGTGTGTATAAAAATAGGTGTGATGGTTTATATGGTAAAATAGGGCTTTGCTTGAAGAGATGTTTATTTAACATTTATGGAAGTGGTCTCCAGTGTCACGCCGAGGGAGGTTGGTGATGAACGCCTGTTTATAGCTGCTCTAATAAATAAAAAAAGCGCTGAAAGAATTGATCATGATTATTATTACATGATGTAGGATGATATTCGGGGCTCATAGAGTCTCAGATGGAAAAATACGATGCTTCGTTTTTGTTTTTTTGCAGGTCTCCCTGGACAACAAAAACTCCTTTGAGAGGCGACTGAAGCTCTGCAAAATCCTGAAAGGCTTCCAGGTTCGCACCATTACCATCAACCGAGTACTGAACCACATTGTCAGCTCTTTACAGACATGACAACGACGAAGCTAATCGCAGAATCCACCAAGTTTTCTTCTCACCAGCACCACATAATGTTTTTTTTTTTTTTGTCTTAACGACAAATACCGTTTAGTTGAGGTTGTTTTTTTTATTGCTAGTGTTATTTAAACCTATTTATTTGGACTATTTATTGCTGAGTCGTGTTTTGTGGATGTCTGAATTGTGTCTTGGGTCAATTAAACATGTTGAAATTGCGAGTTCTGTGTGTTTTAATGCACTACCAGTATCAGTATATTTCCCAGTATGTTTTTGCTACGCTAAATATATAATTCTATCACAAATATTTTTACATTGTTGTTTTAAATAAAACTTTATATTATGTAATATCATGCATCAATTTGCAAATACATAAAAAACTATTCTTAAGTTTTTATTTTGAAAATATATAAAGAATAATTTTATAATAATAAATATTAATCGATAATAATAATTAATGCATAAAAAATGTCACAAGAACTTATTTTATATCCTGAAAAGTTTAATTAATAATATATCTAACGAAAAAGTTACAATTTTAAATACATAAAACATTTTATATTGTAATAATTTCAACTAATTATTAGTTTAACTATTCATTTTGAATATTTCATACTTAAATAATTATATCATTTTATATCCTAAATATAATCCTAATCCTAATTTAATATATATATTATGCTACATAAAATGTATCCAATTTTTGTACCATAATAATTTAATCAATAATCAATAATTTTTTATTTTAATAATTAATCATTTAAAGTATTTAACACAGAATATTGTATATAATATCCCCATATTTATACATTCAATTCTGTCTAAATCTTTTTATTTTAAACTTTAAAATAGTGATTTGCACTTTTTTTCAACCAAAAATACCAATAAAAATCTGACTGAAATGCAAATGAGATTCAAAGCGCACCCTATACTGGCGTTGAACAACCCCGGGTGTAATCCTAAATTACTCTTATTAACCTAAACATGTGCACTACGCCTAACGTTGTTTGCACCCTATCTAGTGCACTTGTGCGTTTAATCGCGAGCCATTTGGAACGCGAAACAAAACAAATAGGATGTCCGGCAGAAAGAAAAAAAAAACACAGCCGGGGCCAAAGACTCAGAGCGCGTGAGGGAAGCGTTTAATGCTAATACGTGAATAATAAAATAAAATAAAATGCAGTCGTTTTTAATTCGCACGTCTTCGCTTTTATTTCTATTCGCTTCCATTTTCGGGGGCGTTTCTACTGAGGGAGAAGGAAAAGGTAAGAAAGAACGCTAGTTGTTAGCTGGCTAAGTCTGTCATTATGCTAGCGTCCCTTGTTAGCATTGGCTAAAGAACATATATCGTGTATATACATATAATATTTATAACGCGTTTACATGCGGTGATCCGTATTTTAAGATATTACATTTTTTTGTTACGTTATTTTTTTGGGAATATAAATAGACCAGTTTATGCTGCAATATTACCTGCTTTTTAACACTAATGAGCTACCTTTATATATCGTTTTTAACAAATGTTTCTTGTAGTGGAGTTTAATTTTATTTATTTATTTATTTGTATTATTTTTGTATTGATTTTCGGTTGTCTAAGCCGGTGTGAAGGTTCAATCACAAACCGCGTCGCTGTGTTAGAAAAGGTCACTATATGTCCCTCTATCATAAAGGACCATGTAGTGCGCCTAGATAGGGAACAAAGGGCTGTTTGGGATTGTGAATTTTCTTCTGGTTTGTGTGTAGGTTTTGGAGACCACATCCACTGGAGAAGCCTGGAAGATGGGAAGAAGGAGGCAGCAGCCAGGTGTGTGTGTGTGAAGCTCATGGCAAGACCTTAAAAGTGATTAGAAAAGTCATTCCTCTCTTATAGCAGGTTATAATAATGTATTCCGTTTGTAGTTGATGTTGGAATGTCTCGCTTCATGTTACAGCAGCTGGTGTCAAGTTTTAGTGATGAAAGTGAAACCAAAATCATCAATTATTTTTAACACCTTTAATTTGAGGCAGATGTTGAGGACAGAGTAGTGTGAAGACGAATAGTCGGCTGTGGCGACCCCTAATGGGGAGAAGAGGAAAATGAAGAATATTTACCTTTTAATGTGGCCTCTCTACCAAACTCCAAGTGTGATCTCTTTGTCATTTTAATAGGATTTAGATCTGGTGAGCGAGACATTTTACCACATGATATGGGGTGAGAAGGGTTTTGATCTCTCCGACACGTGAAGAACACAAGAAACTGTTATCCAAGAGTAATCGGTTCTCATCACCCAATCCCACAGCCCCTTTAAAGTCGCTGCAGGTCTTTTGAAACATACGTTTTTTCTTTCATCCATGTTCTGAGGGACGTCCTGTTCGTAGCATCGCCACTTTAAAACCTGTTTATTCCCCCCCCCCACTTGTTCATGACTGCCTTTAGCGTTTATATTTTTTCTTTATCCATCCATTCATCCACACATCCATTTATTATCCATCCATTTTTTTGTGTGTGTAAAAGACACTGGTTTTTGTGGAGCAGCTGCTGCTACTGAAATAATAACTTGTTAGAAAGAACACATTGGTGTGTCTGTGGTGCTGCTGGAGAAAAATAACCAGCACTTTATGACTAATCTGAATCTCGATTCTCACTGTATAGCGGCCTGCCGGTGATGGTCATCATTCATAAGACCTGGTGTGGAGCCTGCAAAGGTTTGTTCCCTATTTGCAGTTTTTATTCCATCATCTGTGACTTTCAAACGTCTGTAGTCTCCATAGTGATCTATTCGATAGCACTCTCTGCCTTTAGGTGAAAAAAAATTTAATTCTCATTTTTCTCAAAAAAAAAAGCACTGAAGCCCAAGTTCTCAGATTCGAAGGAGATCTCAGAGCTGGCTCACAATTTCGTCATGGTGAACTTGGAGGTGAGAACCTGCACCGCTCTCGTTTCTCTTTGGGCCGCCATTGTTTCAGTGCTCGTCATTATGGAACTTTTTACCACTCTAAATGGAGTGTATTAACACTGCTGACGAGCTCACACAATGTTTTTTTTTTTTTTGTTTGGTCCTTAGGATGAAGAAGAACCAAAAGATGATGCCTTCAGCCCAGATGGAGGTTACATTCCCAGAATACTCTTTTTAGGTAGGTTTTTGTGATTATACAAGAATTGGGACACATGATATTTCCACCATAATGTGGTTCTTCTCCACACCGTTCCCACTCAATTGTATAGGATGCATTTGGATGCAGTGGCATGAAATTTTCCCTTTAGAATTTTGAGACCCAAATCCGTTTCAGCATGACGATGCCCCTGTGCACAAAGCCAGCTCCATGAAGATATGTTTTGCATGGGTTAGAAGTGTGTGGAAGATCTTGAGTGGCCTGCTATAGAGATATTGAACACTTTTGGACTGCTCATGCTTACTGCACCACAGGCCTCCTCACCTCACCTACATCAGAACCCGAACCCTTGCGGCTGAATGAAATCTCGCACATCTCCACAAAATCTAGTAGAACATCTTCCCAAAAGAGTGGAGGTAATTAGAACAGTGGGATGGGAAGCCAATCTGAGCAATCCTTCGCCCGTATAATGTAATATTAACATCTGACGTATTTATAGTATCATGATCTCAGTATTGTAATATATTTCTGAGAAGTTTAAACCCTGCTTTATGGTCTTTTGACTTTTCTTTCCCTCAAGTTTAGAAACTTTGATATCGTAAAACCCACAAATGCTGGAAATCGTTTCCTTCTCCCTCGTAGATCCCAGCGGTAAAGTCCGTCCTGAGATCACGAACAAGAACGGAAACCCGAACTACAAGTTTTTCTACAGCAACGCTGATCAAGGTGAGTGCGTGAAACTCAGTTTTGAGAATGAAGAGAAGTTCTGAGAAACGATGCGGTGCTGCTGTGTGTATGTGGTGAAAGTGGTTTAGTGTCGTGGGGTTTTTTTTTTTTTTTTTTCTTCACTCGAAACCGACTGAATTTTGCAAGCTGTCAGTTTGGTTTTGTTTCATGATCTCTAACACCGTGTACCTCCTGCATCTCACATGCAGTCATAACCAGTATGAAGGAGGCTCAGGAGAAGTTAACCGGTGACGCCTTCTGGAAGTCACACCTGGATGATGAGCTGTAACGAGAAGGACTTCGTACCAGCTATCTCGCCGCTGGTACACTACACTCACCACTGCAGCGTTCACGTTCCAAAACCTCGACACCTCATTTCAGATTTGTACACCAAGAAAAAAAAAAAACCCTCATCCATGCTGCTTTGAAATCATTCGTTTGCTTTAGTTGTCCGTTAAAAAAAAAAACAAAGGCATAAATTGAACCAAAGTGGACTAGTTGGTCATGGGTGCTAAAGAATATTTTTTCCTCAATGTTATGTTCATGTAGAAAATTCAATCGCAGCTTCATGTGGATTTTAATCACTGAGCAATATACTTTCACATCACCCTCCTGATTTAAAGTTACTGAGCACACCATGGGATAAAGTGGTAGATCATGTGCTTCCAGGCCCGGGTGGAGTGGACGCTCTCCCATGAACAAACGGCCTTATAACCTCTCCCCACTATTCCGGTTTAAATCCCACACATTTTATATCTAAAATCAGTCCGAAGATGTTTCTTATCCCACAGGTTTCTGTAAGCCGATCCGCAGTACATGGATTCGCCTCCGGGTTTTATAAAAGTCTTTACGCTTTTTTAAAATTCGTGAAACCGGAAGCGAAACTTAACGGGTTGCCACACTGTATTTTTTACACGGATGTATGCACGTATACAGACAAGTGTACGATTAAAGTTGGTACTTGATGAACGTTGTCACGGCTGTGATGTTCTTAGACCTTGTGTTTTACAGTCGAGGCCTCAGGTCAGTGTTTTTCCCTACGTGATTTTATTGAACAAATAAATTAAAAGATTACAAATCTCTCCAGCTATAAAATGACGATTACAAACATTCTGTACAGAAAAAAAAATAAATCACTCGTCTAAATTTACTAGAACATCTTTTCATGCTAATATCTTAACTACAAAACTGTTCAAAAGACGGGTGAATCCTTCATGGGGCCAAACTGTATAGAAACAGACATTTCATAACATTTTCATTCATATTAAAAAATAATTTGAAAAAAGACAAGGTTTCCTAATGAGCCAGTGATCGGAAGGAAAGAAGAGACATTCAAGTGCCATAATTTGTGGCAAATCATGTGACTATGGCGCACATCCTGATTTCGCAGAGCGACAACGTCCTTGGGTCGAGTGTGTGGGTTAAATCTAATCAGCCAGGGACACAATCATGCACACTTCTCCTATTGGTGACCATCAGAAATCTAGAAAGGAGGGGGGGTCCACAGGACTCTTATGGTCACATATGGAATTGATTTTTACAGCAGATCAGCTCACGATGTAAAACGTTAGCAAATTAAAGCACTATTAAACCAATGCGATGCAATTATCGGTCCGTAAAAGTGCTGAGTAAGGCGTGTGTTCCAAACAGTGTTCCCTGTCAATAGAAAAGTGTGCTTAATGACATACAAAATAGTAACTGCTAACATCTTTGATATAGATTATATATATACCTGATCAGGAAATGTGTATATATCATTTATATTTACCTGATCATAAAAGTGGTAATTTACACTCTTTGGCTGAATAAGTACACTTTGAGTGGAATGCAGTGTGTTTTACAATCACAGTGATATCAATCAGCACTTTCTTTTTCCCATCGAAACGTCACGGAGTGTGTGTGTGTGTGTGTAGTGCTGGAATGAGTTAAAAGCGTCCCTGCTTGGCATCTCCGATGGCTCCCCAGACGTCGAACACAAACTCGTCTGGGAAGGCGAAGTCTCCCAGGGCCTGGTCCAGAGCCATGGCGAACTCGTCTGGGTTCACCTTGTCCCGTCCGACCTCCACCATCGTGGCCGCTGCAATATTAAGAGTGATTAGACTGTTACTAAAAATAGAACCTAGATACTAGATACTTAGATACCAACCAACCATGGAGATATTTAGACTGTAATTATAAACAACCACAGTTTTGCATTGAGGGCTTTCATCCAGGTGCCACTCATGAGGAGTGTGGTTCCTCTAAAGGTTTCTCTGAGTTTCTATGTCTTGCTCAGTAGGTATGGAAACTTTTATAGGGGCAAATTGAAATGGTATATTTCTAAATCTGTTTAAAAATTGCTTGGTGGAGCTGTGATTTATATTTTTTTTTTAAATGAGAGGCAATTAATGATGCAAACACCTAGCTAACATTCCCTCTACAGCACCCTCAAATTTACATTATCATGGCACCTGTTAGTGTGTGGATTTACTTATTAGGCAGCAAGTGAACATTTTGTAGAAATAAATGGGCGAGCGTAAGGTTTTGAGCCAAATTGTCTAGACGACTGGGTCAGAGCGTCTCCAAAACTGCAGCTCTTGTGGGCTGGTCCTGATCTGCAGTGATCTAAAGTGCTTCAAGGAAGAACCGGTGGTGAACCAGGGACAGAGTCGTGGGCAGCCGAGTGTGGAGTGAGGGCAGGGGCATGTTGTCCGATCCAACAGTAGAAGGGTCACGAATGTTTTGGCAGCAACAGGCGACCAACAATATTAGGCAGCTGGTCATAAAAATATGCCTGACTGGTGTAAAAGGTAAGCGTCCAGCATGTTCTCACCTAATTCAGTGTCCCGGATGCCCATGTAGCTCTCGAGGAGGTCGTCCACTTTTTTCACTGCCTTTTCTTCAAACTCTGTTGGCTGCACCCCAAAAAAAAAAGTGTTCCACATCAAATGTACAAAATGACCAACAATTTTCTTAGACCAAATAAAATGATAACTATAGAAAACTGAGAAGAAACCTGAGAAAAACCCCCTCCCCAAACTTTACCATTTCCTCTACGGTAGCTGGGCCTTTGGAGCGGAGTCTCAGAGTCTCACGGCCCGTCCCGATCCGGCTCTCCCCCTGAGGCTTGGACCCTTTCGATCTTGGCTCGAGCATCTCTGAAACCAAATGTCAATTTTAATACAAAACTTGGACCTCGGCCTGTCATGTGATGAAGTAAAAGAAGCCCTACCGAACGCCTTCATAGGTTCGACCAGCTTGAGCGTAAAGGACTGATCTTTGGGCAGGTCCTTGAGCATGCGAGCGACCTCATAGTGCCGTGTCCCCACGATGTTCTTCCCATTAATGCACTCGATGTGGTCTCCCACGCAGATCACCTTCACGCTGTCTGCCACGCTGCCCTCCTTTATACGCTACACACACACACACAGGAAAATGTTGGGTTTTGCATAAAGTAAAAATACAGCCATTCAAATGAGCTGCAAATAGATTTTTAAACACACTGTGTTTGCTGGGCGTTGAGGATTCGGCTTCCTCTTCAAAGTTAACACAAATGTCCTGGGTATCTTTTCGATTAATTCAATTTTAATTCCTCACGCTTGTCCACACAAGATGGCAGACCTTTCCTAAAATCATAAAATTCTCTTTTCATTCTACATTTTATGAAACATAACCGTTTCAGGATATGAACCAATTAGTGCGAGGGCATGTTCTTTGGTGTCCCCGTCCAGGAATTTATCTTCTTGCTGTATAAAAGCTAGCTAGAGATTTATCCATGGCATATTAGCTACACCAGTGACGCCCCCCTTGATGTACATGCTAGCGAGGTATTTATAACAGACCAGCCCACTGTATTTATTAATCCTGGACTATTATGTATCACTAGTTAACTTGCATTTAAATCCCTTGGTCTGACCATGGGGGATTATTGTCTGGTCTGAGTCCCAGTGTCGATTCTTATTTTTGACCTTTTCTGTAGGAAAAACACCAGGTTTGGCTGCGGTGGTGGATTTCTATCAGCCGAAATTCTCTGCTACATAAAGAAATTTGAGCCATTCAGTGATATTTGGTTCTCATTTGCGTAAACCTGAGTCGCTCATCTTCCTGGTAATCGCAGCAGGAACGTACCGCGATGGAACCCAGGGGTCGCGTTAAGGACGTTTTGATGTCGGGTTGTACCTTGATAAAGGCGTATCCGCCGCCGTTGTCGGTGATGGTGAGACCCAACGCGTCCTCAGATTTGAACACATCCACCTCCTTTTTGATGCCCTTCACGTGAGCGAAGATGAAGTCCTCCAGGCCGATCTGTCCCCCGAGCAGCTTGTCCATGTCAATTTTGTGTGTGTTCAGGGTGCAGAACAGGATCTGAGACAGGAAGAAATATTCACGTTAAATATTTATGCATAAAAACGTGCAATTCCAGCTCCTTATACAATAATTATGAAAGGTGATCAGGGTTATGAATTTTTCAGAAGTGAAATGAAACATGAAATTAAAAACCGCTCTGAAAAACGAGGGATCATTTGGTTGTCCCGGTTGAGGTGTATGAACAGATCCACGAGTGTTGTGCTGGAGCCGGCATCCATGCAAATCGCTTCATTTCTCTGGGCGAGGCTCCGTCCAGAATACCAAACTTGTCGTCTAGCCACTAAAGCACTTTTAACCCTTCACTACAGTCCAATCTGTGAATCTTACCCATAATGGACTAGAGTGGACTAGAATGAAGTGTTAATCAAGCAACTTCCTGTTCTGTTTACATTATAGCAGCTATAAACTCTCACTCCTTCTCTCTTCATTTGAACAAAGACCCGCATGCTTCACCTCGCTAAGACTAGAGATTGGAAACTACGTGTGAGGAAAAAGGATGAGATCTAGACATATATGGTGTTAACGAGCGGCAAGATGTGAAATCTGGCAACTTTGTGGCCGGAGGTGGTCACTTCTGCTCGTCTTTTGCTAACGTTATGGCGCTATAATAGGATAATCGTGGGCTATTAACAGAATACAAACAACACAATGAGCATCAATTTGCTTGTTTCTAGCAGCCGAACTTGAATTCTCCCGTGGTGTTCTTTGACCATCGGACAGACGGGACGAGGCATGCGTGTGCGGTCGAGACATGCGTGTGCGGTCATAAAAGAGAAAGATGGAGGGAGGAGAGGAAGAAAAAAAACAAAAACATGAATTGTACTAGTTAATGGGGGACGCTTACAAAAACAACAGGCCTGTTTTCTGGCTTTTGTGTATTGCAAGCTCTGTGGACACACATCAGCTGACACACACATTCAGGCATGTTGCCCTTGGTTACCAGAATATATAAAGAGGCCTGGATTAAAGGGAGCACAGGTTGGGGAGGGATTTTAGAATGGAAGGCCTCGCTGGACTCACTAAACACACACACACACAGTGCGATCAGTGGCGAATTCACAGACGCCCACAGACCGGTTGCCAAGGCTGCCTCTGACATCAGACACGTCTCACGAGCACAAGATGTTCGTCTTCGTCTAGTCACTCGCACACATCTTCACCAAACTATAACTAATCTCACACTCCTGCTCGCAAACAATTCTGCCAAGCGCTTCCTCTCCATGTCCTTACTGTAAATTTTTTCATTCGTTCTAAGAACATTTCATGATGAATTCACTGATGAAATCACAGAACGTTCTCGACGCTGCGCACGTCAGAACCGGCGTATTACGAGGCCGTGGACTTTGAACTGCTTCGTATCTTTCAAAGCGCTCAAATCAATTATTTCATGTGTTGTGTAACAATCCAGGCAGGTTAACACGGTGCTGTGGTTCTGCTATAAATAACCTATAATTTTTTTCTGGAAATCACCAGTGCTGGTTTACGTGGCGTTGTATAGGTTAACAAATTGTACCCGGAATACACTGGCAAAAGTATCGCGACCCCTGACTTTTCCAGCCATACGTAGTTCTTCACCAATGTTTAAGAACTATGGAGACCGAAACCTGTTCCACCCATATGCACAAAGCGAGCTCCAAGAAGATCCCTGATAGAGGGGAAGATCTCCTGCTATCGATCTCCAACCCTATTGAACACCCTTGGGATGAAATGTTCACGCTGACTGCACCCCATGCCTTCTCATCTCCCCTCCATCAGTACCTGACACCCTTGTGTCCAAATAAAATTGTCACAAATCTCTACAGAATCTAGTGGAACATCTTTTCAGAAGAATGGAGGAACTCTTAACATCGCTGTAAGTCGTAGTGCGAGTTCTCTCCCCATCATAATATGCGTTTCTCTCAATAATGACTGCAAATCAACAAAGACCTTGCACTTGGCACTTCCTGAAAGCAGCTCCCAACTTTACAACTAATAATAAAAACATAACTGAAATGTTATGGTTGATTAAATAAATAAATAAAGTTAAAACCATGCCTTATTTTTCCCGTTCCATAAACATTAACTGGGTTAAAATGCTGATTCAAACTAAACTCTTTGCTCATTAAATAACTGTTTAAAAGGCATGACTGAGACGTTTCTAACGTGAGCGTTGGGGGAGGAGTTACAGCACTCAGGAATTCGTACCGGCAGTAAATTTGAAGTAATCATTAAGCAGAGCCGCCTTCCTTTTTTCGTAATAAGTGGTGTGGAAATAGTCCGGCTGAGATAGTCGCTCTCGGCTTTACATCCCTTTAGTTTGCTCGGGGAAGGCATTGAACTTTGGACCCAAAGATCATGAGTCACCAAGCCACCATTCCTGGGCCCCTGAGCAAGGCCCTTAACCCCATAGCGGCTCAGTTTTTACTTTTTGGACAAATTTATTGCCTGTATACGTTTTTCTTGGTTATAAATATCAAATTCTTTGAGACTTTGCACCCTTATTAGTCTCCAGTCATCCAGACTGAGACCCAGCAGCTGTCTGCGTGTACTCGGCTCCTCATATTACCATTGAAGTGTAAAGTTCCGGTGATGTTCCTCAGCGTTTTAAACAAGGAGCTTGTGTTTTTCTGTTTTTGCGAGGGCTTTCGGTCGTCCGATTTAACGTTTGGTCACATTCCACTCGGCTAAGGAACAAAAGAGTGAGAAAAAAAAATGCACCCGGGGCAGAGGGAGCCGAAGACTTCGTTTTTGTCCCGGGGGACAGTAGGAGGCCTACGGCACCACGCCTGGTAATCGCCATGAATTTCAGCGTTTCTAACCGCTCGGGTATCGCGGTATCTTCTTCACGGTATGACCTCATGGAACAGGGTTCATTAGTTCAAGTTTGTCACATTTTCTGTTTCCTGCTTCTGTTACTGAAATACACACACGGGGTCTGTGTGATGCAGTTTAACAAGTCCAGCATTCAAACTCTAAACAAATGAGCCACACGTCCTCGTTTTGTTGCGCCGACGCTCCTGACGTGTGCGCTCACACACACACACACACACACAGTGTCAAATCTTACTCAAACATAGCACACAACACACAGAGAGCACATAATTTACGCTCGTAGAACAGGAAGTCCATCAAAGTCCCAAACCAGACGAAATGTGAACAAGTGAACACACGCTGTACAAGTATCTGTAACTGCGGTTCCGAATGGCGCACTGATCCTGCAGAGAGGGAAAAAATAGTCCTACACGCCATTTCTGAGCAAATCAAAAACAAATTCTATAAATCATGTTTATTACTATTTTTTTTCTTCTCCCGTTAGGGGGCGCTATAGCGGATATCTGCACGTCTAAACTAATAATACGATCGTTCTAACTGTTGGAAGGAGTCTCCAGTGTCTGCGTTTGGAGACGGCCGGCGTTTTCTGACACAGGAATCGCTTGTATTTTACATACAGGGGGGGTGTTTATCCGTAGCTCCGCCCCAACGTTGATTCATCTCCCCAGATGTTTCATTCCTTATCCTTACAATACGCAGAATTTACAAACAAACCCTTGTGGGTCGTTCCCGAGCAGGACGTGAGGGACTTCCTCAGTGAGAGAAAACCCTGAGGTGGCGATCCTTCTTCCTGTGAAATGATCTCACAGTTAAGATGATGGGACACACCAACAGCAGCTAGCAGGATGTTCGCTTTCTATCCAGTCCATTCTTTTCCACCTATATGTGGTTCTTCCCCAAAATGATACCTCAAAGTCGATTGTATAGGACAACTTTGGATGCAGGATATTTTCCCATCGTTTGGATTACGAGACTTAAACCTGTTCCAGCATGAGATTTGGGCATGAAGATATGCTTTACATGGTTTGGACGTGTGTAGAAGATCCACGCTCCAAACCCTTTTGAACATGTTTAGGATGGATTTTTCTGCAGGCCTCCTCACCTCACCTCCACCAGCACCTGACTTCACTAACACCCTCATGACTGAATGCAATCTCTCACAAATGTCCACAATATCTAGTGGAACATCTCCCCAGAAGAAGCTTATTATAAGAGCAAAAGCACAGGTGTCCACACACTTGATATGTCAGCTAATAATGTTTTGCTAGTTTGGCATGTAGCATTCCTTGAGGGTAGGGTGGGAATCTTCTCTCTTGTACCTTCAGCAGCACCTGGGTATCAGTTTATTACCCTGTTTTTAGTTCAAATATCTTTATCATCAATGTCCTCGATATTTCACACGTTACTCATTAGCACAGTGGTTTTTTTGACGCAGCGAAGGATTAATGACTGACTCAGAGCCGAACACGTCACTCTGTTTGCGTCGCCATAAAGTTTTGGCACCTCATGCTCACACCCTTGTAGCCTGACTACCTGCTCGACTGGTTTCACAGAATCATCCGGAATGAAGAAAACTTTATACAATCCTTATACATCATGTACTACAACATCTCTATTATATAGAAATCTGTGTTCACACTATAAAGCTCAAGATCCGGATTTTATTCTAAACCTTTAGGATCACCTGGATACCAAAAGGTGTACCTGGATACCTTGTTGTGGAAAATCCTCAACAAACCACACACACACACTGGGCGTCCTTCAACCGACACACACCCCGATAAGCCACGTTCTGCACATAGTTTGGATGAAATGACGCTGTAGGGAAAGACACCTCAATCACAAACTCTTTGGGGGTTAATAAATCCGGATTACTGATCCTGAAACATGTGTAATGTGTTTTATTGGGAATAATCTTGGGTTAGAGGAACAAGTGGATCAGGAGTGTTTTTGCACACTTCGGTTTGACTGGTGCACACCTGGTAGAAATATAAACCATAGGATTCAACTATATATCAGGTGCACCAGGTGTGTGTGTGTGTGTGAGATGATGTAATGACAGTCTAGTACACTTTTTCCACCTGAAGGTGCCAAAGCCCTCCATACACTCTGACTTCCTCTATGTGTGGGTGAGCTCGTGCAGTATGCACCTGTGGACGCTCTTGGTGTGTGTGTGTGTGTGAGTGTGTGTGTGTGTGTGTGTGTGTGTGATACCTCAGTGGAGCTGAGATTGAACGCCTCGGCGATTTTGCTGTACAGCTCCTTGACGTTACTGAAGCCCTCGATGCGGCCGGTGGGGCTGCCGTGCGCGAGCTGCGTGTGGAACACGAGTTTGGGGCGCAAGTTTGCGGGCGGTGGTGCGAGACCTCCACTGACTCCTCCACCAACACTACCAACACCTCCACCACCACCACCGTTCATCGCCGCGCTCTTCCCCGCGTGTCCTCCTCCTCCTCCACCTCCTCCACCACCGACCTCCTCATTCTCCACCAGGCTCGAGTTCTCCCGCGACTTCTTCTTCCTCCTCAGGCCCAGCGGCATCGCGTGTGGCTCCTTCCTCACCGGGGAACCGGCGGTGAGGGACACGGCAGGGGAGGAGGGAATGTGTTGAAATTAAAATAAACAAATAAACAAAAAAATATCGAACTCTATAAATAAACAACTGATCCGCGCGGCAGGTAGTGAGAGCGCGCGCCCGATTACAGCAACCTGTAGAGCTTTCAGACTGATTTAGTGTTTTGTTAAATAATTATTTCTTTTAAACAAAACAAACAAAAACGTCTCTATGCGCGTGAATCTTACCGTAAAACCGAAAATAATAATCACAAAAAGATAAATATCCGATAACAAACATAAAGCAGGTTTCCTCGGGGTTTTTTTTTCCTCCTCCTATGAAACTCCGTGAATCGGTGCACCAACGACGGTGCGCATGCGCACAGAGAGACGCGCCTACGTCAAACCGAAAAGTCATTTCACCTGTATCAGGTGGAGCGCGCGCGCCACAAACGATGACGTAGAGCAACTAACAAACTAAGTAATATACGTGTATTATATATAGAGATATAAATATTATAACTAACATTTAATATAAATATATGATATGACTATATAGATAAAAATAGTATGATTGATGATTGAATAAAATAATAATAAAACATTAATATATAGTAATAATATTTTAATATTGTTATATGATCATTTATAATTGAGAATAAATATTAGTTGTATTAATCAAAATAAAAACAAAAGAAACAATTGTGTTATTTCCGGGTCGGAACACACCTGCTCCATGCTGAGAGAAATATACCTGGTGAACACGTGCCCCCTAGCGGGGACATGTATTATAGCAGCATACACTTGACAGCTGCACATTTCACTGCAGGATCTGGATGGAAGTCTGAAGTAAGAACATTAACAATCTCCCAATATAGATTCTCTTTTTATTCTTAAAATGGTCTCAGTTAAATATTTTGTTATTAAAATTTTTATTCAAGTAGACATTAGGTATCATATGTATAAGCACACAGACAAACACTAGTACAAAACGTGTCTCGCTGCGTAACTAAAAGCGTAAGAATAAATATTGCACTTTTTTTTAATAGAACATTTAAATGACAAAAAATGCACCTGTACATTCCACCGTTTCGAAATTTATTTCTGAAATAAATATCTCGGTTCAAGGCTTTAGCAAACTGATTACAAGTCGGGAAATTCATTAAAAAAAAAATAATTATGAGTTTGAAATAAAGCATGGGGAAGAGAAAGTTTGTTTTCTCTGTAAGCTTTGCAAGGATACGTGCAGATATTTTTTCTTCCCAAAATAAAATGTTAGAAAGCAGCCGTGAAAAATTCCAATCAGGCTGCACTGAAACTGCCATTAATAATAATAATAATAATAATAATAATAATAATAATGTGCTGTATATTTCAGTATATTATATAATAAAAAAAGATATAATAAAATAATTATTAAATATAATAAATGATTATCACTGCCACTCCGGCGTTCCCTATTCAAAGAAGGTGAAGAACACAGAGTATCGGAGTCCAATCTGACGTTTACTTTCAGACATGGAGATTGCACTTGCACGTTTACGACCTTATACGGGGTAAAAAAAAAAAAACTGGAATTGTGCATTGACTCTGGGGCGTAGTCGGGATTTGTCTGGGGTCTGGGTTGGGGGATGAAGGGAGATCGACGACGATGACGTGGCATCGTTGTGGCACAGTCCTGCTGCGGTTTTCCCTTCAGGAAGCGGGTAAATGGCGTTTCAGGACGTCCTTGGCGTTGGATGGCAGACTGTCGGGAAAGTTCACGTCAAACTCCACGATGAGGTCTCCTCTCTGCTCGGGGTTCTTGGGAAAGGGAAGCCCCTGTCCAGCTACCGTCTTCCTCATACCCGGTTTGATGACCTCCGTGATCTTCATGTTGCACGTTTTCCCATCTATCGTGGACACCGTGACCGAGCATCCGCACAACGACTGGAATCGGAAAAGGGGGAAAGAAAGAGGTGTGGATATTTAAACATACTCGGGAAACGTAAAAGAGCATTTACTTCTTCAATTCCATTTTCAATTATTACACAAGAAGAGCAGTAGAACAGAGCGCTGCATCACACACAGGAATCTCATACAGCTGGAATGAACGTCATCACTAAAGCAAGAAACGCAGCATCGCCGCTTGCGTACACCGTCGACGGAAATCGATTTTATCTCCTCTCTCAGCTGTTGTGAAAAAAAAAAACCAGCTGTTATATTCACACGGATATATTTAAGTTTGCGCAGTTTGCTACAGATGCTGATTGCGAGCTCTGACTGGCGCGATCTCCGATTATCCAATCGAATGATGGGAAAACGAGGAAGTGATTTGCCGCCTGCTGGATGGCCTCTGAGATTTTATATATATAAATACATCACTACAATCACTTTCATGAGCAAACCCGGCTTTGACTTCCCGTCTTTTCGCTGTGGCGTACGAGGATCCGTTCTTGAGTCCGGAATGCTTATGTGGGTGAGCGCTCGTCTTTTGGCACTGAACAGCTGAGATCATCTCACATGGCTCATACTCCGCATTGCATAACACGCCGAAAGTAGACAAGATGCCTCCTGCCGTAATAACACCCCGACTGCACCCGAGCGTCCAAAACTCTACAATCCGTAACAAACGTCCATCTAATAATAGCTGCAGAAATCTGACGGTCAAAAATCAGGTATGTTGCAAGGTGTTCAATAGATTTGGAGCTCTACAGCTGGAGATCTTTCACTCCAACCCATAGAAAGCAGATCTAAATGGAGCCGGCTCTGTGCACAGGGTCATTTGGGTCTCCTGGTTCAACTGAAGGTACAATCAAACTGGTCACATGCAGCTGGAAAAATCTGGTGTCCCAATACTTTTCTGATCACCTTTCATGCAGGAGACTGAGGACCGTATTCATTTTGTCTTGACTGTGTAGAGATTCGTTTTGTGTTGATTTCTACTGTATGGAAGTTTCAACAAAGCCTGTCAACATCTGTAAACATCTGGCTACACAGCTCAACATCTCAGGCAGATCTGTTCCCATCCTTGTCTTCTGTAAACATATTTCAGTCTTCAAACATACAGAAACTGTACCATCTATTAAAACATCTGGAAACATAGTCCTGAATATCTGATTTGGAAACAGCTGTAAAAAAAAAAAAATCATCCGGATCTTGAACATGTGTACACATCAGTCGATAGCACTCAACTGAAAACGGAATTATGACTCTGCGTCTTTTAACATGACAACATCTGTACACCGCATTCGACATCTGTTCAAACCTCAGACATCTACGGCCCTAAAACTTTTGTAAAAACAAGAATCTATGAGTATGACCCTCAACATCCACAAATCACCCAAACCTGAAACATCTGTTAACATCTGTCAGACAACCTCATGCTCTATTATCGCCACGTGTAGTCTTTTAATATGATAAGCAGCCTCAACATTTGTAAAGGTCTCTAACATGACCCTGAACATCTGTAAACGTGTACTTTCCTGATACTCAGCATCTGTTAACATCTATAACGTGACGATGAACATCTGTATTCATCCACTAACTCAAACTCAACATCTGTAACTGTCTGTTAACCTGTCCTTCAACATTTGTAAACATCTTTTAACACGATTCTCCACATGTGTAAACATCTGTTTTTATAAAACCTAACATCTGTAAACATCTACTGAAAACAACCCCCAATATCGATTTTCAACATCTGTATGATCCTGTCTATCAGCACAACCCAACAAATCTATAAACGTTTATGAACATCCGGAAACATCTGTCAGAATGACTCTCAACATCTAGTACCATCTGGTCAGATGACCATCAATAACGGTCACCCTGAACATCTGCAAACATCCTGTATCTAGCAGCTGAAACATCTGTATAGAGTGTGTAACAGTGTGAGACAGATGTGGCGGTTGGAGCCGGGATGCCCACCTGGCGCAGGCTGATGCGGACGGGGTAGACGATGTCGGACCCTTCCCTCCTGAAGTGTGGATGCGGCTTGTCCTTGATGACGAAGACGATGTCGGCAGGGATGCAGCCGGGAGACTCGTCGCCCTCACGGGGAAACGTGATCTTGGTGCCCTCTTTCCAGCCGCGCTTAATCTCGATGGACAGGATCTTGTCCTCGGTGCGTGTGGTGCGGCCGTCTGCGTTCAGGCGACGCCGCGAGATCTTCATGCGCTTGGTGCAGCCGTGAAAGACCTCCTCGAGAGAGACGCGCAGTTCGTGGTGGATGGCCGGGTCCTGCTTGCGCCGAGGCTGTCGGTCACGAGGAAATCCGTTCAGGTTAAAACTGGTGAAGGAGCCGAAAGGGTCTCCGGTGTCCACCTCCATGTCCTCATCGTCTCTCCCGTTCACCTGAAATCAGAGCGATGTGATTAACACTCCTGATACGAATATGATACCATGCAGTAACGACTTTTCCCCTCACTCGTGTCCTCACCTTGCGGCCAAAGAACATCTCGAAGGGATTGGTGCCACCAAAGAAGGTGGCAAAGGTGGCATGCGGGTCGCCGTGGAACGTGTACGTGAAGGTGCTGCCCTGGCCATCGGTCGCTCCTCCTCCTCCACCTCCGCCTCCACCTTTTAAACCTGAACACCGTGAAAATAATATTCATACAGTTTGAAACATCTGTTTAAAAATCTGAAGCACACAATCAATCAATCAATCAATCAGTCTGACTTATACAGTATAAGAAAAAGCAAGTAAAATCTCTAGAACATTTCATTTGGATCTGTTCTGAGCCGAGCAGCACATGGAAACCAACCAACAGTCGCACTGTCACTAATGCCCATCGCGTCCTCTTCCACTGTTTACTCGCCATGACGGGTTCAGCTCTCTCTTAGCCTTATAAGGAAATTTGTGGGTGTGGCTTAGGCATAGGTTGATAAATACACACTATATGAACATAAACACTGGTACAGCAGACGCTTCCCAGCATAAGTACTTCTTCCTCAAACTTTCCGGACACAGTTGGAGACACTCAGGACATCCTGGGACGTGCTACAATGCCCAAAGTGCACAAAGCCAGCTTCATGAAGATCCGCTTCCCATGGGTTGGCAAGTGTGTGGAAGGTCTTGAGCGAATGGATTTTTCAAGCTCACTGCACCCAAAGCCTCCTCACCTACATTAGTATCATAACTGCAAATGTTTTGAAGTCATTTCCTTATGTTTGAGTCATTGATCCAATCGCTCCTGGTGTTACCGAATTGTTGTATCGCGGTACAACACGGAGGTACCGATATATCGCACCAGCCGTTGTACCAGCCTCACCGCAACAGCCACGTTGTCATGGAAACACAATGTTTTTTTTTGCCCCAATATGGTTATTATCCCCGACAGCGCCATTTTATTAAATATATCACCCCCCTATAATAATCCCTATAATAATCCCTATAATAATCCCTATAATAAACAGGAATCCTTTACCTTCTTCTCCATACTGGTCGTATATATCGCGTTTTTTCGGGTCGCTCAGGACCTCATAGGCTTCGGCCACCTCCTTGAATTTCTCCGCCGCGTTGGGAGCCTTGTTCTTATCCGGATGCCATTTCAGAGCCTGTTTTCTGTATGCCTTCTTAATATCCTCCTCAGCAGCTCCTTTCGAAATGCCCAGGATTTTATAATAATCCTTCCCCATTGTTTTATCTGTGCGCGCGCGCGTTTCTGTGTGTGCGTGTGTGTGTGTGTGCGTGTGTGTGTGTCCTCTAAAACACTGTCTGATTAAAATCCCGTCCTGTCCGAATCAGTCCCTATAAATACCCATAAACCCCACAGGGTTCTCTCCGTGGCTGACACTGTGCTCTTATGGGTTTTTCCTCCCTGTTGCTCCTTTAAATAGCCGGGCTGGATCTCCCTCTTCCTCCTCCTCCTCCTCTTCCTCCCTCCTCCTCCTCCTCCTCATCTTCATCTGTGGGCTCTTTCTAGAAAAACCAACGTCATTTCCTCCATCTTCCGGACCCCCAAATCATATTCGAACCCTTGTACCAGGTCCTGCATCCAGAACTCAGGCTTTTAAATAATTAAATATACACCCCTATACAGGGATCGGGCTTAGAGGGGGCGTGGCTTATTTGTGACGCAACAACTAATTTAAATATGAATTCTTGCGTCATTTTCCCCAGTACGTTTAAACCATCTGGGACTGAGAAAATAAAGGGGACAAAAAGTGTATTTTTTTAAAATTTCCTGTAGTCATGTGACCCCGAAACGAAGAAGATGAACGCGTGACGGAAACTGATCGTACAAGTCTTTTTTTTTTAACGCAAGCCAATAAATGTGAACGCAGCTACATTAAACGTGTCCCAATTATTAACACGATGTATTTCAACCAATTAAACCTGACTACCGTTCACGTCCAAAGAGCTCCACCCCGGATATTTTCAGTGTTTCACGTGCTAATTGCAGATACAGTTAGCGAGGATGTGACTTACGCTAGCGCCAGAACGATAGAGTTACAGATTTGTAAACACGCGACGTCTTGGCGAAGTCATTTGTAAGGACGTTAGCTTAATGGTGTAAAAATTGAAAAATTGACATGAACATAGACGTGGTTATATGTTATTAAAGCTACTGTGTTTTTTTTCGCTGTAGTTTGTTTGTGTTGATCTGCAACTCGTTAATACGGACGGATAAATCCCATTTCGAGGAAAATAAGTTGGGAGCGTGTTTGAACACAGCCCGGGGCCTGCCATTATTAGTCCAGACTGCAGCGTAACTCACTGAGAACGTCAGCGTACCGGGGGGACAAAACCCGCCGTGGATTTCACACCGCTATGCCTCATTCCCTATAAATAGAAAATCTTGTTACGTGTCATTTATATGCCCTGGTGTTATTTTTGGCGGTAAGCGCAGAGCAGAAATGGCTGATTATATCTTCATTCGTCTTACAATAAATCAGTTCCCCCAACACTCGAGTGAGAATATTCACATTCACGGAGCATCTTTGGGTTTTTTTTTTGTTCAAAATGATTTGACCAAATATGGCCAAGTTTATGACGTCATAACTCCCGCTGGTAATTTTTGTGGTAACGCACAGTAAGACAGTGTCGAGCATTAATTCGGTAATGGCGCCCCCTGCAGGCCAAATTTACATCATACAGCGCTCACGTAACAAAAACTTCCACAAAGTATTTTAGTTTAGTTTAATAACTAAATAACTCTATATAAAAACGATATAAATGTTTATAGCCGTCTACATTGACAAAAATGATGACTAAATTTTATACAATGATAATTTCCGTGATTACGTCATTAATATGACACTTATTATTTAACATACACTTAATAACTTGTTATAACTCCTTAAATCTTATTTATGTAGATTTTGCACATATTAAAGTTATTTAACTTTAAAAACAAAAATAATGTAAGGATTATTAGAAAGAAAAAATAGATATATTTCTTTATCCGCTGTTATTGCGTTGTTTATCCGTTAGAGGATAAACGCGTTCTTGTAAACGCGGAAGTGACGGACGGTAGACGACGTGGCTGTGTGACGTAGACATTTTTTACGTTCGACACCCTCATTCAGGAAAAATCCCGCCTTCTATTACAGGATTGGTTAACAGTCTCTAGTTTCTGCACCTTGATTGGTTCTATTGCTACAGAACCGCGGTCGGGTGTGAAAACCGAGCCAATCAGTGAAAAGAAGGCGGGGCTTTGTCGAATGCGGATAGGAAAAGAAGCGAAGTCAAGTCATTGCCGGTAAAGCAAGATGGCTTCGCAGCAGGGAGAAGTGGACGAGCTGTTCGATGTTAAAAACGCCTTTTATATCGGAAGCTATCAACACTGCATCAACGAGGCACAGAAAGTGAAGGTATTACCGCGTTGTGGTTTAGATAAATAAATACAAATTAATAGAAGCACTAATTTGTTCTGTCTGTTAGCTTTACATAGCAACATTAAGAAGAAGCAGCTGTGTTAGGACTCGGCTAGCTGTCTTTATTTACGAATTAAATACTTATTATTTAATAACAAAATGATTATAATGTCCTGAAACCGGTGTTAGGGGTGTATTTAGGAAAGTTGTGACATCATATCGCAGAGCAATAGACATAACAAGCCTCAGTGTCCAGATATCGCGATGTTCTCGCGAGACTTCCTGACTCGCAATCAATTAACTCTTAATTATTATAGGGGGAAAAACTCAATACATGATTTTATATCAGTGAAAGAATTTTGTAATGATACAGAATTTAGTGAATAAATCTAATTAGTACAAAATGATAGTTTCTGTATTTCTTTCTTTCTTTTTTTTTTTTATGTCTGAGTGATATTACCTCTTTATTTTACAGACCTCTGGACCAGAGAAAGAGCTGGAGAAGGATATTCTCCTATACAGAGCGTACATCGCACAGGTACGAGTGTGTACCAGTGTTTCTATAAATGGTTTAACGGTGCAGTGACGATCAACGATACACTCATTAGTCATTGATATCATTCAGAACAACAAGATGGACAGCATTTTCCATCACGTCTTCTTGCACCAGACTCAAATTATTTGGGCATTTTGTTATTTTATTTCTATAAAAGTTGCTTAAATTTTCTCTTGGGTATTAATAGAGTTCGAGGCACTGGATAGTTCATTGCTGGAACAATCAGCTTTCGGCAAAAATTTGTACTGATAGTTTTTCCGGGTCCGCTATCATTACAAGAGCGGCCTCTAGAGGCGAATCACTGACATTACGTGCTGTTTGTTTTTGCTCACATTGACCTCTAGATATTAATGCTGCCTAATTATTTGTTAGATTCACTCAACAACCATATGCGAAAAAACGTGATTATGAAAGTCATTATGCTGTTTTAATACGCGTAGACGTGACTTTGAGGCGTGAGAATCCTGTGTATGTCTGAATTCTCAGTGCAGTGACTTTCTTTTCCCTCCACAGAGGAAGTATGGAGTGGTGCTGGAGGAGATCAAGTCGAGTTCCTCTGAGGAGCTGAAGGCCGTGCGGATGTTCGCGGAGTACATGTCCAGCGAAGCCAAAAGGTGCGTATCCACGTGTTTACTATGAGTCCATCTTTCTGTTAAAAAAATAAAAAAAAAGCTTCTACACATGCTGGGAGATGCGAAGAAAAGAATTTCACTGTGATAAATAAACAGCACGTAGCATTAATGATTCGCCTCTAGAGGCCGCCCTCGTACTGTATAATGCAATCTGGGAAAAACTAGCGGTTTGTATTGTTGCTGACGATTTTGACAATCAACTATCAGTGGCGTTCAATCGCAAAACCGATGAATCGGTCGACCTCTAGGAAAAACCATGTCTAATACATAGAAAAGATCTATGAGGTTAATCCCAACATGAAATTGCCAGGGATGCCATCGTGACGGATCTGGATGGGAAAATGAGTAAGAGCGTGGACGTGTCCAACACCACCTTCCTTCTGATGGCTGCGGCCATCTACCTGCACGAGGGGAACACGGACGCGGCTCTGCGCACGCTGCACCAGGGCGACAGCATCGAGTGGTTGGTGTTCCAAAAATGCTTTTACACTCCTGGAACGTTCTGTGAAAGACATACAAGTCTGATCTCTGTGTGTGTGTGTGTGTGTGTGTGTGTGTGGCAGCATGGCGATGAGTGTTCAGATCCTTCTGAAGCTGGACAGAGTGGACGTGGCGAGGTAGAGGGCTTCTTGTTACTGATACAGTGTAACGTATAATGTTTTCCTGCTTGCTGTGAGGTTCTGACACACTTTCATGCGCATGTGTGCAGGAAGGAGCTGAAGAAGATGCAGGAGCAGGACGAAGACGCCACGCTGACTCAGCTGGCCACGGCCTGGGTCAACCTCGCCGTCGTGAGTATAAACGATGTCGCTGCACGTTTTCCTGAAATGTTTCCCTCTGGCACGGGGGCTCCTTCCCTACACGATATACATTCACTGTAACGGACAAAATCACCACGATCTCGGTTTAAAATCCCCCTGAGAGTCGTGTGAACTGTTTCCACAGGGAGGCGAGAAGCTGCAGGACGCTTTTTATATCTTCCAGGAGATGTCAGATAAATACTCGCCCACTCTGATTCTGCTGAACGGCCAGGCCGCGTGTCACATGGCCCAGTGCAAATGGGACGAGGCCGAGTCGGTCCTGCAGGACGCCCTGGATAAGGTTCGTACCTCCATTTCTGCGTCCACACTTTCGTTGCCAGTCATTTTCCAAAAGTCGCTCGTCCGCACCGAGACGTCTGAAAACGGACACAGACTGGATCTGCACAGCCGTGATTGGTCGTTAAGTTGTGTTGTGTGGCAGCCGTTTCTATTGCAGTACAGCGCCCCCTACCGTGCTACTAAGCACAGACAAAATGAGAGCATGCTGTAGTTTTGGTGTATCGTTATTTTAGATGCTCAATATGGTCTTTAAAACCTTTAAGGAAGTCTGTAAATTTGAGTCTGGAAAATGTGTAGAAAGCCTGCTGTAGGACGGAGGAATGTTTCCCGGTCTGAGACATTGATTTTCTGTTATTTTATAAATTGTAATAAATTGAATTGATATTTCTAACCCCACCCTACTATCTTCACCACCTGTAGGACAGCAGCCACCCAGAAACACTCATCAACCTGATCGTCTTAACGCAGCACCTGGGGAAAGCTCCTGAGGCGAGTCCTTATTTTTTTTTATTTTCCTTCCATTTTCCTGTCATCTGATGATGGTTAAAAGTTTATGGACACCTGACCATGTGCGCTTTTTTCCGTCGAGTCCCTTTTTTGTCCTGCTCCATTCACACACAGATGTTCCACTGGATTTTGTGTGAGATTTACTTCAGCCAAAGGGCTGTTTTTAAACTTGGGTACTAATGGAGGTGAGGAGAGTAGTTCAGTAGCTCTGTAGGAGGCCCCTCAAGATCTTCCACACACTTTCAATTCATATAAGGAGATCTTCATGGAGCTGGTTTTAGAGCCACAGAATCCACTGCATATGGGTGGGATAGTCAGGTGTCCCGAAACCTTTGGCCTTACAGGGCATATGAAGAATGAATACATAACACAGACAGAAGTTGTGATTCCCACCTTATCCCTCGTGTCTATACAGGTCACAAATCGCTACCTGTCTCAGCTGAAAGACGCCCACAAGTCGCATCCGTTCGTGAAGGATTATGTCGCAAAGGTAAGTCCGTTCCAACTTCCTCTGAAATAATTAAAGAAAGAACAAAAGCCTTTTGTGCCATGACCCGTTACTAACGCAGGGTAAAGAAAAGCTTTGGTGACCCCTGGTTCTGCTTCTCACCCCCAGGAGAACGATTTCGACAGACTTGTGATGCAGTACGCTCCCAGCGCCTGAACACATCTGGCTCCTGACATTCTGAACACACACACACACACACACACACACACTGTTTTGTTTGTAATATGTTTTATTTCTGTATACCGTTCGAATAAATTCCTTTATACCCCACAGAACACTTGATTCTGATTGGGCAGATGGAAATAATACACTGTTTTAGATGTTTTTACGCTGCAGGTTTGCTCACTCGACACTAGATGGCGGTAACGGCCTGGTTCTTCACACACCATGGAGAATGAGGCTCGTGTTCTTGTTTTATCCTAAAAAATAAGAAAGAATATGGACAACAAAAACATTGTGTTTATCAGTAAATACACTCATATATAAATCAAACAATATACAGACTGGGGTACACAATTGAATTCTGGATTTTGATTGGTGGAAGTTAATAAGGAAAATCTGTCATCGTGGATGTGAAAATTTCCATGTGATGTTCTGATGCTGGTTTTAGTATCACTAAAACATCTTGATAATTAGTGTATCTCACAAAATTACATCATTTTAAGCCCCGCCTCCTTTTCTAATGACTTCCCGTTTGTAGGATGTGGTTCAGTGCTATTGCTCAACCACAGACATGTAGACTATATGGACAGAAGTATTGGAACACCTGACTTTTTTACACATATGTGATTGAGGTAACATTTGGAAAACAAAGTTGAAGGCACACAATTGTATAGAACATATGCATGAAGTTTTCCCTTTAGGAGAACAAGGAGACCCAAACTTGTTCCATCATGGAAAGAGCCACCTTGAGGAAGAGATGCTTTCCATGTGTTGGAGTGGAAGATCTTCTGACCTGCTCCAACCCTATTGAACCCCCTGGAGGGGGGGGGGGGTGTATATAGTTAACATCTGGAACTAGGCTACAGTATATTTATTTGGGAAGCCACTGGAAAATTTCCACCAAAAAAGTAATGAAAACCTTCAGCGAAGCGAAAACACCGAACCACGAAAACATCAACTTTGAGGAACAATTTTGCATAACACCAATTTTTGCAAACAATACCACCTGGGAATTTTAGGATGGAAGTAATTGTTTTAACAACTGCTGCTTGAGAAGATTTGTGAATTAAGCTAATTTTCCTGTGCTGCAATTCTCTGCTTTCTACTGTGAAATAGTCATCGGATTTCCATCTGTGTTTTCAGTGCCTTCAAAATGTGCAGCATGTCGCTGCGGTTCAGGTTCAGTGCACTACAGGGCTTAGAGTTGGTAATACAGTCGGAAAAAAACACTGCCGGAATGCCAGGTGCAGCGAGGCCAAGGGATTTACAGGGCAGTAGGTGGAATAAACCTCTGGAATTATTTTGTTTTCCATTACTAAAAAAAACACAAAATTGTAAATGGTTCATGAAAAAAACTGTTTTGAACTGTTTGGGTCAAATTGTCCTCCCAATGTCCACATTTTCTAGAAAAGTCCGTCTTGTAAATGTCTCTGTACACCTGCTAGAGGGCCTCGGCGTCGCAAACTTGAAATCTGATTGGATAGAAACCCGAACCTAAAATGAGACTCAGTTTCATTTCGAGAAATTCTATGTAATAAAAAGAAAAGACTGATGGGAATAATTTAATACATATTCATGAACAAAATACACATTAAAACGTAGGTCAATGATTCGTCCAGCAGAGGAGGCCTTGCTGGCCCTGATGGCCTTCCACATAAGAATATGGCAAGCAAAAAATTAGTAGCCAATGTGGCTGAGGTAAAGGAACTATTAGAATGGTGTGGTGTTTCCTGCTCTGAATAAATTTTTTCCCAAATTCACCTAGTTGTTTGCAGAAAAATAATGAAAAGGATTGTTTTTTTTTTTTATTTAAAAATAAACCCAAAAGCAATTGCAATAATTTCTACAATTTATTTGAGCCTCAGCATCTCTCGTGTCTTGGACTGGTCTCCCGTTGAGCTTCTTTACTGATCATCCAATTACAGATCTTTTTTTGAGGAATATCCAAGTCATTATAGTCTTGTTATACTATCATGGAAGTATATCTCCGTTCAGACCTGGGCATTTCGCCAAAGTGCTGCTAGCTCAGCACCGCAGATCATCATTAATGCTCTTACTCAGCATGGGCACTATTTTCCCTCTTCTGCTAGCAAATCATACCGCATGCTTCCGACACGCTATTTATAGAACTGGTGGCCCTTATAACAAGACAGTTACGATAATACTTTATATGGACAAAATTAGGTTTCATTCAGCCACATTCAGTCAGCTGATGTAGGTGAGAAGCTGAAGAGGCCTGGAGTGCAGTCGGCGTTCACATTCGGCCCGAAGGTGTTCAACAGCTCTATAGCAGGAGCTTTACTGCGTACTGATGAAGATAATGCATCCGGAGATGTCCTACACTTTGACTTAGTGGTAATGGTTCAGTGAAGAACCGCAGAAGGGTGGAAAAGGCGGGTGTCCAAATACTTTTGACACAAATTGTGTACATTTATAGTTTTTACATAAATAAATATATATATATTAGTAAACGGTGGTGTGTGAGAGACAGTGGGATGAGTCTTATCAGCTGGAGCAGACTGCTTCGGTTTTGAAACAGTGCGTGTGTGTGTGTGTGTGTGTGTGTGTGTGTGTGTGTGTTGCATTTTCCAATGCACGGTGTGTATTAATCATCCTCTCCCCCTCATGAGTGTCAGTTTCTGCCCACTGCTCTGCTATTAGCCTGCCATTTTTGGTCGGTGGAATGTTTCCTATCACAGCCCCCCCCACACACACACACACAATACACACACATACACACACCACCTTCTACCACAACAGTGTAAATGCTAAAAGCCCAATAAATGTAGCAGTATGGTGGGTCTACCTAAATGAAGAAGTGTGCTGTATCTCAGCCATCTGCTTTATTGTATCTTGGATTCCTTCACATTTAAAAGGGGCAGTAGTTTTATTTTGATGCCGTACTTCTATAAATACCTCTATAAACTTCCATACAGTGCAATAAAACAACATATAATTCGTAGAAATCCTTATGAGCCAGGATTTCTAGTTAGCATGCTAGCACTAGTTCAACCACCACACGTGGCCAAAATGTTTTGAATTATTTATCGTTTATAAAAACGTGCAACTGGAAACTTCTGTCACCAAAACGGATTATTTTTGAGAGATTTTTCTCTCGAACAAATCTTTTTTCTTCCGAAAAAAAGTTCCCAAAAGTGAAAGACCCCCAACCCAAAACAAGAAGAAAGTCTGAAGTTCTTTAGTGACCCCACAGAGGCTTGGAAGGCTTCCTGGCTGTTTGGTCAGAGTGGAATTTTCTTTTTACCATCAATCAGCGTGGGTGGTGAATTACTGACCTCAAGAGGGTTCAATAATCAAAATCCATCTCTCTGAGTTCAATAAAACCTGGGGAAAAATGGCTCCAATCAGCACAAACCATTGTGTAGCGTGAACTACGTGACCTCTGGCGATGCTCGATGGGCCAGAAATCAGCCGCTTGATTCTCCTCTTACCACCGTGGTGTCCTGGGGAACCTCATCTATTGTAGGTATGTGCAGAATTTTTTTGCTTTGACCACAAATCCTCGTAGTGCTGCTGTATTTCTTATCGAGCTGGAGCTCGTTCTAGTGCATGATTTGTTCTAAAGGTGGTTTGTAAACGTATATTTCCATATCCGATATATCGAGGTGAGCCGACATGGAGATCTTGACA
>MU563656.1:1015656-1209221 GCA_024362625.1 Silurus asotus
GATAATTCCACATTTTTTCCACTGGAGGAAGCTTTTTATGAACTCAGAAACATTTCCACAGTTGTTTTGCCAACATTTGGGTGAAGAACCCTGGAAAAACATTTTAGCTTTACTAAAGGTGGCTGCAATTGTTACAGTCTCTGACGTGTAATACTGTATGGTGGTGTACTGGAACTCAGGAGTTTTCTTCAGGAATTCTCTAGCTTTCGGATCATTTCGTTTGGCACAACCAACAAAACAAAAAAACTTTTCAGGAACTTGTGCTATTTCCACAGGAGGAACCTTTTAGGAATGTATAAAGTTAACCTTTTACTGTATTTGTTTGAGGACTTCCATATTTAAGAAGGTGTAATGACTAAAAGACTAAAAGGTTGTGGGGCAGATAACATGGTAATCTTTTTGAATGCTTTGATGAAGAATCTGGTGAAGGTAAGCTTAATTAGATCATTAGGACAGGATGATAAAGAACATTGTATATTATACGTGCTTGTGCTGGCGTCTGTCCACGTCTCCATGCAGGTGTCTCGGGCTAAATTTAACCGGATTAATGCGGGCGAGTATTTCTCTTCTTAGCAACAACAGAAAATCTACACTGCTGTGACTCTCGGAGGAGAAGATCTCGAAACAGAGAAGTCGTTCAGTGGAGAGAATATTTCCCTAATGTGACGAATTAATCCTCTGATACCAGACGCCGTGTAGAACTTTGTTTTGAAGTGGAGATTTAATCAGGATTAACTGATCCATGACACAAGCGGCGAGGATGCAGGCTCGGGAGATTGCTCGACTTGCACCTAAACGCTGTTTTAGTAAAAAAAGGATTTTGTGTAGCGAAACATTTATATCACGTTCAGTGGTGCCGCCACCACCATGCTTCACTACTGAGCAGCAGCAATTCTGCTAAATGTAGCACTTTGTATGATGACTTTGGGCATCCATGTTGGAGTTTTGGTGCAGACCATGAGGGTAAGGAGTGGGACATCCTGGGTAGCTCAGTGAGGTTGTGTCTTCACTGCCAAGCTACCACTGATGGGCCCCTGAGCAAGGCCCTTAAACCTCAACTGCTTATTTGTATGACGATGTAATAAAATTGAAGTCAGGCTCTCCAATCAGAACTGTGGATCTGTCCTTGGCCTTCATGATGCTCTTTGCTTAGAGATGTAAATATTTCTGTAGTTTTACGAACTGTTGCGTGTGGATTCTTACCCTTTAATCCCCAATCCAATAAATTTTTTTCTGAATATTTAAGCGAAAATAATGAGAAAGGCCTTCTGTGAAACCTGCACAGGCAACAAATGGCTATGAAGTCATCGTGCTCGCTCCTGAGTTATTATTAGATCAGATGGAAAGCTGGTTTTCCTGAATAAACACCAGTGTTGGATGTGGACGCTGTCAGCTCCAATGCTTATTTTGGTCCAGACTTATCGAGCAAACCAGCAATCAGCAGAGGACGAATGCACATTAGCTACCAGGCACTAAAATGTATGTCTTTGGCCACTGTAATCAGTATTCAGGGTTTTTTCTTTTTCTTTCCAAATCCATAATCCATGCTTTTTGCTTTGTTCACGATTACTAGATTACTTAGCATAACGCACCATAAAAGACCATGACATAACAGAAAAAGTAGTAAAAAAGCGTGGGTTATGCAAACATTTTCTGACAGATGGCTGTTTTCAGGGCCAAAACAACCAGAAAGCTCAAGCAGTGCCAAGCCAGGCGCTGGTCCAGGTGATGGCTGAGCCGTAAAGCCAGAAATACACTCTAGATATTCAAACAGATGAATTTCTTTCTCTCTTAACCAAGTTCTTTGCCGTGAGATGTTCACAATCTTTAAAATCTAAAGAACAACTTCATTATGCTTTTAAGGAGCTGATTTAAAAAAATCATGACCAGTAGAGACCTTTTACTATGAGATGGAAAGCAGAAGTAGGAGAAGGAGACATCTGCCGGTCATGTTTGGAACAGCATCCAGGATTTTTTTTTTCCATATTGCGTAGAGTGAGGCGTACTGCAGAACATTAGCCTTAAATGTCAACCCGTTTGGCATTTTCATTCAAATCCAGTTACGAGCATGTCAGAAAAAGTATAAATGTTTGACACGATGAAGCAATGACCAAAAATCACTCAGGATAAAAGTTTCTTATAGTTAATCGTAGCTCACGTTCAGGTTCTCTAAGCGTATTTTAACGCCCCAGGCGGATCCAGACCCTCACATTTATTAGCCAAACACTCTGCGAACACGTTATGAGAGGAATTAATCACTCAGGTTCCTGTTGTGTATAGAGGATTCAAGAAAGAAGAGGGAAGAGTGTGGCCTTTTTTTGTGTGAGAAAAACAAACATGGAGGACAAAATGGCACCAGAAAATTGTTGCGGCGAATATTTCAGTGTTGCAATCTAACAAATAATTCCATCTCGTCTATAGTTGTTTTTTTCATCACTAAAAGAGGTGATGTTGCACTTTGACCGACAGGTGAAACAGAGGCTACGCTTTCATCCTTTTATTAGTAACAATTTTAATAATATACAGAGACTAGCTAGCTAGCTGATATTAGCTGCTTTGATATTTTTGTCTTAATATCAGTACAAACTCTGAAGCCTCGGATGTCCTTTTCACACTTTTTCTTGCATTCCAATCTGACAGCCAGTGCTATTCGGTTCAGACGTTGCTGACATGTTATTACTTCTTGAGCTTTTTACATTATTCCTCCATCTTGTCTCTCGTCCGCAAAGCTAACAGGCACGTCCTGCCAGAAAGGATGAGCCGCTGCGACGCGTGAGGTGAACACGAGGAGGAGGAGTGCACAGTAAACATTCCCCCGACTCTGTGATTATCCCGAATTGGATTTTTAACGGCTCGTTCGAGCGAGAGTGTGATGGGTTTTTTATTTTTTTTGCATCGCTAATGTCATTTTCACGCCGGAGAGCTCTCGGCTAACACTTTCCTCACAAGACATCCGCTATCTTACAGCCGTGCAAGAGGCTTCGGAATGAACTTTGGGAATCGGCACGTGAATGCGACGCAAAAGTCAGGTTTTTAAAACCGTTCCGAATCTCAAGGCCTTTCGAGATTCCACCGTTTTTAAGCACGTTTCTTTATTGAGATTGAGAAAATCAGAGTCAGAAAAAAATAAAAATTTAAAAGCACAAAAGCGCTTCAAGTGAAATGTTACTCCTTCAGATCCAAATTTTATCCTCGGACGCAGCGTTCGTGATACGTTTTTGTGCAGCTTTCTGGCCACAAGCTTCAGAATCATGGACGTGATACAAGGGCTGATGGTGGAGTTTGTGCTTAAAAGTCTAATTAAAAATCTATCATCCCCAGTTCATATTTTTTTTATGAGAGTTGGACTGGAGTGATTGAACTGGCTATCATGGTACGCGGGTAACACCGAAGAGTAATGCATTCCTCAGGACATCGAACCATGGTAGAGGGAATGGATCCAAATGCAAAGACGGACTTAAAAAGCGCCAATGAAAAATATCCCTTCCAATGGTAACTCCTGGAATTTACACATCCACAAGGCAAATAGGACAAAGGTGGCAGTAATTAACATTCACAGGCAAGACAACATCGGGGAACAATAGCGACCTCTAATGACCAAAATGAGGCACACTGATGATTAAACTTTTGTATAAAGTAATAAGGGGCGGAGTTAATACTTGCAGGAATTTGTGTTCTAGCTGGTCATCGTTCACATTGTCAGCATTCCCAGTATTATATCAAAAGATTTTGTATAGAATTTATCTGTTTATAGATTTCTAGAAATTTCCTCTCCCATCATATTTGCTTTGTGCATGTAGAAGTTCCATGGCACCATTGTCCTCCTTTTTTTTCATTCTCTCTAATCCCTCTCTCACTGAATAGGCGGTAATGGGTGAAATTGTGCAGAACGTAGGGCCTCAGCAGCGATTATCCTGACTGATAGCAGGATGATATGTCGCCTGTCTGTGAAAGCTCATTGACTCGCACTCGCCCAGATTTGACACGCCATTTCGACGTGATCTGTAGCTTCAGATTGAAATCGAAGCCGGAGTATTTTTTTTTTTTCTTCTCCTTTTCTTCTCCTCCCTTTCGCTCTCCGTGCCAGGAGAAAAGGTCAGATTGACAGCACAAGGCAGATAGATGTTATTTTTCCCCCCTCAATCTAGCAGCCTTGTTCTCTAATGACTCTTCGAGCATTTACAAGGCGTCGGCTACGGCGTTATCTATGAAAACATCACGTTTGAAAAAATATAATGAGAAGGAAACGAAGTCCCAAATGAAATTCGATGCATTAAGTAGTTCTGCCTTCTAGCTGCCATGCTACAGCTGAAAGTATCGTCTGGAATTGTGTATCATATTTAATATATCGCTGCTGAAGTTACATTACATAGCGGATTCATCTGTATTTAGAATGATTTCCATGGGTTAGAAGTGTGTGGAACATCTCCTGCTATAGAGCTATAAACCCTATTAAACACCTTTAGGGTGAATATAAACGCTGAATATGGACAGCCTCCTCACCTCACCGACATCAGTACCTGACTTTACTGATAACCATGTAGCTGAATGAATCTCCACAAATCTCCACAAAAAACTGGTGGAACATCTTCACCAGAAGAGTGGAGCTTATTATAACAGCAAAATGGAGACTAAATATTTGAATGGGGTGTTCAAAAAGATACCAGTCTTATGGTCAAGTGTCCACAAACCTTTGTCCGTGTAGTGTATCAGTAAATGAATATGGTGATGTCATTAATTTTTTGTCACAATTATTACATTTCTGGACCTCCATTCACATTAGTGCCATCATTCATCTCGGCAACACAAAACATGCCTGAAGTTTTTCTTCAGAAGTGACTCAGAACGAGACGGTGATGTAACACGGTGCAAAATATTTGCTGGTGAGCCCTAAATGGCCGAATATTTGCGCGTTGGCTCGGCGTTTGATGTGTCCCTGAGAAGCGAGACGTTTGATGTGCGAGATCTGAGACGCGTAGACGGATTCGCAGACAACCTCAGTCAAGTTCTGAGCGATTTCAACCCTGAAAATGCAAACCTGATGTGCATTCTGAAGCGAGAAAGGTGCCTAAAGGTGCACCGGCCAATCAGATACAGCTGACTGCATTCGCCTCATTATTCTTTTGGAACATATCAGGGGCAGAAGTTACCCAGAATGCACTGGGATGTGATACAAACTGAAAAATAACTGGTCAAGACCAATGAAATATTTTGGCTTTCCTAATTTGCTGAAACGTAATTTACTTGTCCTCACTAGTTAACATGTTAGCTGATGTAAGAAAGGTGGTGGGATGCGACCTGAAGAGGATTATTCTTCTCATACCACAGCAGATTCCTTAATAGTTCCTCAAGGATCTAAGAAACATCTTTTTAGATCTTAGGCGCAAAAACTCCATCCGGCCGATTTCTGTGCTATTAATTGTGTTTTTATGACTCTAACCCTAATCCTGTTCTCCTCTGCAGAAGAAGTGGGTGATAGCGAGCAGCCTGGTGTTGGCCGTGTCTTTGTTCGTGGTGCTGGTGAATTACTCGGAGAAGTCGTACTCTCAGCTACAGTTGATGCTGGGGCAAGGTTTAAGTCCCCGATGGATATTGTCATGGCAACACAAAGCGCCACGAGCCCATCTGGGCTATGTCAGCGTTCCCAAGAAAGAGGTAAGAGAAGAGCTTTCGGTTTTACCTCATACTGGTCAGCGAGATATTCTGTCTCAAAAATTCGAGACTATATATTGACTCGAAGACACGCCCAAACCTGTCCAGAATGGAAGTGTAGCAGGTTTAGATTAGCTTGATTAGCTTAGGTTAGCTCAGGTTGGCTTCTCAGGTTTAGTTTTAACCATTGAAACTGCCACCGGACTACAAAGAAACTGATTTTGTGCTATTTTTGGGCGACAAGTTTCAGAATCTTGCTGTACTTGATCCCTTTCAAAACTTAATTACTTCCAGAATATTTTCGATTTTAATTCAAGGTATTTTTTGCAAGTAGGCAAGTCACGGCTATGTTTTTGGACAAATCAAACTCTATCTTGTGAGACTAAACATTTAGCTAATAGTGAGAATTAGCAACTAGCCAGATTCCCAACTGTACCTGCTGACTACCATATTAACCCTCAAAGACAACTACAGTTCATTAAAGACTCGTCCAATCAGCCGCCTTTAGACCCCTGTGGACTCAATGACATCTTGCAGACAAGTCTCATTGTCTAGCTCGTATTGTCCCGAAGAAATATTGCTGCATGTTCTTTTGTCGACTGTTTTTTTAGCAATAAAAAACCCATGCTCAGACTTGTTCAGACAGGATCAGGAGTGCTGTCTGGTGACACAGCAGCATTAATATCATGTTTTAGTCTCATCTCTGTGGCTCAGTAGTGTTATTTTTTCTTTTCCCCTTCAGAGCTTTGCTGCTCATATTCCTAACAACATGCCCGGTTGTTTTCCTCGTCTGGCTTGCTATCCATTAAATTATTCACATAAAAACATTAACAATAACGGCTCTGCATGGAGAGCTGCCAAGGTCACCAGGGAGATTATATCAGACAGATTTGTGATTCATAGCGACGTTGGGGAGCAGCGCTAATGCCCTTTAACTGCGCTCCAGGGACTTAGCACTGGAGTTAGCATTGCTTTTTGTTCCCCCTCAGGACCAAATAAAGCAGTCGGAACCCTTATTTTATTCATTTTAACCCTTCAACGTACAGCGAGTCACAAAACTTTACCTCAGAAACCATCACAACACAAATTTAGGCTTGAAAGTGTTCTGACTAGACAGGAGTTGAGGAAAAGGAAAAAAGCGGTTTCTTTGGATGACTGACACCATTTTTGGTCCTTGTTCAAGTCCAGAGTTGTTGGACCGAAAACACCTCCACAGGAACAACGCCAAGATGGCCGCTGAGATGATCGACTTTACTAGAACAATTGTACAGTACAGACAGCAACATTTAATCCTCAGAGTTGGCACAAGAACACAGCATTGATGGTTGTACATCACTGCTGTCATTACTATTTACTTATGCTAGTGTGCATTGTGTGGATTGGAACGCTGCCCTGAATTCTCCCTTAGCCCTGAATGAACGGAAAATCATTCTTTTTGCTTTCATCCTGTCCTACCTCCCATCCAACTCGATGTAGTATATTCACCTGTCAGACTACATTGTTTCCGGGATGCCAAACCCGGATCATGGGTCGACCCACGGCATCAGTTCTGTCTTGATTTATTTCCAGTTCATAGATTCGGACTTCTGGAATAAGTAGTAAGACAGACATGAGGCATGACTTATTGTACATGAACATGTGGCTTAAGGTGGTCTGGTAATTCTGGACCACCATTGTGCATCAGGTGAATTTTTTGGAATCGGACCAATAACCCCAGCATGTGAGCGATTATAAAATGACACACATGTACCTTTAAATTATTTAAGGTCCCGTCAAGTAGCTCTGATGTTCGGTAGTTTTGTAGCGTACAGGGAGTGCTTTACATCATTAACTTCCCGCTCACCGTAGTGATGATGTTTGGACATCAAACGGCTTCGCTGTGCCAGTGGCATTTATGGAAATTGAGAAGACTCTCGGAGGGAGAATATAATTAGTGCTACAACGACAAGCTATTTTCGTTAGATTTTTGGAGATGCTTTGTTGTTTTGGTCTCCAGGCTTAAAACGATGCGCACTTTACCGTTGGTCCCTTGGTCCCTTCGTCCTGTGTTCTAAAAAAAGATATTTTATGCTAACTCTAGCCTTTTTACGTTTTGAGTACAAGAACATTTTAATGTCTCTAGAACATAGTTTTGGTTTTGTGTCTTGCTTTGACAAGGTGGCCTCGGGACATCTGGAAGATAGTGTAAGATCTAGAATAAATCATAGTAAACATGTTTTGATGAAAAAACCTGTCAGGGTGAAGGGGCTCGGTCTCCAGGGTGACGTGTCGTTTCCGGCTTCAGATCTGTTCTGGAACAGTAAGGTCTTGTGGGTTCCTGAAAGACAAGGGTTTTTTTTTTTGCACGACACTTTTTAGGAGTGTCTCAGGAGCCCTTCACATCGATCCAGCCTCGAGCAGAGCGGCTTTGATTGCCCAAGATTGGTGCCAGAGTCTGAGCCGATGGGGGCTTATTATCCATTCCCTCCCAGCTTTTCCATTACTGAGGCCTGCTGTGCTCGTCTTTAGCGCCAGGACGCCGCTGGTCGATGTTGGGATCAAATTGCCTGATATTACATGATATCATGAGTGTGCCTTCAGCTGAAGCACACACTTCAGACCTTTCAGACTGTTCAGGAACAACAATGGAATTTTATTTAAGATATAAACCGAGTTGCTGAGATGAAAAAGTTATTTTACAGGTTTTTGTATCTCCCTGTCGGAGCAGCTTATACATATATACCTAGCATCAGTTAACCCGAGGAACAGTCCGATTTGTAGGACCCATTGTACTGTGTGTCATGAGATGGTTTGTAAAGAGGATGTCAAAGGTGCCCCCTTACTGCTGGGGATGACAGGGTAATTTTGCAGTTGTGGAGATCCAGACTGAGTAGAACTGAAACTATTTGTTGCCACATTAATGTATTGAAGCAGACACACAGAACTGTTAATTATGCACTAGTGTTCCAATTTTATTTAGCTCTGACAAACACACAGCATGCTACAGCTTATTATTTACAAACAGCAGGAGGGAACCTATAAATAAACGAGTTGATGGAGGTCAGCGGTTTGCACGTGGTTTGCCGTCGGAATTTGTAGAATGAAAGCGAGTCATCCGTCTTTTTTCTTCTCCGTGCAGCTTTTACTATAGCCCAGTGGGATTTAGCCCACGCACACATCTCTGCCTAAAGAAAGCAATGCGGCGGCACTTTAACAAGACCTCTGGACATTTCCGGTTCCTACCAGCAGAGGTCAGAGTGACCAGAGTTTTAGCACATTTTAAAACTGACCAAAGTTTATTGTGCAATGGTAGCTTGTAAATGCTGGGATAAGAACTCATGACCTTCCAATCCATGGTTCAATGCCCTAACTATTTAGTTACCCCCTTCCTGAGTGTGCCAAGGGTGGTTTTGCATTACGGCCCCCTTTGTCCACATTGTTTGATGAAATCATCTTTGCATCTTAATATATCTCTTTGTAATAAACTGGATCAGGGCTTTAGAATCAGGTGGGGAAATGGTTTAGTGTTAGGTCAGATGTGAGTGTATGGAGTCTCTGGGATGATGTAGATGATGTAGCTTTTGGCAGGGCCGTGGCCGATCGATCGATGGTGCGCAGCGAGCTGTGAAGATTGGACTCAGGCTGGGAGCCGCTGTGCGTTAATGCAGGCGAGTGTTGGCAGACTGTCTGCCTCCACTAAGAGGCTTAGAAAATACAACAGGGGGTTACGTGAGAGATATGGGAAAGCAGCCTTCTGCTTTTTCACCTGGGAAAAGCTGAAAACATCCGAGAAAGTCAGGTGTGAGATTTTTCCAGTTTCGCTTTGACCCCCATTTATTATTCGGAATTCTAACTTGCTTGGATAGATCATATTTGGTTGAACTGCCCATCTGCAACCCCGCCCTTTCAGCCTGAGACGTGATGTTCTGACAGCTTTCTGCTGCTCATCTCGGTTACTGTCAGTGGCTCTTTCCGAGCATCACCCAACCAGCCCTAATTAAAGAACGAGTCCCGTCCAGTAGCCATCAGCACTCGTCCCCTAACTTCTGCCTGCACAGACAGAGCGTAGTGATGGATTTGGTATTCAGACTCAGGATCCAATGGCTGGCAGTGTCTCAGTTGGCAGAGCCTTTTGCTGGCAGTGGCAGCGCTCTGTTCTGTCCTTGCGCTGCCGACGATTAGCTTCACTGTCTGCTGGGACAAGTGTGCGTCCATACCGAAGGCTTCTTCCACTGGGGTGAACTCGACGGTGCATTTAATCAAAAACACAATCACTGACTTATAAGCGATGTTCGCTCTACACACAGGGTGCACACATTCGCACACACCTTCAGCTTCAGGAGCATGAGAGTTGACTGCCAGTAGTAGACTGGCTCTCTAACCTTCATGGAAAACTGTTAATCTACAGTGACTCTCTGCCTGTCTCTCACAATCTCTGTCTATCTGGCTCTCACTGGATTTGTCTACCAGGTATGCGCCTCTCACTTCTGTCTCTTTGTCTCTCACACCAACATATTGTCTCTTTCGCCATGCAGCCTCTGAAGCTGAGCTGCGATGTCTGCAGCGTGGTGTCGAGCTCGGGCCAGATGCTGGGTCGCAACGCGGGGCCGGAGATCGATCGAGCCACCTGCGTTTGGAGGATGAACAATGCCCCAACACTGAGGTATGAGAAGGACGTAGGCAACCGCACGAACCTGCGAGTGGTCTCGCACACTAGCGTGCCGCTTCTGCTGCACAAGCCGCAGCACTTTTTCGGCCCGGCGTCCAATGGCACCGTGTACGTGGTGTGGGGGCCGCGGCGCAACATGAGCCCCGACGGAAATGGCCTCATATACAACATGCTGCGACGAGCGGCCGCCGACTTCCCCAGCGCTCGCATCTACGTCACCACAGACGAGCGCATGGACTACTGCGACGCTACGTTCAAGAGGGAGACGGGCCGGGACAGGTAGGAGCAGCAAGAGCGTGGGACAATAAAAATTGACATAAACAGAATTTATTTGATTTATTTTTATATTAATAGACCAGGACAGAACGCAATATGAGTTCAAGTGCACAAGTAAATGTCTTCAACTGTGCCAGTTCCTGCCACCTCTGTCTTCAGAGGCAGATTTGATGCAAAAAATCAAATCAGATCCCATAATGCAGCTCAGAGGTAGTCCAGGGTGTGGGAATATCAATGGTGTATTAACTATGGCTGCTCTTACAGCAAAAGTAAAGCTAGAGACGATCTGTTTTTGTCGTTCTCTGCAGTGGAAAGAAACAGCATGTATCAGAGCCATACATTTGCCGCAGTGGGAAAAGTGTATGCATTTGTGTGTGTGTGTGTGTGTGTGTGTGTTTGAGTTTGTGAGAGCTGACACGGCCATGAGCAGGTGTGTGTAATATTGACAATAAATCAGTTGTAATAGAGCAGCCCGGTGCGTTGTGGAACAGTTGGATGCAAAGCCTCAGCTTTGGATCTCATTTTAGAATCGAAAATAAAAAGACTTCAAGCCGCCATCTGTGCGGCTCGGAAGCGCCAGCAGGGAAAACGATTGCTGTATCACCTGAAACAACGGCTGAACGGGTCAGGATCAAATCACTTCAAGCTGTGTGATTGTTTGGAAAGCCTTGTTTCATGCTAACCAGACATGCGTGGAGGGAAAGTGTGCAAGCAACCTTCAAGGAATTGTCATCCTAAAATGTATCTAAATGCATCTAAAGGTGTGATACCTACCTACATGTGTGGTTCAACATCTAACCTTTCCACCTATATGTGGTTCTTCTCCAGACTGTTAGTACAAACCTGAAGGCACACATTTCTGTGGGATGTCATTGGATGCTGTAGCATGAAATTCTCCCTCCATTCGAAATAGGAGACCCAAACGTGTTTCAGCATGACAATGATAAAATAAAGATCTGCTTTTCATGTGTTGGTAGAGTGAGGATGATCTCCTGCTATAGAGCTCTAACCCTATTGAACAGTATCCACATCTCCACAAAATCTAGCGGAACATCTTCCCAGAAGAGTGGAGCTTATTTTAAGAGCCAATAAGGACTCAATGTGGAAGTGTTTAAAAAGGAGCACATACCAATCTTACTGCCTGCTGTCCACAAACTTCTGCCCATATTGTGTAATCTCATTAGGTAAAATAAATTTTTTGTGGAATAAATTACTGAATAAAATGCGGAGATACACAAAGACTTGAGCAGAAAGCCAGTAGTAGGAGCCTTAATGAAAAGATGAATCTATGAACTGTAAAAAAAATATAAGCCATGAGAATCTATTATGTATGTATAGAGTGTGGAAGACGATTGGGGTCACAACAATTTTTTTTTTTTTGACAAACTATAATTTCCTCAATGTAAATAGGAATGGCACATTGCCTGGTAAAAACACTGGGATACAGGATACATTAAAGGCTGAAAAATGGGATTTCTTTCATATGTTGCCGCGACCCTTTTGGACAAGATACAAGGTCCTTGATGTACCGCCAGCTTTAGATATCCAAATTTGGGCAATTGTCTGAGGGTCTGTTAAGTGGAACGTTCCTGAATCAGTAGGATGATGCGAATTAGCATCAGAATTTAACTCTATTAGTTCTATTATTGGAGCAAATGAATATATCGGGAATTGGGTAGAAAAATGTGGTGTTTGGTTTCTAGATACAAGGGTCAAGGGTGAAGGGTTAGCAGTAATTTCCTATATACAATATAAGGCCTGAAGGATATAGATACACTGCATAGAATCTCTTAAACTAAACGACCCAGACCTGTTCCTTACTAAAGTGGGGTAGACGAACTTGAGTGTCCTCCTCAGAGCCCTGACCTCCTCAACCCCTCTACATACCTTTGATATAAACTGGAGCTGAAGCCTCTTCGAAAAGGTAGATTGATAAAGGATTTTTGAGATACGGATAACTGGGTTGAATCGTACTTGCCGATAACCGGTTAATCAACTGATATAAAAATAAATAAATGCTTTAGAAGTATTGTTTATTGTTTGTTTGTTAATTTGAACATTTACTATTACATTTTTATGTTAAGTACATTTTTATTTTATCTGTTAACTTTTGTTAAATCACTATTTACACATGAATAAGGTGCAGCGTGCAGTCTCAGTCAAAAGAAACAGCATGCGGGGACAGTGATTCGCCTCTAGAGGCCAGTCTTGTACTGTGTAATTACAGCGGAGCTTCTCAGCCGATCCAGCACAGACGCAACCCGGAAAAACTATTTTTGCCGGTAGCTGATTAACTTTCGGTGCAGATTATTTGGCAAAACCAATAAATCGGCCGAACCTTTACTCCTCGACTGATCTCATTAGTGAATTTCAAATCTCCAAATCCATGTCATTAAATCTATTGGAAAGACTTTGCAGAAGAAACAGCAAATCTGAAATGGGATGTAAATTTAATGGTGAGGAGTCCAAAAATATTCCATGTATATAGTGAATTGTTAAGAGGAGCAGAACCCAATCCGGGGTTTGGCGCATTGCTTATCCACTTCGTAGCTGATCAAAGTTTTGCGCGACTTGTCAAAACTAAGATATACTGCTGAACATACGGCGGAATATCCATTTCCATCTGGCGAGCTGTGTGTGATCCATCAGCACGGATCTGCGGGGGCAAAGTGTGAGAGACAGCCCATTAGTCTTGGTGTCAGACGTCCACATTCACATCGGGAGTAGTGGTGTTATGGATATGTGTGATGACAGGCCTAACAAAGCGGCTGATGAACGGATTTCCTCGAACTCAGCCGGGAGGTTGCGGTGCGTCGTTTTTGTTCTGGAACGTGAATAGGTTTTATGGCAACATAAAACCTCGTCTGAAAAAAGGCGGTGATATTATTCTCAGGTAGAGCGCAATAGGCTCTTGTGAAGTTCTGGCCTTGTGGATTTTCTGCAGAGACGCAGAGTTTTGATGCCTACAGCAAGTAAGGGTTGGTAAAGGAAATGGTTGTACGAACCCAAGAAAATGGATGCATTAAAAATGTATGAAGCAAAAAATAAATAAAAAATTGTGATTGTGGGTGGAATTCTGTATGACCTTTATGACCTTGTGAAAGCAATGGCAACTGATCTCAAGCCAAGGATTGCATCCCTTGAGCGAGATGGATGCTGTAAACAAAAAAGGCATGTGGAGTATGTGTGTGTGTGTGTGTGTGTGTGTATGTGTGTGTGTGTGTGCATGAACCACTGTATATTTTATTTCGGACACCTCAGCTCGTCTGGGATTAGTCTAGATATTATTGTGTAAGTGAGCAGTTTGGTAATTTGTTTCCATTTTTTGCCTGTTTGCTTGGATTTATTTAAGCAGGATGTGGAATACATTTGAGAGATGACATAATCATTCTACTGTCGTTCCTTCTCCTGCTCGAAGACAATCCACCTTTTAAACCCCGTGTGTGCTCTTTGTTCTCTCGTCATTGGACCTGTCCTACCGTCTTGACTTTTCTGCAGCCTTTCTCTGTTGATTTGTAAAAAAATCTAGAAAAAAATTTGAGAACCTCCGGTCAGTGCAGATACGATTAGCATGCCGATGTGGTCATGTGACCCCCCCCCCAATCACATACGCAAAGACGGGCTGCTGAAATGCCGAGACCGACCTTTGACTCGACCTCGTTCGATTAATCAGAAATTCTTTTAAGGACTTTTGACAGCTTGGCCTCGCTAAATGTCAATCTGCTGCTGCTAGCTAGCGCCTAATTAACACAGGAGTCGCTCGTTCTTCATTCCACCTGGTCATGCAAGATTCATAGAACTGCAAATGAGTCGCGTGACCGCTAACCCTGTCCTCCAACTGCTAGAATAAGCAACCAGATACGATCAGTACAGGCTATTAAACCTTAATCGTTCTTTTTGCACAACTCGGATTATGGAAATTCTCCCGGTTCGGTTTCTCTGGTTATCTTTTTACCTCCTTCGTCCTCACACCTGTCTCTTGCTTTCTTTTACTCATATCTGGCACTATTTCAGTATTCCTAATGTATACATGTTGTCTCTGCTCTTGTCAGTGAGAACAGATCCCTGCACCCGAGGTTTTGTTAGCACAAATGCAGCATATATAGCTGTTCGCTGTCTCCTGCAAGCCTGTGTGTGTGTGTGTGTGTGTGTGGGCAGTATGGGTAACAGTGTGTAGATAACAGTGGACAGCACTCTTAAATCACACTGTCACATTACCATGCAGCTACACGAAGACATTTGACCCCCGGACCTCCCAATGCAGTAACTCACTCCAGATATCGTAAGCTTCGCCCCAGAGCTCTGTTTCTGCGAAACCTATTTTTTCCTGGTAAGATTAATTGTTGTTACGTTGCAAATATGAATTAAAGAAGATCATGTGGGGGCATCTAATAATACTTAGCACTCATCCGTAAAACCGATTTAGATTGTAATTTGGATGTAAAAAATGTTTGCTACATCACCAGGAACTGGCACTTTATTTGGCGATGGGATTAGGTTTGTAGTGTAGGGTTTAAATATTGGGATGAAGATGGGATTAGGTTTATAGATCGGGGGTTGTTTAGTTGGAGTTGGGAGTGGGCGGGTTAATTTTCGGCATGGAGAAAGGGTTTAGGTTTTTAGGAGACAGGATTAGCTTTTTTTAATAGATGGAGATGGGATTAGTTATCCGGATAAATTGTATATATTTGGATAAGATTTTGGATTGAGTTGCGTTTAGATTTGAGTTTTATTGGGGATTATGTTTCTTTTGCACTTTTCAGTAGAACCTTAAATGAACTATAGTACTAACCAAATGCCGATTTGGATCTTACGAAGCGCTCCAGACCTTTTGGATTTTAGACTTAAAATGCACAAACTCTCACTGTTTTAATTGTACAGCACAGATATGAGCACAGAAGAAGTACCGTCCAGGACTCCTCTTCCTGTCAGCCTAACTGAATCAGGTGAATTTCCCACTCTGCTGAAGAGTGCACCTGCATGCCACATAATATAACATGACAAATGTAATTAGGGCATAATTAGATCAACTGACTGTTTGTCTGGAATTAATCTGGCTAAATACACACACAGAGGACCATTAGAGGCCAGCTGAAAAGAAGAAACAACAAACAGGCCACAGAGAGGCCATGGGTTTACAAACCCACTCAGTCTTAATGGATTCTCTATCTCTCTCTCGTTCTTATCCTCTCATCCTCTCGTCCTCCGATGCGAATCTTTGCAATTATAATGATGGTCAGACATCATATAAACAGAGCTGCTAGTTTATTAGGCTGCTTTATATTACCTTGTAACTACATTCATTGGCAATTGTATCAGTTACATTTACCATAGGCCACTTTAATGGTATACAATTACTGACTGTGTGCACAAGCTGGGACCGAACAGCGGGTCTGTGAGTCAGGCGCTGATGAAGGATAGAGGATGATAACCACTCCAAGCCTGGGTTGGGCTTAAGGTTGGATTGGGTTTAGTTGGGGTTTTGGGGTTTGACTATTTGAATTAAGAGTTTGGCTTGGGTAATTTTTAGGGTTAGGCATGGGGTTGGAAAAGAATTAGAGCTGATTTTAGGGTTTGACTTGTGGTTCATGGGAGTGGAAAGGGGATGAGGTTGAACTAATGGGTTTGACTTGGGGATTTAGGGTTAGTCTTAGGGTTGGAAAGGGGTTAGAGTTGACCTTAAGGTTTAACTTGGGGTTTTAGGGTTAGACTTAGGGTAGGAAAGTGGATCAGGTTGAACTAAGGGGTTTGACTTAGTTTTTTATTGGTAGACATAAGGTTGAAAAAGAAATTTGATCTAAGGGTTAGACTTCGGGGTTTAGGGTTAGACTTGGGGTTGGGAGGGGTTAGAGTTGAACTAAGCACTTGACTTGTGGTTTTAGGGTTAGTTTTGAGGTTGGAAAAGATATAGAGTTAATCTAGGGGTTTGACTTGGAGTTGTCGGGTTGTACTCTGAGTTGGAAGGGGATTAGGGGTTGAGTTTAGGGTTGGAGTCTTGTATAGGAGTCTGGTTTAGCTGAAAGTAGAATAGAATAAATGAAAACCACCAAAAAGCTTAGTAGTGGTCCATTAATGGAAACATGGTACCAGGGGGAACAGGTACATTGTGCCGAGCACCAGATAAGCTTTAGGCAGTAATTCCACCCCTTACTTATTTATAAAGGATAAGAAGTAAGAGTAGATCGCAGCGCTGTAAGTAAAGGGTGGGCGAATATGTCTTTTATGCGTGCCATTCATTTTGTTAATTGAGGTTTTAAAGTTTATTACCCCAGCTTTGCTCGCTGGTTTCTCTTCCTCACTGTCCTCCCCAGAGTTTATAACCCTGTCCTTGCCACTGATTATGTGGGTGATATGACTAATACGGTTTCCCATCACAGATTTAATGCCTGGAATTTTATGAAAGTGATTTGTGTCGCTGTCAAATTGTTCTACCGGGGTTGTATGAGACCAGAGTACTGCTGAGTTCTCAATTCTAATTGGCCAGAAGTCATGTTTCTTTAAAAAAAAACAGAGCTCTGAAAAGTGCAGCTTTAAATCGGATTAAAAAAAATTATAAATCATTGGGTGTCATATGGTGCATTTTTTCCCAGTGTCAGCTGTATTTATTTTTTTTCTTCGAGAAATGAGGAGACGAACATTTGTAGCTGCTTGAACATGAGTGTTTACAGATATTTTTTTCATATGTTGATGTTAGAACGTGTTGAATTGATGTTAGATTCGGCCTAACCTATATTTATCTCTAACTGATATTTCACACTGCAATGAAAGGTTAGTGATCATGAGATGCCTAGTTTTTGTTTACCCTCCTTAATTATAATTCAGTGTAATCCTCTCATTTTTGGATTCAGTCTCATTTCAGGTTTGTATCCAGCGTATTTTTAGCAACGGTTACAGTAAAGCTGGCTCAGTAATCATCAGCCGTGGCCCTTCATTAACCTCGGGATATTCAGCTGTTTTGTATTCTTCCTCCGGTGCGGCATGATGATGGAGGGCTTGTGGTCGTGCAGGGGGGAAAAGCTGAAAAGGAGCAGCCTGCTCGTAATGCATTTTAAAAAGCTCCATCATTTATATGCAATTTTTTTTTTTTTTTGGTAGTCAGTGTGTTTTGAAGGAGGCATTACTCAAAAAAAAAGAGGTCATGGGAGGAGACAACAAATGATTCTGCAATTTCACTTAAAAAAGTAAAAAATTAAACAATTTCTAATTACTGCTACTCGGATGATCATCCTGGACTTCGGAATACGAAATATTACCTCGTGTCCTATTTGAATAGAGATAATAACAGTTCAGCCAAATGTCATATATATAAAAGTATTGAGACACCTGAGCACCTGAGTTTTCCGTTCCACATTGAAACCCCTTTCGCTCTTATAACAAGCGCTACTCTTCTGGGAAGATGTTCCAATAAATTTTGTGAAGATTTTTAGATTTCATTGAGCCACAAGGGTGTTAGGTACTGATGTAGGTGAAGGAGGCCATTCAGTGTAAACAATTCCTCCTCCTCCTCGCCCTATTTGGTCATCTGATTGCTACCTGCTAACCGTGTGCACCTCCTTTGTGTTAGTCAATTCTTTTGCTGGAATTTTTGTGACACCTTATTGTGTTTGCCAGATTGTTAAATTCGGAGTTTTGAGAGTTTTTAAAAAAGTCTAACTTTTTTTCCAGTTAATCGAGATCACATATACAAGGGCAAAATAAGTGGGCGATATATATATTTTAACTTTTAGTCCTGTAGTTCTCGTTCTCATATAAAAGACAAGCAAAAAAACAAGTGCATGTGTGTATGAGAGAGAAAAAAAGCTTTATTTTGAACATTGTAAGCCCATACTCCTCTGTTTGAGATATCCCAGTCCATATTTATTGTATCAGTTTCATAATGATATCGATCGGCACGACGCGATAGCTGACATTTCGAGGATTGTATCGGAAAAACAGCAAACGTGGAGAAATAAGCTGGAATCAGTTTTCCTGAACAAACGAGCTTAAAACGATAGCATCATGTAGATGCTTTTTCGCCCTCAATTCTACATATCTCGCTGTAGAGCTACAGATAAACATCGGCTCGGTGTAAAAACGGCCTGATTATTTTCTTCACGGTCTGAGGTAAAAAAAATACATAGTGGACATGAAGACAATAAAAAATTATTGGGACAGACCTCGGGGAATGAGTGCACAATCAGACGGCCTGAGGCGTAATCAGAACTGCGGACGTCCCCCTTTTTTCACATTCAAGTTTCCACCGAAATACAAGCGAAAATAATTAGCGATATAGAATGGCCTGATAGAAGACCTTTAAATCGTTCATGAGGATATAATTATCCTTTCTTTTTCCAAATAGCACCGTATCCTTTCTTATAATCCGAAGAAGGACGCGGTTCGGTGATCGTGAAGGCGGTCGAGGTGGGGAAAGTAAGCGCTAGCGTTCGAGCAGTCGTGCCGAACATACTGTAAAGACTTAGCGTGGTATTTCGGTTGTTTGTACGAGACAGTCAAATCTGTCCAAATCTAGCTGTAGGCATTACGCTGCATAGGACGCTCCTGGATGTAATAAAGAATGTTTGGAACTCAATTTCCCGTCTGTTGAAATCCATAAGACGGCTGTTTGAGAAGATAAAGATAATATTATAATTCAAAGGAAACACGGAGGTTTGAGGCTTCGCCTATCACGGATGAATGGGTCTCCGAGGAAACGAGGGCACACAGGAAAGATTTAGGGACAAAAAAAAAGATGATGGTTAGATATAATAATTCTCTTTTTGTACCCTTTGTAGCCCTCTTATTAACGGAACAAAGAATGTACGATCGTATGTATTGCGAATCAGGGCTATTGTGTTGGGCGCTTATTTCAGTATCAGTATGTATTATAAACATTAAAACTGGTAGTGTTCTCCTCATAGCGTGTTGAAGCGTAGATAATAAATGGCCTGGTTTATTTTAAGCAATACAGACTGTAAGGAACAATAGTTTCGCCCTGATGAGAGTAAGACCCTGCAGAAATCCAGCAGGTACAGAGGTTTAGCCTTCCCCTTTCTAAAATCAATGCTTTTAAAGAGGCATGGTTAAAAAATGGGCCATTAAAAAGGCATCGTGTTTCCTCAGGCATGGCTTTCACGTCCTACAATGCCTGCTCCAACAATGCCCAGATAGCAATTTAGTGAGCTGGACTGAGGGACGGAAACAGCACGAGCAGAAAGGTGTTCTGCGCTAAAAAACTACAGAATGGATTGAGGTTCTCAATGCAACCCCCCCTCTCCCCAACCCCCAAACCCGAAAGTAAGCACTGCTCCGTCTAATTGATTGGCAGCTCAGGTTCAGGACGCTAAGCATGGTTTATGCTATCCAAGGTTGAGAGGACTATGAACGCTCGGGCCGAACCGAAATGATCTATGTTGTGTCGCTTTTGGCTGTGGAGCATAGCAGGGAAAAAGCGGCGTGTGAAGCATCGAACCCCGGTGCATTATTTACTTTGAGCATGGCTGTAGCTGTCAGAGTTCATTTCTCAACTGCTGTTTATTTCCGAGCCGGGAAGCCGAGAGGGCGTTCTGCTAGCGGCTGTCTCCATCATTCTCATTCGCCCGGAAGCATCAAATCCAAGCGTGTACCTGCAGAGCACGAAATTCTGAGATGCCGATTCAAAATATTAAAACATGAATCTAATATAATAATTGTATGTTTAAGTAATAAGCGAGCATTCCTGTCATTACTCTAAAAAAGGATCGAAATTTAAACTGTGGCTCCGTCGTTCAGGACCACGTGCCTCGTCTGGTGACTTTCATTTCACTGAACATGATTTAATGTGCGTGATAGGAATCTCAACAACGTGATCTTTTTTCACGAAGGGTTTTTTTTTTTTGGCAGGATTACGTCGGGGTCGTACCTGAGCACCGGGTGGTTCACCCTCATCTTAGCCATGGACATGTGCAAGGAGATCCGCGTGTATGGAATGATCAACAACACCTATTGCAAGTGAGTTTCAGCCTTTTCAAAGAATGCTATACAGATTATTACTAATCAGATATACAGAATTTCAGGTGTTTGAGTTATTGATCAGTAGATTAGGACCATTTTTAGGACCAAATTGTGCTAAACATAAAGAAGAAAATGATGGACCCCCAAGTCTGGCTTTATGGCCCCCGCCCTGAGAACTTTGACACCAACTGGGGTGGACCACTGCTGTTAAAAAGATTCTTCAAGAATGAATTATTGGTCTTTATTCAGAGTAAAGGTCCAGGGTGAATCATCATGTCTATCTGTGAGATACATCTGTTTTAGAGCAAGCTTAGTTCTGTAGCTATAATCTGTATGTTGGGTTTGTATTCTTCTGGTAGCGTAAACTACAGAAATATCCTCTCACCTTAACAAGACACACCAAGAGTCATTAAATGCAGGCTTGGATGATACAAAACCCTCAAGCTACCAGCAAGTGAAGGGGAAAATGAGTTACAGTTTATGCAGATAATAAAGCAAACACTGGATAAATATTTATTTTCTATATGGACAGTAAAACTTAGGTTTATTTTCTGCACTTTCCTGCCTGTAGCAAGTTCCCCTGTTGACCGTCCTGGAGGAATTATTTTCCCTGCTCTTGTTTTCCTCCTGCTTTCGCTACATCTGTTTACTGCCAAACGCTGTATGTAAAATGCCACAGTCTCTGACCTAGTTATGTCTAGTGATATGAAATCGATCTTATTTTACCACCACATTTCTGCAGTTTTAACAAGCTGTCGTGCTTCACCTGACCCTGTTAGTCAGCAGCGAGGTTTCCTAATTCCCTGGGCCGGTCGTCTCATTGCAAACTACTCCAGGTCTGAAACAGCCTTAAAGTATAGTATATATGTAATTAGCCATTCATTATACATTTTCCACCTGCTCCGAAACAACCAGCCAATTTCAGTTTATAGCTGATTTCTTCTCGCCCGCCACAAAAGTGGAGGAACAGTGGGTCGCTGCAGAGCCATTTCCATTTCCATGTGAGACCATGCCAGAGGAAGGCATCTGGTTTAAAATGATCTGCTCAGCTGTCGTACCCATTGACCCTAAATGGTTTTACCGTAATTGAAATCCAACAGGTGCTCCAGAGTGGTGCAGGGGGAGCGGGATTGAAATAATTCATAACTTTGCAGGAACTGGCACGCTTGCCAAGGTGAACGAAAAACAGAACAGAAGAGTCAAAAGTGTACCATAACTCGGAAATACAGGAGAGTTTAATGCTGAATTCTTTGTATTCAAGTACCAAAGAATGGTTTCCTCTGATTTTGGTAGACGTGCCAGTGTGAGACGCTGAGACTTCCCCTTAAGCTAATATATTCAAATAAGCTTGAGTGAGACAATTGTCTATTAGCCTTATATCTCTGATGCAAACCTAAAGAAACAATGGCTCATCTACCAAAATCATAGGAAACCTTTCTTTGGAAGTAGTAGCTCACTGGTTAAGGCATTTGACTTTGGACTAGAAGGTTATGAGTTCAAATCTCAGCATCCCTATAGCATTAGTGTAAGAACTCCTATGGTTCCTTTGTAGCAGGTGCAGTTTTATCTGCCAGCTCCAGGTGGATGTAGGTTTTTCATTCCAACTAGGCATCCAGTGTGGCCCTTTTGCAGAAAGACAATACACCCCTGCCTTTTAGGTTAACAAAGTCATTCATGATACAATTCAAGAACAGTTTAAATCTAAACCATTTTTCTTGTTCATTTGCTTTTAGATCTGAAGGCTACAGGAAAGTACCATATCATTACTATGAAGCCGGAAGCCGTGATGAGTGTGCCGAGTACATCCTGCATGAGAGTGCCCCCTATGGTGGTCACCGCTTCATAACGGAGAAGGCGGTTTTCGCCAAGTGGGCTAAGAAACACCCAATCAAGTTTTTCCACCCCGAATGGCAGCTGTCATGACCAACACAGGACAATGGCTCCCCTTGAGCCCAGAGGCCTGACTGATATAAACACTCCTTCTCCTAATGCACATAAAGGCAGCCATGAATGGGCCAGAAAGATCATCTCAACCCATCTTGATTACACAATGGCTACAGCTTGAGTCTATTGGGTTATCAGAGAAAAGAGGAGAGACTTGATTATACCTTTATGGTGGTGGGACACTGCATGCTTTTAAGGACAAACAGTTGAAATAACAAACTTCATTACAACATAAACCAAGGTTTTCGAAATATCTCTGCACAAAAGAAGAATTTATTAGAGGTGAGCAAGAAAACAATGTAGCCAGAGACGAAGGAGCATATTTACAACAACAGACAACGGCATTGTCTTGCACTGTAGCTTAACTGCGTATACATACACAACAAGAGTTCTTAACCCTTTTCCCAGTGCGATTTGTTATTTGGAGTTAAAAATGTCATTACCCACAACCCCCTGTAAAGGTGACTCAGCATTTTTACCCCAGTGCAGCCATCTTACTCTGATGTGGTACAACAAAAGAGCCTGTTCTGCAATTAATCAACATTACAACATTAGGCTGGGCGATAGTGCCATCAGTAGACCTCGCATTCACCAATTAAAATAAATTTACTCACCATACTGATGACCCTCCCAGGGGCTATGCTGTAATTGTAATTGTTAATGCAATTCCCCAGGTTAAGAACCTTTAATATAAGAAAAAGAAAAGCAAAAAACACAAGGCACAGGATTACGGTAATTAAACAAGAAGATCAGGAGTCCCAGTTCCTAATTAAGCTCTTGACAATTTGTTATTTGCTTAGAATTATTCAGCATTAAAAGGATGTCAGCTTTTTGTGCACTCTTTGGAAAGAACTATTTAAAACAGAACCCTTATTTTTTTCCTAAAAGATAAAGAAAAAGTGAAAATACCTGCTTCATGAAAACATAGTTCTCAAGGTTTCTTCTACTGTCTTAGCATCAACCCTTATATTTACTCCTCAATTGGTTCCTCCGGTTTGGCCTCTTGGGGGACCCCTGAAGTTCCTTTGCACATTGCACGGTCCCTACTTTACCAGTTATCCAATTGAGAACGTTCTGGACCTTGGTAGAAACCTAGAAACCCTTTACCATCCTAATTGAATAGAGGGTCTTGTCATAGGACGAGTAATATGTAGAGCTCCATAAAAAGATTGTTAGAGTTTGTTGTTCATGTTGCCTTTAAATCAACCGACAAACCCCCTCGGAAAACCCCCAACAATGCTGAAAATCCCTAGTAGGTTTTATTGCAATGCGTTGATTTCCTGAAACTTCATGTAAAAAATTAAAATGCAAATTACAAGCCCTAATGATCAAACCGAGCAGAATTCCACCTGGCTGCTCGAAAAGATATTAGCCTACCATGCCAGGTTTTAGCTAAGTGTTAGTGGTAGCATTTGCATAGATAAATTATTAATAAGTTAACATCTGTGCTGTGAAATGAGAGATGGGGAAGCGAATGTGGGCAGCTAAGTGTGTTAAAAACAGTGAATATGTACGGCTTCATGGTACCATGGCTAGAGAGGCATTGTCGATGGGTCTGGTATGAATATTATTTCTTTTCTTTACTTCTATAATTATTGGCAACCTGGATAATAATCAGCCACTCACCCAGGGATACTGTATGCTGTATTACCGGAGGTCAACAACAATCTGTATTTTTTTTTTTCCCCTGAATGCTTTCTTTTCTCTTTTTCCTCATATCTGCAGTCCAGGGAATCTGGGAACGGTTAAATCTCACAAAAGAGATTTTTAGATTGAGAACAATGATTGTACTTTTCAAGGAGGTTTTTATGCAACCAGTCATTCAAAGTAGTTCAAAGTAGTTCCAGAGTTGCGAGAAGCTCATGTTCAAAAAGTTTACTGTGAACCAACTGTGAACCCCTCAAACTCTTCAACCTCTTCTTGTCGAACCTAACGACGGTTATCTGCTTTAGCTAACCTCAGCATTGTACAAGTTTTCTTTTCTTTCTTCAATCTTTACAGACTGTTATTCTCAAATCTGGCAGGTGTCCCCTTCTTGAATTTATACAGGCAGTGTTTTTTTTTTTCTGTGTCATCATGACTCAACACCTTGCCACAGCAAAAGGATGCAGCTGACTAGCGTTAATTGGAGCACTGAATCCGGGCCGATAAGACTCTCAAAAAGCAAAGCAAAAGGCACAAAAAGGATGGGATGTTGTCTTGTTGTTTGCTTTTCCACCCATTCGTCTGAGCTAAACTGCAGAACAGGAAATTGGATTTCTTTATAAGCTATGATCATTATCATAATGGAGTTTCCGAACTCCATCCACTTTTTTGGGCACTTTGTTTTCTTTATGTATGATTTATTTCTGATTCTGTGTTAAGGTAGATTTCTCACTGCTTTTAATACCTAGAGTGAAACTAAAGGGTACTGAAGTTAATATCGTTCAACATCATCATCGATTAATCAGCTACACCTACTGTACTGGACACTCTGTAGGTCTGTAATGACTGACTGTATAGACCATCTGTTGCTGTACACGTTTTAGCCCACTTCAGACCTGTCCATCAGTGGAAATGGAACACTGCAGGAACAGATGTTGTTTGGTTGGTGGTTGATTTTTATAACAATAGTGACTCACATAGTTAGTGAGTATGAGTTTGGTGTGTGGGGGGGCTTGTTTTGCATGCTTATACATCAGCACTGTTGGATATTTGGAATTCTAAATACCTCCATAAATCATGCTCAGAAACTGGCACTGGTGCGAACTGATCTCTACTGAGGAGAAGAGATGAACAACTGTTTTATTCAATTTCACACTGGTTCACATATTGATTGTCTAATCCCACCCACTCCCACCAAAGTCTGCCCAATTCTGTCACCACTCAGTGTAATTCTGAGAAAGAAATCTTTTCTACTCTAAAATGAATCCCGACCAACCTCGGATAAAAATTCCCCTAGAAAAACTCCCTATCCCATCCAACTCCCAAAGGAATTCTGAATCCCTCACGCAAAGGAATTCCGACTGATTTCAGTGACTCCCATAGGAATTCTGGCTACTCATGTCCACTCCCAAAGGAATTTTACATTATCCACTTTACTCTCTAAGAAACTCTGGCCAATCCCTCCACACTCCTGTAGGATTTCTGCCGAATCCCTTCCACTCTTAAAAGAATTCCATTTAACCTCATGTCTCCTTAAGGAATTCTATCCAGCTGTACTGACTCCCCAAAGAATTCTGACTAATCTTTTTCTCTTTAAATGAAATTCTGACCAAATCTCTCACTCCAAAAGCAGTTCTGGACAAGCTCACACACTCCCAAAGGAATTCTACCAAATTTTCCCAACCCCCAAAGGAATTCTGGCCAGTCCTACCTCTGCCTAACGAATTACACCTTATCGCTACTACTCCCATAGTAGTCCTAATTAATCCTTCTCAGTTCCAAAGTTATTATTACTGTTTGAACCTTCCCCAAAATTATAAACAAAGTCATTTTAGTCACCAAATATTTTACAATAATAATGAACCATTCCTTTTTTTGCCTCATATCTAATCTCCCCACAGACTCCCCATGTGAAGGTACAACCTGCTGTGGGTTGGGTTATGAAGCACATGACCTGTTCTTCTAAAAGCTGAGCTGTAATCTAGGGTTAGGGTTAGGACCTCTTCAAGGTGACCCTGTGTCAGGAGTACCAGGAGTTCAAATGCAGCGTTTAAATAGACCATATTTACCTTGGTTACTATTCTTTGCCACTCTGTGGTGCATTTTTGCATCAGTCCACCAAAAGTCACAGATGGTGAGTTCGTCTCAGAATAAAAAACTCTCTCTTTTTTCCCCCATGATGACTGTTAACCATTCGAGTGCAACATGACTGACTGCTCATTCGCCAGGAGCGCGTCAACACTCCCCTGATTCGGCTCTTGCCCCCATCAACGTTACTGATGTACGTTTGAAGCTTTCATGAATCTCCAGCTACTTGTCCCAATTGCTGGACTTTTAGAATAATTTTGCTGTAGAATGCTAAAGTTCTGCTAATAGTCGATACTAGGGACTGGTACTAATATATTGGTTTAGCATCCTTTGTTCTTGCTAGCTGGTGGCTCCAAGAAACGGCTAGTGGCACGTGGCACATTTTTTTTAAGCAAAATGAATTTACTGTTCACGTTTAATTGAAACAAATTAAATATAAAACACTGACAAGCACTAATTTTGTGGCGTATAAATAACAAATTAAAATTTTTAATTGTTAATATTATTGGCATATAATTCGACAATTATATTAGACATATAATTACACATTTCTAAGACATTTCTAAATCTTACAGTACATCTTCCTGCTGTGCTGATTTGCGATTTCCCACAGATTAAATCAATATTAAATGTGAAATAATGAATGAATAAAGTAATAATAATAATATACTAATTGCAAAATTGTATTCTTTTTAGATTTTCTTTCATTCTGTTTACTCATATATCTTTACATTCTATTTGTATTTGTATTTATTTATATTCAATTACTATGCCCAGGAAGACTTATTCAAACATTTTTTTGTTTGTTTTTATTTTATGCATCATTGAAAATTCAAATTCTAATTAATGAGAAAATATTTTGCATATTTTCTGTATTCTAGTATCACACCAGCATTTGGGACACTGTGTGTGTGTGTGTGTGTGTGTGTGTGTATGTGCATGCATGTGTGTGTGTGTGTGTGTGTGTGTGTGTGTTGTTTTGTTTTGTTTTAGGAATAATTTCTGCACTAATGCAAAACTCCATGCTCCATTTTAGGGGAAAAGAGTATTTTTGAAAGGAATAATGCAGAATCGTCTCGACTTGTCCAGTGTTCGTGTGATCATGTGAATGCTTTTGCTGATGTGCTCCATTTGTGCCTAATGATGTCATTTCTGTGGATCGGTTGTGTTTTTTAGTGTTTATTTCATTTTTTGTGATTTTTTTTAATGTAAAAAAACAACCAAAAAACTGATTTAAATAAAATAAATGCAAACCAAATCTTTCCCTGTGTAATGAAAACCAGTGTGTCAATATACTGTTTATCTACACATATATATATATATTGTGCAGTTTTACACATTGCTGTCTCGGTATGAACTGCGTCTCCCATAATGCATTGTCAGTGACATTATCTGCAGTTGGAACGTATTGTTACCCACATGGTCTGCGGCTTCCATAAAATATGCCAGTGTGCTCCTGCTGAACAGATGGTGCTACCATATGCCCCATGGCACCACAAAGCCTTCTGAACCAAACTCCTGTTCTAATGGCGTTTTTCACCGGCAGTGGAAATGACGTCAACCTCTGTTGTTAGCGATAAAACTGTTATGAGACATCTGTGCCTCATTTCAGCCTTTCTTCCCTGTTAAGGTTGACACATGGTGGCGTAATACACTCATAGAACATTGCTGTCTGCCCTCTTCTGCATACACAGACTAATGCACACTGTGTACACCCCTTCCATCCCCTTCCTCCTGTCTACAGATATCATAAATATCATAAATATCAGATATCAAATAGCTTAATGTTACTATTAAAGCATAAAAAGTGTCATTGTTTTATCATTTACAAAGTAGCTATAAATATATTTTCCATTTTCTTTCACACATGATTGGTCAGGACGGTAAAAAAATGCAGAAGCATTCAATCATCGGGTTTCCTTCTTTTTTTCATTTCGCTCTGGAGCTACAAGGCTAATGCAGCTAAATGCTAATAAAAAGTTACCTGTATAGCCTCTGGTTTAGCATTGTCTAGGTGATCTCGCACACTCTGATGCGACGATGGGGAAGCAACAAGACCTCGTCCTTGACTGTGCGCCAGGCGTTTTTTTAAAGATGTGAAAGCCTAAAGCTTCCGTTTAATCCTTTAATGTAGGAAACATGGATTTCAGGAGAAGAAACGCGATGCGCTAATTTTAGAAGTTCTTATCTTCGGAGAGACACCGCTGCCGCGGCCTGAGCCACGTTTGAAGTGCAAACACAATGTTCAGATCTTGAATTTCAATAAACCTCAAAAGATTCCTGTTTCTTTTTATGAATTTTTTTGCGAGTCGTCATGGTTCAAGAGAAATTCAAGACCGTTTCATTCCAAATGTCAAATTATGGCTTGATTTTGAAAAGCCACTTCCACTTGGAATTCTGAAAGTTAGCAGCCCTTCCTCGACCGCGAGTTCAGCATAATGTATGAGATCATCACAACTCGTGTAGCGAAACAATCGTGTTTATGTAGCGAAACACGTTATTTAGTTTGCGCCGGTTGTGAGAATGAGACTGCATGATAAAATATTACAACGTGCCGCTTCAAATTTCAGTGTCATGTCCAGCTAGCTGTGATAGCTATAAACAGCCAGCGTTCCATAAAATGCACCTTCACGTTTGCACCACCTGAACACTCGTCTAGACATGCTGTGTGACAACTAACGATGTTCCTCTGTTAATTAAGAGGATCTGATGAGCAGGTGAATCATCACGAGTTTGCCAATGCAGCTGTCTCAGTGGCGTTCAGTGACGCAAATCTGCCGGACAGATGTCCAGAAAAGAACTTAAAAAAAAGGTCTGAGGGAGGAGAAAAATGTGTTGAATGGTGTTTGCTGTGGAGAAAGCGGCGGGGCGTGAGGAGCCGGGAGTCCCCGGTGGCACAGCCCCGCCTGAAACTCAATTTCAGCTCCATCATGCCTCAGGAAGCAATTTAATTAACGTGTTGCTCTGAGCTCAGGACAATCATCGGCTCTAGCAAAAAAAAAAAAAAACTACAGCAGCTGGAAGCTGGCATTGTGGCTGTGTACGATGACTGTAGGCTAAAGGGGGGGGGGTAGTTTAGCTGACTCGGTGCATGTGAGTTAGTGTTTAAAATCGCATAATGATAAAAACATTGCATCTTGCATCATATTATATATTACATATTTTTATATAATCTACTTCAAAATGATCAACAGCAGCCTCCTCACCTCACCTTCATCAGTACCTCACTTTAATTTTTTTGCGCCCAAACCTAGATTTTTTAATGTAGTGAAACACCTTCTTAGAAGACTGGAGCTTATTAAAACATCAAATGGGGACTACATGTGTAATTCAAGGCTCAAAAAAACACACCAATCCAATGCTCCGGTGTCCACAAACGCTAGTTTCGCTAGTTAGCAGTTTTGCTAGTTAGCAGTTTTGCTAGTTAGCTGACAGACTGAAACTTTGCTACAGAATGCATAAAGGGTCACAATTTGTTAATATAATCGAATAGGAATGAACATCACTGAATATCTTCAATTAGATTCAATTAGACGAGATGATGCTGTACACTGTACAGGCCTAGATTTTAATAAGGTTTTAAGGGCAAACCATTTTAGAGCTTTTTCTACAGCTTTTTATAGCTTTTTGAATTAGGATTTTCACAAACTTCCCTGGGTCACGGCACCATTATTGGTTTTTGTCTACAAACGGATCCCAGAATATATAAAAAGAAGAACAGATCTAAGTTAGTGTGTGTCGAATGCCATCGAACGTGAAGATAAAAATCATGTCTCAGGTACATCACACTCATCCTCAAGCCATTCTCGTCAGCCTGAGTGACCTAGGTGCCCTGATTTTCCAGCACCATGCTGAGTGATGAGGATAAGGAAGAATCTGATGCTGAAATCTGGTGCTCCGCAAAACTATTTAATTAGATCTTATTTTCAGGGTCACTAAAGTGAGTCTGCTCCTCATTGTTACGACGTCCTAATTCTTCACAATCCTCTTTTCTCTCTTCTAATCTGCACTACATTTTCCTCCACATTTACCCCTGCTATATTGATAGGCTGTCAGGATGCTTTCCTGATATTTCGATTCAGGCTCATTATCCTTTCGTGACAAGAGCAGACATGAATCGCTGTAATGGCTGCTCGGATTCTTGCTCGTGTTAAGTCCACCAGGTCTATTGCCCTAAAAAGTTTCCTTCTGAACAGACAGCTTCTTGCTATATAAGCATTGACTCACATAGTCAGAGAGCCAGCTAATTTCAACACCTCGCTTATGACATTGCCAATAAATAACCCTGGGTCATGGCACCATCGGAGGCCACCGCTTCGTCATCATCTTGATCGCCGTTGGCAGCACCGTCCGTCTCGTTTTGGTGCCACGGCTAATTCGAGGCTGCTAATTCATAATTCGGCACGAGTAGAGGGACCTTGGCTGGGGATTTAGCCACCTGTTCGTCCTCTGTATAATTAGCGAGAACATCCAGTCCGCCTCGATCATTACCCAGAAGTCGATGACAAATGGGACAGAGCTCTGGTTTTCACACATGCAAATCTGCTCTTCTCAGAATTTATAATGCCACAGCGTGTGATGGAGCGGTTTATTAAAACGAGCTTAAGGATGAGATGAGATGCATCAAGAAAAACTCTCCAGGTCACACCTTGGAGCTTGCATTGATACTGAGCACCATTATGTGTTAATACATCTAATAGCGTTCCAGTCTTGTGAAGCCTACGTGTGTCGCTTTGCCAGTCATGATCATTTCTAATCACCACATTAAGACCTGGCCAGTGTGCAGTGTGCATCAGTGAGATTTTTTTTACCATAATGATCCCTGGTACTTCGAGATCCAGCAAATTAGACAGGGGAAAAAAATCAGACAGCATTTCAGAAAGCACAACTCCAGCACATTTTTGTGCAGAGTTGGCAATGCTGAGGAACACTTTTTTCTTTTTTTTTCCTTCTATTTAAAGAGGCTTGATAATCCTTCAGCCTGCCGCGATTTCGGAGAATGCATAATGTCTCCTTCCTGCGGTTCCTTAATAACACAAATCAGGATTATTGCTGCTTGGAAATCTCCCTCTACTGCAATATCGTTGATGAAATAGATGATGAACTTGCACTCAAATTTTTTTTATTTCAACGTAAACTCATAACAGAAAACTTGTCATTTTATCTTACTGTATCACCCATAATGCATTTCTCCCAAACACAAAATCTTAAACCGCAGCTATAAGAACATTGGCTGGAATAGAACAAGGGTTCTCCAGGGTTCTCTGGATGACGGAGAACCCGTCCACTCTAGGGTCGTAGATATAATATTTTTATTAGTGCTATTATTGTTCTTGCTGTTAAAAATGGGCGTACACTTTCCCTGCATCAGTTGCAGCAACTTTAGCCAATCACGGACATCAGTGGGTTTAGGTATGTGGAAGAGGGCAGATAGCTTTTGGTTTTCTAAATCATCTTTTTACACGAAGGTTAAATGAGCTTTTATAGACACCCTACAGTAGCTTGAAGATGAGAAGTAATATTAATAAGAAGAAAAGGTTGACTGCCTGCAAGGTAGAGTGCCTGCACAGCTTCAGTGCTTGGCCCCCTAATGATACCGTAATTACCTGAATGTAAGACGATATTTTTTATTTAATGAAATGCATCTAATAAGCGATGTCTTATATCCAAGCTCATTAATACCGTTCACCTAAAAAATAGGTGATGCTAAATACAGGTAAACAAGTTCCTCTGGACTAAAGCAATAAATAAACAGCATCCGAGGCAAACTTGTGATGCAGATTTTAAACTGTCAAGCAGCCAAGCAATACGATGTGATGTCAGGAGATGGCGAGCCCATAAAGACAGTCTTAGAAATGTTAATACCAGTAGTGAAAAAAAAGCATACCACAGTCCTAAAAGCGTTCGCTTCGAAGAAATTGCCCGGCGAGTGTGTCACTAAGTAGCCATGCTTCAAAAAGCATTTTTCAAAAGGTACACTGTCGTCTTATATCCAGGACAAAACGGGAATAAAAATAATAGAAATAATTGCAAAGGTCTTTTCAGGAACAAAACCAAGTGACAAACGCGGCGATTATTTCAAATCCTTTCTTAGTAAAAACTATAGGAAAACGGGGTAAAATGACAAGTCAGCGCTTCCTGTTATTTATTTCTTTTTTCCACATTCATTCTCTTACAGACCCTGAGCTGATTTCACACACCTCCATGTCTCACAGATTTCATATCCTCTAATTCGCACTCCAACCGGTGCGATGCAATGGTGCCGCCAGACTGACATCCACCACACAGCAGAGAAATCCCTCTCTGTGATCGCCAAACAAAATCCCCTTTACTTTGCTCCACAGGACCTGAGCGTTGACCCCCGAAGGCCGATCCCCATCCGAAATGGTCGTGCCTGTTATCTCTTGAGGAACGACTGTCTGGATAAAAAAAAACAAGCAAAAATTATATGGAGTGCTCTTGAAAAAAAGAGAAAGGATAAATAAATCTAATAATACTTCCATTTCTCGCTTTTCGTTTTCGGAATTGAAGCGAGCTTTTGTCCTTTGGTTTTTGTTTTTGTTTTTTTTAAGCGACCGAATCGCACGAGCGAGGCGTATCGGACGAATACACACATCGCAGGGTGGATTTTTGTCATCATTTATTACCCTAAATGAGCACATTTTTAGGTGATATAAATAAGGTTCGATCCTCTTTTTGGAGGTTGATTTGCATTGTGCCCTCATGAACACGCCATCGTCCGGACCCACACATAATTTTTGTGAGCAAGCTTCGGGCGCAAAAGCACCCCCCCTAAAGACTCGGCTCGGATCAGTGAGACTCTGTAGGGAGATTTGGCAGGAACGCAAAAACACTTGGCTGATATTACAGGATTCTCAATAAGGAAAGCTCCGATTGTTTTGCTTCCACCAGTAGCTGACGCTGCATCAGCAGAGACGCTGCACTTTTGAAACATTTCAATCAGTCAAGCTGCGACGTAAGCAATCTACACGGCAAAGAGGACGAATACCAAATGTTCATTTTTTTTACTATGCCGTGCCGTTATAGACTTGGTGATGCCACATTCAGACAAATTGATACCAATTTTATGCACATTGTGTCCCGTAGTTCGTTAACGTTTGCTGTAACGTACGCGAGGTATGTCACGTTGCTAAGAACAAATGCAAAGTAGACGGCCTGAAATTTTATTAAGTGTGTTCAAATGAGCAGTAGGTTTCATGGTGAACGTGCTTCTAAGACATTCTATCTTAACAAGTAAATAAGTAAATCAATGCCTCACAGAACAACGACAAAAAACTAGCTGAATGCTAACAGCCAGGAATCCCGCTAGCCAGGAATGCATATATAGTAACATGCAAAAGTTTTGCATTTACTGCAAAAATGCCTAAAATATATCATTTAATAAGATTTGATTTGATCATGAAAAAGATGGAAAGTCAATGAACAGAAGAGAAAACCAAATCAAATCGATATTTTGTGTGAACACCGTTTGGCTTTTACACACTTGTACACAAAGTCAGGGATTTTGTAGGATCAAAATCAGGTGTCTGATGAACCAGTTCTATCAAGCATTCATTCATTTCCTATGTAGGAAGAAATACGATCATGAACTGAAAACGAACCCGCTGTTTAGGAGCTTCAAACTGAGTGAGGAGTCAAACTCTGCTGCTATGGTGAGGTTGTGGAAGATGTTTCATATCACAGGACCTATACCATAGCAAGACTGAGCACAGCAACAAGATACAAAGTAGTTCTACTGCATCAGCAAGGTCTAACCCAGGCAAAGGTCTTGAAGCAAACTGGGATTTTGACTGGCCACCAGTGCTTTCAGCAAATACTTAGTGGAAGCTAGTGGGACGCAGGTACACCTACTGTACTGTAAAAAATCTGGGCAGAAGTGTTTTAAAAATTGCAGCCAAAAAGCCAAACCTCTGACATGGAAAGAAAGGCTAATCAACTATCGAATATCAATGGAAACAGAGGAACTTGAGGAATGTGGTGTTTGCAAGCAAAAGTAAAGCATTTTAGAGGTTTTCTGCATGTTTGGGGCTTCATTTCTGCAAATGGATTTGGAGATGTGGTCAGAATTAATGGTGGCCTCAGTGCTGAGAAATACAGGTAGATACTTATCCCTCATGCAGTACCATCAAGGAGGACCCCAAACATACAGCCAACATCATTAGGAACAAGTCCTGGAAGTAATACGTTTTGGCCCCCACAGGATTTGCGGATTGCAGCCTACATCCACAGAAGATTGGTTAGTTATCCGAGATGTTTGTCATGACCTACCGTCCGAGTTCCTTCAAAAACCATGGCATGATTACCTAGAAGTGTTGATGCTGTTTCACAGGTAAAAGGTGGTCACACCATTTGGATTTCTCTCCATAAAAAGGTGTACATTTTATTTTCAACTACAAAAAGATTTATTGTGGTGAAAGAACTGAAAAAAAAAGAACAAACTGTATTGAAACCAGCAGGCTTTGAGACCATGAAGCAGGCCAAACATCTGCTCGCTGCTCGAGCTCCAGTGAAGGATGAGAAGCGAAGCAGAGGAGGAGAGAGCATGAGCGTACGCCACACACTCACTCACTCGTGAGCGCTCTCTCTCACACACACACACACACACACGCGTGCCTCTCGTAATATCACAGAGGAGCTGAAAGAGAGAGAAAGAAAGAAGAAGAGAGAGGAGATGAGGATGCTGCTGCTGCTGCTGATGATGATGATAATGATAATGCCCCGGGTCTCGACCTAATCTTGTGCGATTGTTATTTTTATGGGAACAAAGTAAAGCTGAATGCACGGCTCGCGGGGGAACGCTGCAGCAAAATGAGGACGGCGACGGTAAGATTTCCCATCTGCGGATCCAAGCTGCTCATAGTGGTTGGTGCGGGATGCCATGCGCTGTGTGTGTGTGTGTGTTTGTGTGTGTGTGTGTGCATGTGTGTGTGGGGGGTAATTACTGGTTTAAGTGTGTAACTGTAACTCCAAGGCAAGATTCATTCATGCTTAAACGGTGGAACCGCACCTCCTCACCTCCTCACCTCAAAGCTTTACTTTATTAATGCAATTCGGTTGCCTGTGCTGTTCCTTTTCAGCATGTGAATGTGAACGTGAACTGGCACGTTACGCCTCTCGTGCACCCTCTAAAACCAATATAACTCATACATTGGATACACACCGAGTGCTCTAAGCAACCGGTATCCTACCTGTCTAAATATGCAGCTTGTTGTAGACCTGACGCATGTCGTTTAAGGGGTGTTTTGTTTGCATGACTCTCTTTTTACCCGACCACATAAAGTGTGGAAACGCTCCTTAAAAGTTCCAATCATGTAGCTTCGATTACTTCGAGACACAGCTCAGGGAGAGTCATTTGCCTGAATGGTGAAAAACCTTATTTGTTTGAGCCTCAACCTTGTTGAGGGCAAAAAAAATTTCCCTGTTTTTCTGAGGTGGTGAAGCGTAGAACCTCGAATGTGTCACGCATCATCAGTAAGACACAGAGGATGTCTTGAATGATCACCTGACCTTGTACTTGTGCCATTGGATTCAAGGTTGTTTCAGGGGTATTCTGGATGTTCAAAAGCTCACACCATGACAGTTTCCTTTTTGAAACATCTGGGGGGGGACTGAAATTCACGTCTATCATGAACTTACGACTCATCTGTATGCCTGTTAACTCGCAGGCTTCATCGCTGCCAACTTGCCCATTGGCACAGAAATTCAATCCAATATTATTTGCATAGGGCTTATAAGAAGTGGCAGCTCACTGGATAAGATGTTGGACTTATGATCCGCAGGTTGGACTTATGATCCACAGGTCACAGGTTCAAATTTCAGCGCTACCATAGCTGGGTCTGTGATCAAGGCCCTTAACCCTGAGTGGCTCTTTTGTATAACTGGGACAAAAAGGCTTTTTACTTGCTACACTTTCTCCATTCAGAAGCTGAGGTCAGAACACAGGGTCAGCCATGATGCAGCTCCATCCTTCGAGCTGAAAGGAATCACCAAATTGAAAATGAGTAATGAATTGGACAGAAGGATTTTTGAGATGGCTTTGCACCAACGAGGACGATGTCTGCTAGTTACCCCAACCAAACAAAAAAAGAGGGCATGAATGTGAAAGAGGGTGGATAGGGCTCTCCTTTAAACATGTTTAGCCTCCCTGTGATATTAATAGGGAGAAATCATGGCAGAGAAGGTCTTATTAGGAAAAAGCTATCTAGTGGATTGAAATTGGAGGTAATAAAGTTTTGCTAACAGGAAATGCTTTTATTTTATGTTCCCCCCCAACCCCACCACAGCGCCATGGAGCAGCCGTGTTTCTGGCCATCACCATGTGCACCAGCTTATTCTTCATATACAACGTCAACAGCAACAACAACAACCATGACAGCAGCACTGGACGTTCTCCTTCTGCATCCACCCAGAAACCTAACAAAGCTCCTCCACCTCCACCTCTGCAGGGCTACATCAGCATTATTGACCACAGCGTAAGTGCACATCCGTCACCTGCGGTTAAGCATGTTTCAGTGTAGACTTGTAGTGGTGAGATGATTCTGTCAAAGATACACTCTATTGACAAAGGTTTGTAGACACCTGAGCATTGGTATGTGCTTCTTTTTGAACATCCTATTTCACATGTAGTCCCCCAGTTACTGTTATGATAAACCCCACTGTTCTCATCCGGAGAGATGTTCCAGATTTGTGAGATTTCATCTAGCCACAAAAAGGTTGTTGGAAGGTGTTTGATAGGGCTGGAGCTCTATAGCAGGAGATCTTCCACACACTTTCAACCCATGAAAAGCATGTTCATGGCTTTGTGCACAAATGCCATACTGGAACAGGTTTTGGCGCCCTGGTTTAAGTGAAGGAACAAATTCAATGCTTCCATATGCAAATACATTTTATACAAATGTGTGCCTCCAGGTTTGTGCTAACAGTCTGAAGAAGAACAATATGCAGCTGGAAAAGTCAAGTGTCCCAATTCTTTACTATAGATGTACCGGACAGTATTTTGTCTGAAAAGTTATCACGGCAAACAAATGCAAGTCAGACTAAAACGTTCTTTCGGCTTCTCCCATTAGGGGTTGCCACAGCGGACCATCCTAATGTTTGAACGCTGGATGCCCTTCCTAACGCAACCCTCCCCATTTTTCTGCGCTTGGGACCGGCACTACGACTTGTGCAGCCCAAATGGCTAGGGTTGGTTCCCTGACCGGGGATCAAACCCGGGCCGCAGCAGCAAGAGCGCCGTATCCTAACCACTAGACCACCAGGGAAGCGGAATGCTAGGCAGGCTAAAACTGAAAAAAAAATATTCTTGATGAATGGGCGTCACTGTTACCACCCTGTAAAAATAATATATTATCGATTTGCCATTACTGAGGACTTGTGTTGCCATTCAAATAATATAAAACCCCTTTAAACCCCTCTGAAAGGAAACCCAGGCTTCAGAGCACTTGATTGGAAATGAACCGAGCGTATCGACAAAACCATTTGTCACGTTTCGCCGAATGTTTGATCAATAAACGTAATTTATTGCACAATTTATACGCTGTCGAATTCCCAAACCTGATGCCAGGGGCAGATGTGAACCCAAAGGGTATGTATATAAGTTCGTGCTCGGTTACATTTACGATAAAATTTATGCTGTTTGAAGTGTTTATTTTTTCTTATCACTAGGATTACTGCTACGTCCAAATGTATTCAATTAGATTTAAAGTTGCCAAACATGCAGACAGATTTTTTGTTTTTTGCTTGACGTTTGAAAAAAAATTTGTGTCAAGTTTAATTTCCAGGCGTTTTTATTATTATTATTTCGCTTTGGAAAAAATGCACAGTGAATAAATGAAACGTGTGAACAACGAGCTAGGCGAATTGTGTGACCTAAAATTAATTACTGCCATTTAGAATAGTGCTGACATTTTCCAAAGCAGTGTGTGTGTGTGTATTAGAGACTGTTTTTGTTCTATCAAGTTTCCTACATTTTAAAGTCCTTCACTGCAGCTGTAGATTTAAACGTTTATTTCCAGTCCTGGGCATTTGAACCTCTTAGGTGCACCTGTAAAGAAAGACGGAAGCATGTGACTAAAGTTTGCCCCAACTCTGGCAAGTCCCATTAATCACAATTTACCTCGGTCCAGCCGCTCAATAGCCACCTGCCATTAACAATAACTGCCCAAGCTCAAGTGAAACCCGGTCAGTGAACCTTAAGTGTTTTCTCCTCCATGTCGAGGTCTGCACGGAAAATAATTCTGCCCGGCGATGAGAAGTGGCAGCGAGCCTCGAGCGAAGCGCTGAAAACCCCAAATGGCTTTGCGATTCGATCGACACGTTGGTGATCAATGAAGACCTCCTGCAACCGGTACTCAGCGTGGCGCTGCTCCGGCAGAGCGATTGACTTTTGCCCATGATTAATTCTCTTGTACACTCAGACAAATCCACTGGTTTTAAAGAAGACGGCTGCGGGGGTATTGTCTTTAAAAGCAAGCTGGAGAATCTTTCGGGAAATAGCGATTCGTTCACGACAGCGTTTACCTTCATGAAAACGTGCTTTCAGCAAAACAAGCACTTGAAATCACGTGTAGTTAATCACCAGAGTGAATCTAATTAGAAACGAGGGTTTCAATTAAATATGGGATGCAAGTCGCAAATTATGAAGTTCGTGTCCTTTGCAGGGCTTCCAGAAATGCAGGGATCTAATTAAACTGCAGAAATCAAATCTGAGGCTTGTGTTTCGCCCTCTTCCAGAAAATGACGCAGTCTAGTCCTAGTAAAGAAGTAATTAGCAGCTACAGGAAGAGCAGATACCAGTGCCAGAGACAAGTACCAGTTTAATCATATTTATCCCATGCAGCGGTGGCAAAAGTACACACATCCTTTACTTAAGTAGAAGTACAGATACTCATGTTTTGAAATACTCAAATATTTAAAATAGTAAAGAAGTCTTGGCTCTGACATGTACTTAAATAAAAAGTAGTTACTACTTCTCCCTGTTTTAGCTGTTAACTGGACCTCACATCATAGATAGATCATGAGGTAGGTTAAATTCCCTATTCCTACATCTTCATATCCTACATCTGTTTTGATGGGTTAAAAAGAAAGATTGACCCGCTCTAAACAAGCTTGTCCTTTCTGATGGTTCAGTGGGTTAATGCTGGTGCCTTGCTAATGGTATGAATCAGGGTTCAAATCCTGCTTTGTCCCTGCTAGTCACGTTATGGGTTTGCTTCCTATGTCTGTCTTTAGCGTTATATTCTTGTGTTGATGGTTTGAAGGAAAAGATAGGCCTGCTCTAAGCAATCGCCGGAGCCTGTCCCTCCCGATGCGTTAGTGAGTTAAGACTGTTATTTTGTTGTTGGTGGGGTTCAGGGTTTAAATCCTGCTTTCTGTGTTTCTGTCTGGTCTGAATTTCTTGCTTTGAAGCATGAAACAAACGATAAACCCCCCCCAAAAAAGAAGGTGTGTTGTTGACTTGATGGCTTTGTGATAAAACGCCTTGCCTCTGAGCTCAGAGGTTGCTGGTTTGAATCTGGCTTCTCCCTGCACTGGGTAAGCTGTGTGGAAAGTAGTGTGTGGTGAGCAATGAGGTAATTGACTGTAAACAAAGGCTGTGAATACTGGCTGCTTCACAGCCTCAGAAAAAGTGAGGGTGATAGAAATCTTTTGGCAGAATTTTTCTCTGTATATGCAAAACTAAGTCAACACTTTTTTGCTTTATAAGCTCCTGTTTTCAGCTTCTCAGACCCCAGGGTGGCAGATGCCCGGATATTGCCCCCCTGCTTCAGGATACAGCCTCCAAAACCACATCCAACCTTCCACGCAGCCATTCCTGACACCTTACTTACTAATGGCCACCAAACCCCTCACACTCTTAACAATGAGCCCTGGCCGGGGTTTGAACCGGCAACCTCTCAACCCAGAGGAAAAGCTCTTCCAATTGAGCCACAGGATTTCCTGCAAGGACCTGATTTTTAGGACCTTTTTCAGGTCTTTTTAAAAACTTTTTAAACAATTTAAAGGAAAGCTAAGGGATAGGAATCAAACTAGGTGAGTCAGATAGCAGCGACTATTTCACTGACCATTACACCAATACAGGAGAGGCAAACAAGCCTTTGCTTATTGGACTCTTGTTTTTTCTATAGTTAGGAGACCAGTGTTTTCTCTTAGATCATGATGGTAGAGGGTCAAAAGTTCTCCTTCCTGTACATTCTTTCAGTAACTCGAAGTCTATGAGTCTATGAGACTCCAACACCTGCACCACTGATATACCATGATTTACCAGCAACCAATTTTAATGATCTTTCATTGTTTTGTTTTTAAAAACTTCTTATAATGTTCAATATGAAACTAGAGGTAAGAATCGAACCAGGAAAGTCTTTCATCATAGATCGCTAATGGCATTACTTCACAACTCAAAACTTTGTTAGACATGTAAATAAGCAGAAAAGACAGAGACAAAGAGACACAGACAAAGAGACTCAATGAGAAACAAATAGAGAGACAGCAAGAGAGAGACGTATACAGTGAGACAGAGACATTTACTAAAAGAGACACAGAGACAATGAGATAGAGAAAATAGAGAGAGAAAGATAGCGAGATATAGCCATTTCCTGTTGGAAGTGTTTCTCCTGAGCGACTCTTAATGATCTCATTTACTAAATGAGCAGTAGTGAGTTAAGGGTTTGCTCAGATGCCCAAAACTGGCAGCTTGGAGGTGTTAAACATGTATCATATGTACAGCATGTGATATGTATGTAAGCATGTGTACAGTGATTAAATATAAAGGCTATATCAGTACAGAGACGTGTGGACATCATTAAAAGCCTTTGCTATGTTTCCACACGGACAGTTAATGAGGTGATACCGGAGAAAATGCACCTCGTAAAGTCAAGTCAGGAAGAGTTTATGTATATATATGTATAATTAATGACATTTTACAGATTTAAATGATTGTTTTTATCTGTACGATCAATAAAAACAGTCATTTAAGTTTGTGTCACCATTATGAGGGAAAAACCCACAAAACGCCACCCAGAGGGTAAATTGTGAGAATCATGGCGGATTTTGGTGTTTGTTTTGAGCCTCAGGAATAAAACAAAAGTTTATTGATTAAAAATATTTTTATCTGGAGTTAATTTATTTATTTTTTATCTAAGTAAAGAAAGGAAAAAATGTCGTGCCGTTTAAAATAATTTTAATTTTGACAGCCAAATATATATATATATATGTCATATGTCATGTTTACATCACTGACTCCCTCTGTCTCATCCACGTAACCCCAAACTTCTTACTGTCTTCTGTGGTGAGTGAGAGTCCGTACATTATACACGCAGTAAAAATAAAAAAATAATATTTCACCAAATCAATGGATCAAAACTAAAGTATCGAGTCTGTTTTGAAAATGTAAGAAGTAAAAAGTACAGATATTTGTGTAAAAATTTTATGAGTAAAAGTAAAAAGTCTGAAAAATAAATAGTGGAGTAAAATACTGATACCGAAAAAAAATCTACTTTAGTACAGTAACAAAGTATTTGTACTCCGTTACTTCCCACCTCTGATTCCATGAAATGATTATGTAGAGCTTAAAGACAACACCACAATCATTATTGCACAACTGTAAGAAGGTCTGGAGAGAGTGTTTGTTTATTTGCTCAGGGCCCAGGTGAGGATTGCGAGTTTGCTCAGATTGTACAGTTCATTATGGACGGTAACGATGATGATGATGTGTGAAAAGCTTTGGGGCATGTGTTTGTTTGTATTGTTGTGTTCAGGAGATTTCAATTGTTCAGTCAGGATTGGAGTTTGACACACTTTCTCTGGAACACAGCATGAGGAAAACCTGGATGGGAAGATTAGCAATACTGTTACTGCTATAGCTACTATTAATATTACTGCTAATTATATTACTGACACTCCTAATACCCTTAATACTCCTACTTCTAATACCCCTACTATTATTACTCCTACTCCTAAAACCCTTACTATAAATACTCCTAAACCTAAAACCCCTACTATTAATAATTATTTTGCTAATTCCCCTCTTATTAATACTCCTTCTCCTTAAACCCCTACTGTTAATACTACCACTCCTAATACCCCCTACTTTTAATGCACTTCTAATGATATCATCACTCCTAAGACCCCTACTATTAATACTCCTACTCCCAATACCCCTAATATTAATACTCCTACTACCCCCTTATTTATAACAAAGCCACTTGACTGCTCCAGTAAAATGAAGCAACACCTTCAGTCCAAATCAGATTTGCGCATTATTTGATTTATGCTCTCTAGAACAAAATTACCCCGAGTATTCGCCCTCTGACTGATGAATTTAAAAGAGTCTGTTAGACAAAGCAAACAAAAAAATAGCAAATGAACAACAGCACTGAGGGAAAGCGAGCACTGCGCAACCTAGAGGAATGATTTGAGATGCGCTAAACTCCATTGCAATCGATGCAGCCGACCCTGTGAGGTTCCTCGTTGCTGTTTCGACCACTTTGTCTTCCTGAAGCAGCGCAATGGTCTCGCGAGCTATTCCATCTTTATTAGAAAATCCTGTTTAGAAAATTGACGTTTCCAATGGCAACCCGGAGACCGATTTTTATTCGAGGGCAAACTAAATTATTTTCAGATGGTCTAGAAAGATGTGATTCTCTCAGTCCTGGTTTGTTGCTTTGACATACCATGAAGCCTTCTTTTCACATCATTCTATTTCATTCATACGAGTGCTTCGGGCACGGAGTAAAATATTGGCCAAGGCTCAGCCTGGAAAAGCAGCGACGACCGGAGCGAATCTGCTAATCCACGGCTGTCAGATTCGTTTTAATTTTGATTGGAAAGCCGGAGCCGGTGGGAAAGCACTTTATCGGCTCAGCACTTATTGCTATTCTAATCCAGGAACGAAAAGCAAGATCAGCATGTAGAAATGGAGATCTGAGATCGTGTTGCGTTTCAGATTTAGCGTACAAGATACACATGAAGGAAAAAATATATAAATAGGTCTGGAAAATAACCAATAAATAAATCATTATTTTTAGTCAGATGGTTGAACATTAAATATTTATTTGTAGAACCTCATCAAACACTAAGCGTAGCACTAAGAGTAGCAGGACTACCATTACAATTAAGCAAACAGAAACATTAGAACATATAGTCTGCTGTAAGGAAGGAATTTGTAAATCTGCTCTGCTGTAGCTGCAAATAGAAAAAAGAAAATCATTAGGGCACCAGACTTTCACACCTATATGTGGTTCTTCCCCCAAACTTGGAGGCACACAATTGTACAGGAAATCTTCGGGTGATCTTGCATGAAATTTTTCCTTCACTTGAACTAGGAGACCCAAACCAAATTAAGCTCCATGAAGATTTGCTTTCCATGGGTTGAAAGTGTGGAAGATCTTGAGTGGCATGCAATAGAGCTATAAACCCTGTTAACCACCTTTGGGGTGAATTGGAACAGTGACTGCACCCCGGTACTGGGATGGTACATGGAATATTCACATATGAAATCTTATGGTCAGGTGTTCAAGAACTTTTGTAATGCACTCATTCTAGTACATTCTTGCTGCTGTTAAGGAAGCGATAAGGATTAAGGGTGGACTTCTTTGCAGCGGAAAATCTGACGATTTCCGTCCTCTTTAACGTGCCGATGGTAAAGTGGCCTTGTGTAGCTTTGTGTGTGAAAGCATTATTTCTGCACTGAATCACTCTCACTGGCATTTACGTCAAGTGTGTGTTAGTGCTCTTTTGCTTTCCTTTCGCAGGAGCTCTTATACAGGTTTTTGTCAAGTCAGCCCTGCAATTGTCTTCTCCCTGCATTCGCAATTCAGGACAGAAGTCTAAGTTCAGATTTCTCACAAAACATCAGACTAAATTATACACATTTGTACACATCTGACCACAATGTTAACGGAATCACAGATGCTAATTCAAGCTGCCACTATTGTGCTCCAGAGGTGCTGTATCATGGCTGACCCTGTTCCCTGTCCAAGCTTCCTAACATCGCTGGGATATGAGAAGAAAGAATTTTACTGTGCTGTAAAGGTGCAAGCAACAAGCATAAAGCAGCTTTCTCTCTTGCCTCTGATTGGGTAGATGGTGTTGACACACCAAAGTAAAAAAAATATATATTGTTTTTGCTTCTTTGACATTCATGGAAAGAGTCTCCAGTGTCAGCAAACAATTGGTAGGTTTCAGACATGGACCATTTCATCCTGCAGGAATGAGGATGGAGTGGTTTGTAGTATAACCTAAGGAAAAGAAAAAGGAAAAAGAGAGACAAGGAAACCACTGTTTACAGCTGCTATAGCATAAGTGAAAACAGGAACTCTAATATCTGGAATATTCCACACTGTATAATCAATGATAAATTAGCAGGGTTGATTGTTTTTCTACTCATTAGAATCCATTTGTACGAATTTAGATCTTTGTAGCAAGGCTTCGCGACTGAATATGTAGAAAATGGACCAGATTTGATAACTTTAGAATTTTCAATCACGGCTCAGCGAAATAGATGCAAATGTTTTGGCATGACTGACAAAAACACAAACGGTCTCCGTAACAATGGAAGCTAATTAACATGAATAAGCCTCTTGCGGTATATCATGGCCGAGGATATTAATATTGTGCTGATGGCTTGTGGATTTGACCCCCTTGCCCTTTTGCTCGGCTGGTAATTAATGAGAGGGCGGTGATGCGTGGTAGACGTTGAAGCCTCTTCCCACTGCATACCATAACTATATCATCATGCGGAGCATCTGACCCGAAGCCCCACCCTACGGATTGTCAGTGGTCAAGTGCGATTAAATGCTAATAAAAGTCATTTGTCTTCTCGCAGTGGCGACTTGGCCATTCCAGGGGCGATGTTGAACTATTCGGGTTGTCCGGTGTGATTAATGCAGGGAGAGGTGTTGGCAGAAGTCACGGTCAGTTCTTTCATTTGCTGCATGGCTGATTTTTCCGATTCTCCGAAGTACATCTGTGCAGTGTACAGACTGAGACAGAGAAAGAAAAGAAAGAGAGAGAGAGAGAGAGAGAGAGAGAGAGAGAGAGAGATGGCTTTGAGAGAATCTCGAGGGTCTTCTCTCTACACACCAATGCACTTTGTTGTCTCTAGTGGTGCCGGATTTGCCCTCAGCCCTCGGAGCTGAAACATGTCTGAGGCTGGAGAAGAATGAACATGTGAGCATTTAGCTGTGTGATGGTACAGCACACAAATTAAAGGCCCTAAGTGAGAAAGAGGAACACGTACGAGATAACCAAAATGGACAATTGCTTCAGAGCATGCTTTGGAGTGGAAATCTTGTCTGACTATCTATTCGCCTCCTGAATAAAATGTCTCCCAAAGATTTTTTCACAATGATTATTATCACCCTGTGGCTAGTTGGGAAAAAACTATTGCAGTCACTTAATTGCCCTTTAGTCCAAAACTGCATCTAATCCTGGCAGAACACACACCAGGGTTCATTTGTTTGATTGCTGGTTTAGTTTTATTTGACAATCTTTAGAACCTGCTCCAAAACAAATCCAAACTTCTTACCCAGCAAATAAATCGATCTCGCTGTACTTGGTTGCTTTGGGCTTGTTTGCAACAGTGGAATTTTAGCAAGGAACCATAGCAACGGAAAAATAATGAAGCGCCTGTAAACTTGATCTGCACCTCAACATGCTGAGCTGAAGAAATACAGTATATCATTACAATGCTTCAACTATTTGTTTAGATTTACATTTGTATTCGTGGCGTTTGGCAGATGCGGATAGCAGCCCAGGGCCGCTTACTGTTGTTTCAGGTATACAGCTGAGCAAATTGAGGCATAAGGGCCTTGCTCAAGGGCCCAGCGATCGGATATGCTGCCTGTAATCTCAATCTTGAGTGCTTTTCAGCTGACATGATATTAAAATAAAGAGCAGATTTTAGTTTGTCCCTGGTCCATGTACCATTAAAAACATACATGAGAAACATTTTACACACTTTGTCCTGTTAGAAGAGAACCAAGACCTCCGCCATAACCCCAGTGCATTGTTGTATGTTCTATTTATTGGTTAGAAATCTGCCTTTATGCACAACTTCTAATAGAACGTATTTACCACTGATTCCCCATGTGGCAGTCCCACTCTGGACTCTGAATTGCAGAAAAGCTAAATAAAGTCTTCGTAATTACATTCGTCTGCCTCTAGAGAACTTTAATTAAAATGTAATACTAAATAACCGCAGTCAGGCCTGTAATGTCTTGGCTTCGTACTGTATTTCAGCCCTCTGTTTCTGACCAACATTTATGCAGTCTGTTTTGGTGCTTAATAAAAAGGCCCGATGAGAGGGGTGTGAGAGATCTCATTTAATAACACAACTTGTTCTTAATAAGACTCGAAGGTTAAAGGTTAAAAGCTATAGACAGTAAAGAATGATCCTGAGGGATTTTGGAGAGGAACAGGAATGTACAGTATGAACCACGAAGAAATTGTCCAGCAGAGAAAGAGGCACGTACGTGTCTTATACTTTAAGACTCTGCAAGGGAGGTTTATGACTTGAAACTTTACTCCCCCACCACCAAACCCAGACTTCACCCCTCCACCACCAAAACCAAACTTCACTCCTTCACCACCAAACCCAGACTTCACCCCTCCACCACCAAACCCAAACTTCACCCCTCAACCACCAAACTCAAACTTTACCCCTCCAACACCAATCCATAAAAATCACCCCTCTACCACCAACCCCAAACTTCACCCCTCCACCACCAAACATTACCCCTCAACCACCAAACCCAAACTTCACCCCTCCAACACCAATCCAAAAAATCATCCCCATACCACCATACCCAAAAATCACCCCTCCACCATCATCTGTCATGAGGTCCAGATGCAATTTTTTTCAAGAAAAAGGGCCGTATCCCAGACACCACTCTATGAAAGCTGTACTGTTTTTCTGATGTGCTTGAAGATGCCTGTAGGCCACATGATGTAGGTTTTTGCCATATCTTTTATTGAATTTCCACTTCTGGGAATGGTCCTGGGTGCTTTTTATTTGCAAATCCTCCTCACTGTACAGTTGATAAAGGATTGGAAATGGCCTTATAACCCTTTTATAAGCTGATATGAAGTAATAAACTACTTCATACCCCTTAACCCTCTCTGCTTCAGGAGCACTGTATCATGACCGACACAGCACTCAACAACATGCAAAGAAAGAATTTCACAATGCTGTAATGCATCTCTGACAAATACCTGATGTTCTTAGTTCATAAAAGTTGTTAAGAACTACAAAATGATTGGTATTAAGCCCTGATAGTTATACAAGCAGAATAGAATGATGTGCATTTTCTTTTCCCCAAGACTGTATAAGTAATATATTTTACTTGAAGTGGAATCGCACGACTGTGCCTCAAGAACTTAGCTCAGCACGGCCGTACAGTACGGTAGCACTTTTGAAGTTATTCATAGCTAACCCCCCTGAGCTTCTGAACTGCTCAAATGAAACATGACTCTAGAGCCCAGTTTTGCTGTGCCAGCACGGTCCTCGGGATTGTGGCACCAGGCAGCACATACACCATCGACTGCCAAGTGAAAGCGAGCCTGGGGGATTGGCAAAAAACTATCCCAGACTTTGTCTTTTGATAAACATTTTTATCCCCAAGTCATCATCTGCTGCCCAACGCGTACACTTCATCCCCACACCAAACGCGGGACAGGTTTGAGCCCGGAATAGCAAATTTCATGCTTTTTATGATTAGCGCACCGTGACTGCTTAGCCTTCACGAAAGCAGAATTGAGCCAGAGGAGTGTCACAAAACCATGATGAATGACCGAATTGATGATGTATACATGCAGTGAAATGGATCAGACCAGTGCACCTTTTCCTTTTGACAAATGTTGAAGAGAAACCCAAGGCAGAATGGCGTGAGGTATTGCTTCCCGTAATGTCTGGTGCGTTTCTGGTCCTGTGGGCATTGCTCGGTTATTTGTGTGTGATGGATGAGGCGTTAGTTTGAAGCAAAATCATTCCATTATTATTGTTCTCAGTGGGAAATCCGCACATATTAAGTCAAACTTACAATATTGCATGTTGAGGTTAATAATTAAAACTCGTTGCAGTTGTCCCATGGCACTTCTTTATGCTTATAAATGTACAGCAATCAATTAGAGCTTTTTGAGGAGTGATACCGTAAAGCTTAATCGTCCTACCATTTTCTGTAGATCTGTTCATCCTGGTTTATTCGCTCCTGCCGGAAAGCATTGTTCTCCCCGAACAGCTCGACACCCCGTCGTTCTGGAGTTGCCACACATTTTTTTGTGAAGGAATGTTGGCATTTTCCCTGCAGCCTAATGAGCGCTCGGGTATTCATCAGGCCCTCGTGGTTTGGTCTCCTCCAACATCCTTCATGGCGTACTCACGGGAACCGTCTTGCATTCGCTAAACATCATTTTCTGCTTATTCATAGCTCCCGCTGGGAGCTCGACAGCGATTCGGGATCATCTGCGTCGATTCTTTTATTTATATATTTGCGGATTCGAATGGAGGCCACTGGGACAAGATTCAAAGGAAATATTAATTAATTTATTTTTATGACAGCAGGATAATAAACCAGCCGGCTGCATCTCCATGTGAATGCTCTTGTGCTGTTTATCCTCCGAGCGTTTTTTTTGTTTAGTTTTTTTGTCTCAACCGTGATAAAAACACGATGCGATTGTAATTAATCTAAAGTGTTCGTGTTCATCCATATTCAAATCCGGTGTGGGTTGTTGATTGTCACTTAAAAGGCTGTTGCTCCAGGTGGCTATCGTTATCAATTAAACATGGAGCTAATGTGAAGAGGCGGAGGTGCTAATGGTTTATGAGCCAGTGTGTTAATATATGCAGTACACATTATTTTTAGAAAGTGATAAATGAAAGATGAGGAGATGAAGTGACGATGAAGAGATTGGCTTTGGCACGTGACGTTTTCTTGATTCTTTTTTCCGTATGAAGCGCTGTGAGGAAAATGTCTTACACACTGTGTGTGTATGTGTGTAATGTGCATTCTTAAAGAGAAAATAGCAAGAACCAAGCAGAAGTTTCTTGGTGGTCTAGTGGTTAGGATGCGGCGCTCTCACCGCTGCGGCCCGGGTTCGATCCCCGGTCAGGGAACCAACCCCAGCCATTAGGGTTGCACAAGCCTTAGTGCCGGTCCCAAGCCCGGATAATTAGGGAGGGTTGTGTTAGGAAGGGCATCCAGCATTAAAACCATGTGCCAAATCAAACGTGTGGATGGTCTGCTGTGGCGACCCCTAATGGGAGAAGCCGAAAGACAGTTTTTATCCAAGAACCAAGCTGGTATGAAAGCTGGTGTTATGGAAACCACACAACTAGCACACACCCTCATTAGTGCATTTTCATTGCTAATACTTACTTTTAGAAGCCATATATAGCTAATAGGAAACCATAAAAAATGTGTGTGTGTTAAATGTTTTACTTGCCTGTGAATGTGTTGTGTTTCTACTCCCGTGTATTTTCTCCCGCACTCTGACGCTCGCTGTGTAATTACATACTGAAGCACTGCCAATTGAACTTGTTTACATCGTTCACTGTAATTAACCTTTTAGCATCAGTCCACGTTTTCATTTTTTTCACCCCTCACGTACATTAAATTGGTGTTTCTGCCGTTTTACACGTTTTAACAGCGCACGGTTGTTTTCCAGGTGTCTCTTGCTGTCCATTTAACATCTTGAAGGATTTTTCACTCAAAAAAACTAGCATTTCTATTGCCTTTGTCTTTTAGCATTATAATACGCGTATTAGCTCAGATGAACAATTTGAATCTGAACGTCATTTGTAAGACATGAGAAGTAAATTTTGTATAACAAAATAAGGAATTCCCGTTTGCTGATTTCATTAGTTGGGAAAATAGTTCAGACGCCAGACAGGGAAAAAAATACCTCGTTTGTGAATAATAAGGGGACATAACCCATTTTTTTTTTCCGTTCATGTTAACACTCTAAAACCTCGTAACACACTTTCCTCGGCCTCGTTTTTAATGTGTTTCAGGACACAGGCTCGGTCTCTCATGAAATGCCATTTGGTTTGTAATAAATTCATTTTTTTTTACGCTTGAAATGCTAAAGAAATGGAAGAACTTTGCGTTTTATTTCACTCACCTGCACGAAGGAAGGAATGTATTAGCTGTAAGTGCGGATCTGGACCGCAGCATTAAAATCAAACTCAAAGCTGTTGCAGTCATAAGTAAGTCGCTGTGGTGTAAGTGGGAATATAAAACGATCGATATTGTGATGTTCTACACAAAATAATGAACTTCAGGAGCACATTATTCGTGTGAAACATCACTATTTGTCTTGCGTTCGTCCTTAACGCAGACGAGTGCCAGCTTTTTTTTTTTTGACTCAGATCGAAATAAAAGTCTGTCAGGTTCCTCCCTCATATGATGGTCCTTTAACAGCCCTTTCAGCGAAGCATTGCATTAAAATGTACAACTAAATAAATCACTTTCGGCTAATTATGAACTTTTACCAGACAAATGAAGGAGGAGAAAATACAAAAAGGACCCCCCCCCTTTAAATTAGTCACTTCAGCTAAATAAAGCAATCAAAAATTACCCTTTGTTGCATTGCCCTCTGGACGTGCTCGCGAAAGATGAGTTTTAACCGAAAAAAGTTCATTTGAATTTATTGAATGCCGTTTTTAACTTCAATTATATTGCTAAATGGCAGAAGGAGCGAGCTAGAGTGATAAAAAAGCATGTGGTGTAAAAGTCGCACAGTGCAGTTTTTTTAAGCTTCTTGTGATTCTAGAATCTGTCTAATTATAAAGCTTGACAATGTGTTGTATAAACTTTCTTTTGGCTTCTCCCATTAGGGGTCACCACAGCGGATCACCCACATGTTTGATTTGGCACATGTTTTTACACTGGATGCCCTTCCTAACACAACCCTCCCTATTCATCCGGGCTTGGGACCGGCACTAAGAGTGCACTTGCTTGTGCAACCCAAATGGCTGGGGTTGGTTCCCCGACCGGGATTCGAACCCGGCCCGCAGCGGTGAGAGCGCCGCATCCTAACCACTAGACCACCAGGGATTGACAATGTCTTGTATAATTGGTAGAAATATGACTTTTCAGGAAGTTTTCAGGTGGCCTTTATATTGCCAACGTTTTTACAACCATATCGCCCAATGCACCACCTTCAATCACCTTCCTGGCACTTTAGGATCCAATAAAACTAGTTGTACACTTTCACATCATGCCATGTACCAGACCAAATGAGCATCTGTGGTTAAATATGAACACTAGGGAGTTTTCTCAGGAGAGTATAAAAAAAGTGTGAGTAACATTTACATAATGTGATGCGAGGGACTTTGGGGCAGAGTCGATTAAGACCTGCTGAGAGATCGGCCTAATGGGCTCTCTGAGATCAGGACGCACCACCCTCGCTGAAACGGAACCCCAATTAGCTGAATCCCTTTGGCTTCTTTTCGTTCCCCTCCGATGGCAGGTGCTGCCGCTGCACATTTCCAGCCATAGCTCTTAATTAGACACAAAGTGCAGTTCTTTTTCTCCACTCGTCTAAGACCCTCTCCAAAAAAGGAAGCCTGGCCCAATTATCCCAGGCTGAGGGAAGGAAGTGTATGACCTGAAGAAGCTCGGGGCCTCGGTGGAATGATGAGAATACTGGGAGGCAGGTGAAAAAAGGGACATTGTCATGGAGGTCAGCAACACCAGCCAGGCTACACTTTAACTGAGCAGTTTTGCAGCCTGGAGAGAAAAGGAAGGGTTTAATCTGGGGAATTAGAGAGAAAAGAGGTCTGGAAAAAAGAGGTAGAAAGGGTAAAAGGTCCCTCAAGTGTGCTCCGTCTTGTAAAAAAATTGAGTTTCATTTTGGCAGACGAGTTAACACCTCCACTCTGCTATCTTTGGCTAAACCTTCATTTCCCTTTCCCGATCAAAATGAACAGTAATACATTTTTAATAATAGGTTCAACATTTATTCTTTCTGAGCTTTGCTTGTCCATTACGATTAGCCACCTGTTGCACCACGTAGCTTCGAATTTAGAAGAAATTTTTCGACCCTCTAAATCTTCTGCCCTTTTCTAAATTTAAACTTTCTGTCCCCAAACTGCACCAGCTAACCAGTGGATTTGCAATTATAACCAACCAAATACTAAATAAAAGCTAGCATCGACTAGCTAGCTAATTCTTTCAGCCAATCTGTCGATTGCGAGTCTCAGATTTGTACCAATGTGCTCGTTTGAATGTTTTCATTTTCAAAGCATATTGTATGATAAAGATTTTCCAAGTTATGGAAGGAATCGAAGGTGTCAGACAGTTTTCAGGAACAAACTGAGCCCACCAGCCTTTTTTCTTTCCTTTCATTCAGGCCGAAACGAAAGTTAGAGTTGTTCGCTTTTCCATGCGAAACATTTTTCAATCAGATGCACCACGGTGTGAGGGACATGTCAGCGCAGTTTGTCTGAAAGTGACCTTGCCCCTGGCGAGCAACTCAATATGCGAGCTGCACACGCTTTCGTTCGCTTCATACGCCGTGCTCATCACCTCCACAGCGGGAGAACGGAGATAGCGAGGTGTTTGGGATAGGAGGACAGGAAGAGGGAGGGGGAAGGATGCTGAGAAACGAATGAAGACGCGCCTTATCGAGACGACGGTCGCATCTCGAACCCGAACGGCACCCTGTGTAGGGTTCGTGCTGAGGAAAAGGCAGAAGAAGTGACAAGCTCGCCGACACCAGAGCTGAGCGCTCAGATCCTGATAGCGAGCGCAATATAACGAGATCACCTCCGGCGGGGGGTAGGGGAGGGGAGAAAAAAGATCTGGAGGAAGGTTGATGGCAATCACAGGAAAATAAGAGCAAGGGATTGAGAGTATTGTGTAGGAGGAGGAGAGAAATAGGACAGAATGATTCGCTGGAGATTTGAAAGAGGTTCTGTAGAGAGGTCTAAGTGACATTTTTTGTAGCAGAGGCAATGCTGCAGGTCCTTTTACTGGGTTTCACAGATGTATTACTCGGGGACTTGCTGTCTTTTCTCCTACTCAACATGAATCAAGAGAAATTCACTTGCATCTGCTAAACCCCCTTTGTATTTATATATTACACACACCTGAGAATAACACACATTACAAAAAGCCAATTTACTCTCTTGTGTCTGTTTAAAGGCGATATGATTTGATGATATATGAATATATGATTTTACTGAAAAAAGCCCAAAATTCAATCAATACATCTGTCAAGTCCAATACCTGTGAACTAAAGGAGGTGTTAGACTGCCTGCCAATCTAACTAAAAGAGGCGTGGCCTCTGAGACTGACGATTTAACTTTAGGAGGCATCGCCTATGTGCCTGCCACATCAACTAAAGGAGGTGTGGCCTCTGAGCCTGCTGGTCTGACTAAACAAGTCATGGCCTCTGTCTATGCCAGTCTAACTCGCGGAGGAGTGGCCTCTGTGTCTGTTGATCTCACTGAAGAAGGCGTGGCCTCTGTGCCTGCTGATATAATTAAAAGAGGTGGTCAAACTATTAAAAGTATGACCTCTGCAACTGCCAATCTACTTTAAGGAAGTGTGGCCTCTGTGCCGGATGATATAATTGAAGGAGGCGTGGCCTCTGTGCCTGCCGATTTAAGTGAAGGATGTATGTTCACTGTGTGTGATTCAATTAAAGTAGGCATGATTTACTTGCTTTTCAAAAGATTGAAGAAGGTACACCCTATGACTTATGTGAATCCTAGTGAAGGGGGCATGGAAAAGAGGCTGTGAATCTAAAAGAAGAAACGAAGGAGGCATGGCTTCTGTGTCTGTCTCAGTGAAAAAAGTGTGGCCTCTGCGCTCTGGTTGATGTGCAAGGAAAGAACAGTAACCAATGTTACCGAGAGCTTTTAGCTTGATGTATAGATACATTCAAGCTGACCTTCTTCAGCATGATAAAGCATGTGCAGTTTGGTAGCTGTACAATTTGGGTTCTTGCAGCTTCAGGGAACGAGCTAGACAGTATTCATTATGACATACTGTTTATGAAGGTCACATCCAACATTTGGTAGCTCTTTACTGCTTTCACGCTGAACGTTTTCAGTAAATGTTTGTCGAATCAAATCAAAAATGTGTACAGAGCGAATTTAGTTTTCTCCTTCCTGCTTTACTATTACACTGAATGAATGTTTGAATCGATGTTTGGGAAAACAAGCTGTTTGTGGAGCAAAATATTACAGAGATCTCAAAAATAGAAACTGTGCAAAACAGTGCTGTCCTCATGCCAGACTCGAGGGATCTCATGAGAACAAAAGCTGCAAACAACAGTATCATGCAGTCTTCTGCAGCATCACACCACCCCTTCATAGATTATGTTACTACAGCAGAGAGCTCCCAATGGGTTTCTTCCTTTTTTATCAATCGAAAAAATGCCATCAACTTGTTGCAGGTACTGTTTGTAGGTCATGGGATTTTCGGTAGGATAGGAAGAACCTACTCTATCACCACAATCCTAGTTTTTCTTTCAGTGTTAATGTATTTGGTGCTTCCTCTACTGTGCATGGAAGACAAACTCCGATCCCACCGGAGCCAAATCCTGACTGCTGGCTTCCTCTGCCTCAGATACTCCAAAATAAGTGATTTGATTTCCGCAGGCCTGCTTCCCGTCGCTGCTGGAAACGTGTTCCTGCTGCTAAAGTGGATCCCCAAGCAGTTCCAGTCCTCACGCAAAGCACAAATCCAGACACAGATGACTGAGTGGGTTGTTGATTAGTGTCCTCATTCGGGGGCCGCTAATACACCTGAACACGCATGGCTTTCGGCGGCTCAGCTGCAAGAGCTCTATCTCTCTGGGTATCTCTGCTATTTTCCGTGGTCATGCCTGGGTGGGTTTTTGTAAAGGAAGCGCTGGACCAGACACAGGAAGCTCACATGGGGGCCACAAAAATTCAAAAATCTACACAGGAAATTCACAACAACTGCGACACATGCTTGAGCAGCAGGGACGGACAATAATCCCAAAAAACCACTCGTATTACCAGGCAGGGTGACTAGGATTTAGCCTGAATCCAACCACTACCTGAATACCGGAGTTTTGGAATAATTGATGGTACACTGTAAAATGGCGCACAAAGACAATCTTTGGAATGAAAATTGAGGTGTCGGGAACTCTCCAATGTCAGGGGGGTGTAAACGAGGCTCATGTCCGATGAGTTTTGTTTTCCGGCTGCAGTACTGTAGCATCTTTATTGACATCTTATTATGTCTCTTGTTATGGTGCTACAAAAGCCAATTGGCCCTCATTGTGACACTCATGAAATCGAGGCCAGGAATTCAAGTTTGGAACATTACGACAGGCCGGTGGGCTTTGGAATTGTCGGATGCCTTTATATTCCTCTGCGTAACAAGATTCTTGATCAAATAGGCTTGTTAGGGGAAAAACTGGAGCAGGTGGAGCCTTTTCTAATAAAAGCATTCGCCTTTGGGGCTCTGTGCAAATAACCTGCTAACCCCCACCCAAAAAAAGGGAAAGAAATTCTGTTACCAGACTCTAAATCCCTTAGGGCAGTGGTCGAGCACAGAATTATTTGTGCCCTTATTAGCATGAAATGAAGTAAATGCGATTTAAAATGAACATCACTCCACAATTCCTCCTCAGAAAGCACAACATTTCAGCCCTTTTGTGTAACAACAGACATTTCTAAAAGATTTTGAACATCTTCCACCCACAACATTTCTTTCATATTAAAAGTTGGTTGTTTTTTGTTTCACATGACTGGTTTTCTTTAATTAAAACCCGGAGACTGAAGTTCCAGTTGCCAAAAACTGATTTTATAAAGCATTGCTTTGTTGATATGGATGTTTGTTTCTTTTCCTGCATTGTTACATTGGGATAAAGTGGTATTTATCCATCTCTAGCAAAATTCCTGGACCCCTAGTTGCATTGTTCTTGATGGTATTTATTCTTAAAGTTTTTATTATCCAGTTTATATTTATTTACTGAAATCAGCCGTCTCTTTTGTGTTTAAAGTTATTACATTTATAATCCAGGGACCAAAATTTGTGTCAATAATTCTTGTCTCTTTATTTGCCTGATGCTTTTGTACATAGTGATTTCCAAGTGATACAGGGATACTCTCTCAGTAGTAGTTGAGGGGTTAAGTGTCTTGCCCTGAGGGTGACAGCTTGACGATGCTGCGTTTTGAACTCATGACCGCCAGCACATTGCCTTCACTGCTGAGCCAGAAGCAGAGGGACAAGACAATCTCTCAGCATGCCAATAACAATCACAGGGTTGACTATAATGTCCTGTGCTACAGAGTAGAAGATTGTAAGGTTTAGATATAAGACGTGTGGTTTATTTGACAGTGATTTAAATAGTATAAGGAATCGGTTTCAAGGATTAACTAATTTGCCCCTTACAGCCCCTGAAAATGCACTGCGGAAGCTGCTCACTGGTCACCAGCTCTGGGCACCTGACAGCTGGGGGGCAGGGCGAGGAGATCGACAGGGCCGACTGCGTGATCCGAATGAACGATGCGCCGAGCGGCCGCGGGTTCGGTCCAGACGTCGGCCGACGCACCACCTTGAGGGTGATCGCACATTCTAGCATGCAGCGTGTCTTACGCAGCCGCCACGAGCTGCTCAACTCCAGCCATGACACCGTGTTCATCTTCTGGGGCCCGAGCAATTACATGCGGCGGGATGGGAAGGGCTTGATCTACAACAACCTGCGCCTCATGAACCAGGTGCTCCCCAAACTCAAGGTCTACATCATCTCCTGGCAGAAGATGCTGCAGTTTGACGACCTCTTTAAAAAAGAGACGGGCAAAGACAGGTAAGTTCAGTTGATTGTGCACCAAATCTTGTGTCCGGACAGTTTTAATGAGATCAAGTATGCATGCTGTTGAGTGAGACATTGAGTGTAAATGTCAGTGTTTGGTGACCTGCTTTAATTTTGAAAGAACATTTCTTTGTGATGAGGAAAAGTGGATGTAAATTCCAACCCTAGAGGGAATCCTGTTTGAGCTAATTCCCTCATAATTACAACTTTTGTTTATTTCGCCTTGGGTTGGTTGGGATTAAAAAAACAACATAAAAACCCCAGGGATTTTGGTATTAAGCTTAAATGTTTACTTAATGCTACAGTACTGCGGTTTTATGTATTTATTTATGTCTTCAGGCATTCTGGTCCCCACGCTTGCAGTGTGCAATATAAATAGAATATACCACGTTTGTTTTTGGAACTCTTGATGATTCGTAACAATCCCATATTCGCAATTTCGCTTTACATGTCTTCCGAACTGGCACGTCCCGAAGTAATCCAGTAACGACACGATTATCGGGCGAATAAGCCGGATTTAACGATTCACCAATTCCACGGGGTCTAATTACAAAAAAGCAATACAAATATTGCTACTGATTAATTAGTCTAAATGAGACACTGGCCATCCTTGGCTTTTGCTTTACGGCACATTAGTATTCCCTCCACACTGCGTACTTCTCTAATGTAATCACCTCTTTATCTTTAATCTCTTGTTTACTTGGAGGAAATCTCCTAGGTGGCACAATGGGGTGGAGGGGGTGTAAGTTGGTTGAGCAGGAAGACATGAGGATGAAAGAACGAAATTTGCTAGGAGAAACCTGCCAACGCCTTTTCCGCCAAAAGCCTCTGTTAGATGTCAGTGTCAGATGGGCGAGCAGTTGCTGCCGTTGTAGTCTGTGTTTGCCTGACACGTTCGCAATTGCAAAGAGCAAACTCGGCTTGTCAAAACCATTCTGTGGAACTCTGACAGGCTTGTTGCTTAAGATCTTCAGAGCTGCCACTGCTGCTTGTCTATTCCTAATAAAAATTTTGTTAATTATATTACAACATTTCTAGGGCAAGTTTGATTCGTTGGTTGGGTGCACACATTATTTTGGCACTTTTAATAACATCCCTTGTGTAAATTTCTCAGATTTGTAAAAGCCTTTGTTCAACCTGAACAAACACTGAACTCGCATTTAAAGGCTTCGATAAAACAACCAATTCTTGGATACTTCCCCCCGCAATTGTCTTTGGGACATCGTATTAATGTACCTTATATTATAAGTTTATTGTAATGAGATCAAACCCTCTGGATGTTGTCTCCGCATTCGACTGTAAAACCTCACCATCCTAAATCTGTAAATCATCTCCATGTGTCAGGCTTGTCATATTCAACTGCCAGTGTTCAGCCATATTTTTTGTAGCACATCATTTCAAAAAATCTTGACAAAAGATCCAGTTTCTTTCTTCCCCAAAGTGCATTTGATATTCACTGCAACACCGGGGCTGTTGTCAGGGCTTCAGAAAGACCAAATGATTTGACGTTTGTTGCACAACGTACCAAAAGGAAAAGGTTTGGTTGATTGAAAGAACATGCTTAGCAGAATGGATGTAAAACAAGGATGTCATGAAGTCTATGAAGCTGTGTTCGGGTTCACGGTTTTCTTTCTTTTTCTTCTCATTATTGGGGAATACATATTGCACCAATAAACAGATATTAGTCTACACCCTTATCCCCGTCCATGGCAATATGAAGTAACCAAAAGTATAAACTCATAAGGACAAATGGCAGAAATGAGGAATCTCCAATGGGGACTATGTACGCTCTCTATACTAATGGAGGAACTCTGAGTAGTACTGTTGCCCTACTGATTGGACAGGGGCCACTTGCAATTTGGACACCATTTGACTTTGTCCCTTGTTTAGTTCCTGGTAGTACTATCAGTCAAGTCCTATCAAACCGAAACCTCAGGGGAGCAACAGCTAGAATAATATCATCTCCCAATGGTTTGGAAATATCTGTGGATCTGCAAGCAGGAGCCTAAATCTGTGGCTGGGCATAGAGAATTTCGGACTTATGTTAGTCAGTGGAAGACCTTCAGGAATACAGTCTACTTGTTAAAATACAGAACTGAATGCACCCTCGATCACTTGATCATCATCATCTGTGACACCAACAGGAGTCATTACTGCCACAACAAAAACACACACACTATTCTCCAGAGTGCTATACACGGTCTAAGCGCTGTCAGGTGCAATTACTTTCACATACAAAGCTTCCAGGCTCAAACTTTGGGATGTGCCTTAGTTGTCCAGTGGATTTAAGTTTTTTTCCACCCAGTATGCCACAGTAATTCTCATAGCAACTGTACATGGATTTTCACGAAATGTGAAGCTGCAGGAGCAAGAAATAATGAACCACCTGGCCTTTCCTGCTGAACTCTCAACTCACTTTGACGTAAATCAATCGCATGCATTTCATTCCATTAATCCTAGGCATCTGCTGGAAGCAAGCACCTTCATCTTTATAGTTTTATGGCAGAAAATGAAGATTAGCCCTGAGAGTTTCATTTGTTGTGTAATTGCTCAGGGCTCTGATTCCAAGAGAACAAAACTCATGCATTGGATTTTACTAGGAAAAGTTCAAATCTCCTTGATTATTCTTAACCTACCACCTATTAAATATTTGCACAAAGTTCTTTCAACCTTAGACCAGGCCAACTGCTTGCAGCAATCCTCTGATAATTTTATATTTTTTCCTCATTGGGTCATTGATGCTCATCTTTTGAAATCAAACCAAAGGGGCCTTATGCTTTGCTGACACTCGTAAAGCTGTTACAAATGTAAGCCAGGACCTACTACCAGAAACCATGTCTTCAGAAGATGCTTTATTTGTGACATATACGTTGTCCTCCACACACTCTGGCATGTTAGGAAGCTGGGGGTCAAAGCACAAGATAAGGTTTAGAGAGGATAAAGTACCCAACAATGCTGGAGAGAAAACCCCTAGCAAACTGATCAAAGGTGCCACCATTGCTCCATTTAGGGCTTTAAATTAGGGTCAATGAGTGGCATAAATCAAGGATTCTCACACTTGGGCACTAAGGACCCCTTTCACTGTACTGTAGAATCACATGGTTTCTAATTGGTGGTCCATCATCAGAAGACATCATCGAATCCTGACAAAAGCTGCACTATATTCTGCAGCTCGTTACTCAAAAGGACACATAAAATGGGTGTCCAATCTTTTCCACAAAGGGCTACTGTGGGCGCAGATTCCAACCACACCAGATTCCGAAAAAATGAGTCTGCAGCTTGGCTCATACTCCTGCTCTACAGTCTCTCTTTCCCATCATAGAAACATGAACCAATCTTGGGTATTAGTGACCTCATGTATGTGGAAGAGGATATATCAGAGTGTATAAATATCGGTTGCTAGATAGCAGTCACATAACAGGGTGGAATTGGGATAAAAATGGGGTAAAAACAATATCTTGGTTGTTGGAGCTTGTAATTCTGGAATTTTCCAACATCTGACCGCATTAGGTTCAAGTAAACCTTCCAGTAGATATAATATATGTACCCTCTTTTTGCGATCTGGATTAAACCCATGTGAGCAAAGAAAAGAGCTTGTCATCCATTGGTGCAATGTGGTAAAAACTTTAGCACACTAAAAAAATGAGGCGAACACTGCATCCCAGAAAGCATATAATTTTGACATTGAGTGAACGCTCAATTTGCTGATATTCACAAGAGATCATAGATGGAACCATGATGCCAGATGGGCCCCCCTCTTTTTTTTTACACAGGTAATTTCCCAGGTAATCAGGCTACCTAATCAATCACCTCCTGTGATGTTCTTCGGTAATGGTGTTTGTTTTTTCATTGTTATTATTTGTTGGGAAGTCATTAGGGCTTCGGGATCAGATGGCAGAACAGGAGAGTTGATGAGCAGTTGATGATAATGATCAGTTATAGTTAGATCACGTCAGCTGGGAACCTTTCGGATGGCACCCGCACTCGGGGGTTTTGCAAATAAACTCCAATTTTACCGATTTGCATAATGTAATTATAGCACTGCGATCAATCACTGACGCTTCCTCTTTTTCCTCTTTCTCTCTCTCTCTTTCGCCACCAGGAGGACGTCTAACTCCTGGTTGAGTACGGGCTGGTTCACGATGACGATAGCCCTAGAGCTGTGCGACCGAATTAACGTTTACGGCATGGTGCCTCCCGATTTCTGCAAGTAAGTCACAAATCTCCTGCTTTAATCTTTCGGCATGTTGAGTAAAAATCTATTTTGCTCGCTTGGAACGGCGTGTCATAACGTTTAACACCCACCCCATGCTGCTGCGTGCAAACTGCAATCTAACAATAACCAGGAGCAGAAAATGAGATGATTTATTATGCTTTTCCGCTGAGGCGTGACCTCTTTCAGGCCATTCGGAAGCTTTATTGTGTTACAAGGAATCAATTTATTCCACTTATTCTCCTGAACCAATTCAGGTTAATTGCCTTGCCTACGGTTATTCAGCACCAGATTAATTTGGGAATCTGGGAATGTAGTTTCTCGTGTACTTTTGCGATTATTTTAAAAGAAACATGCTACGATTCTCCACAGGGAAACCCAGCGCCCGTCCGTCCCATACCACTATTACGAGCCGCTGGGGCCAGACGAGTGCGCCATGTACATCTCCCATGAGCGCGGACGCCGGGGCAGCCATCACCGCTTCATCACCGAGAAACGCGTCTTTGCTAACTGGGCGAGGACATTCGACATCCATTTCTACCAGCCCGACTGGAGTCCACCACCTTTACCCAAAAACAGCACAGGGACCACAGGGTTGCCTCAGTCACGAAGGACGTGACTCCGGAACTGTCCTGTCCGCAGGCTAATACGTTCGAAGAGCCGGCTTGCTTGCTTTTTTTTTTTTTTTTTTGCAGACTGAAGTCGTTCTTTGTTCTACAGATGGAGGGACATTTCCAATCAGTTTGCATTCATGGTACTTTTTGGATACCTGTGTTTAAGTTTTACGGGGGTTTTTTTTTCCTCTCAAAAAAAACCCTCAATCTAGATGCATGTGTAGAGAAGCTGATGATAAACCTACCCACATTAGTCTTAAGGTTAGAAATCAGTCCTGGATGAATCTTTCTAGATTTATCTACAGTACAGTACAAAGTACAATACACTGTTATCTTCAAGAGGCATGAAAAGGACATTGATCTATAAATGGATGATTTTAGCTTTTTTTTTTGAGCCGTACAGAAAAAACGATTGGCGTTTATTTTTTAAAGGGTTTTAAATATGATTTATTATTAATCTGATGTTAATAATCGTATGTTTTTTTTTTTTACGGCGGTTCCTTTTTCCATTGCTTTGCAGAATTCTCAGGATCTGTTGTGTTTTCTAAAATCAACTGTATTGTATATAGTAGATCATACAAGGTACATGAATATATGTAAGCTATTTAAAAACATTTCCATTAAACGGTACAAAAAAATATATTTTAGGCCCATAGTCACCTTATGGCTTTGGTGTTTGATGTTTTTTTCGTTTTTTAAGTGTCTGAATGGCTTATGAGGTAATAATGTTGCCTTTGTACTACTATCGTAGAATATATCTGCTGTATAATATGCAGATTCGCTAGAATTGGAACGATTTCTCCCACTGTGGTGGTCTAACTAAAGAAAACTCGAGAGATTTCTAATGGAGATTTTTTTTTTCAACTGCTCAAGCATTTAATAGCTCAAGCATCAATCACATGGTTGTTTGTTCACCCCCTGTCATTGAGACACTAAATTGGACGAACCTATAAACTGGAACTCCATTTGCATTTAGTGAAACACTTTTTCCTCCACTTGCAGGTGAAGGAAATTCAGCGTAGTTTAAACGATTTCTGACTATTAAATGTTAGTCATGATTTTCAAAAGGTCTCCATTACGTTGCTGCAATGCAATCCACCAAGTTGCCATTGCGGGGCCCCTAAGCAAGGCCCTGAACTGCTCAGTTGTATAACTGAGATAAGTCACTTGGATTAGGGGGCGTCTGGCAAATGCTGTAAATGTAAAAAGCCTACTATTATATTGATATTAAGGCGTAAACTGAGTAACGCAAACTTCGACCTGTTTGGCGGAAAATTGGCCACATTCCACTTTTACAGAGAGCAGGGAATTAATCAGCCGCTCGACTGGTGATCTAATTTCCAGCAGAAAGAGGCAGAAAATCAGCGCTTATGCTTACGTACTCTGACTTGCAAATGCACCCCAAAAAAATAGCCTCTTAAGAATCTAAGAAAGTGTTGACTTTTCTTGCTGGCTTAAAAAAAAAACCAAAAACGGTCCAGTAGCCAGATAGCATCTGCTCGGCATGGGTGTAATAGAGGTTCCTTTCCACTGATTACTGCCGGTGTGCAGCGAAATACTCAGACTATTCAGGAACTCTAGATACTCAAAGTAGCTGTACACAGCCTTGCAGAAGTCTCCATCCCTTGAACTCTTCATATATTGCATTGTTACGAACTGAAATGGATCTTTTTTAGACAATAAATCAATTTACTGTTCACAAAAAATACGCCGTAATACTGACTTAAAAAAAAAATGGAGCAGAAATAATAACCTCCTGTTGCTGTAAACAGTCACAAAATATTTGTTGAACTGAATGGATTCGATGCCAAACTAAAAGCAGTACTATGAAGACTAGGGAGCTTTTAATACAAGTCCAGAACTTACTTCTGGAAGCAAGGTTTTGGTTTAAATATATGACATCCTGTAGAATGACATTATGCTGATTATTACAGACTGCAGAACGAAGAGGAGATTGCTATTGATTAATGTGTTGCTACCACCACCATGTTTCACCATGTTTTAGTTGGATAAGAAACTATAGGTTTTGGCCAAACTTTGTTGATTAAATTTTTATTTTTACATTTAATTGCTTTACATTTTTGTAATAAAAATTCCTGATTTCCAAGAATCATTAACCTTTAGAATAAAGTGAAATGAGAATTAATTAGCAATACATTTTTTTTCTAAATAAAAATTCCTGATTTGATTTTCCCGGCTTTTAAACTTATATGCTTCTTCTCCGAACACACGATTCTTTAGGACATCTTTAAGTGTGAGAGGAACACATTTTCCATTCACTTCAGACCTTTTCCAGCATGCCAATGTGCACAGCTCCATGAAGATCTGCTTTATGTGGGTGTGGAAGATCTCAGTCTGCAGTAGAGCTCAAAACCCTATTGAACACCTATGGGAATGAATTGGAACTTCGGTTGAATTGGAACCTGACTTTCCCAACACCATTGTAAAGCTAAGTACAGCACGTATACGGGTATAAAGAAGTATGACGTGGCCTTGACGTGAATAATTGTACGCTATTTATAATTGTACTATAAATATGTCATTTTTCGGGGATTTCTATTTTAATGCACGTAATGTATTATAAGTAACCAGAGACAAATTAAATCATTGTTTCATCTCCTTTAATCACTTCAAGCGCTAATATGTGCTGAGCTTTTTATAGGAGTTCCCTTAGATTGGACTCAATTATACATGGCTCCATGAATGTCTAATCTGATTATAGCCTGCAGCTGTAAGACAAGAAAGGTGACGTGAAAGCTGCTTTAAGTCTGTGTGTAATCTTTTCCTATATTTTTAATCTGAGACACATCGTGGTTGCCGGCGAAACAAGTCCAGATACGCATGAGGTGCACGGATTCGCCATCCATCAATACACGCATTATTCTCGGAGATGCTAACGTTTCCCGCCTGTCTTCAGCTTAGGCTAGCGGCGTGGATCACCGAATTAACATCGCTTAAATTTGAATGGAGTCACTGGCTAATAGCGTACGTTATTCCAGGCGCAAGAGCAAAGATTAATCAGACTCGACCGATAGCTGTTTCCAAGCATTCCCAGGAAAAACAGGGACGTTATTTGAATAGATTCGGCTGCCAGTGTCCTATCGATTTCTAGGCCGTCCTCTTTAGGGTGAGTTATGCGACTTCCTGGAGATTCATTAAGGACTCGCTCAGCTCCTGTGCTGCATCGCGCTATGCTAATTTTATGGACACCGGCGATAATGATTTTAGATGCAGTTAATCACTGTCCAGTTCCTCCCTCTAGCTGTGGAGTGTCCAGATACCGGGCATGTCGAAGCGACTGGATATCCGCCATCATTTCAGATTCTGTAATTCTCCCAAGAAACCTTGTAAGCATTGCTAATCATAAGACTTTACAGACTTGTCCAATGGTGTTTGTATCACCATGCATTACACAGTCAAAGGGTTATAGACTATAAAATTGGCTCCGTTTTGGAACATCTCATTCCACTCAATCTCCAAATGCTCTTAAAAAAAGCTCCACTCTTCTAAAAAGATGTTCTGTGAGATTTCACTCATCCACAAGGGTGTTAATAAAGTCAGGTAGTGATGTAGGTGAGGAGGACTGGGGTGGAGTTCCAATTCATCTGGTATCAAGATACTCTTACCCAATGGAAAGCATTTCTAGATGGAGCTGGCATTGTGTTCAGGGGCATAGTCATGTTGGAACAGGTTACAAATAAGGTCACATGTGATGTGGTGAGTTCGAATCTGGAGTTTCTTCATCATTTATTCCTCTCTAAAGGTTCTGCTTGATGTTGAACTGATGCTGAACTGTATGTTGGTGATCAGTAGATACACCAAGCGCCAATCAGAACAAGTTTCAAACAGAGCGTGCGCTCGATCCTGATTGGTGACTCGCCGTGTGTTTGACCAGTTACGTTTTTATCCTCAAGAATACAAAACTGATTGTGCAAAATGTAGTTGAGTAAAAAAAGTCCAATATTTGACTTGTAGAAATGTAGTGAAGTTACAGTCTCACTAAATGTAAATAAAGTACGCAAGAAAGCTACTTAACTACAATAACGAATGACATTTACTTCATTATTGTCCACCACTGATTATTTGTGCATTTGAAGCAAAAAAGGTTTGTGTAACTAAACAAGGTGATGGCAGGAGTTCCTGTAAGGATGTACGTAGTGCATCTGTATCAGGTGTCGGTCGATAAAACGCTACTCAGAGCTCTGAAATCAAAACGAATAACGAGGACCTGTGAAGCCTTAATCGTAAAAAAAACAAAAAAAAACGTTCCAAGACAAATGACAGTTTAATATGAGAAGCGTATCGATCCACTGAAAATAGCAACCGCTTGTTTTCCCTCAGTGCTTATCTTCTACAGGTCACGATTAGCCTGAAGCGCTGCTGCTCACCTTTCCGGAGAACTCCTCACTTCCATGATTCTCCATGAGCCTTTTCTCAGACAGTCTCCTGCTGTAGCTTCAGAACAAATGTCATCTCTGGAATCGTTCTGTATTTCTAACATTTTCAGCCTGACACCTGCAGTGCCTTCTTACCATTTCATTCCGCAGAACCCCCAGAGGTCCCTCTCTTCCTGACCCTTCTGTACAGATGTCTGTCTTCAGTTGCTTGAGACTTCATGAACTTCTGGAAACCTGAGGAACTGTCCGAGTGCTTACAACAAAACACACTTGTTGAAGACGTTTATTTTTTTGGAAGCTATTTCTTCTCAATATCTCTAACTACGAAAAAAAAACACAGTGTAGACTCTCGGCTACGAGAACTTTACCAACTGTAGACTTTCGACTTAGAGAACTTTTCCAACTGTAGACTCAACAAGAACTCCGGTTAAAAATCTTTCACCATAATCACAGGAGAAACTAATGGCACCTTTATGGACTCTGCCACCAGACCTGTAGGAGTTCCCAACAAGACGTGAGGAGCTGTGGAACACCACGATCAGGACTGCAAGCATAATTTGAGAGACATTTGAGAGGTTTCTTCTTTTTGCCTGGACCCTGTTTCTGTTTCTTTCTCCACTGAGCTGAAAAAAGAGGGGGAAAAAAACACCTGGCACAAGAGGACAGCGAGGACACGTTTGGCGTTGAGGGATTTTCAGTGTTTAGCCAGAGGGTTTTAATGTCCTGCTGCTGTTCCAATCCATTTTTTTTTCTCTCCTGCACGACAATCTCTGGCTGAGAGACCGGGTTACGGATGTCCTGCCGAGATAATGGAGATAGAAACGGTCCCAACACACACACACACGTCCAAACACAACAGCAGAACTATTAACTCGGGATGAAACGCTCGGCCCCACATAAAAATCTTGTAATATAAGAATTACAGAGTGCTATGTTCTTCAAGTTCATTTCTTCTGCACTTTTACAGTTGAAGTTGTGGAACCAGGAGCTTCTGAGCAACTTTATAGAACAGCTCAACATCTAAAACATTACAGATCTAACAGCAACTTCTCCATGCGAGAGCCAATGATGGAGAAACAGCAGATGTAGAAGGTTATTTTGAGAAGTGATAGATAGGTTGTTTATCCTTAAAGACCAATGACGGAAACTCTTCATGAGGTGGGATCCAAAATGGCGCTTTACCTGTGTAGATGGACACAACTGTAGGTGGCGCCACATCTGGATGGGCGGAGAAGCACAAGATGATACTGTGTGATACTTTTATACTAAATCAAAACTTGATCCAGAAAAGTCCAGAATTTACCTCAGTATTCATGATTATGATGCAGCTGCTGACAAATTATTGACTATTCAAATCACTCCCCGGGTTGCCAGATTGTTCACGAGAAAAACATCTATCAGGAGATGGTTTTATTCAACAACACCGCTTCTACCCTCGTCTACCCTCTGCTTCTTACTGAACATCTCATTCCTCATATAATCCCCATTTGCTCCCCTACAGTCTTCTGGGAAGATGTTTTGTGAGACACCCAGACGCCCAGACTGCCTCTGAAAAGCTCAAATCCGACAGCAAAGAGCGTCTCCGATGCACAGCGGTGCACCGGCATGCATGAAAATCACAATCCACACCTCGCCTAAATGTCGCAATTAGCAGTTATCACCCCCGCGAGGCTGCTTTCCTCTTTTGTAATAATAATTAGAAGGAAGTGAATATCCGAGGTGAACGGCACGAGTTTCTCACCGAGCAACAGGCGAGAAAAAAATGGTTTCCAAATCCGTTCGATACATTCTTGTGGGTTTTTTTTCTTTCCCTGACAAAAGAAGCAAGAAATGTCCTTGAGAACTTTATGGAAATGATAAATAGATAACGCTTCTCTTTACCAGGTGAGTTTGCCGGGGAGTTTTTTTTTGTATATTTTTTAAAAATTATTTATATATAGATTTTTTGCTATATTAAAAAAAGGAGATAAAACCCTAATCAATCCCAATCCTGCGTGTCTCGTTCTGACATTTAGAATTTCTATTTAATGCGAGATATAAATCAAATCGCATGACCCCACAAGTCCATCGTTATGGTGCGATAGTGTAACATCCCTTCACCCGTCGACATAATAACCCTAATGGAGTACAGCGTTCAAAGCCCAAAAAATCAAAAAAAGGCTGTGTGTGAAAGCTTTCAATTCAGCGTCCGATTTCATTACCGGGGTGAAATAATCATTTATGCAGGGCCTGAAAGCTTCGAGAACAAAAAGTAGAAGAAAAAAAAAAAATCCACCTCATTTAACGAGCAAAACAACAACAAAAAAATCTCTAATGGATTAAAAAAAAAAAAAAAAGCCATAATACATTCATAATACATCAGAGAGGTTTTTTGTTCTCGGTGCATTAGACTGACTTGAAGATGAGCGAAAAGGGGGAGGAAGGGCAGGGGATGAATAAATAAACAAACAAACCAACCAATAAATAAACCCTCTTTCATTTGCAAATGTGCAAAGGTTCCAGAAGAGAGTTATTTTTATCCCTGAAGCGATAATAAAATGCTAATTTGTGCAAAATGCAAAAAAAAAAAAAAAAAAAAAAAAAAAATGCTCTTAATGTTTGAAAGCAGAAAAATCAATAAACAGCAATTTTATATTTTTTCTAGTTGATTTGACTTTAATCCTTTTTATCAGTTTGTCATGTGACCACAAATGTGATGGTGTGTATTTATACGAAGCCCTGAAACTGGAGACTCCTTCCTCAAACAAATAAACAAATGCTTACAGCATTGACGAGTTTATATTGTTATTTATTAGATGGCAAAAAAAATCCATAATAAATGAATAATAAAAAAAAAAACATTTCATATTTACACACGTTCATCACCAACATTTTTGGTGTCTTTGCGTTTGCTTCTTTGCAGCTCCAAACCTGATGCCACTCCATCTATGATTTACATGCGAAATCCGCGTACCGGCAAATTCCGATCCTGCGGGACGTGAATAAACCGTACCGAACAATTGAGACGTGCTCAACTGGCCACTAGGGGTCGCTGAAACGCATGTAGCTATGTGAAAAGAAGCGAATTTCATACACCGAGATCGAAGGTGAGTTTATTTGCGAGCGCCGAACTCGAGTTTGTCCTCGGTCGACTGTACCTGAGGATTAAAGGTAAAAAAAAAAAGGGAGGCGCTGTCCAACAAAAAAAAGTGCTGAAATACAACCAGATTACAGCGCGGAACTGAAAGGAATCGACGCTCGGAGCTCAGGGACGTCTGAAAGAACATCAGAAGATGTGTTTGAGGTGTTTGATGCCGTAGGTTTTGAAGAAGACGAGCAGGATGAGGGTCCACAGGCCGAGGATGAAGCCATCCGGGGGATGCCAGTCTTTCTGCTTGGGTTTCTGTGTGGAGCGTTTAAATAAATAAATAAATAAATGTCGCCGTGACTATATATATATATATATATTCACTTTTAAATCCCTTCCCCATTACGCATGCATCAGCAGGAGTGCATTTATATGCTAATGCGGCCGAGAGGTTTACTCTCGGAAAGAAAAGACGTACCACCCTGACTCCGCGATTACGTTCGAAGACGCCGCCGTCTACTTAAATACGCGTGCTGCGGAGGAGCGCTACAACTCTCTCTTATCTAATAAAGCAGCACGCAGCACGCGGCCTGCGGGGAAGGAAGACAAAGGGCCGTCTTTAGAGGAAGTTACGGCGCGAGAGAGAGAGAGAGAGAGAAAAGGGCTGGGTGCGCCGAGCACGGAGGAGCGCCCATTCGCTTATTATCATCAGAAAACTAACGCCTGCGTGGCATTCGGAGGAGATTCTAAAGCAGAAATAAAGTCCTTCTTGCGGCCAAGCGCCATTAGCTGGCGGCGCGTGCAGCTAGAACTGTTTCACTGTTTGTTTGTTTTTCCCATAAATTTCATTAAAAATAATGAACTACAAAATCGTAATGGAATTAGGCCAGGGGGTGCCAAAACTTTCCACTCGCTTTCAGGAGCTACCAAATGAATCGAACAAAGAGTCCTTCATTTTGTAAAATGATTCTGATCTTCCCATCAGTAGAATTAACTGTTTAAAAAAACCAAAAACTAACTCTAAACCCACCCTGATCCAAGACAGAGCCTAAAAAAATGTACTTCCTCCTTTCATAAAAACAGTAGTCACACTCGGAGCGATTTTATATATATATTTAAATGCGTGGCGGATCTTGTGCGCGCAATGTGATTAGCGTTAGCCGGGAGGGCGGGTAAGATAAGCTCCTCTCCCACCGAGACGGGCGTGTCGGCGCAAAACGCCAAAGGAACGACTGTGTGCTTCATCGCCATCTTTCGATTAGCAGCTAATCGCCAAGCTTCCTAGCGCTCTCCGCCGCCATACAGCGGCTCTCAGGCCATTTCTTATCTTTTTCTCTATCCAAATCTTTTTTTTTTATATAAAAATGTTCCTACTGAGCACAAAACAGGCGTTATGGTCAGAAATTGCACTCATGAGGAACAGGATACAGTTTTCCATTCTGAATTTCTAACCAGGATCCGATCCCGGAAAAATTTTTGGCGGTCGAATGTTTCGATTAAATCCAAGATTACGGAGTTGAAGTCACGGCACTACGAGAGGAAAAAGTCACCACGTGAATGCGCTCACACTGGAGACACATTCCTGAAACGTCGTCTCCCGCCAGACCTCGCCGTAGCCTCTAAGACTAGGACGTGGGAATGACGTTAATAATCATTATGTAGTATTTAGGACGTACCTGATGAATGATCTCAGACACTGGTAACTGATCGACGTACGAGAGCACCGAGCTCATCTCGTTTTTCTGAGCTCCAGGCCTGGAAAATTATAATAATAAAAAAAAATTTTTTACTGTTTGTGCAACACATAAAAAAATTATTGCAGTTTAATAATATCAATGAATTTAATCATCATATTCTTACAATAATAAATAAGATCGATGGCTTAAAGTGCACAACATTTCCAATCTGGCATCCTGGAAGAATGAAATGTCCAATGTGGGTGGGGCCGTGTGGAGTAAGGCGGGGCCATACAGAGTGGGGCTGGGTGAGGTAGGGCACAGCCATTAGGAGATGGGTGGGGCCATGAGGAGTAGGGAGGGGCGATGTGTTTCAAGTGTGTCAAGATTTTGCACATGGATTATATTAGATTATAAGAAATGGTCATACGTGAGACTCCCATTTTCAGTCTCGTAGCACGTCGTGATCCATTATAACGTCTCCAAATGTCGCCTGATTTCTGTTTAGTTCTTTTTCACCCCGGTAAGAAATTTCAGTATACTACTGATATATATTCATGCAGAAGCATTTGCTTGCATTTCCGATCCCCCCCTTCTGTGGACCTGTAGTTATACGAGCTTGGCCCTCGACGCGTGCTGGCTAAGCTCTTCCAGGATGCCTACGGGTCGATCGAGGGCACTCGGAGATCAGGAAGCCGGGCCAAAACGCTGCTCCTTTCACCAAATGTAATTTGGGACGAGGCCGCGGATAGCAGACGCGAGCGAAGGATATCGACGCGGAGCAGACGAGCGAAACAAAGGACTCGAGTAATGAATGAGAGCTGATCGATACGAAAGACTGTTCTACAACCACAAATGCTTTCGGACAATAGTTTGTGGACACGTGAGCATAAGAGGTCAGAAGGCACTTATTTATGTCAATTGATGATTTGCTGTCAGAAATTGTTGCATCGCGCCGAATCGAATTGGTGAATCGTATCGTATCGCATCGGTAGCTGCTTCATGGCCTTTCGTTTAACACTGAACAGGAAGGATAAAGCAGATAAAAGAGTCTATTACGGCGGCACAATCCTTTTAATGGAGAACATGGCAAGGCTGCGAGGCAGCGGAGATAGAGAGGAACGAGGGATGAGGTGGATGTATGTGCTGCATCCTCATTTCTAGATCACAGGCCCATTTTGACCTAGTGGTCAAAAGTATGAACTGCAACAAATGAAAAAAACAAAAAATCCCCACTGGGGCATAAATCACGCTGCCCCATGTTCACTATTCAGTACAGCATGTTAACCAGACAGTTAATGACTGGGTTGCCAGATTGGGCAATTATGTCGGTAATGTTCTTGATTTTCAGACAACACTATCCATGTAAATGTCATCCACACTACATGGGACAAATTTATCCTGCGTTTCCTTGCAGCGCGTTGTCTTCAGGCTGGGGCAGAATGAAGAATCTCGTCCAAGCTCTCAGAAATTGCACTGTGGCCCAATCGAAGACGCTTTCCAAGCGATTAGGAAACGAGGAACGGTTCGTCTTGATCGGCATGTGCCCCGCGGGCACTCGCTCCTCCCTCCATTCCTCGTCCATTACCGCCCCGCTGATTAGTTCGAATTAAAACTGTGATAATGAAGCGCCTCTCCCATTAATTGGAAAAGCTGTCGCTTGGAGCTGCTTGTGCTAATGGAGGCGGCTGTTAGTCCTATACCCCCCCCACCCTCTTCTTTTTTCTCTCGAGGGGAGGGGACTACGTCTCGCTCGCTTCAAGCGAATGTTTACGCTGCATTATTATTTCATTAAAAAATGACCGAAAACAAGCAAACACTGTAAACTGGAATGAGAAGTTACGATGCTCCTTTGATCCTTTGAAGGAAAAAAAAATCCATCAACTCCTTCCAGCCAATCGGAAGCGAGAGAATTCAGTTAAAACGTCCCGTTCGAAACGACGCTTAACAGCAATGAAGCTTTTCTCGAACACCATCCGAGTTTGAATCATTGAATGTAGTTTCTTCTCAAATGTTGAAGAGATCTTAACGGGCCTAAGACAGACACATGGAGACGGGAAGAGGAAATCCATGATGCACTACTGCCACCTTGTGGTCTCCTTAAAAGACACCTAAACGACGATGAGTCAGTTATTAGTGAAGGTGCCTCATTCTACTCCTATATTCATAGAAACGTTTACTTCATCATGGACAATAGTAGATGCATTCAACATTTAAACCCCATCTTTGCTCTATAATAAGCTCCACGCTTATGGAAAGATGTTCTACTAGATGCCATTCAACCACAAGAGCGACAGTAAAGTCAGGGTAAACGATTCATCTCAAAAGTGTTCAATAGGGTTGGAGCTCTATAGCAGGAGATTTTCAACTCCAACCTGTTGAAACCATATCTTTATGCTTCCAGCTCCAACACATGGAACCCAGATCTTCATCCTGGGTCTCCTTGTTCAAGTGAAGGGAAAATTCATGCTCCACAGAAGTCTCCATCGAAAATGGCCTCCTTTGACACCTTCAAGACGCCACGGCTTCCCGTTAACAGCAACCACAGCATCCCTGATGCTTTTCAGCCCACCACAGCTGTCCTGAGTAAAGGTCTTCACATTACAGATGTAGGTTAGAGAACGAGTGTGTGTCTGTAATATAAACATGTTGGCGTGTGACCGAGGCTCGACGTGAGCGAGTCCGTGACTGCTGATGGAGCAGATAGACGCTAATGGACTCGGAAAACGAGTAACGAGGCCTCCTGATTTCATTCTGCGCCGCCGGCGCCATGGCGACAGATGTGCAGCAGGGGATTAAAATGGCATTTGTAGAGCGGATGTCGAAAATTGGGCTTTTATTCGATTCCAGGCCAACGCTGATGGCAAAGAAAACACGTGTGTGTGTGTGTGTGTGTGTGTGTGTGTGTGTGTGTGTGTGTGTGTGTGTGTGTGTGTGTGTTTGAGTGAGTGTGTGAGAGAGAGAGTGTGTTCTTTGGCACCCTGTTCGCTCTGAATCCCATCATCACATTATACAGAGTGGGAAGCGATTGAGTTTTTTTCCTCCCAAAGAGGTCGAGGGCCAAAAGTTTTGGCACCTCTGATTGAACAGGTCGGTAGTTTGCCTGTTTTACTCTTTGTTTTATTTCTCTTTGGATCTCTTTCTATCCATCTCTCCCTCTTCTTATCTCTTTCACCAACTGGATGTCTGTTTGTCCCCCGTCTCTCTCTCTCTCTCTCTCTCTCTCTCTCTCTTTCACAATTATTGTATATAACAACACGCCGAACCGAACGTTAAAGTAAACGTCGCTCACATGGCCGTGGACGTTTCCCAGACGGGGGCGCTCAGCTCCACCAGCTCGCGCGTCAGCTCCACTTTGCGCACGCTGCCGAAGAAGTCGGTGATGAGGACACTGCCGGGGTCTCGCTGGAACAGGTCGGTACGGTGGCCCGGAGTCGACACACACTGGCTTTGGGGACACACCTTAAACTAAAGATCAAAAAAAGAAAAAAATTAAACAAAAACAAAAAGAGTGTCATTATTTGAGTTAACAAAATAAAAGGTGGGGCTAAAAACTAAAAGGCAGATAGAAACCAGTAGACCCCAGGCACGTTGAGTGGTGGGTAACCTGCTGAGGCAGAGAAAAGGTCGACCTCCTGCGTGTTTCAAAGCGTTTGACCTACACGGGGACTCGGCAGTCCGTTTAATGTAGCCACGTTTTTCATCTTGCCACCGTTTCATCTTAAAGCACACGACTGACATGATGTGAACTTCAGCACCGTGAATGTCGGAACAAAACTTAAAGCAAAAATTGCCATAATTACAGCTGGCAGACTGATGTGTCACTGTTCATACACCCTCAATATCATTTCTCGTTATATAACGTGTCTGAAGGACCGACCATCACCTTAATTATGACCTCATTTCAAACACACACACACACACACACACACACACACACACACACACACACACACACACACACACACACACTGACCAGATCATTCATATTGGCCTGACTGGCAGGATGGACTTCTTCCAGGAACTCCAGCAGGTAGAAGGTGTACCTGTCCATCAGATGGACTCCGATAGCGAGGTCCGGCTGGTGCTGCACGTCACACAGACAAAACACAAACCATCAAAACTCATTCAAAAACAAGATATCTTCATTTTTCCCACCACATTTCCCACCTCTCAAAAGTTTTTGGCCTCTCCCCACCTTGAACTCAAAACAAGTAGTTACACAGTCATATGTCATTTTTAACAAATTAGGAATTTTATTTATTTATTTATTTATTTTGGGGTCAAATCCAAAAAAACGCTGAGAGCTTACTGAAAGCGAGTCCTCTCCAACTTGGCTGCTGGCCAGAGCCATGATGTTGGGCGAGTAGAACCTCTCGTACATGGACGCCCCCTGGCAGGTGTCGATTATAAACAGCAGCTCGTTATACCTGATGGGGAAAAAAAAAACGTGATCGTTCAGGAGTCGTCATTTGTTCGTACAAAAGGATCGACTTCCTGCTCAATGATCCCATCAGCAGGCACTCTAACGCGTGGCCGTAACGGCAGCTGGGAACGTTTTAGCGCTCGTCACGTTGACCTCCCGTTCGGTTCCGAGTCCCCGGCCCGCAAAACGCTCCATTAACGGATTAGCGGGATTGACGTTAAAGCCAGTTAATACGCCTGGATCTTTGTTGAGGTCGAATCCTGATGTGCATTGACGCGTGATTTAGGTCGATCTCTATCCAGGGAAGGTACGTCCTTAATTACGCTCGGATCGGGTCATCTGACTTTTTCAGCCTTCGGAAGCGGTAGCATAAAATTTTCCCCTGAACTTGGAGACCCAAACCTGTTCCAGCATGACAGTGCTCCATGAAGATCTGCTTTCCATGGGTTGGAATGAAAGATCTCCTGCTTTCACATGAATGCTCCACACTGACTGCACCCCCAGGCCTCCTCACCTCACCTCCATCAGTACATGACTTTACTTAAACCCTCACGGCTGAATGAATCTCCACAAAATCTAGCGGAACATCTTCTGAGAAGAGTGGAGCTTAATATGAGAACAAATGCAGACTACATGAGGAATGAGATGCATAGACAGATAGACAAGTATATATATATATATATATATATATATATAGAGAGAGAGAGAGAGAGAGAGAGAGAAAAAGAGAGAGAGAGAGAAAGAGAGAGAGATTGATGGATAAATAGATATAGATCATTAACAGATAGATGAATAGACAAACAGATTCAGAGAAAGAGAGATTAATAAACAGAAAAATAGATAGACAGATAGAGAGATAGATAGATAGATAGAATATTTCTTCAGCAGCACACACACACTACACACACACGCACTCACACATTATTATAGAAACACATCATAGTGTATAATTTCAGCACCACAATCAGCGCCCAAAAGTTCCACATGTTTCTACCTCCGTTTCTGCCACATCTGCTCGAACGCATCGGCCAGCTCCACGTTGCTGATCTCCTCCGAGTCCTGGAACTTCAGGAAGCCGTTCCCGCCATGACCTGTCCCAAACACACAGTTACCAAGTGTCAAGAAACTGAACACACTTACAGTCCTGCGGTGGCCATTTTTATCCAGGTGCAAACTAAAATAAATAAATAAATAAATAAATAAAGTGTTGTTACCCGTCAGGTAGATGAGGATGTTGCTGCGGTCGTCACTGAGTAAGCGTTTGGAGCGAGGTGAACTCGCCGGGAGCCGCCCTGTCAGCACTCTCAGAAAATTCTCCACTGTCACCTGACCAAGCCCAAAACACATCCAGAAATAGATAGATAGATAGATAGATAGATAGATAGATAGATAGATAGATAGATAGATAGATAAGATTCGATTAATTTTCTTTTGTTTTTTTTATTTATATTTATGTTGTTGTAAAACCAGCGTACAAACAAATAAGTCCCTGATGTCACTTATGTTACAGCAGCTGTACACTTAATATAAAAAAAAAAAAAAAAAAAAAAATTAAAAAAAAAAAAAAAAAAAAAATGTAAACAAACAAATCCTGCTGGATGGTTCGACAAGCCCCGCCCACCTCGTATCCCCGGTAATCGACCTCTACGTCGTCTCCGTACACATTCAGCTCCATGTTCTTGTGGCTGAAGACGGTGGCAGGTTTGGGGTTCCTGTGGTTGCAGGCCATGTCATCGGCTAACATCAGGACGATGTGACTGACGGAGGACAGAGAAGGAGGACGGGATGAGCGGAGGAGGGGGGTGGGTGGGTGTAAGACGTGGAGGTCTTTGTCGTCATGGTGATACGAACCTGTCTGGGATGCCCAGTCTCTTCACACTGCGGTACACGGACAGTACGTTGGCGACGTGCCGATAGTTGAACCAAAATCTTGAGGTGCAGACCTGCGCACAAGCATTACATCACACATCAGATCAAATGAGGAGGATGATGAGGAGGAGGAGGATGATGAGGAGGAGGAGAAATCAGGCTGACACTCACCAGCACTGCCCAGTTGTTGGTGTGGCCGCTGCTGAAGAACTGCGTGGCTTTGGTCTGAAACACGGGTGAATAACCAGACGGTGAAGAAAAATCAGTTCTGAATGAAACTCGTTCTTACTCTATGAAGACCAATGGATCATGTGACATGACTGGTTGCTATGGAAACATTTCTGTCAAATTCCTGATTGGTCAGGATGTTGATTAACATCCTGTACAGGGAGTTTTATAGAAGATGTTCCATATAATACGAGAGAGAGAGAGAGAGTGAGAGAGAGAGAGTGAGAGAGAGAGAGAGAGAGAAATGGATAGATAAACAAGAGAAATATAAACAAACAAACAGACAGACAAGCAGATAGATAGATAGATAGATAGATAGATATGTATAGATAGATAGATAAATAGATAAATAGATAGATAGATAAATAGATAGATAGACAGACAGACAGACAGACAGACAGACAGACAGACAGAATCCGGCTTTCTGTGTTTGAAAATGTAATACAAAATATTATTTTGCCGTAAATGACCCTATACGCGTTGAAGCCCAAACCCTTCCCAATTCGATAAATAGTGCACTAAATTGATGCGCACGAGACGCCCTCTTCTTCACTACATAGTGCACCTACGCAGTGAACACACCGCGATTCGGAACGGGCCCAGGGTTGCTATGAATGGGGCAGACTGTCAAAGCGACACTTAGAGAATCATTTTGATCTTAAAGAAAGAAATGAAAATAATAAGATTTACCTCAAAACTGTTGCTGTGCGCGACTGGAAGAACCACCAAACAGTTTATTAAAGCGCACAGTGTTATAAATAGAAAAGTTCCCATTTCGGCTAGCAGCTATTGAGAGCTCTGACAGCGTCTCCTCCCAAACCCGGAAGTAGCGCATCGATCACGGATTTATAAAAGACACGGCTTTAAGTTAAAAGTTAAAGAAAAAAAAGAAAGTTCGTGCACTAAAAAAAAAAACCACTAATTTTTATAAACTTTAATATTCACATATTTATAAAAAATAAAATTCCTGAGCGTTTTAATTGATGTTTGAGGTGATATTTTATTCATATTAAATACAATTGACAGAACTGCAAATGTGTAATGGTAATAACAAAAATTATTGTTAAACTTTAAGCTCTTATATATTCACAGTAAATATTTATTTATGTATTATTTATTATCCTTTATCATCCAATATTTTACAAACTGTTTTATGCTTAAGGGGCAGTACCTGATTTACAGTAATATAATCTAATTAAATAATAATAATAATAATGCAGAAAATATTTTTAATACTTCTAAAAAACGTCCGAATAAAAATTATACATATATTTATAATTTTTTTTGTTTGTTTTGGGTTTTTTTTTTACTCACCGTGCCCGCGCCTGTGCCCGTTCCTCGTGCGCGCTCCCGGTGGCTGGCTCTGCGCGCTCCCGGCGTTTCTGTCGCTTGAACGCCGTTTGCGCGTTGGCCAAAAGATACCGCGTTGCCAGATTGATATAATTAACCCTCAATTAACACACACATCCATCTGTCAATCTTACTGTTCATCAATCTTTCTATTTATTAGCGTGATTAAAAGGGGTTCTGGGTGTAATCTGAGGTTATCATATTTCTCCCCCGAGTCTGTGTAGACAGTGAGGGTGGGAACCGCATTAATCGCGTGATTGGGAACCGAAAATGGGACGCGAATCTGGCAACCCGGCTCGAGAGAAAAAAGCGGTGTGTCGGCGTTCGTGAACTTCCACGCTTGGAGTGGAGGGGGATGTTTTTGGTGGGTTCCAGAATGTCACACACACACGCAGATCTGTAGAGAATTCGGTCCGAGTGAAGCAGATCCACACCGAAGGGGGTTTTCTTTTTTAGTTAATTTGTTTGTTTGTTTTGTTTTTCTGTGTTTTGCGCGCTCGCGCCGGCTTATCATTTTGTTTCTTATCAAGCACGAGACATGAACGTAAACGATGCCAAGGAGTATCTCTCCAGGAGGGAAATCCCCCAGCTGATGGAGGTGAGACTGTTTCACACCTAAATCTTCAGGCTCTTCATCACTCAGCTGGAAGATCTAAGCAAGAACATAGATTAATTGCATTGCATGTTCAAGTGCATGCACCTGATGATGATGATGATGATGGTGATTGATGATGTTCTTGTTGTTGATCAACAGGTGATTTGGTCCTTGTGTCATTTCACTCATTTCACAGCGCACGTCCTGGAAACGCTCATCCTTTCGGGCTTCTAGAGTCGCACCACCACCACCACCACCACCATCATCATCATCATCATCATCAGTGCAACTTTTAACACTTGCAATAAAAAATGACATTTCTGCTTCTTGCAAAGCGCTGAAAAGATTCAAGATCTCACAGATGTTACACTCCTTTGGGATCCTGGTGCCCCACAGCCTCCAAAATACCTGAATCAAATGTGGGAATTGAATGAGATGTTTTAAAACCATGAAAATTTGGTGGTGGTGGGTAATTTGGGGGAAAATATATATATGTTAAGGAGCTTCTCCTAGACACAACACTCCTTCAAGATCTTTGGTGTTAAATAGTACTATGTAGGTCATGGTGTACCCCACAGCCTCTGAGATACATGAATGTGTGGCTCGGATTAGATGTTTTGAATGCAGGGAAATTAGTTTATTCATGATTTTGGGTGGGAAAAGAACCTGAATATGTGCAGAATCTTCTCCCAGATGTCAAACTCATTTGGGATTAGAAGAGTCTTTGGTGTTATGTAGGTCAGGGGGTACCCCACAGCCTCTGAGATACCCCAAACGTTGTGTAACTTGGACTAGATCAATTTATAGCATGGTCATTTGGTGATGTTTGATGATTTGTGGGTGGGGAGCCCAAATATTTGCAGGATCTTCTCCTAGATACCACACTCCCATGTGATCTTTGGTGTTAGATAGTACTATTTAGGTCAGGGGGTACCCCACAACCTCCGAGTCCCCCAAATCAAACGTGTAGAGATGTTTTGAAAGCAGGGAAGTATGATGGTAGTGGGGGGTCTTGTTGATTGTCCAGGATCTTTTCCTAGGTCCCACACAAAAGCAAACCTACTCTGGGAAAAGTGTTGATGCTGGTAGGTCCTGTGTAGGTCAGCAAGAAAACCGGTGGTGTACTATTTCAAGTGCACGATTCAGGACATTCCCTTTATTCTTAACTATATTATTCCGAAGATCGAGCAGAAAGTACTGAAGACCTGGTGGTGTGCGAAAGCTCCATGTACCAGCGTACTGCTGGATTCTCTAATCTGATTGGTTTATATTAATACATTATCTAATACGTTGTCGTTTCCATAGTAACAGCTCATTGACAGGGATTTGGATGCTAGACACTCCATATAATCCTGTGCTGATCATTAAAAGATAGAAAACTGGAATATTTTTCTAGAAGATAGAAAAGTTTTTGGGAAAAGTCAGAATAAAATCTGAGTCTCTACTCTCAGGTTGTTATTATGGATCAGTGGAACCCTGTTCTGAAACGCCTACCTTACTTTGGGGTGACTGCATCTATTCCATCACATTTAACCGAACATTTTCTTTATTCTTGAGTTCAGTACCTCTACAAGCTCCTAATGGTCCAAAAGAGTTCTAGACAGTCCTCCTTCTTTGATGATTCATATTCAAATCAAGTCTCTAGAACTTCTAGAACATTCCAATTACATTCAACCAAACATCTCCTTTGTTAATGAGTTACAAGCTCCTCATGTTCTTAAGAGTTCTAGAGACTTTGAATGTTCGTCTCATAGCTCAATCATGGTGGGAATCTTTGGAACATCTTCCAAATCATGTCCAACCGTATTGTTCCTTTGTTCTTGAGCGGTGGACCTCCACAAGCTCGTCATAGTTTTAAGAAACTACAGCTGGAGATCTTAAACTTTTGTTGCGAGTAGCTTAGCTGAGTCAAGCTGTGTTCTTGGTTTTCCAGAGTTTGCTGACGGGACTGATGTTCTACCGGCCGGATGATCCCATCGAGTACATGGAGACGTGCCTGAAGAAGGTGCGAGAGTTAGGTGGGACCGAAAAAGTGAGGTGGGACACTTTCGTAGGACAGGAGAAGAAGTCCCTTCCACCACTCAACGGAGGCCAGTCGCGGCGGTCATTCTTCCGCAACGGTAATCAGCCAGACTTTGGCGTTCGGCATCAAAAATGAGTCAGAACTTGAAAGTGGTCCACAAGAGAGAGTGTAGCTACAAAAGCATGGAGAAGTGAAGAGCCAGAAGTGTTAATATTCTTGTTTGACTCTATTCTCATTCGCCATTATCTTTCACCATTCAGCAAACAATGCACCAGTTTACAAACCCACATGAGTCCTGGCAATTTGGCATGCTGGTCCAAAATCTTGCTAGAAAGTTCTAGAAGTTCGTCTTAAACAATATTGTGTGGTTGGCCATTGTGGACAGTCGAAAATACTTTGTTTATGGAACAGATTGTAGATTTCCGTTCATTTGCAACAATAAACTCATACAGTAATGGCATCTCCACAGTGGCATCTCCACAGTGATACGATTTGGTTATATCGAAAGTTTTTCTATCAAAACAGCGTTTTAAAATTTTAGTGTAGACGGAGTTTTAATCAATATCATCTAAACCAGAAAAACCAGTAGAAACTTACTGGAATCTGGAGGTTGGTCAAGTAGATACCAACATGTGATCTAGATTTCCCAAGAAGAACTGGTTATGAGGTGGGAAACACATTCTAGGTCTGATGCCACCAACATACACAGTACCTTGGCCACAAACAGGAGTGTGATTGTGTGTGTGTGTGTGTGTGTGTGTGTGTGTGTGTGTGGGGAGGGTGTCTTTGTGCCTATAAATACTCTTTTCCCGTAGGCTGTGCAAATAAGAAAATGAACACTGAGCGTTTCTCCCCCGCCGAGTTTGCTTTGCAAAGCAAATAAACTATCTCAATTCAAGATGCCAGACAATGAGCTGATTGTTTTTCAACCTTCATGCTGCATAATTTTTTGCTAGGTGTCTTTTCCAACTGGTTTTATATTCAGACAACAAGGACTACTGTTTTTCATTTCGAGTCGCAGTACACCCATGTGTTTTTTCTCTCATTAAAATGTCCACCAGGAACCGTTTAGAGTCCATTATTCAATAATACAGTTAGTGAAACGTCTTAACAATGTTATTATTGTAAGATAATATTTCATCTGTTTGCATTTCACTTAGAGGTCAACTGATCTGTTTTGCAGATTATTCAGCACTGAAATAAAAAAAATAATTCTGATAGTTTTTCCAGGTTGCTTTATACAGTACAAGAGCGGCCTCTAGAGGTAAATCACAGATGCTATGTGCTGTTTATTTGAAGTGTCTTTTTATTTAATTTGCATGTAACTGTTAATTATTCGAAGTGTCACTTTTTGTTTCAGTTCGAATGCATGTCTTTTATTTTCCTCAATATTTATTAATATATTTACATATCTACTGGACACCTGGTAAGCCTCCAGTTTCTACCGCTTTCTTTGATTTGGATAATTTTAATTAAATCGCGTTCACAAACTGTTGTGGTTTTAATGGCTAATGGTCTGTGATGGGATTCATAGTGGAAACATTTTGAATTTCTATGATGCTATGTTTTTTCTCTCAGTGTTACCCGACAGGTATGAGCGTCTCCCACCCATCCACCAGTTCTCCATCGAGAGCGACTCGGACTTGTCAGAAACAGCAGAGCTGATTGAAGAGTACGAAGTGTTCGACCCGTCCCAACCGCGGCCCAAAGTGATCCTTATTATCGGTGAGTAAAAATTCAGTACGTCCAAAGTAAAAAAAAAAAAAAAAAAAAAAAAAAAAAAAAAAAAAAAAAAAAAAGTACAAAAAATTAACTAGCCGTAAATAAACATGCTAGCTGTTTTTTCCAGACTCTATCCAGAATAAATGTTTATTACACTATCAGGTGGCCCGGGCAGCGGTAAGGGCACTCAGAGCCTGAAGATCGCAGAACACTACGGCTTTGAGTACGTCTCTGTAGGCGAACTGCTGCGAAAGAAGATGATCCATAATGCAACCAGCAACAGGAAGTGGAGTCTGATCGCCCGGATCATTACTAATGGCGAATTGGCGCCTCAGGTAACAAATTGAACAAAAGGTACCTTTTTATTAGCAACGTCTGCTCAGCCTAGATGTGAGAAATGTGCTAATTAGATGCAAAACATTCCTCAGTTAGTGAATGTAGCACATCTTTAGGTTAAACATGAGAAACCAGTGCTAGTGACCGCTAAGGTTTAGTGTTCCTCTGATAATCATGAGGAAACATGCTAATCAAATATTAATTAAGGCGTGAATCAAGCGATAAATCGATTCCATGCTAATTCTATGAGCCTTTTGGCTTTCTGTTGCCTCCTCAAACAAGTCTCTCCATGTTTGGCCAAAAGTATTGGGTGACTTTTGCAACCATATGTGCTTTGAGGAAAACAAATGTATAGAAAGTCTTTAGATCTATAAAAATATGCTTTCTCTTGGTTGAAGTGGAAGATCTTCTGGTATCTTTGGGATGAATGTGAACGCTCCCCAGGCCTCCTCACCTCACCCACATCAGCACCTGATTTTACTAACACCCTTGCGGCTATGTGAAATCTCACACAAATCTCCACAAGCACCATCCAAAATTGGTGGAACATCTTTCCAGAAAAGTTAAGCTTATTGTAACAGCAAACGGAGGCTAAACGTGGAATGGGATTTTCAAATAATGCAGAGAAAGTAAAGTTTCTGAGGTAAAGTGGGTCAGTTTAGCCATCTTATACCTCAGGTTCTGTTCACATTGGTCAGAAAAAGCCAGTAATTCCTGGTGTTTTTATATAAACAGTGTATATACTGTATATATATATATATTTCCTGTGTGAAAATCCTCTCCAATCCGATTGTAGCATACCTTCTCTCCATCGCCCAGAATAGTTTTGTGCCCGACTACATTATATATTTTTTCAACAAAAAAAAAATTTAAGGGAAAAAGGATTACAACAGCTTAAATACCTCTTCCACCGCTAACATTAGTTATCGCTAACACCGTAACACTAACACGTGTTTAATTCCTGGCCAACGATACACGTTTTGTGCTCCCACACCCTTTTCCTTTCAAGGAAACCTTCAAACAAAAGACTTCTTGTTTTTGTAATCAAAGTACCAGGCCTACAGGCTAAACCAAGAAAGCGTTCCAGGCTTTTTAATTCCCAGAAGTACTTTAGAAGATCTACGTAGTGGGCTCTATAAAGATTAGTCCTGAGAGGATAAAAATGGACAACAAGAGTCGCTAATCCGAGCTGCACTAGATCCGATAGATGGTAAAAGCCGAGATCCGATTAGGATGTATTACCAGTATTGGTAGCGGATTATCGGAACATCTGGCACCATGCTAATATGGTGTAGAAGCTTTAATCTGGATGGTGTAAGAACATCGCAAATGAAATATGAGAGGAGAAAAATAAATCTGCATGTATAAAAGCAGCTAAAGGTTACACTGTGTTGCCAAAAGTGTTAGGACACCTGCTTTTTCAGCCATAATGTAATGAATAAAATATTCCCTTCACTTAAATCTCCACAAACACACTCCAAAATCTGAAACATCTTCCTCATGGATGTTTTTACTGCAGCAAATGGGGACTTATGGTCAGGTGTCCACAATTTTTTATCTATGTTCAATGGAACACAGATTCATTAAATTCAAATCCAAGCTCACGGATTCATCAATTGTACCGAGGTAAAAACGTGTAGGCTTAAAAAAAAAAAACAATAAAAATAAACGTGGCTAATTTGCATGGGGTTTAGCGAGAGGTGAAGCCCTGTGGGTGGAAATTTCCCCTCAGGTAATCGGGCGTCCTGCAGCTGTTTTCACACAATCGCTGCCCATCACAAGGATTCGACAGTACACAATGTTGCTAATGTTAGCTAATTACTAGCTAATTACTGAAGTTTATGTCTCAGTACATAACTATTAGCCTGTTTATGTAATCTAAGGCTTTAGCAGCAAATATCGCTAACATAAAGCTTTCTTTGTACGCATGTAGCTCTTTTTAATGGGCTATAAAGTGAATCTAAGTCAACACTAACAGGACAAAAAAACAAACTAGCAACAAGACAAACATTGGCAGAAGAAATTCTGAATAAGAAATTAGTTTTTATGATGTTTTTCTAAACGAAAATGAAATTGTATGAGAAACTTGAAGTATGCTAAAAATGTGTACGCGACTAGCACTAGCACCAGCATTTTTTATCCATTTATAGTTACGTTTAATAATACGGGAAAGTCCAGGAAATTAGTTTTTCCTCTCAGTCATTTGTTTCAATTGAATCGAACACTAGTTTGGATCAGGAAGGTTTCATAGCGCTGCGTTTGTATCGTGGATCTCCTGACACTCTTTAGTGCAGTACACAGAGCGTGATTAAAAAAAATCTTTAGATATATAAATTCTGTCATGGATTCTGTGGCATTTGTGAAGATTTTTTTGTCTGTGGGCAGTAAAAAGCGCAGGAAGTGCGGACGTGTTTTTTTTTTTTTCTCTGCCCTTGAAATTCCAGTCATGTTCGGTAATATCTGTAATATCATGACAGCCGTGTTTTTCCAGCCCGAAGGCACAAGATGTTATTTTTTTTCTTTTTCCTGAATCTCTTAAAAAAAGAAAAAAGAAAAAAAAGAAAACATTAAGTCCTCTAAAAGCCCTCATGATGGTGTTGTATTACTGCTAAAAACAAAATAAGAAGAGAGATATGATATCCTGATAGCCTCTGACTTGTATGTCCGTGGATATTTTTTGTTTTTCGCACCATTGTGTGTCAAGTCTGAAATACTCAAGCCATCTGCCATTGCCAGAAATGCTACAGATAAAGTCGGAGAGATCACATTTGTTCTTCGTTCTGGTGCATCCAGTGAAAATCAACTCAGCCTCTTGATGTCTGTCAGCAATATTATGGTATAGAGGTGGTGGCAAAAAGTTTCGAGACTAGCTCTGTTTACAAGGAAGTGCTTTATTTATCTACGTTTACACACTTTAACCTTCAAAATAGTCCCCTTTCACAGCAATACAGCGCCCCCAGTGTTACTGCCACATGTACACAGGACGATGTCTTTCGGTCAGTGCTCCCTGTGACTGTGCGTCATCTGTTAACGTGTCTCCAAACTTTTTGATACCACAGTTGTTCCGAATAAAATAGCAAAAATATTTACGAGGCTTTTGTTTAATGGGTCGTGTCTCATTAACGTTGTTCCCCCAACAGGAGACGACCATCACCGAGATCAAGCAGAAGATCATGAAGCTTCCAGACGCCAGCGGAATCGTCATCGACGGCTTTCCTCGGGACGTGGCGCAGGCGCTTTCTTTCGAAGACCAGGTGGGTGTTTTCACACTTTTTGTTTTTACCTTTTTGTAAAGTGCTGGAAACGATCGAGAGCTAATTTGGTCTGATTTTGAGCAGGAAAAGTGCTGCGAGACGAACATAACATGTCAATATCGGGAGCAGCTAATGGATTCTTTCGCAGATGTGGGCCAAGTCGATTACAGAGTTGGAATGAGGGGTTTAAAAACGCTTTAATGGCCAAGCGTTCGAGCGACTTTGTCGAAAGTCCAGCTCTTTTGGATGTCAAGATCACCATTAGCAGCGCTTTAAAGGGGGCTTTGAAGTGTGTATCCTGGATGTTGAACTGCGTCAGGGCTGGAACTAGAAATATATATATATTTCTAGAATATGTGTTTAGTGAGGTTCATTGTGATTTTGTAGCATTTGTTGTTTTCCGTGTTCTAGTTTGTCCACCTTCTCAACTGGAGACCTGATTGTCTTTTTCAAAAAGATTTTCATGTACATGTGACGGATGCCTTGCAGACCCAGTGCCGTACTGGTAATTGGTTTTTCTCCGGCTGTTTCGGCTTTCTGACACAACTCACACACAAAAACAAAGCACAACATTTCCAGCAGGCTTTTTCTTCTCCTCGAGCATGTCCTCCTCCTCCTCCTCCTCCTCCTTTCCACAACCCTGCCTTGATCTCTGCGAGTAGTTACGAGCGAAGACGTGCATCGGAGGCGTAAGCGAAAAGATTCTTCACTCGCTGGCCCATTTCCGTTATTAGATTCGGGTGATGGATCCCACCTCCAGACCTTTCCCGTGGATGAATATACTCGTCATCCGCCCCACTGTTAAGGCGTACGCAAAGACTGTGTTTTTTAGCTTCTAAAAGGATTAACCAACGCCCCTCAGGCTAATTCCAGACGTGATCTGCTGTGATCTATATAAAATATCTAAAATGTTGAGTATCTTTTGATACCTTTACAATAGTCCTTCTTTCTGACCGAAGTTCAGATCATGTCTTTTCCTTAAGAATGGAAATCAAGGGGAGCTCGAGGTTCGCTAATGGAAATATTTCAAACGTCAAGAAATGGACTGCAGAAAATCTCAAGCTGAAAACTAGCATAACGCTTAAAGGCTAGCACGGAGTCTTCAGCGAACGCGGTTTACGATTTACAAATGTCAGTAGAACGGACAGCGAAAGAGGCTTCGACGGTGTAAAACCTCACGATCTGTAGTCCTCATCCGGTTCGAACTTTTGTAATATATTGCGCTAATCGCATTAACGAAGCAGGAAGTGTGAAGGAGTCGGAGCGGAGGGTGGATTAGAAGCCGAGATTGAAGCGAACCACCGGTTTTAGACGACACGCAGATGACAGATTCATCCTCACGCGGCGTCCAAATGTCAAGCGAAAATTAGTGGGAAATGTCAGCGGGCGGCAAACAGACTGATGTTTTAACGCAACAGAAAAAAAAGAAAGAAAAAAAACCCCAGACATCAATGATGTCGTTTGCCTTCACCAACACAGGGGCCAAATTATTTGTTTGTTTGTCTAAGATGATGAGCCACATGATGTGTGTCATGATGGAACAAAAATGTCAGTGAGAAATCAAAGCGAAAGAGTGAAATTGTGTAGAAATGTAGGGAGGAAAAAAAAAAAAGACTGAGGGCCTGAGTCATGTAGAGCTCATGAAGAGGGGAGAGGAAGAAAGACAGAATAGGAGTGAGGAAGAGAGATGTACAGTAGTGATTAGTGATGCTCGGCAAAAGGAAGGAAACTATTGTAGATGGAACGAGGGAAGACGAGGTGATATCTGGGAAGCAGAAAACGGATAAAGATGGAGGTGATGGACAGAATGGTGTGTAAAAAGGAGGACAATTGAACAAAGAGACGAAAAGAAAAGTCCCTCGTTCTCCGCTCTGAAGAAACAGCTCTGCACCGCAGGGGTCCGATGACTGGACAGTCAAAAAGCCAGATTGCCCAAAACAAAGACAAATATCGAGAAAGTTTGGTTGCTATGGTAACACGAACGACGTTTAGAGTATCCGCCTGGTGTACTATAAGATCACAGAGTGTGTGGACAAATAATGCCAAAAACTATCCAAGACTAATCTGATCACAAAGCACTGATTAGAGGGCATAGAAGTTATTTTCATCAACATGGCAACCCATGCTTTAATTTGAATATTATTTTCAACAAATCTGGAGCTGGAACCTTTAGAATGCTATGGTTGCTATGGTGACTATCTTTTCCAATGTTCATTCTGGAGAAGACGACTAATTGGGTGTTAAACACGTGTTATTTTCCATCACCGTGGCAACCTTCGGAAACTTGTTTTTTTCCCACCCCGTATATCTTCTATCTCGATATTAAATTTTTTTTTTTCCTTCCCAAATTTCGTCCAATCAGCTCTTTACTGAGCAGGCGGACGCGTCTCCGATTCTGTGGTTGCTATAGCGATCCCACAAGAACGACTTCGCCAAAGTCCGATTGGTGAATCAGAGAGAGAGCAAAGGCACAAACGGGACATTGTCAGAAGTGTCTTTTTGCTGGACTACAGTCCAAAAATCCCAGACGATTCCCCGTTACCATAGCGACTGTAGGAAAATGAGTTACGAAGCACACTACAATTCTATGTTCCTGATTGTTCAGTTAATTGCTTGTGAAGTTGAACCCCAATGAATTCAGCATCACTATGGTTGATATGAGAAAAAAAGAACAAATTCTCAGATGTTTGGTGGAAGATCGGAGAGATGGAAACCTGTTTTCTGGATCTACTGTATACATTTTTTTAAAATATTTTCGCAAATTGTGAATTGTTTGAACGGTCCGAGATTTACAGTGCGTCAATTGGAAATTCAAGTCGTCATAGCAACCGAAGAAGAAATGAGAAAGAATGAGCCTGACTGAGCGTGAAGACATGAAAGTACGCTCATAACGAACAAAAACCAGAGGAGACAAGGGACAGAAATGGAAATTTCCAGGGAACCCGTCGATGGAAGTGTGTATCAGAGCTTGAGTGTGCTACGGTGCCCCCATGGAAAATCATTCCAGCCCCTCGGTTTTATATCTGACCCCGACGTCGCTCTTTCTTTCGCTTCTTTCTCTCTCTCCAGGAAGGACATTTCCGAAGCTTTTATCCTGGACAGATTAATGAGTGTTTGATATTCCCTCAGATGTGACGGAGTCCGGCATAAATTCGCTTGGCTCTGTCAATGTTTGCTTTGAAAATGTTTAATGTTTGGCTCCAGACAAGAAGACAAAACCGAGCGTCAGAGCGTGTGCCGGCTTATTGCGCGAGAAAAGTCCAACAAAGGCATCCTTTCTTTTTTCCGCTCGCTTCATAACGTACGACTTCATAGTCCTGACTGTTTGCTTCGAGATGAACAGGTGGGACTTTACGGTTAGTAGATGCGAGCATGGATTTTTGATTACTCGCATATACAAACATAAAAAAAAATGGGCCAGCGTAAGGATTTGAGCCAAATTGTGACGTCTAGACGAGTGGGTCAGAGCACCCCCAAAACTGCAGATTTTGTGGGGTGTTGCTGGTCTGCAGTGGTCAGTATCTATCAAAAGTGCTCCGAGGAAGGAACAGTGGTGAACCGGCGTCAGGTTTGTGGGCGGCCGAGGCTCATTGAATGCACGAAGGCTGGTCCGTGTGGTTCGGATCCAACGGACGAGATCCTGTAGCTCAAACTGCTGAAGAAGTTAATGCTGTTGATGCTCGACAGGTCACAACTTTAAAGCAGCAAAAGGGGGACCAACACAATATTAGGCAGGTGTTATGCCTGATCAGTTTATATCCTTTAGGGTTTGAAGTGTTTTGTGTCATGTCAGAGCACTAACCTCATTTCCCAGTAGCCTCTGAACAGCCAAAAGTCTTTTCAGCGACATGATTAGTTTCTGTCGATACCCAGCCTTTTGATTTGTGTTTGCCTTGTTTTTGACTTGATTTCGATTCTGTTTTGTTTTTTTTTTGTCCGATCGCCGTGGTGTCAAAAAGATTCAAGTCTTTTGAGTGGTTTTGTCGATTGCTAAGATAAAGTTTCTCTACTGAACCCCATAGAACCGTTTGCATGATTTGGATGAAATTTGGTACGTTAATTTTGCTTAATCCAAAAAGTCTTTCCACCATTTTTTAGCTTGTGTACCTTAAACCATAAAGGCGCTAACATGGCGCAATTGGTTTGCCCATGTGACTGGTTCAATGGGCTGGTTTTATGAAAGAGAGAAATTCTACTATCATTAATATATCATTCTTTTTTTCAGATTTGTACCCCGGACCTGGTGGTGTTCCTGGCATGTTCTAACCAGCGTTTAAAGGAGCGCTTGGAAAAGCGAGCAGAGCAGCAGGGGCGCCCAGACGATAACCCTAAAGCCACAGAGCGACGCCTCTCCAACTTCAAGCAGAACACCGTGCCACTGGTTAAGTACTTCCAGGAGAAAGGCCTGATTGTCACGGTAAGGACTGCAAATCTAAGCGTTTTCTGAAAGACATTTTGAGACTTGTTCTTCATGGTGCTTATCGCTTAAGAATCGTCTAACAATGGAAAAAAATTAACATTGACATTAACGTTAAGATGTTACATATACAGCATGTGCATAAAAAGTTTGTGGACACCTGAGCATAAGATTGGCATGTGCTTTTTTGTGAACATCCCATTCCAAATGTAGTCATCGTTTGCTGTTATAATAAGCACCACTATTCTGGGAAGATGTTCCAGTGGAGATTCGTGGAGATTTCATTAAACTGCGAGGGTGTTCGTAGGGTGTTTCCCGAAGTTTGAGGGTTTGAGCTCTATAGCAGGCCACACAAGATCTATACACTTTCTACCTGTGTAAAGCATTTCTTCTGGCTTTGTGAACAGGGGAGAACATTGTCATGCTGGAACACATTTGGATCTCCTAGATCAAGTGAACGTTTGGGAGGAACCACGTATGGCTGGAAAAGTCAGGTGTCCTAATACTTTCATTTAGATGTTCTGCATCTTCAGCATATATTACGTTGAGCTTTCAAAGCTAACCTTGTGTCTGACAAGTTTCTTCTATTTCCTTGATCCTGACGCTCTGCCAGAAGTCTGGCCAGTGTCCTGTAGGCTCGATGTTAATCACACGCATCCACTGAAACGTCTTCCTGACATCTGGCGTGTTTGCCGTAGCATAGCGACTACAATGAAGCCTGTCGCTGAATAATGAAGCGTTTGTCCGGGTTTTTTCTTTTATGGGCTCGTCAGCACGAGCAATAGGATCGCATTTCTGGTTCTGGTTGAGGAGTGTGTCAGGGGTCCAAGGCGCCAATCTTAAAACCAACTGGTTTTTCGAAGAACTTTGCATCGCTTTGATTCATTCATTCATACGATGATCGCAAACTTGCAATGTCACGTTTACAGGTGAATGTCAGGCAATTAAAGTGTATTCAAGCCAAAGGAGCTACATAAAGTTATGTTTTCCATGGGTTGGAGTGGAGGATCTCCTGCTTTGGGACGAATTGTTTATCAAAAATCCAGTACCTGACTTTACTGACTTTCACCCTCATGGCTAAATAAATCTCCACAAAATCTAGTGGAAGATCTTCCTAGAGGAGTGGAGCGTATTACAACAGGAAAAAGGGAACTGAATGTAGAAAAGGATGTACAAAAAGAAGCACATGGTTTTAATGGTTTATCATTTACCTTGGTCCCCATCGTAGAAACGAAATGAAATGAGAGAATTGAGAGGACCTTTGTTCTTGTGCTCCCAGCCGAGGGATTCTGTAACTGGAACCAGCTCGTTTGAGCTTTAATTAAACCCGTGTAACAGAGGGGAATTTGTCCCATTTCCGCGAACCCCACAGGTGCATATCCATGGAAACCATAGACGGCTGAACCTCTCGGCCAGAGGACGCCGTGTCGGGTCTGCGCCGCCGCTTCGCTGTAGCCGAGCGTATGAGTAATGCTACGTGCGTCTCTTTCCAGCTGAGTCTGCTGTTTTTCCTGGAAAAAATGTCTTTTTTCGTTATGATGAAAAGGCTCACCGGGTGAACAGCCAAGCGCTCGGGTCAGATTCGATTCCGAGGTAGAGAGCAAATGAGCCCTGAATGGGGCATAGTGTGAGCTGAAAATGGACACTTTTGCAGGAAATTGTTTGGTATACCCGATTTTTTCAGCCATATGTGGTTTTTCCCCCCCGACGTCTTTGGATGGAAGACTTTGTGGGAACAGTTTGGAGAAAAATCACATATGGCTGGAGAAAGTGTCAGGTAGCCCAGTACTCTTGTCTATAATGTGAACATGAATATAAAGTGATGCAGCTCTAAATAAGTTCCTGTTTGAATGGCCTCTCAAAAAAAAAACATATTTTACACCATTATGTGATATAAGTTTTTTCTAGGAAATACATTCGCTCTGTAGATAGGGGTCCAAGTGCAGCTACTACAGAACCCACCTTCTGGAAATTCTAGGAAAAAAGCTATTAATATATATATATATATAATATGTCAAAGTTCTGACAGGCCTAAGGGGATGTTACCCCCCACTTTCTTTTCCTTTCCTTTCCTTTCCTTTTACTTTCCTTTCCCTTCCCATACTCTATTATTATTAATTTCACAACAATTAAAAGCTCGTAATTAATGTTACACCCTCGTCTGAGGTATTTAAAAATGGATACGGTGTACAGTAATCTCAATCTGTCCCGGAAAAACCCTTCACAGAGTCCGAGTTAGAGCTTTCAAAATTCCCAGAGTTCAGTATTTATTTGCTATTATGCAAAAAAAAGTACTCCACACCTTCCGACCAATTAGAATCTCTCAGGAGAAAAAGATCCTTTTTTGGAAGAAAAGGAACAGTTCATGTCGCTTCATATAATTGATGAGGTCTGTTTAATATCTGATGCCGGCTTATTCCACTCTTGAAGTGGCTCTGGTCCAGAGGAAAAGATTTTTCCATTCACGGTTTATCGGCACATGGAAATCAGTCTGTCAGAGCGTTCCCTCGCTTAGTTCTTTAAACGAGATCGGAAGGGAACCGAGGCCTTTTACGTGCGAAAGGGTGAAAAGGAAACAAGAGGAAAAGCGATTTGTTGGAAAGCGTGAGGGCCTTGAACACGACTCCGACAAAGCGCTTCCTGTTTGGAGTGAAGCCGTTCTACGATTGAAGGCACCTCAGGGATTGTCTGCACCTCAGACGTGGTTCATTTTTCAGATTGACTTTGTGGAGAACTCCTGGCGCCCCAGACAGAATGCGGAATCTCTTTATTAGGCAGGGGTCAAGGTTTTGCACCGTCTGGGGGCAAGTCCGTAAATGGTATCCGTAAAGCAGGCGAGCTGAACTAAGTAGGAGAAACACGAGGAAATACATAAAGACCTGCTATAATTAGGACTGCGGAGGAACCTCGAGACCAAAACCAGACAAACCAGACACAACAAGACTAAATATAGAGGAAACAGCAAAACAAACATAACTCAGCTTTTGATGACCCAAAACTTCTCACAACAATGCACGAATCCAGCTCCATGAACATCTGCTTTACATGGAGCGAAAGATCTCGAGTGGCCTCCGGGTACCGTTTTTCTGACTTAAGCGCAGCATCGCGATATTCGGCGCACACTTTGCCTTATTATCCTTTATTATTTTTTTCTTTTCATAATCAAATACTTTTCCCAGAGAATATTACTCGGTGTGGATCGGGTGCAAGCTGTAATTAGTCCCTGAACAACACAAATTCTCCCAAAGATCTTTTATTTCTACCTAATTAGCCGAAGCGAAAGCGAATTTTCTCTTTTCCCCCCGTGTCCGTGTGAATATCTTCCGCTCTTCCGGCTTCAGCTGTCATTAAGGCGTGTTACTGAGCGTATTAGTCATTAGGAGGTGATGAGTAATGGCTGTTAAGATCAAAACAGCCACAGGGTTTTTTTCAGATTCGAGAACGGAAAGGCTGTGGAAACCACTGCTGAGGATCGTTTGAATACCTTGGTGTGTGTTGCTTGTAAGCGAATATGAGGAGCACTCATTGCTAGGATTTCATCCATCTTTATCATCTGTTAATAATGCGCTATGACCACCTACAACCTGAGCAAACGATCGGTATGTTGCTGCTACAACTTCCACTCTTTTGGGAAGATGTTCCACTATATTTTGTGGATATTTGTGAGATTTCATTCAGCCACAAGGGTGTGTAAAGTCAGGTACTGATGTAGGTGAGGTGAGGAAGCCTGGGGTAAAGTAGATCTTCATGGAGCCGGCTAAGGGCCTTGCTTAAGGGCCCTAACAGCACCAGATTGGTGCGCCACTTTTGAACAACCCATCTACCACCTTTTATACAATCCAGACATCCTATACAGTCGTCTCCCTACAATTTTGAAGAAGATACACATATAAGCTGAAAAAAAGTGGTGTCCCAATACTTTTCTTCACTTTTCTAAGCCAATCTGAGACGCCAGACGTTCAGACGTCTCACGCTGAGCCCAGAAAATTCGGCGTGTCTGTAAAGGATCAGGAGTGATGTGGGTTTCTGACAGGAGACCGCAGAGAGACCGCAAAGAAAATCCAGAGGAGACTGAGTTATTTATGTCGGTCCGCTCTTCTTTCCTTCGATTTCCTTTCATTTTGTCTTCTTTCCTTCGATTTCCTTTCATTTCTTTCCTTTTTTTTCCCTCTGTCTCGCTGTTGCCATGGTGACCAAGCGGCCAAGAGTTGGCGGGTACGTGAGTCTCGCGTGACGGCAATGAAAACCCAAACGATCCGATCGACACTCACTCCCATAAAAAAAAATGCCTCCCAGTGGTTTCATCCAAATTCTCTGGTTCTAAAAGAGCCACGTGTCGATCCAAACCGAATGAACGATTTCCAGCCAATCAGGGTTGAGGGAAACTCTGTTTAACTCAAATGTGGCCACCAGATCAAGCCCCAACCACACACACTGTTTATTTATCTTTGGATTTGAGGTCCCAGGTCAGTTTAATTTCCAGGGGAAGATGTGATGCCTTCGTCTAGCGCCCGTCTCGGATCTTGGTACAATCGTCTGCGCCATCTCCGAGGTGGCTAGACGGCCATTTAGATGTGGGAGGAAGTAAAATGTTGAATGGGGAGGGGGGGGATTACAGCGTTATCACCGTACGTTAGAAAGTACTGGAACTGGAGACTCCTTACGTCAATATACGGCGCATTAATCTGCTCTTAAACCCTACAAAAAACGTGCTTTATGGAAGTGAGAGGGAAAAAAAAGCGAGAGTTTTATGAATGAAAAAAGATGTGCAGGATTTTTCCCCTCCCTCTCCTTTCATCCATCCGCTGCCTCGGTCCTTAAGCGGAAATCGTCCTGATGGCGTTAATTGCCGTCTGATTTGGAGTGAAGTGTTCGACAAGCTCGACGTATTAGGAGAGGAGATGGGGGAGGGGGAAATCATATCAATAATAAAAAAAATAAATCATCTTAAAGATACGAGGAGGATGAGGAAGAAGCCCTCGTCTGAACTCTCCGCTGTTTCCATGACGACAGACTAGAAGGACGGCGAGGCGTAGGAGGGTTCAGACGGAGCGTGCGCCGGTACAGGATTTGGCAAATTTTCTTTTTCTTCGTCCGACAGCAAGGATACGACATAGTTTTAGTAAAACGTAAAAAAAAAAAAAAAAATTAATCTAAGATCACGAGAACAAAGTCGAAATACAATTAGTGTAACTCCATAATCACTCTTTACACCCGCGCTGAGCTGAAAAGCATCTCACGACGCACGACACGTGCACGAGGGTGTTCCTGATAACGTGATCGTTCGTCAAGGTCGTTAAGAGAATCCGAAGTTTTGTGTACTATAAATTGTATTACTTGGCGTAGAACAGAAGTGAAAAACACCCGCGTTTCCTGTGTAGGATGATGTATGGTATCTCTTCCTGCTGTACAGCTGGACGCAGATCGAGACGAGGAGGAAGTCTTCTCAGACATCAGCATGATGGTGGACAACAAGCTTTTTCCCACTAAAGAACCTGTAGCAGGTAACAAATGTTGTGGAAATGTTATTTTTTTTGCTAAGTGCTTCTTTTTGAACGTCCCGTCACACACCGAGTTCGTATTTGCTCTTATAATTAGCCCCACTCTTCTGGGAAGATGTTCCACCAGATTTTCTGTGGAGATTTCTAAAGTGCAGTCAACGTGAAAATTAGATCCCAAAGGTTAGAAGGTTGGAGCGCTATACCAGGAGATCTTCCACTACAAAACATGAAAAGCAGGTCTTCGTGGAGCTGCAGGAAATATCAGTAAGGAAAGAATAGAAAAGGTCATTTCTTCAACCATTCTGAGAGGAAACATTAATCCAGCAGCTTTAATCTCACACACACACACACATACGGTAGAGAGGGAACAGCACTGACCTTCATCTATCCTGACACTCAGCTATACTTCCTCGCTCATAAAATGCTTCTAGTCCTCATTGGCTCTTATCGTAAACTCTTCTGGGAAGATGTTCCACTAGATTTTGTGGAGATTCAGTCAGCCACAGTGGTGTTAGTCAAGTCAGGTACTGATGGAGGTGAGGTTAGGAGGCTGCCACACACTGACACTCCCGGGCCCCTGAGCAAGGCCCTTAACCTCAGAGCTGCTCAGTTGTATGAATGAGATAAACGCTCTTGATAAGGGCGTCTCCCAAATGGCGAAAATGTTAATGATGTTTCCTCAAACTGGCATAGTGGACATTCACACACTCATAAGTACTTTTGTCACCTGATTGGTGGGAAGCATTTTTCTTGGTTTTGCATTTTGTTATTCATAAAAATCCTACGTGTGTGGATTTGAAATAAAACAATCTGGCAACCATGAGAACATTTATTTTATATATATATATATATATATATAAATATATAAACCCTGGCGATCTGCACAGAGCCTAACCTTTGGAGCCACAGTAAGTAAATAAGTCAGCGTTTGAACCGAGCCTTGCGCTCGACTCCTGCGCCGGGATTAAAGGCAGCAAAGTGCAGGTCAGGATCCGCCCCGGTGCGATTCACCATGACAACTCGATTGTTTCAGAGAGAAAAAAGCCTTTTCTTTCCCTACTGATATATCGGAGCAATTCATGAGCTCTCAGACAAAAAGCACAGAATGCGGAGTTATGAGTACGAGATCACAGAAGGGTATCAAATCCACAGGAAATGTTCTCTTCAGAAACACACGTGTATTGTCTATGTGGAAGAAGGTTGCCAGATTGTGTCCCTGCGTTTCATTTAAAAACAGAACTTGACTTTTACGTACGACACGAATGCAGGACGTCGTGTCGTCGTCACCTGACCGATTAGCATCAATTTAATTTCAAAGCGAATGGATTTTGATTGATGTTTTTTTTTTGTTTGCGTCACAGGTCCGAGCGAGCTTGATCTGAGTGTGTTGGCGGACAGCACCATCCTCGCCGACGCCCCCTCCAGGTTCGACGAGCAGGTAACCTCTTCGCGTCGGTCCCAGACTCGCCCATTGTCATTCTCTCCTCGTTTTTATGCTAATGCGAACGTTTAATGCGGTGATTTAGGAGCAGCTCGGTGCTCCGGCGCTTCTCTCGTTAAAATGCCGTTTAAATAGTCGTTAGGACACAGACGAGCGCTCCGGCTCCGGCCCTCCGCTTTAATTAGTCATTAAGCGATCAAGGCTTATTAAAATAAACCCTCATATGGGAGGCAAGTCGACTCGATGAGTCAGTGATGTGAGATGCAGAGCGTCCGACTCTATCTATCTATCTATCTATCTATCTATCATATATATGCGATAGATAGAAAACCTCGCGTCTCTGCCACGGGTTTTGTCCAGGGGCGTACAAACTTTTGCACTTAAACTAAATGTCTGTGAAGGGCGTAAATGAATCTAGTTTGGAGTCGAGGTGTGGGCCGAGAGCCGGTCGGCAGATAATGGAAGTAAAAACACGGGCGCAGATGATGTGTGTGTGTGTGTGTGTGTGTGTGTGTGTGTGTGTGTGTGTGTGTGTGTGTGGTGCTGCCCACAACCTGTTCACACCACTCTCGAGATTTTCACAACAACCTCCGCTCGGTTCCGCGGCGAGAACAAACAACGTTTCTATTAACGTCACGAAACGACAGGCGATGTCTCTCTCTCTTCGTCTGTCTGTAAGTGGGCGGAGCTTTCACCTCCCACATGACTGACACTGGAGACTCCTTACGAGCCTCATTCCATAAACATCTGGCAAAAAATAGATAAATAAACAAATCGCCTCCTCACACATCTATCCCTCCGAACGAGCCGTTACTATAGAAACGAGAGCTGTGGATAGTTCCATTCAGGAAGCACGGTTAAGGGCAAGCGTTTGCCCCCCCCTCTTAAACCGCACGCCACCTAGAAGACAGAATGGACAGGGAATGAAAGAAGGAATAAAGCCAGTGGTTTGGTGAACATGCAGGAACGAGGCCCCGAACGCTTCCTGCGCCGCCCACATTCTCCTCCACAAGTACAGGAAAGTGCTACACTCCTCCGTAACAGGATAGTCTCGCTAATGAGCTGGAGCTCGGCTGGGATTCATGAGTCAGCGATAGAAAGAGGGAGAGAAAGAAAGAAAAGTGTCAGAAAGAAGAAAAGCAGGATAAAGCAGGTCTGTGTGAGGGCTTCGTTTATCGGTCGTGTCTTAAATCACAATCCCGCACTTATTTCCAGTCCTTTAGATCTCGTTCCTGTCACACGTGTGTGTGTGTGTGTGTGTGTAGATAGAGGTAGATAGATAGAGGTGAGGAGGCCTGGGGTGCAGTCAAGCGCATCCAAACACATCCTACACACGGCGTACGCTTCGAATGCGGGCTGAGGTCAAGACTAGCGACTCTTTCGCACCTCTCACTGCAGTAGCTAAACCTTTTTTTTGTTTTTCTGCATAGGCCATCGAGGAAGAAGAGGAGGAAGAGAAGGCGGAGGCTGCGGTGTACCGAGAACCCATAGCACAACGTGAGTGCCGTCCCCGATCACAGCGCACTACCGGGTCACTCCAGACGTTTAGGGTTAGCGTGAAAGGTTAGGTTTGGGAAAATCACCGCCCTCTGTGGTGGAAAACGGCACTGCGGGCTATAAATATGGCCTTCGGTTTCGTTGTAGCTATAGGAAAAAGAATCTGTAAACTTTCAGATGTGAGGGTGAGGTTTAGCTACAGAATAGAACCACATATGGCTGAGGGCGAATAATTAAAACAGCAGTCACAACACATTTCGCATCTCTCTTTCTCTCTCTCTTGCAGGTTTGCCCGTGGAGAAGAGGAAACCAAAGGTCATCTTTGTGATCGGTAAGGCTCATTACCGCTTTTCCAGGTCATGTAAAATGCTGCATCTCGGAGAAACTGAGCCGACACAAAGCACCGGCTACGGCGTGACATTCATATGTACAGGATAAAAATTTGATTGCATTCGCGTGAGAGACAAATTTACGTCCGAAAGCGTCAGACATATAGGCTTTGAGTAACCAAGAATGGTGCAAAAAACAAAAAACACCACCACCATGTTGGAAGAGGAATTTCAGCTCCAAAGCCAGGGGATGTTTGGGGAGGGATGGAGGATGTTCCCCTTTAGACTGGAGCTTATTTCCAGAGCACAAACCCTGCACCGAAGGAAAGTGGAAAGCGTGAGGAAGTTAATTATCTGCCTCTTCAGATGGAGGGTCTCTTCTGCTACACCGTGCACCACTAATTGGGCTTCGGTGTTAAAGATTAATGGACCAGTAGAGGGGGCGGGATGAGTGTTAACACTCTGGTCTTTTCCTACTGACAAGCTGGAGCGGTCTGAACCCAACCAAATTGCAAGGGTTGCCAGATATTTATAGCAGGGTATGTTTTTCATTGTCTATAGCAGACTAATATGGAAGGGTTGCCAGGTATAACTACAAGGCATGTTTTACACTGTCTAGAAGTCACTACTATAATTTTTTTTACTTTGTCTATAGTATATCAAAGTACAAGGGTTGCCAGATTTTCGTACTAGGATTTATTTATTTATTAAACTGTCCATAGTAGACTGTACCAAAGTGGCAGTATCAAATGATGTCCTCTAAAATTTCCTTTTTTACCCCATTTATAGCAGACTGTACCAAAGCGACAGGGTTGCCAGATATTTCTACCCGGATATTTTTTTTACTGTCTATTGCAGATTATACAAGTTTAAAAGTTGCAAGATATCCACTATAATCCTGAAACTTTGGTATAGTCAATATCTGGCAACCATGCCACTATGTTGCTCCGAACTCCTATCCACAAATTGAAGTGTGTTTTCTGGTGTTTTATTATACAATGCCAATACAACTTATTTAAACGTGTGTGTGTGTGTGTGTGTGTTAGGTGGCCCAGGCTCAGGCAAAGCCCTGCAGTGTGAGAAGATGGAAGAGCATTACGGTTTGAGGCGCCTCTGTCCTGGAGACATGCTGTGCAACGAGCTGCAGTCCCACAGCGAGCGAGGACGCTTCCTCAGAGACCTGCTCGAAAGAGGACGACAACTTCCCGAGGTGCGCACGCACACACACACACACACATTAACGTGTTCCTCACAATCACTCACGTTACACATAAGCCATAAAACGGTGTCACCTGACAAACTCACCATGATGCAACACCGTTCTTTATAGATATGGGTTTTTTGTTTGACGTGGTCGAGAGCTCGGAGTGTGTGGGGTTTTTTCTTCGTTTTGTTTTTCGGGCGCTAATCTGATGATTTATGATTCACTGGGGTTGCCTAGCAACAAGGACATCATGAACTACACTAGCGGAGCCAGGCATCTGACTTCGCATCTGTTCGCGTATGAAATATACATTATTATTTATAATTAGCAATTCGCTTTGGGTTTTTATTTTTTTAGTAAAAAAAGATTAAGCGCTTCACTTTCGAAACCCCTGACCCTGGAGGGCGACGGAGAGCAATTTTCTTTTCTTCTCGCAAACTTCTGGGGGGGTTTTATAAATAACTAATGACTTCCTTCGAGTGACAGAGAAACTAAGTGACTGTTCTGGAGTGTTCCATTTTAATGCACCGTGTGTGTGTGTGTGTGTGTGTGTGATCTGCTACAGGACACACTGCTGGAGCTTCTGTGTGAGTCGATGCAGTCTGCAGTGCGAAAGGGAAAAGGATTCCTGGTCAGCGGCTTCCCGAGGGATCCGAGACAAGCGCAGGAATACGAGGTTAAGGTCAGTGTGTGGAGAGATGCAACAGAAAGAGAGTGGGAAACAGATGGAGAGAGAGAGGCAGATGAAGAAAGAGAGAGAAAGAGGGAGACTGACAATCAGGGGTGAGGTGAATACAGAAAATAGAAGAGGGAGGGACAGCGAGAGAGCGATGGATAGATGCAACAGAGTGTGAGACAGAAAGAAAGAGAGACACTGAGACAATCAGGGGGGAGGTAAATATAGGAAAAAAAAGAGAGGTAGAGATGTAGATTTCAGCTTTATTCTAGATTCTGATCAATTAGAAGGTGACGGTGAGACAGAAGTGCAGAAATCCTGAAGCTTGTGGCCAGAAAAGTGTACAGAAGATACACTGGAGTCTATTTCAGATTGGATCAAAGGCTTGTTTTGCTGAATAGTGAAAGAGAGATGGGTCGTGTTTTACCACCGCCTTTCCCGTGTGTGTGTGTGTGTGTGTGTGTGTGTGTGTGTGTGTGTGTGTGTGACAGATGGGCCATCCCAGCGCTGTACTACTACTCGACTGCTCAGCAGCCACCATGACCAGACGTCTCCAGCAGAGGGCGCTGTCCAGCCTGCGTCCCACAGACGCCCGCCACAGAGAGGTGCATCTCCGTATCGAGGGATTCTGCGGGACCGTGACGCCACTCGTCACTCACTACGACGCGCTCGGGCTCCTGCGCAAGGTGAGGGGTCGCTTCTCCGTCCGCTCGAAACCAAACGGGGAATTCCGGCAGGTCGTGCCGTTTCCACCCATACGTGGTTCCTTCTTAAAATGTTCCCATAAACTGTTTCTAGTAGAACATCTTCCCAGAAGAAGAAGATTATTATAAGAGTAAATGGTGACCAGCTGCAGGATAAGAGCAATAAAGCATTTGGAGACAAAGTGTTAGGGGGAAAATAAATCAATAAATAAATGAAGCCGCATATCTCTGGTGTTTTATTCCTGACATGAAGGAGAAGAGAGAGCGCCGGTTCGGAGTGAAGTGCGGCGGGATTATCGAGACTGATGTCTCATGAGGCTTGATGTCCTACTTTTCTTTCCACTGCGAGAAGCCAAACGTTCTTTCATCCCTCACTCCTTCTTTTTCTCTCTGTCTGTAGATTGATGCAGAACAGCCACCTGACGACGTGTTTGAGCGAATCTGCCTGGTCCTGGACTCCTGCTAAACACCACACGCAACTCCGCTACACTGCACTTATACATCACCATCATCACCTTCATCCTCAAGCTATGACTTAAGACTCGGCCTTTCAGTCTGCTGTACACAGCGTTCAGGTTCCATGCAAACGCTAGCTCTCGGTATGAAGTCGCTTAGCTCCACCTACTTGGAGTTTTGGGGGTGGGAGGAGTCACCTTGTGTATTCTGGCAAACTCCGCCCCTATATTTATTGACTGGGCTTAGGATACTTGGGGGGAAAACTGCGAGCAAATCAAAATGCAGGATTATTTTTTTTTCTTTTCAAATTCATTCTGGAATTGTCAACCCCCTCCCCCACCGAAAATACTTTTCTCTGCATTTCATTCAAATCTATACTTACAGCACGAGCGTTACACATCCTAGCCAGCCGCAGAAAACTCTCTCTCTCTCTCTCTCATCTCGTCCCAACTTCACTACCTGCTCTGTAAAGCATGTCAGAAAACAAGCAGTCATGATCAATAAAAAAAAATGCTTTCGTGTACAAACACCACAATCAAAAAGCTTTGTATTTGTATTTACCAGACTCCGGCGTCAGGCCCGAGAGAATCCTGAAATCCTGTTATTGTATTCCTTCGGAAAATGTTTGAATGAAATAAATAATTATATATATAAAAATAATTTCAGTATAAATGGATCCCTTTTTTTCCTTCTCTGATGGGAGGGGGGGGGAGGAAACAAAACGTCGCCATGGTTACCACAGTCTACAATTCAGATATTTGCACCATTATACATTGACAGATTCAACAATAAACAATATTTTTCGTATTTTGTTCAACACAGCAAAATCGAGGCTGGTGTTTTATAACAGCGCCATCTTGTGGCTAACTGTGCGACACTGCAGAAATGATCGTGTTTCTATTTCATCTCTCAAATACGTCAAAATGAAAGAAAACAAAAAGATTAGAAATGTAAAAAAAAAAAAAGTGATTAAAAATGCAATTAGAATCTCAGCAAAAACAGATGGTATCATTTAATTGTTTTTTACATTTTAGAAATCTAGAAAGTTTTTGTACAGATTAATTCTTAATGCTGACTTTTTTTTTACTTTTTAAAATATTTGATTTAAAAACGTTAAAATCTCCGGCACTCCTGTGTTTTATGTTTATTAAAATTCCAGATTTATAAAGAAGAACGAGGATCATGTGACGTGTACATTTTACAGTCTTGCATTCATAGTGATTGTTTCTTTCTTTCAGTGAGAAAAAGACACAGATGGAAAAACAGACAGAATAGGAGAAAGAATGAGAAATAACCAGGGAGAAATATAGAGTGTTTCATTCTTTTTATCTCTCACTCTTTCATACGGAGAAAGAGAGAGCGTAGAGGTGAAGTAAAGGACGAAAGCACAGGCATGTGGTGTAGAAAGACTTTTCACATACTTTTATTTTCCACAGTTCTCCTCTAACATGTGAACATTATTTAAGAACAGACTGTTATACACTGATATTGAAGCAGAGGAGGAAGAATTGGGGGAAGGGGAGGGGCAAAACCAGGAGAAAGGAGAAGAGAGGTGGTTATTGGGGGGGGCAGGGGGCATTTGGTAGAGAGAACAAAACAAAATCCAATACAAAAATGGTCTACGTGAAAGCACAACGAAATCTCTGTGTATAAAATAACGACGGGCGGCGCGCCGTCGCCGTGACGACGACGACCAAGAGCGCCACCTCTGTATCCTCTTTTCTGGCATCGTGGCCGGTTTTTAAATAGATTAATAATAAAAATACACTTTTTTTTTCTCCATGGATCATGAGGCAGGGGGAGGGGAAAAAAAATAAACGTGATAATCAGGTACCACCTCTTCGTGTCTTTTTTGTTTTTTTCCTTCCTAAAAACAAGTGACATGGAATCATCCGGACATATATATATATAAAAAAAAAGAACGGAAAAACAAAAACAAACAAACAAAAAAAATGGCACAGCACCTACGACTGGCTAGATTCACCGTACGCTTGTATACTCCACATGATCGACGACAGTACACACTGAGAAGAAGTGAGGGTGGAAGGGATGAGAGCAAGAGAGAGAGAGAAAAAAAAAAAGGACACTCCATACGCTAGTGAGACCTACCGAGTACATCCTCAGCTGGTCTTCTCCGTGCTGTAGTGCTTCATGGGCTTGGAGTTTCAGGAGAGGAAAAAAAAAAAAAAAAAAAGGGGGGGGGGGGGCTAATAAAAGAGAAAAAAAAAAAAAGGGGGATATAAAGAAGGGAGAAAAAAAAAAAGCAGCTTCTAGTAAAAGTGTGTGTTCAGAGTCTGTAAATTAAGAACGTCTGATTCGTTAGCAAATCCTCCCGGTTAAAAACCTGGCGTGAATGGAAAGGCAGCACCGAGTCCCTTTTCATCGCCACCCTCTCACACACACACACACACACACACACGACGACCTGACAGCAGCTGGGTGACGATTAAAGTGGAGTGGAGACGAATCCGGGATGCTCCCCGTTTGGTGAACGTGTGAGCTCGAGCAGAGCGGTGCTTCAGGGTCCTCCTGCTGCAAGCGGATTTGCTTCAAAGCTCCGGGTCCGGCCCCGGGTCCGAGCGGCCCTGCCTCGCTCCTGTCATCTGTTGGCCGGGAAGTAGTTGGGGTCCAGGTAGTTGTAGGCGGCGCTCGTGGGCAGGCAGTAGTCTCTGTCCAGGAAGCTGTCGGGCTGCTGGAGCGGCTCCAGGCGGTGACTCGGCGTGTGCGTGTCCGTCTTGAACGTGCTGAGGGGACGAGACGTGGGTTTGAATAAACAGCGTTTCTGCAGGTTTCACCAGGTCAAAATTTGAGACCTTTTTTAAGTGCATCACAAACACGTTGTTAGCGGCTGGGGACATTCTAAAACTTTTAACGTGAGAAAGGCTGAACGTGGATTAATGCGACAAGACGAACGTAATGAATAATAAAGCGTACTGGATACAAATGAGTCCAGAATACAAACGTTTAAAGACCTGTTTCACACGATTAAAGAGCTAAAACAGCGAATGTAAGACTTAAGACATTCTATATGATTTAAATAAAAAAAGCATGCAGGTTTTTTAGTGTGTATCACGTGTAATACAGGGGCAGGTGGTGGTGGTGCAGAGAAACAGAAGGGATCTGACCAGTCGGCGCAGTTGGCGCAGAAGTCTACGGCGTTGTCCTGTGGGCAGTCCTGGCAGTGCCACCGTACGCCCTGGATTGGCTCTATGCCGCACATATCACACTGTCGAAGGAGCAAACACACACACAATCAGTTCCTGTTACTGCCTGTGAGTTCATTTTCCCCGTTTATAACAGAACATTCTGGTGTTTTATTCCTTCATGTTTCACGTCTTCTACCTTGTAGCCTGCGTGCTGCATGAGTCCGTTGTCGCTCTGGAGCTCGTGGATCTTCTGCTTCCTGAGTCTTTTCAGCTCCTGTAGCTCTTTGAACTCTGGCAGGTGCCTCAGCTCCACCGGGACGCTGTCCTCGTCCTGAAACACGGACATTGTTACCCCTGATGTGACCAAACCTAAAACGTTTTAAGGCTGATTGGAGGTGAACGCAGCTAACGCGCTAACCGAATCGTGGGCCGTGCCGTCCTGGAGTGCACTGATGAAGCTCGAGCGCTCGTCCTCGTCCTCCATGTAGACGGGCGGCTCGTAGGACGTGAGGAAGGTGGACGGTCGGTACAGGTGCTTGTTCAGGTGGTGTTGCCTCTTGTTTGAGGTCTAGAAACAGTATATAAAACATGGATAAGAAATAGAGGGGGGGTTGGTGGGGGGGGGGTTAGAGAGAGAGAAAGGGGCAGACACAAACCTTTTTGTTGTAAATGCACAGGTTTGGAGTTCGTCCTGGGACTGGAATTCCCGCTTTTGTCAGTTTTATGAAATACTTCTGCACGCGGCTGGCGACCTGTGGAGGAGACGGAAACAGGGTTGCGGAAAAACTGAAAATCTGACATTTCTACCATTTATAAACGGCGTGGCCGAGGTGGCAGAGGTCGCACCTGTTTGGCCGTCCGGTTCCCCAATTCGTCCGCGATCTTCTGCCATCGTTTGGACTCCACCTCCTCAGGCGGGAACTTGATAAGCAGCTGCTCCAGCTTTTTCTGCGACGAACAGCAAAGACAATGTTGTTTCATGAACTTCGTGAACTAAAACGAGCTGTGATTTATAGAGCGCTCGATCTGTTCTACCTGCTCCTCCACCGTCCACAGCTGGTTAAACGTGTCGGGTTTGTTCTGGTGATAGGGTCGCCCTCTTATCATCTACACACACACACACACACACACACACGGTTGGACATGAATGGCACATGTAGATTTGCTCGCCAGTGCAACGTTTGCGTGCGAGTATGTGTATGACGGCTCTCACCTGCGTCCTGTTTCCGAGCGTTGTGAGTTCTGGGGCGTCGCTGGACGGCAGCGAGGAGTACAGGGTGGAGCCGTCGCTCTCCTTCTTGGAATCGGCCGGACTTTTTGGTCTTGCCGGTAAACCCACTGTGAGCAGTTTGATGATCAGTAACAAAACACTAGTGGTGTAACAGTACACGTATTCGCACCGAACCCTTCCCTGCCATCGCTAGTGATATAAATCTTTTAGCGTTTGCTCCAAGAATTTCTTTTAAAAGTACCAATATTCTACAACGGTGACGTGGTTCTTCTTACAACGGTTAAATATGACCGAACTGACGTGAGAATAATGAACTCCATCGTCCAGTAAATTCGACATGCTCGTTTGACAGCGGGATAAATTGCGCTCTCTCACACGTTAATCACCAGATTACACACCCGGGAACACTGATACCTTTATCGAAGATTAACTTCAACCGTCTGGTCTTGCGCTTCTTGTCACAAAAGTCCCTTTCGAATTCACTGCGGCCTGAGGTGTATTGGTCCCATGTGATTTCGGGGAGCTGGACGACTCTCTGAGGACTGGGCAAGCCCAACTCCACCTAGGACAAGGAAAACTCCTTCAATTCAAATAAATAAACTACCCTGCACGAGCCCATCATGGATATCTTCTTACCTGTTTCTGAAGCTGGTCCACGAAGGCAACGGGGTTGGCCATGGCCTGCTTCTGGTGGCGAGCCAATGCCTCCAGATCCAGGATGGCCTGGGTTCTCTGGGCCTCCAGAACACCGATGGTCTGAAGCAGTCTCTGATAGCTTAAAATAAAAAGTGGGTGACGAGGAGAACCGTAAAAATTTAATCAAGGGTTATCGACAGCGCCAATTTGTTTGTGACATTGCACCGTTTAAAAACAAATCTCTCTGCATTTACACTTTGCGTAGGAGGACAAATCAATGATGCGCCGCTAACGCAGCAAAAAAAAAAAAAAAGAAGAATGACCTGGAAACCTTTCTACATGCAGAGCTATCAGCAGAAGAATCAACAATAAGGTGAACGGGCCTTAAAGAAGCCCGAGGTGTCGCCAACGAAACCCGAACACAGTCTGATAAATATGTAATTGCTGAAACAGGAACATCTTTATCCATTTTCGCTTCGGTGTCTAAAAATACCCGTGCAGGAATCTACAAACATATTGCAAACGGTTGGATTTATCTATTATGCATGGTCCTGGGTTTAGTCTTGGCTCATAACAGGGACCACCGTCACATAAGTGTCGTCCACACCGTCTCTAAGAGAGGGAAGAAAGCTCAGCACTTCATTTAAAAAGTCCCAGTCCAGGAAAATGAGGCCCCACGGGACAGAACACAAGATATGATAAAACCGATATCACCCGTGAATTCGTCCCAAACAGACTCTTTCGCTTGGGTTTAAGTGATACCTAATCTCATTTCCTGATTTTTGCCTTATCTACCAGCTCTAAGCACTATCCCCGGTGCCCTCGACAATTTTCTTGTGTACCCTTTACGCCGATTTTTTATTAAAGTTACCCAACAAATTCAAACCCCAGCATTCTGACAGCCTCTGTAGAGGCTTGCTGTTTCTCCAGACCATAAGGCGCATGCATTTGGCAGCTCTATGTCCTACTGTGTGTGTGGGTTTTGGGAGGGGGGGCAGCTGGGCCACGACCCAAAACACCCTGTCCACCCACAGCAGGCCACGCCAACTGCCTTACTGACTGCAGGCAAAGAAATTACTCGAGTGTAAATCTCTGCTAAGCCACGGCTAAATGCTGCGGTGCTGATGATAGAAAAACTCGTATCGAGCCATGAGTCATTGTGCATAACTTCTTATAAACGCTGTTATGTAATAGATCGGGTTTCGCTCATCACAAAACGTGGCTCAGTCACTTGTAAATCCTTTAAGCTCAAATAAATCGAAGAGCAGGTGCGAAGCAGACAAAAACAAACAAACGAAATAAAGATTATATTGACTACACTCTTTAGATCAAATACACAAAGACATCCTTACAAACAACAAATTTACCATGAACATGAACAAAAATGCTTCAGAAGACAAATTGAACACCCCACATACTCTTTGTTGTGTTTGAGAGCTAAGTGATCAGACTCGAAATAGTAGACATCAGGATCGTCCTCTTCTGCTTCTTCCTCCTCCACCTGCTCGACTGATGGTTCTTTGGTGGCTTTGGAACCTCTGCCATCCAACATGTCAGTGTCGTCGCCAACCTTGGCCCCTGTGTGTTCAAAGAGTTCACTGTCGGCTTCGCTGACTAGACTCGGCCCGTCAGGATCTTTGTGGCAAGCAGAGTCATCCAGGTCAAGAGGAACCACCGCAACCTCCTCCTTCAGTAATCCGTTATCCGTGTGAGGGGAGCCGGGCTTTGGGGAGCTGCACCTTGGTCCGCTGACACAGGAAGTACGGCGAGGGGAAGTCCTCAAGGTATATCTATGCTCTTGAGGTTCTGTGAAGGAAGGAGGCTCTGCGGGAAGCTGGGACGTCAGGCCTGCTGTTTCCCCTGAGATATTGGAGCAATCATCTGAATGGTCCTGCGGATCCACGAGCAGGCCACCGTTAGTGCTCTCCTCAGCCACGTGCTCTTCCTGGACCTGGCCACTGTCCCCGACCACGTCGACCTCTACCTCGACCTCGGGTTCCAGAGCCAGAACAGCTTCAGAAGCTTCCTCAGCTAAGCAGTTCCTCTCTCTATCGGCCTGAGAGCCGCTCAACCCGTCTTGTTTAAGAAGCGGGGATGAACAAGGCACAATGGGGTCCAGGGACGAAGCTGCCACTTGGCTGCCGTTGGGCAGTGAGGGACTGTTCGTGAGCGTAGTGGGGCAGGCACGGGGCTCTGCAGGCAAGGCTGCAGATTCTATGTCATGCTTAAGGACCTCAGCCAGACCGTTGGTCGCTTTGTGGGACTCGCTGGCTGGCAAAGAGGGACCGCGCTCATTCGTATCCTCGTCCTTTTCCTCCTCGCACTCTTTGTCGAGGCTGACAGACAGCGCCAAGCCCGAATCCGAGGGCGAATTTGAAGCAAAGTCCGATTTCGAGTCCTCATCGTTGCCCTTGGCTAGAGCCGGATCAGGGCTCTCAGGTTTCAGTAAAGGTTCCTCCTCTGTTCCTTGGGATTCCCCTGAGCGCGAGCCTCGCTTAACCCTCTTCAGGGAAGGGGAGGCTTCTGGTCCTCCCCCGGCGCGAACCCTTTCTGAGGGCTCCGACCTCTCCGGCTCGTCTTTCTCAGAGACGGACAGGCCCCGTTTCCTGTTTGCAGGCAGGGACTCTCCTTCGGCTACCTTCCCCGCCTGAGTCCCGGCCTGCTGGCAGTCCTGTTTCTTTGAGGGTAAGCGAGATCTGGGTGTGGGAGGAGGAGAGGTCTCCTCCGGCTGTGCGATGCTGCGATTCCTGAGGGTTCGGCCACAAAAGCTTTCGTCCAATCCATTTAACCCCACTGATGATCTTGTGACACGCGAGGAACGGGACGCGGCCATACTATGGAGGCTGCCTACTGACTCCTCATTGTGGTGCTCTCCTCTGCGGCAGAATACGGGCACCTGGAAAACAAAAGGATAAGATGTTCAAGTGTTAAAACACAAATGCGTTCAGGCCTCTTTCTGACCACAACCCCGTCCCGAATACGGCTTTGTGCTGCGTTTGTATGACACGACTGCAACACTTTCCATATCACAAAAAAAAAACATTACCCAGGTCAAATATTCTATACTATTATTTCCGTTTCAGAGCTCTACTCACTCCTGTCTCGAAAAACAGCGACTCAAGCTTTATCAAACGCAGAACCAAGCACTTTGGGTGAAAAGAGAGAGGGGGAAAAAGCCAGTCAGCGAATAGCGTAATGAGATAAAAACATATCTGGCAAGACAGATTTGAACCACCATCCACGTTCACTGCCCTTATCTGCATCATAAATACAAAAAACCCACTGGTGCCAGCAAATGCTGTTTCTTTGTTATCCGAGCTTCCCAGGGTTTTTTTTTTTCCTTCATTGGAAAACCAGGCACATGGGAGAAGATTCCCGAGCAATTTCCATCCAATCTCTGGTAAACGAGGCTGACTAATACATCGGAAAGTGTTTTGAACAGGTTGTATCAAATTACTGCAACGCAAGACGAAAATAATAAACCCCTCCAAGAAACATCTGCATGCAAGATCTGAAATTCGATAGAGTCAACGGGACACCGTGAAGCCTACACCTCATTACGGTTCAACTAAAGTGACTTCGTTTAGAACAGACTGTAGTGCAGCTGTCGTTCACACTTCAACCGGTTTACCGGTCGACAACATGGGACTCAAAAAATACTAAAAAGTGTTTAGTTTCGGGATGTGCAGGAAAGAAAATCCGTCAAATCGACCAAGCGAGAAAACCACGTTTGGAACTGCCAGGTTTAAATGTATGAAAGGGGGTGTGGCTTTTAGGGTCTCCGTTACACCGTACCTTTTAAAAACGATTTTTGACTGTGATGAAAAGCCCCTGCTTGAAAAAAAACACAGATGGCAACCACCAGAAGTCAAATGACTTAAGGAACCGTGTGCTCATGGCGAAAGCGGGAACTGGGAAGCATGTCGCACGAAACGAGACGCTGAGAGACACCGCTCGATCTGGACATGTTTTCAAGTGACACAAATTCTCTGTGCCGTGTTTGTGTCTTAAAAGGAATGGGAACTAAAGGCTTGGGCCTCTTCCCTCATTGTCCAAACTCTTCCAGAGTGTGTCCTCCAATCTCCTCTAGACTTCGTCCTCCTCCTTCACCGTTCCAACCTCCTCCAGACGTCCTCTCTCTCTCTCTCTCTCTACATATCCTCTCTTACCATCCAATCTCCTCCCTCGCCGTCTTCTCGTGGATGTAACCCAAACATGCACCATCAAATCCGAACCAAGTTCTGCAAACACGTCGTGAGCGTATCAATGCGTCTGAAGTGCCTCGGGTGAACTTTTCCCTCCACACCACATACACGTTCAACATCTGGTCTCCACTGCACTCACCACTCTAAGGATGGACTGGTGAGACAAAGTGCAAGTGAACATCTAAGCGAGAACCTCAGGGAGCTTACCTTTAATCCTGAACTTACCTTTAGCCCTCAATAGGAACCCATTTCTTCTGTTTTACAGTCAGTCACCTGTGTGAGGCCCCTGTGTGAGGCCCCTGTGTGTGTGTGTGTGTGTGTGGGTGTGAGAACCGGATTTGCAGAGCTCACTGCCCCCCCGCCTAGGAGCCACACATTCTACACTTCATGAACTAAAACACATTTAAAAGAAATAACAGCTTCTCACGCTCCAAACCTCCTGCAGGCTGAAAACACCTAACCACCTGCTAAGCTAGCAACCCAAATTCACAACGGAGAAAAAACCGATATAAAAGCCAAGTTTTTAATTGTTATTCCTCGACATTTTATATCTAAAACCTCATAAGTGTTCAGTTATTCTCGAACCGAAATGAACAGCGCTCGGTTTGATTATCATTGATGAGAAGTTAGCATGAGGGAGAAGAGGAGTGGGAGAAAGCTAGCGAAGTTAGCCGGCTCGGTTCCAATTCAAGCTCCGGCTTGCCGTGTAGCGCACTACGTAGGGCGCACGCGCCAGTTTATCCGGACCCTTTCGAGAGGGCGTTTGGGATCGAGCCCAGGTTTTTTTTTTCCCTTGAGGCTAACAGATGGAAACTCGACTTAGCATAGCCGGCTAACGCGTATTACCAAGCACCGGACCATCTAGAAATATAAAATTGTTGGCGAAACAAAACAGCGAAGTGAAAACGAAACGTGAAACGCATCGAAACTTTTAAATATAAAAACCACGCAAGCTGTCTGTTATTTAGCTTGGCTTTGGGCTAGCACGCTAAGCTAAGGCTAGCTAATTGTTTTAGCGCGAGACACCCCCCCCGCGCGCACACACACACTTCCCGGCGTCTCGCGCGCGCACGCATGCCTCACGCCTTTTGCTTCAATGCGCTGTGTGGTCTTTTTTTAATGATTGTTTTGCGAAAACGCGTAGAAACGCTCCGTTTTTCGGATGATTTTCGAAGCCTGTGAATTGCACTTACCTCATTTCCGCAAAACGGTTCGCTCCGCACTGGGCGGCAGCCATGTTTTCTGTAGCGGCCGCGATACTTTTCTTTCCCATCCGTTTTAGGGAGAGCCCCGCCCTCCTTTGTTCTGATTAGTGAGATTCGCCGGGTAGAGCGCGTGTTTCAGCCAATTATGTTACACGAGGGCGGATGAGCGTGGCTAATCAAAGCGCGCAGGGGGCGGGATTTCAGCGAATACGGGTGTGGAGAGTAAGGGAGCGATAGTTAACTCACTGGAGGATCATAAATCCGATGCGATATCGGAAAAACGTGTCCCTGTCCAATTCTCTTTAATAAGCCGTGCCTGGATAGGGGATAAAAACAGGGGTGGCTGCCAGGCGGAAATGAAATCACTACTGGTATAATATTAAATATTTTAAAAAGGTTCCTAATGTCTAGTGAGGGAATAAAACTCATTGCATGACGCTCAAACTTGCTCATTTTGCTTTCTGAGCTCCACAGTAGACATTATTATTATTATAAAGGAAATTTCTCGAATTCAACGTGTTTCCACGCTTTTATAGCGTCGGTTTATACGCAGTGCGCGATGACGCGTTTGCGTTGACCACGCCCACGCACGCACGCGCCCCCTTCACCTCAGTGAAGAAGTAGCTGTGAGAAATCCTCGGCTAATAATAGTGCAAATAGTAAAACCACATATCGACATTTCACATGAATAAAACAGTTTTTTTCTTTTATGCCACACGTAGTCTCAATTATTATTATAATTTTTTTCACAGCATAGTTTAATTTCAGCCCCCTCCCCAAAAATAAAATAAAATAAAATAATCAAAATGCACATTTTTACAATTCACAGATACAGCATTCGGGGAAAATTGAAACAAACAAACAAACAAACAAAAAAAACATATATATACAGAAATTAATTGATTATATACAAAAACGACTGCGTTTAAACAAGCTTTAACAGTCTGTATGTTGTCTCTCCATTTTTACATTTACATCGTTTCAGAACGTACGTCGTTTCAGCGTCACCATGCGATCGAGAAGAGCTCCGGATTTCCTGCGAGCATGCGTTCGTGATCGGGGCTAGCTTTCCGGAGGGACCAAAAAAATAAATAAATCTAGCAAGTGACATAATCTTGAGAGAGGGGGAAACCTTTCAGAGCTCTTTAATTACAAGTACATTCAGATCCGGACTTCAGAGTCGGAGCATGCGTTACTTTAACAGTGCTCAAAGAAAGAAAAAAGGAGGGAAAAAAGCGCTTTCCTGAGATCGCCGTATTTTCCGGAGTATAAGACGGTGTTTTGTTTTCGAGCAAAATGACGTGTAAGTTCGACCTCCTGCATTAGCCCACTTCTCATAGCGCAATTGTTTAGTGTTAGGCATTACCGTTAGCGTGCTGGAACTCATGCTAGCAGCGAACCATTCGACGTCTAAAGTGAACACCAGTGTGTAACGACGCAGGGATTCAGATCGGTAGGCTACAAAAACGCAATTTGACCATACAAGCTTGCGGGAATAGAAGAAAAAAAATCCCTGCTACGGTATCGCAACTAACATTTGTATTTGTACGACTCATATTTCCCGTAGGCTTTCACAAAGAAGCTTTTTTTGTGAAAAAGGGCTTTAAAAAAAAAGCAACAGGTCACATTCTATTCGTTTGCTAACAGTCAGACAGAAACAGGAACAGGAAGTGAGCGATGTTTCTTCCCGCTGCTAGTCGTAATTGGTTCTTGAACGCTTTTTTTTAATACTTGCCCAGCAGGAGGGAACGATCAACTTGTTGCTCACTGCTTAAAGGGATTGTTTGTCTAAAAAAAATAGAAATATGTTACGTCTCTAGACATGTTTATTGTCGCAAATTTGATAGGTAATCGATTTGCTGAATCTATCTTTATGTCCTCAGTGATGAACGACGACGCGCAGGTGACGGTGAGCACGAAGCTACAGGGAACAGGGTAATTTTCTGCCATGTTGGACAACCCGAAATTCGATTTATCAACAAAACGCTCCAATTTCTGTCCAATTTCACCTAACATCCTATTTAACTAACTAACTAGCTAACTAACTAACTATTAGCATCGTGTATATACAAGTATAAGTGTAATCAACCAGGCTTATTAGCGTATACGTTGTGAGGAATGCACACAGGGAATGAAGAGCGTGTGATGGGGCGATGGCGAGTGCAAAAAGTGAAGGATCTGCTGCCAGTCGTCTACAGGGTCCGAGTCTCCACCTCGATCTTCTCTTCTGCCTGAGAGGCATCGGCGTCCGAGTGGCTCACACTGGGTCGAACGGTCACCATGGGGCCGCCGCCGTGGATCAAGTAAAGGAAGTTCCATGTCTCCTCGGAGATCTGACCCGAATCGGCGCCTGGGGAGGGAAACAGAATGGTGTCGATGAAAAGGATGACAAATCACGGGTTGGAAAAAAAAAAAAAAAGGAAAAAAGATGGCTACCTTGCTTGAGCGTGACATGGCCGTTTTTGTTCACGGCGATCTTCGAGTTGTCGATAGGTCCTGGAGGATCTGGGGGGGGAAATGTGATTTCTGTCACATGAGGCCTTTGCCTGACTCTGGGTTGCCAGAGTTTTAACAACCTAACCCCACCAAACTGTGCAAGTGTTTCCATGCTTTTTGACTCGAAGAAGAAGTGTGTATGTGACATAAGTGTGATGTGGTGCGACACTGACCGCTGTCTTTGCCCTTGACAAAAGCCTCCCATTCACGGAACCACTGCATGCTGATGCAGTAGATGACCACGGGGGACTCCTCCTCCTGAAATGCCTTGTTCAGCTGTAGTTAATAAAAAAAAAGACAAAAAGTTTAAAAGACACAAGGAGGAATAAAATGTGGGGAGGAAGGAAGGAAATCCATTAAAAAAAAAGAATAAATGGAAGGAAGGAAGGAAGGACGAGAAATAAAGGAAGGTAACTAGGATGAGGAACAAATGAAAGAGAAAACAAAGGAGAAAGGAAGAATGAAAATTGATAAATAAAGTGAGGAATAAAGAAAGGAAGGATAAGAAAGATGAAGGAGGACAGAAACTAATAAACTTAACTGATGTACTGATGAATTAATAACGCGGTTCTGTTTAAAGAATCGGACCTCACACACACACACACACACACACACACACAGTGTTTTTTCTAGATTTGATTCCTCACCCGTACGAACATGTCCAGCTCATTCTTGCAGCGTTTCTCCAGCTTCTCGATCTCCAGCTGGCAGGTGTGACACACGTACAGATGGTTCACTGCTGGCCCTCCTCCATACCTAATCACCACGGCAACCGTTACAAACTCCCGAAACCCTCACACACACGCGCACACACGCGCACACGGACACACAGACACTTAAACACCCAGGAGCCCTGGGATCACTGCATACCTGCTGTACAGATGATCCCAGACGTTTTGGGGCACCATGACCACGAGGTCATCAACATACGAGGCCTTGTGTGGCGGCACCCCTGCAGAGATGAGAAGAAAAAGGACGCTCACACACATGAAGACAAGTGTCAGTTCTCCGCTACTGAAGGGATAAAGGAATGAGAAAAAAGTAAAATAGAAAGTAGAAGGTGGTATCAGAAAGTTTAAAAACAAGTTTTGTAACATGCCAACAGATGGCAGGACAAGGCTGCACGCACAGTCACAGGGAGCACACACCTTAATAAGTAAGTGTGCCAAAAGACAAGGAATTGAAAAAATAAAAGATAAGCTTGAAAAAAGGAAGGATGAAAGAGGTGTAAATGTAGAGATAAGGGTTTGGGAGGAGTCATGAGAGGATATTGAATGCGTTTCCTGACCTCCGTGTGCACACAGGAAGTCACGGTTTGAGATGGGCCCGGGCTCGGCAAACGTCCGGAACTTGTTGAGCCACTGGCGTGAGACGTAGAACTGCAGCAGGCTCGGCTCCATTATGTTGAGTAAAGATGTCACTCGCCGCCGATCCTTCTGTGCCTCCTCGCTGCTCTTCCTGGAACACGCATCATTTATTTTTTAATCAAGGCCACGCCCTCTGAATTAATCTTCAGCTAAATGGGTTTGAGTAAACAGTAAACTCAGTACCAGCACACCTACCAGGTCACGTCACCTTTTACCTGTGCACTAATCCACCTGACCACATCCACTTATCCCTCTGAACCAATGAACTGGTTTTTCTTTACTGTTCTTATCCACCTGACCACACCCCCTTATCTCCCTCCTCCAATTCACCTGGCCATACCCTCTTTTCTCTTTTCTATGCCAATCCACTAGGCCACATCCTGTTCTTTCTTATTGGAGCAAATGTACCTGGCCACACCCCTTTTCCTGCTCCAATCAACCTGGCCACACCCCTTTATTCTTTTCTGTGCTAAATTATCTGGCCACACCCTTTTTTATTTTCCATGCCAATCTACCTGACAATGCCTCCATATATTCCCGTTCAAATTCACATGGCCACACCCCCATCGCTCAGCCTCTGGACTTACTTGTAGAAAAGCACGTAGGCCTCAGCATTCTGGACGCAAGACTCAGAGACTTCGGTCACGCTCTGGTCGTCAAACTCGTACCACGTGTTATTGAGATCATTGCGGCAGTAAGCGACGTAGTGACCACCTGCACACACGGAAAACAAACTTTAAGAAGTTCTTTGTCAATTTTTATTACAAGTTGGAATATTTGGGATTTTCATTCTTTCTTTCTTTCTTTCTCTCACACATCCTTATTTGTTTCACTTTCTGTCTTCCTCTCAATCTGTCTCTTTCTCCACCTCTCTCATTTTATCTATCTAATATCCCTACTGAGATTTTTTCTCATTTATTTCTTTTTCTCAGGGGGAACTCACTGCTGGCCGTGCCGTGATGACAGATGACTGACAGCAGGTCATAGCTGGTGGTCTGGGCCGAGCTGTCTTTAGCCAGAAACGGCTGCAAATCCAAGCCATCCAGTGGGAAAGAGACGTGAGTGCTGATCTTGGTGGAGAACATCAGCTCGTGCCTGAAGCGCTTCAGGTGGATACATAAGATCTGGAATACGAGAAAATATTCTGTAGATTCAGAACGGTACTGAATTTACGAGATATTTAATGAGATAGAAAAGATTTTCCTCACGCACCTCTGGCAAACTCTGAACTTTGCAGAACTTGACTCCATTTCTTAATCTATCAAAAAAACACAACACACACACACACACACACACACACACACACACACACACACACACACACACACAAGACTTAATATATAGGTGAGTAAACAGTACAAAAAATGCACTGAATCATAAAAATGTACTAAATAAAATAAATTTGAATATATTAATTATTCAAATTATATGATGAATAAATTATAATGTAATAATACATTTTCTCAGCAAACCACAGCGTAACATATTTGAACAGCATGTGCAACGTAATAGGGAATTCCGGCATCACTAGCATTTAGGCTAACGTATCTATTGCCTACTCTACCTGAACCAGCGTGACACCACTATTGGGAAGGGCAATAAATCTTTTAATAAAAATCGCTCTGGTGAATGGGCTGCTCCTAGGGGTCTCAGACCGTCTGTTACTTTGGTGACGACAAAGCCCTTTTTCAGTGGGGTTATTCATACTTAGATTCCCATTTTGTTGTCCCAAAAGACTAATAGTTCGAACTAAAAACGTATCGTATGATGAATGTTATCTTCGTGTGAGGCTGAGGCAGGGGAGTTGGCGCTAGAGCTGGGAGATGAAGAAAACATAATAAATGCAGCGCATTGCTTGAGGTCGATGGCGTGTTTTTGTTGGTAAATGTTTTATTATATTAATATCGTCGCCTCTCTTGTTCACTATTACACTACCGCATGTATTGCATTGGACACTGGTGTCACGTTTCGTAACACTTTCGAACGCTTCATCATTGACTGTCAGCACACAAACCGCACACGTGCATGAATATCACGCGTACGCCGAGCAAATGTCGGCCACGTGATGACATCATTCAAAGACGGAAAATGACAAGCAGCTTTTGTTTGTCCTGACAGTTTGTCCTGAAGCTTATGGGTAGTCCGGTATTGACCCAATTACATCCCGGTCCAACAACAACAACAAAAAAAGGCGGTTCTCTGTACCCATCCTCAACTATCGGTGCCCTCTATTGGTCGACCTTTGTAGTTTAGCATACTCACTTTTTGCACTTTTCACAGCTGTACATGTTATCACCTAATGAAAAGGAAAACAATCAACACACACACACACACACACACACACACACACACACACACAAGGTTAATTAGATTTATACTAATTTAGAGGCAGGGCTAATACACACTAGGTCCTAGGATTTTTTTCTTTGTCCAGAATGGTTCTTACCTTTGAGTTCGTCTCGAGCAAAAAAGGCGGCCAGACAGTCCTGCAGCGTGACCACCGGTCCCCAAAACCAACTACACGTCAACATACCGAAATAAATCATTATTAAATCGTAGTTTGCGATATATTGAGTGCAAACGAATGAAAAACTAAATTCACCCCACACTACCTTTTAATGTACTCGAGGACGAAGGCGATCCAGCCCTGAGGAGCGTAAGCCTCGCCGCACGAACCCGCCTTCGCCAGCGACGTCTGATGCGTGGCCGAGTGAAGCTTCGCGAGATCCTCTTTCCCGGGAATGGGCAGCGAAATGTCTTGAAAGTTCTCCAGAGTCACAGACACCTGAGATGGACAAAAACAGCGATTTTTCTCTTTTTGTCATCAACCGTTTTAAAATCACGAGGATGAAACGTGCGAAACGGCGTCTCACCCTGTCGCAGGTCAGGCACTGCACCGAGCTCACGATGGTGCCGTCGAAAACGTCTGAGATGATGCTGCGATACTTCCTCTGACGCTTGCTCTTCGGGGGTGCAAACATGCTCACTGTTTCCGAACACACAAGGTGAAAAGAGTTTTATATATATAATCAATATAATCCATAAAAAAAGGTTTCTAGAAAATCCCAACCTTTCTTGTGAGCCGAGTTGAGGTTCGGCCACATGGGGGTGGATTTGGGGGGACTGCTGGACAGCTTGGACCCGATATTCTCGCTGGCACTCGGGCTCTGGGGCCGACCGCCGCTACTGATCTGGATCTCTGAGTTAGTGTCTGAGAAAATAAAGTGGATCACCATCAGCTGTGCCTAACCCAATTTTGACCAATCAGATGAAAAAATTCAGAGCACAACCCGTAGCACTGACCCATGGCCTTGCCGTGTTTGACCGCCCCCTGGCTGCTGACGATGGTCGTAGTGTCATCATCCCTGTCCAAGTCGGCTCGGTGCAGCTCGTTGATCAGGTTCTTCTCCCTCTGCCGCTCTCGGCTCGCTTTCTCTTCGTTGGAGATGAGCGTCTCGGCTTCGTTAGCGTCGTTGTCTTGGTGAGGCTCGGCCAGCTCGTTCGCCTCGTCCTCGTCCGCTCCCGCAGCCTGACTCTGGTCCTCCGGGTCTTCTAACAGCTCCTTGAGCTCCTCGTGCAGCTGGTCCATCAGGCAACGTAGGAACTCCTGAGAATCCTAAGCAGAGACACGCAAAGACCCCCGGTGTCATCAACTCAAAGATGACAATGATCATCCGGATGGCCGTAATATTGTAAAAGTTGAGGTTATGGTAACTGATCTGGTTCGGATAAAGAAACAGCTGGACGGACTAAAGCACCGCCGCATCGCAGTCTATAGATAGAGATAAAACTGAAGACTCAATCTAACAACAAATATCCAATTATATCACAAAAACACACTAGAGCATGTATCCAGGAGGGTACAAAAGTCCTGGACTTTTACCAAGAACTGTTTACTTCATACCCTCAGCTATCAGGTGTTATTGACTGAATAAACACCAAAATACCAGACTCCATATCAGGTCTTAGCATTTCTCTGACCCTTAAATTGGTCAAAGGCTGTTGCTGGATGGAACTCCTGTAGAGTAACAAAATCCTGATGTCTCCTAGGACAGAACGTTGTGTTGGACTTGTTTTGAAGCTCTAGCTCTAAGCTCTATCCTTTCAGGATTGATTGTTAATGTATTGAGAAAATGGTGCATGTGGATTGAGATCACATGACAGTAGGGATGTAGTCAAGATTGCCAAAGTCAAATCTGAGATTGTGGAGGATTGGGTCTTTACGGTAGTCTAGAACAAGTCAAGACCGAGTCTGAAAACCAAGACCAAGACCATAGACCGAAATTAAGACTAAAGACAATAATTTACAGACCAAGATAATAGACCAAAAAAGCAAGACTATAAACCATAGACCAATACCACAGACCAAGCCAATAGACAATAAACCACAAACTATAGACCAAGACCATAGACCAACGCCATAGATCAGTGTTCAATGTGGCTACAGGCTTTTATTCCTACCAGCAATGAGATGTTTAATCTGTTCATCATGCAAACCAATCATCTATCACTCATGCTGGAATGAAAGCCTGAATCCACCAGCCGGTGTACCAAGTCTGGAGCTGGAACATTGGTTAGTCCCGTAGACAGTTTCCAGGACGTCTGAAGAAAGGGATTTGGCGTATACCTGGCGAGGAACTCACCTGTTGGGAGTAACCCCGAAACATTGGATTAACAGCTTTGATGCCTTGGAACAGGTTGGTCGGGACGACGTAGGAAGGTCTGGGAAGTAAATAAAAACTGCACATTAATCTGGATACGGAAATGATCCTCAGGAGTATTTACACAAGGAATCTATTAAATACATGCACTAGTGGATGATTTTGCAAAATCGTCAATTTTGAGCGTTTTCTTTAATCATTGCCTTTTAAGGAGTTTTGTGGGCATGGCTAAAAGAGACACACCTGTTTTTGTGCCACAGGTCTGTAATGAGCTTCTGGTAGCTTTTACACAGTGCCGGCTTCTTGTCGGTTCGGACCAGACCACCGCAGTCGATGAAGAACTGAGTGAGCGGAGGACTGAAACACAAAATACAGAAAAAGTAGGAGGAGAAGAAGAAAAAGAACAGGACACTTTTATAACAGCCCCAGGTGTAGGACCTAACCAGTCCCGGACTCCTACTTTATACCATCGTTATGGCCATTTTAAAGTTCGTAGGGGGGAGGTCAGTAAAATAAATAAATGAATGTGTGTCGGCGCTTCTCACCAGTTGGACAGAGCCTGCAGGGCAGCGTTCATGTAGCAGGTGTTGCCGATGTTTTTCAAGCCGGTCAGACCTGCAGTGGAGCAACACGGGCATTAATAGGTCAAGTCGTATCACAGTAGTAATAACTGAGACTGGAAACATGTCATACCTCTAGTCTTCAGATCGTCTTCTTCTTCGGTCTCCATATCCAAATCCTCGGCCACTCCAGCGGGTGGCACTCTCAGAGCCGTGCTGCTACCCGGTTCGCTTGGATTCTGAGCATACAGGGGTACACAAGGGGTTAATCCCAACCCGAATCTGTTCTGGGTGTGGGGTGGGAATGTGGTGGGGGGGTTACCTGGCCAAGCAGCGGGACCGGTGACATGGGTTTGGCATTGCCATTAGGCGAGGTTACAGGCCCCAACTTCCTGTCCAGGAAGACTTCCTTGTAACAGGCATAACACCAAACCCTCAGCGTGGTCAGGTTCACGGTCAGGTTGTGCTGAGTCTCCTGGAAAAGGCACCGAGATTCACTACACAGTTACGTTCATCAGAAAACTCATAAGTTGCCTTCAAAACGGAAATAAATCAGTGGGATTTTTTATAATCAGAACAGTACAAAATTCCCAACATGTAATTCTGAATTCAGTGAAAAATTCCAACATTCTGTGTTCTTCTGGAAAAGGGAGCATATGGTGTGTGTGTGTGTGTGTGTGTGTGTGTGTGTGTGTGTGTGTGTGTGTCTGTGTCTTGCTGATGGGCAGTGTTGAGAATTAGTGCATGGCAGGGTGAGGACTCCAGCTATGCATGCACACGCGCACACACACACACACACACACACACACACACACACACACACACACACACACACACACACGGTGGAGTGTGGAAGCCTCTACATTATTCATGATGCTGGATAAGCTTTTTACTTCTCCTTCCATTTGTGGGCTAAAAAATAGGATCTGACTTGATCTTTCTGAGGGGCATAAAATATTCAGAGGCACAGCATCTAAAAGCTTAGCATTGTCCATCTTGTGGGACTTGTCCCAACAATGTGGCCCTCATTCTGGCTGATCCCTGGCATTCAGAGAATGGCTTGATTGTTCCTCAGTAATCATTAAAATGTTCTGGAAAAATGCCGTATGAAATGTCCCGACTCATCCCTAACGATCAGCAAACATCCCGACTCATCCCTAACGATCAGCAAACATCCCGACTCATCCCTAACGATCAGCAAATGTCCCGACTCATCCCTAATGATCAGTAAATGTCCCGACTCATCCCTAACGATCAGTAAATGTCCCGACTCATCCCTAACAATCAGTAAATGTCCTGACTCATCCCAAACTAACAGCAAATGTCCCGACTCATCCCTAACCATCAGTAAATGTCCTGACTCATCCCTAACGATCAGCAAATATCCTGACTCATCCCTAATGATCAGTAAATGTCCTGACTCATCCCTAATGATCAGTAAATGTCCTGACTCATCCCTAACGATCAGTAAATGTCCCGACTAATCCCTAATAATCAGTAAATGTCCCGACTCATCCCTAACGATCAGCAAATCTCCCGACTCATCCCTAATAATCAGTAAATGTCCCGACTTATCCCTAACAAACAGTAAATGTCCTGACTTATCCCTAACGATCAGCAAATATCCTGACTCATCCCTAATGATCAGTAAATGTCCTGACTCATCCCTAACGATCAGTAAATGTCCAGACTAATCCCTAATGATCAGTAAATGTCCCGACTCATCCCTAACGATCAGCAAATGTCCCGACTCATCCCTAATGATCAGTAAATGTCCTGACTTATCCCTAACAAACAGTAAATGTCCTGACTCATCCCTTACGATCAGCAAATGTCCTGACTCATCCCTAATGATCATTAAATGTCCCGACTTATCCCTAACAAACAGTAAATGTCCTGACTCATCCCTACCGATCAGCAAATGTCCCGGCTCATCCCTAATGATCAGTAAATGTCCCGACTTATCCCTAACAAACAGTAAATGTCCTGACTTATCCCTAACGATCAGCAAATGTCCAGACTCACCCCTAACGATCAGTAAATTACTAATGTGCGATTATTAATAGTGTTTACGACACTACTGGGACTGATCCCATATTTGTGCTTCAGCTCGCTCTCTGAGTCTCGGAATGTTGCTAAGACTCTAAACCCAGGACTGGAAGGATGACACACCTGAGAGTGGACCGTACTGTGGTCAGCGTGAGACTCTCCGCAACCGACATAAGCGCAGCCATTCTGGAACAAAAACACACACAATTAATATTCAGCAAAGGTTTTTAAACAAAAAAGTAAGAAAAAAAAACCCACTTACTTCCAGACAGGCCCAGAGATTCGGCCCACCGACTTTACAATCCTGACACTGGCCCTAAAATCACACAACACCATTACTAACAAATACACAACGAGGAAGACGAAGAAAAAGAGGAAGAAGACTCACATGAGACTTCTGGATGAGCTCCTCTTTAGTGATCTCTCCAACGCACTCCAGGTGCGGGCAATCACAGCTCACTGTAGCTGGCATCACTCTATCACAACTGAGAGAGAGAGAGAGAGAGAGAGAGAGAGAGAGAGAGAGAGAGACAGTCAACAAGTCAGAAAGAAAAAGAGTTCAAACTGAACTGTTAATCCCAATTCAATCCGGAATAAAACGAGCCTTGGAGCATTGTGGGATATTTTCAGCAGCCTTGTTCCTCCAGTAAAGAGAGTAAAGGACTAAAACCAATCATAGAGAGAGAGTCAACAAGTCAGAAAGAAAAAGAGTTCAAACTGAACTGTTAATCCCAATTCAATCCGGAATAAAACGAGCCTTGGAGCATTGTGGGATATTTTCAGCAGCCTTGTTCCTCCAGTAAAGAGAGTAAAGGACTAAAACCAATCATCTTCAGAACCATCAACTTCACCAGAACCATTACCTTCAACAACAGCATCACCCTCATCGATTCCATCTACACCATCACTTCATCAATTACCTCTATCAGCATTATCACCTCCATCAGCATGATCATCTCCATCAGAACCATCATCTCCATCCGCACCATCATCTTCATCAGCACCATCAATTTAATCACCTCCATCAGCATTATATCTTAATCACCTCCATCAGCACCATCATCTCAATCTCCTCAATGATCTTGACTGGACGTGACCTCCGTCCACACCATCATCTTCATCATCTCAATTACCTCCATCAGCACCATCATCTCAAACTCCTCCATCAGCACCATCACCTCCATCAGAACCACCATCTTAATCAGCACCATCATCTCAATTACCTTCATCAGCACCATCATCTCAAACTCCTTCATTAGCATCATTACCTCCATCAGCACCACCATCTTAATTACCTCCATCAGCACCATCATCTTGAACTCCTTCATCAGCATTATTACCTCTATCAGCACCATCATCTCGATCATCTCAATCACCTCATTTAGCACCATCATCTCTATCAACTTAATCCCCTCCATCAGCAACATTATCTCGAACACATTAATCACCATCACCTCCATCTCAATCACCTCCATCATCACCATCACCTTCATCATCATCAACATCACTTCTATCACCTTCATCAGCTCCAGCACCTCAATCAGCACTATACTTTTACCCACACAAGCACATTCTTTAGCACCATCACCTCCATCACTCTGCTCTGATGTTCCTCAGAATCTTCAGCCTGTGTATCAGTTACTGCACTGTAATGCTGATGCACTATTATCTGACGCGCATGCGCACTACAGCCTTAAGGCTATTTGACAGCTGTGCTATAGTGACCGGGGTCACGCAAAACAGCCGCGACCTCACAAACCCGTCTCACACAAATAAACCTAATCCTCATTAATCATATTAATACTGAATCTCAGTAATTTAACATTTAAATATATTTACGTTTAAACCCCTCCATTCTGCCCTCTGCACATTAGCTTTAGCTTAGCCACCGCTAGCAGAGCTGGCGCAGCTGCAGAGCTTTACCTCCGAGCAAAGCGCAGGTTCCGAGTCGTTGGTGGAAAAAGGTCGAAATCTCGTCCTTTAAAAAACTACATTTTAAACTAAATAAAATCTTATTGTGTGATGCTCGTCGTGCAGGAGATCCACCTGGTAACGGCTCACATCCGCTTCTCCTGTCCTGGAACTCAACACGGCACAGACCGAACCACTGTTTCCGGTTCGGAAACCACAGACAGCGGCCGTATTCCAAATCAATATAACCTTGCTATACATACGCACTACATTCCCCTTAGAATAGTAACGCGCTGTAGCCTACGTAGTGCACTAGTTTTTTAAACAAGATGGCGTTTGAAATTCCGCCAAATATAGGGCGTAAACGTTATAGCAGTGACTCTATCTGCCCTCTAGCGGACATATATAGGAATAGCAAAGAATAAATTTGAATAGTGCTCCTTCCAGCCCAAGCGCCACCTGGCGGATATCTGGGAGGAGCACGATTTAAATATTTGAATGTGATTTCTAAATGAATTATTACATTAATAAACAAATATATAAATAACGTCCAGCGGAAAAAAATATTTGGAATCAGTAAACATTTGTTTACTCAAATCAGCACCAAAATCCGCCATTATGCTTTTTTTTAAATGCAAACAAGAATTCAGCAATAAACAAAAAACACAGAAAAGCATAAAAAAAACACAATAAAACATCAAAGGCTTCTCAGAATGGGTTCAGGAATAGTGGGAGTTTTTCAGGTCTTTAAGTTTAAAGGTTCTGAAATGTTCTTAAAGGAAGTAAAGAAGCGCAGAAGTTAAAGAGAGCAAATATTTAATAATAATAATATTACTAAAAATAATATTAATAATAATAAAGCTTCTGTAAATTGTACATTTATTTTTTTCTGTTTAACACTCGTACTGTCCATATTGTCTCACATTGTCTCTATTGTCTTGTCTTGTCCAAGCTGAATGTAGTTATTATTAATGCCTGTAATTTTAAGAGTCACCAGCAGATGGAACCAAATCCCTTGTGTTTGTCCAATAAACCTGATTCTGATTCTGTTCAGAAAGACTCAGTTAATGATCAGGAATCTGTTCTTTCATTTTAATTGGAATGAAGAGTTTGGGAATGTAATATTAAAAAGTTGTTTAATTTCTTCTGTATTGTGAATTATATGTACACACACATGATGATGTAAAAACTAAACGCTGGATGGATGTTTGCAGGCTTTTAATTCTCCTTTGGATTAAACTAAAGTCTCCTGCTGTGTTGGTGACCATTTGCTCATGATTTAATCAATGATCTGAGTGAAAGTTGAGGTGTTTCTATCATAACGAAGTGATCAGAACAGCTACTTTCCTTGCATGTTTTGTTTTTACTCATCACCCGAGCTCTATGTTCTTTTGGTCTCGTTTGTTTTTCATATCTATTATAATTAGCAATTATAATTAACGCGCTCCAGAAGTTATACGACTTTTATTTTGAAAAACCCGGCGCCATTTTTCTCCGCCTACGTACAAATTACGCGACATTGTAGTGCACTGTGATTTCATAGAGTTTGTAGTGCACTTGTGTAGAAGTATTTGGAGTTTCGGCACATCAACTCAAATAGGACAGAAAAATAAATAAAGCGCTAAATGTAAGGAAAAAAGATTTGTGTGGGTTTATTTATATTTATTTTTAAATATATATTTTTTATAATAAAAAAAGAACGGCGCCATTTTAATATTTTCCGCCCACATACGTAGCAGCGACGTCCCAAATCACTTAGTGCACTAGTCAGCGCTGTGATATCGCAGTCTAATTAGTACTAGCACACTAAGTAGTGTACTTGTGTAGGGTGTGAACACGTATTTGGGATTCGGCCATCTCCAGCTGTCTTTCCCCGAGTGAACAGATGACTGAAAGGGGACAAAAGCGTTAAAATGTAAGAAAAAGAAAAAGATGTTGTTTTGGTTGATTTGCTGATTTATTTAATATGATAAATGATAAATCGAACATTCGTACTTCAGAAAAACATTTCGGCATTGGTTTTGGTATCTTCTTGGCAAATCCGTTTTATTTATTATAAAGTGTAACCTATTAATGAATGTTATCGCATTTAAAAAAAAACGAACAAGTATAAAACATTTTATTTGTATTATTATTAATAATCGACCCTACAATAAAAATCTATAATAATTGCAACGCCGGCTCTTGATTTTAAATGCGTCAGCGGTTGTGTCCGCAATGCCGCACTTACTCCCTACATAGGCGCCCTACCCAGCGCGCGCATCCTGCTCTCTATAGGATGAGTAGGGCACTAAAGATCCAAGACGGCGCCGTTTGAGACGCGGCACGCGCGTACTGTTTATTAAAGCAGGAATAACAGTTAAAGGGTTTCATCAGTTCATGCAGGTTTTATTCTTGTTTTGTGCTAACATGTAATGACAGCGTACGACCACTAGGTGACCACCAGCTTATTATTGTGGCCGTCCATAGAGGTGGAATGAATATTTTGAAATTTAAAGGTGAATCTTCTGTGCTTTTTTCTGCAGTTGTGATCAGGCCGAGTGGAGGAAAGTGGATGAACGTGTGAACATGGCACCATGGTGGAGAACATGCTCGGAGACCCCTCGCTGACCTTAAAGACAACCATTCTGCGTGAATCTCCCTCTGTCCGTCTTCTACACACTTTCACAGGTAATAAGCTCTCGTTTGTCTCTTTTACCTTTTCAAGTCCTTCCTATCTCACATCCTGCTGTTCTCTCTCTCTCTCTCTCTCTCTCTCTCTGAGCAGATGAGCCTGACCTCTGGCACAAAGAAGCTCGTGGCCGTCGCTGCCTTCGGCGCCGTCTCCGTCCTCCTCCTTGCCCGCCGCTTCAGGAGACGGAAAGGGAAGAAGAAAGTAGTGCCGGAGGCTGACTCGACCTCCACACTTCCACCACTGAAAGGTAGCAGAAGCTAGCCTTTATGCGATCATAAGTGGCTGTAAGGTCCAATGTTTACACACCCCCTCTTCCTTCTTTTCCTCCTCTTTCAGATGCTGCTTTGACTCGTCCCAACCTCAGTCTGTATCTGAACTCGAAGAGCAGCTTTTCTCGTCATGCTGCGTCTAACAGGGGCCTAAACAGCAAACTCTCCAGCTCTCTGCAGAGTTTGACCTCGGTACAGACCTCTTCGTATTTATGTTTCCAAAACACCCTCTCGCGTTCCCACAAAACGCTATTGCGTTCTCGAATTAGCACAAAATAAACTTCCGTACCCGCAATACACTCACATTCTTAAAAAATACTCTCGCAAACCCACATATTCTCGAATTTGCACAGATTCCTCTCGTGTTTATCGGACCGCCTCAGAGTTTTTAACAATGGGCAGGGTTTAGCTTTGTCCAGGTGAGATCTCACACCAGGTCGTATCGCTTTCTTTCAGGTGAAGAGCATGAACTCGTGCAGCGAGGGCACTGGGGCATTGACCCTCTGGGACGAAACGGATGACGGTGATGTACGCAACGCCACCACCACTCCAGAAAACCTCTACCTGATGGGTAAAACACCTGGAGTGTTTCATTCCACTTACACCGCAAACATTTCATACTGTAACTCCTCATGCTTATGTACCTCAGGTAAACACGTGTAGATCAGTCTGACAAGATCTAAATCTCCCCCATTACTCAGGTATGGAGTTGTTCGAGGAGGCGCTGCGACGCTGGGAACAGGCACTAAACTTCCGCAGCCGGCTGGCCGACGACGAGGGCGAGTGCTCTTCCGTGAAACTGGGAGCCGGAGATGCCATCGCAGAGGAGACCACAGAGGCACGTGAAATCCGCTGTACATGTGGTTCATCTGGTTCCAGTGGCCAAGCAAGCAAACATCTTTGAAATTATTTATTTAATTAAATTTTTTATACAGGACATCTTTGGTGGGGAGTTCATTCGCAAGCTGGAGTCTCTCCTGCAGAGGGCGTACCGACTCCAGGAGGAGTTTGAAGGAGTGCTGGGATCCGTCGATCTGTCCTCACACCATAGTGGTGAGTCAAAACCTGGTGGGATTCTGTGAGAATGTAACAAGCTTGACCCGTGATTTGCTCCTCTGCCTGGTAGAGAAACACGCCGAAGTTTCCACAAGGGAAGATCTCGACAACTCGTGTTGGAGAGACACCGTGAGCATTGGCTCTAACGACTCCTTCGTCTCCGCCGCAGAGGTGAACTCTGTCAGAACCCCTTATTTCTATAATGATGTAAGTCTTAAAACTGACTCTGATCTTTGTCTTCCTCAGCTTTCTGAGCAGAAGAGCGCTCTGGCCCTCACCTCTCTCTGTCGCTCTCTTCCATTCTACGAGGAGGCTCTGCAGATGGCTGAGGATGGGAAAATATCCTGCAGAGTTCTCCGGTGAGACCAAGAGTGCAGAACGCATGAAAAGCAGTTGAGATAACACATTGATGTAAAATCTTTCTTACATTTACAAAAAAAAAAAAATTTGCACACACCGATCTCGCATTCACTCCCGCATTCGCACAAATCACTTTCGCACCTACTATTCTTACATTTAAATAAAATGCATTTGTTTTGGTTCTACAGAATTGCTTTGTGTTTTCCACAAATGTACTCTGTTTTTAAACAATGTTTTGTTTTTTTTTTTATATCTAACGATTGACATTCTTTTTTTTCTTTTTTTAATCTAATTAAGAACTGAGATGCTCGAATGCCTCGGAGACACAGACTTCCTCGCCAAGCTGCACTGCATCCGTCAGGCTTGTCAGGTAAGACAACGTTGTGTTTTTTCCCCTCCAATCCACTTAATCTATCCACTGGATGGAGCTTTGTGGAGACGCTGGGTAATGAATCTCCCCCATGTTTAGGTCATCCTTCAAGACACATCGACTCGGAAGTTTCTGGCAGACACAGGGAAAAAGATCCTGTCCTCAATAATTGTCCGAGCCCGGAAGGTGAGTGTGTGTTTCTCTGGAGAATGTTCAGTAGTTTAGTGCCTGCTTAAGATCTGGATTTTTTTTTTTTGTGGGTGGGGTTTGGCAGAACCCGAAAAGGTTTGAGGAAGTTTACGAGGAGATGATTATCTTTCTGGAGCAGACGGATCACTGGGAGAACACAGAGGTTGAGCTCTCTGCGAGAGGGGTAAGACACCAAAGATTAATTCGGACTTTTCATTTGGTGAAGTTTCATTTTAACGCAATTTCTCAAATTAGGTTAAGCATCTGAACTTCTACGACATCGTCCTCGACTTTATCCTAATGGATTCTTTTGAGGATCTGGAGAATCCGCCTCAATCCATCATGAATGTTGTGAACAACCGCTGGCTGAACAACGCCTTCAAAGAAACGGTACGTCAGACATATCTTCATTGTATATTCCGTCTGATGGCTCGGTTTGTTAACGTTTTTTTCTCGCTGCAGGCCGTGGCATCAAGCTGCTGGTCAGTTCTCAAGCAGAAGCGCCAACACGTTAAGGTACACGCTTCTGATAACTCTTGGGATTGGTGCTAATTGGTTCCTAATGCTAGTCATGCTAGCTGTCCAGCTTAGTAGCTAAATATAGCAACAAAACCTAACCGATTCTAAAGCGGTTAAATACTGCAATAATCAGTTCGGCTCTTAGGTTTATACCTAGCATCGTTAGAACATTTACCAAATTGAGTTAACTGTGCTTAAGCTAGCCGGATAAAAGTTAACCACTCACCTAAAATTCAGAATGACTTCCTGTTTACTCCATGCGCTTCCTGTATAAGATACAGTACCACTGTATTTGTTAATACCATAATTAAACCGTTAGCTAATGTTAACGTATTGTTGTTATTTTTTTCAGGATCAGGACGGCTTTATTGTTCACTTCTATTCGGTGTGTCAGCACATCAGCCCCGAATTAGCGTGGGGTTTCCTGGGACCCAAAAGCTCCCTGCATGACTTCTGCTACTTCTTCAAGGTGCAAAGTTTAGCCAAGGTGTTCCAGCTGTTTGACAGATTTCACGCTTCAGTTTTCTGCTTTAACATTTGCTTCTGTTTCGTACAGGAGCAGGTGCTGCTCTTCCTGAAGGACATCTTCGATCTGGAGAAGGTGCGTTACTCCAGCGTGGACACTCTGGCTGAAGAGGTACAGCACCTGCTGCACTATCGAGCCGAGCTGATTGTAAATTACTCCGACTCAACCCTCCAAGCTAACGGCTGCATGGGCGCCACGTCCGGACTGGCGTCAGGCACCCTGCCCGAGACCCCGGAGCAGTGAGCGACTCCTAATTTCATCCATCCTTGAAGAGGACTCGGAACGTGTTCTCCGAATCAGTGGATTGGTTTTGACTTTTCTATTTGGATGAAGGTCAAAGCGTAGCATGTAACGTAAACTATCGCGTGCTGCTTGGTATTTATTATTTATTTTTATTCTGTAAAATGAGTGCCATGGTGAGATTTACTGGGAAGTGCAATGAATGTCATTTGAAAAGGAAAAACAAAACAAAACAAAAACGACTCTCCGAGGACCGAACCAGAAAGTTTAGACTTCTAAGACTTTTGTTGTTTTTCACCAAGAATGTATACTGTATAAAATTGGAGAAAGAATTATTTTAAATATTACATATTGCTCATTTCGGTGTGAGGATAATATGCCTTATTGTTAGCACCTGTATCGTATTTCCTACGTACACCTTGACTGGATGTGTTTTTTTTTTATTTTTTATTGTAGATCTTAATAACAGATCATTTCTTTTAGCATGATTTGCCCTCGTGTGGCTGTCGTCATGTCAAAAGGAGTGGAGCTCAAGTTAAATCAGCCTCTTGCTAACTTGATTTTACGGTATAAATACAAGCTTCTTTTTCATTTATTAATTTTGAGGTGCTACTCATCAAAAAGAATTATAAATAAATAATGGTTCACACCCAAATTTAGCTAGTTAATGCTAGCTGTCTGTAGCAGGCTAGTTCACACTAGCTAACTACTAACAGTTGATGTGCAATTTATTTTATTTTTTCTGTGAAAAAAAAACATAAATTCATGATTAATTGATGAAATTTAACCAGAGCTCCACCCTATTCGTTAATGCCAGGATGTGAGCTAAACTGCCTGCCCGGTTGTCAAATGCTAAATCGTACTTCTAAAGAACATTGATGTATTTTGTCTAAATATGAAATTATTTTTTATTTGAAAAACATCTGCTACAGTGTTAAATTCATGAGCTAATAAAAAGTCCAATCGAATGTGTTTCGGGTTTTGAGAACGATTGGCTACTTATGAAGCGAAATTTCATTTTTTGTGTTTTTTTTTGTGTAAAATTTTACATCGATCAAATACTTCTGCTTGTACATGATAACGGATGACGTTATCTCACAAGGTTAAGAATAAAATCATCTTACAGGGTTAACAATATAAGGCTAGTAAACGTTTATCGTATAATTATTGGATATGGTGACTCTTAACGTGAGGAAAGGCTTATTTAAATCGTGTGGAAGGAGTCTCCAGTGTCAGAGTTCTACTATGAAAGTTTGAGACCCGGACCATGATGACGATTACAATCGATGGGACAGAAGTTCTGATACGGTAAAGCTTCATGTGAGAATTTTTTTTCAAGTCATGTGGAAGGAGTCTCCAGTGTCAGCATGGGGAGTCTCTTTAGAAACGAGGACTTTGAGTAACAGTTATCTGAATTTTTTGAGCTTTGTGGATCGTATACAAAGCAGCTAAACTTTCAGATTTACGGTAGCAATTCGAGCGAGTATGGGAAGTGTTGTACTTTCGCCGCAGTAATTTGCCAGGAAAGCAAAGTATATCTGCGACATGAAAAGCAACAATAAACTGATAATAAAAAAAATATTGTGATTCGTTGTTTAACCATGTTTTTTTACAAGGTATTAGAGGAATAAAATGTTTTTTTTTCCTTAGAATTGTGCCTGAGGTGATTAAAATGCTAACCATTAAATCCCTTAGCATGCCCCGCCCCCTCCCCCAAAACCGGAAGTCGTGATTTTTCTCTCGCGCTCCCCCTGTAGGCCGCAATTCGAATTGTTCCGCCTCATCGACTGAGTCGCGCGGCCATCTTCTCTCTATCACAGTCACACAATTCTTCCTTCGGACATGGCCGATTACACGAGCGTGGCGCCTCCGTCCTCGAACGCCGGTGGCGGCATGAACGACGCTTTCAAAGACGCGCTGCAGCGCGCGAGACAGGTTAGTGAGTCCTCGTGGTACCGGTTCCAGTCCCGGCTTCCGAACCGAAATGAAAAGAAAAAAAAATAATACGCCGCGGCTTTGGCGCTAAATTCCCGCGTTTCAAACGGCGCTCCGCTCTACCCTCGAGTGCCCTTCGTAGTGCGCGTGGCGTCCGGCTTTCACACGCAACGCGTAGCGCACTCTGAAGTTAGTGTGAATGGATTTGGGACGGCGTTTTGTTGCGGCCTGCTAACGGTTTAGCGGCCTGCAAACAAAAGGCCTGGGTTTTCCCCTAAAGATAAAATGCGGATTTTGGTCCAATTCTTTTTTTTAGCGTTTTATTTTTTTGTTTGTGACGTATTTTTTATTTTTTTTTAAATCTAATAACCATTATTTCTGGTTAATCTGAACTCTGAGCTATGCTAGTTAGTTTGCTGCACCTATAGCTAACTAGCTTTGTCACCAACGAGCTTCAAATATAGATGTATATATTTTGTCTTTTTTATTTATTTCCCAAAACACGGCTAATAAATAAAACTATAAAATGCTTAATTTTTTAATAATTTATTTGTTAGCTAGGAGCTAATTCATATAACGACTTCCTCACTCTGAGGCCTTGCTAGCGCTCGCGCCCTGACTAGCCACAGTTTTCAATTTTTTTTTTTTTTGTGTTTATTTATATATTTTTGTTATTTGCTTATTTTTTCCAGATAGCAGCCAAAATCGGAGGTGATGGAGTCAATCCACCTCCTGTTTCCAACGAGTTTGCATACGGAGGACAGAAAAGGCCTTTAGAGGACGGGGGTAAGTTTTTTCTTTCTTTTTTTCTTTTTCAAGGAACTTAAAAAAAAAAAAAGTTCCGGAACCACCCTGAACCAGAATTAGTGAGTACCCATGATCAGATTTGTATTAAGTTATATCTTTATTTATTTTTCAAATTGTTGATCTACACTTGGTCTCTTGTCAAGTCGCTGATTGGACATTTGCAATCAAAATATTTTAGTTTTACTTCTTTATCTTTTATTTTTATTATTATTGCAAGGACGTTTTCTGGCCATAATTTTGTAGGTTTAAAAAATAATATATAGTTTATATATATACATTACTCGTCTGTAAGATCTGGTCTTCACAATCGCTCCGTCTTTTGTTTTTAACTTTCCAGATCAGCCAGAAACAAAGAAAGTCGCAAGTGACCGTAAGCGTTTGTTTTTTTTTCCCCCGTCGTAACTATTACAAAATAACATCGATCATCACGGCTGTGGTTTTACTTTGAATATTAGAAATCGTGTAACACTTGTTTTTTTTCTTCCCTCCCAAAGCTTTTGCTGGAATGGGTGGAATGCCCGGTCTTCCGAGGTATATCTTTTTACACTTAAAAAAAAGAAAGAAATGTATATTTATTGCGTTCCAAGATTTTGTCGTTCTAACCCCAAGTGATCGTTGGGTTTCTTTAGGCCTACGTCGGAAGAGTACAAGGTTCCGGACGGGATGGTTGGATTCAGTAAGTGAATTTTGCTCCAGGAGTTTCAGGTTGTGTGAGTGTTTGTTTTGCCATGGATTAATCTTTCTTTCTGTGCTTTTTTTCTGACTTTTAAGTAATCGGAAGAGGCGGAGAGCAGATTTCAAGGATACAACAAGAATCGGGATGTAAGATACAGATTGCGCCAGGTGAACAATCATCGACGTGATTTTTTCCTTCCGTATATCGATTTATTTTTGGGGTTATTTTGGTACAAAAACACTGCTTTTTACTCTTTCGCTTTACAGACAGTGGTGGCATGCCTGAGCGCTCCGTGACGTTAACAGGCTCTCCGGATTCCATCATGTGAGTGTGTGTGTGTAGAGGGACACAAGGCAACACTTAAGTTTCCCACATCATGTCTTTAACATGGAGATTTGTGTGTGTAACAGGACTGCAAAGAGGTTACTGTCGGAGATTGTAGAAAAGGGCAGGCCGACTCCTTTTCATCACAGTGACGGACCTGGCATGTCGGTCCAGGAGATCATGATCCCCGCATCCAAAGCAGGTCTGGTCATCGGTAAAGGAGGAGAGACAATCAAACAGTTACAAGTGAGTAAATTACTCAAGTATTAACGGTAGTCCTGGATTTAATTTACCTGATGATTTAATATTGGGTTCTGAAATACAGGAACGTGTCGGAGTTAAGATGGTCATGATCCAGGATGGACCTCAGAACACTGGGGCAGACAAACCACTCAGGATTTCTGGAGATCCTTTTAAAGTTCAGGTAAGTTCACTACTTTCAGTTTTAGAGGCGAGGGTGTCGTCGTCTCGGTATTAAAATTGTAAACGTTTTCCTTCCAGCAAGCTAAAGACATGGTGATGGACCTGATCAGAGACCAGGGTTTCCGAGAGCAAAGGGGCGAATACGGATCACGGATGGGTGGCGGAGAAGGTTTGGATGTAAGTCGCGATGATGGAGAGCTGATATTTTTGTACTCGAGGTTGTACACTGTTTGTGGCGGTGTAACAGGGTTTTAACCGTCTGTTGTTCTTCAAGGTTCCCGTACCTCGCTTCGCAGTGGGGATCGTCATCGGCAGGAACGGAGAAATGATCAAGAAGATCCAGAACGACACGGGCGTCAAGATTCAGTTCAAACCAGGTTTGCTTTTGTTATTTCCTCTACTTTTATGGTTGCTAATGAGTTGAATGTATACGAGTCTCTGCATTTGATTCATTTTTGTGATCTTCCATCCTCAACCCCCCAGATGATGGCACCACTCCAGACAGGATCGCTCAGATCATGGGCCCCCCTGATCGGGCGCAGCATGCGGCCAGCATCATTACTGACCTTTTGCGCAGCGTTCAAACCGGAGGTCCACCAGGCCCCGGGGGCAGGGGCAGAGGTCGCGGACATGGTAACTGGAACATGGGGCCACCAGGGGGCCTGCAAGAGTTCTCCTTCACCGTTCCCACCGTTAAGACCGGCCTTATTATCGGCAAAGGTCAGTCTTTTTTTTTAATCCTTATTCCGCATTGCTTGCGTTTAATTCTTTTTAAAAATTTTAGTAATGCAATTTCCCGTCCGTCTGCAGGAGGCGAGACGATTAAGAGCATAAGCCAGCAGTCCGGAGCGAGAATAGAGTTGCAGAGGAATCCTCCTCCTAATGCCGACCCCAACATAAAGATGTTTACGGTGCGTGGGACGCCGCAGCAGATCGACTACGCCAGGCAGCTCGTCGAAGAGAAGATCGGGGTGAGTGATCAAAAGGTACTTTTTTTATTATTATTTTTTTTTTCTTTTTTTGTTTGTTTTTGTGTGTGACATCGATTTTTTTTCTTCTTCATGTCCTCAGGGTCCCGTGAGCCCTATGGGCGGACCGCATGGACCACCAGGGCCACATGGTGGCCCAGCACCCCACGGTCCCCCAGGCCCACCCGGTCCTCCTGCACCTATGGGACCGTACAATCCTGGGCCTTACAACCAGGGACCTCCTGGACCTCAGTAAGAGCCTCAACCTTTGTGTGAATGGCTTTAAGATTATCTACGCCCAATTAACATTTGAAATTAACGGCGTCTGTGTACTGTGTGTTGCAGTGGTCCTCCAGGGCCGTACCAACCCCAAGGTTGGGGTAACGGTTACCCTCACTGGCAGCAAGGCCAGCCCGATCCCAGTAAGTCTGCTTTTTTTTTTTTCGTAAACCCTGAGAAGGAGCTGTACTATTGTGTCTGACCCGCTGTTCACGGTGCACAGATAAAGCAGCAGCAGATGCTAACGCAGCAGCGTGGGCCGCCTATTACGCCCAGTACCAGCAGCAGCCACAGACTCCCATGACTCCAACGTCCGCCACCGCCCCGGGCACCACTCCAGCCAACGGGCAAGGTGAGCCTTACTTTCACGCACATCCGCATTACGTAGGTCAGACCACAAAATCCAAAGACGTACGACGTCTGCAGCATAGTTGTATGTGCAGTTAATTTCCCGAGTTTGTTTTGGGTCGAGCGCAGGCTTTTTTCTGCATGACGGTTCTCAATTAGTCTGCACCGTTTTTAACAGGTGACCCGCAGGCTCCAGGTCAGAGCGGACAGGCAGATTACACCAAGGCCTGGGAAGAATATTACAAGAAAATGGGTAAATTGTAGTTTTAGATCTTTTTTTTTTTTTTATTATTTATTTTTCCCTCCCCCCCTCCACTTTATTTTAAAATCACGAGTTGAACAGCAACAGGGACGAGAACAGCAGAGTATTTTCTTGAGCAAAGTCAGAACAGATTTGTTCAGAGAGCTTTCACGAGTATGGTGTTTTATTGTCCAGAGAAAATGTAAACCTGAGGTGCACAAACGAACTACAGGATTAGCGAGGTTGAAATATATTTAATAGGAATAATGAATTTCTTCAATACACAGTAAGTCTCTTTTTCGCCGTTCAGGTCAACAAGGCCAACAACCACAGGATTACACCAAAGCGTGGGAGGAGTACTATAAGAAACAAGGTAAGAATCGGGGGGGTGTTTACTTTTCGTTCAGTACCTCACCGGGCGGCCGTTTCGTGTGTTACGGCTTTCTACAGTAGAGCTGCCGTAAATTCGGCTGCCCAAGAGCAAGTTTAGAGGGTTTCTGCCCCACCACTTGGAGGCAGTGTGGCTGGGGTCGTTCCCCTTCTTACAAATCAAAGATAAAAAAATCACAATTGTTGCAAAGTATATCAAAGGCGTGTGTGTGTGTGTGTACATACGTGCATATTATATTTCAATATTTATCTATACGTCCAATTATCTCCTATTTACTTTTAGCATCAAAATCAGATCGTCTTGATACATATACAAACTAAAGTTGGTCTCACATGCCACCTTCAACAATCGTTACAGGTCAGGCAGCCCCTCAGGCGGCCGGAGCTAGCTCCTCTCAGCCCGGTGGCCAGCCGGACTACAGCGCGGCGTGGGCTGAGTATTACCGCCAGCAAGCGGCCTACTACGGCCAGGGCACCTCTCAGCCCATGGGAGCAGCACCACCGGCTCAGCAGGTACACTCCTAACAGCATTCATACCCCCCTCGTTATCGTGATCTGTGCTGTGTGTGTGTGTGTGTGTGTTTCCCCTCTCCCCCTGTCTCTTTATAACCTTTTTCCTCCACAGCTTCACCAGGCATCCAGGCAAACCAGCAGCACACGAGACACTAACCAAGCTGCTCTTTTTTTCCCCCTCCACAGGCGTCTTTATCTCTGTAATTAGGTTAAGGGTTGGGGCGGGGTAGTGAGTCACTGTTTCTGCTCTTAACATGTTGTGTATTTCTTATGTATTTCTTCTGCGCAGGGCCAGTAATGTGAAGCGGACATAAAGTAAATGCCACCTTGTAGAAAAAATCCTTTGTTAAATGTTTGGATGCAGACGCCTTGATGAAGATCGTAATTTCCTTGGTTTGCGTTTAAATAGATTGCAAAAAAAAAAAAACCCACACACACACAAAGGCTCCGGATGATCGCTCCATATATATATATATATATTTTTTGGTAATTTTCTTTGTCATTTTTTTCCTCTCTTGTATAAATTGAACTGTTTTTAGTGCGGTTATATTTGGTCATTCCAGATCCTGTATGTTTTTGATTATGTAGTTCAGAACTCATGTCTATACAAAAGTACTTTTGGTGTTCTCTCTCTCTCTCTTTCTCACTTTCTCTTTGTCTCTTTCTCTTCCTCTCGTTCTTTCTCTTTTCCATGTAAATGCTCAGTTTTAAAAATGCCTGTTGTGTTTTGCAATAAAACATAATGAAACCTCCTGTGTTGGTAAGTGGGCCGGTTATAAAAAAAAAAAAAAAAAGTGGGAAAGGTTTGTGTATATACTTTTTTTATTTTTTGTATTTTGCTTTTTTTTTTTTCCTCTTTTCTTTTTGGTTGGTTTGTTTCATAAAGGGCACGGGTGGGTGAAACGGGACACGTCTTTCTGTATAAGATGATGTTTCTCTCCAACTTGTTACTAGCAGTTCCTGCTGTTTGCGCAACGATGTGGCAGGATCTAGTCTGGTTTATTGGCACTAGGTGTAGACAGGTGTATCTGAGAAAAGTCGGCACGAGGCGCCCGAGCCGTGTCTTGTCAAATATATTTATATATATATAATGTGAGCAACTTTCCCCCTCACAGGCCAGTTTAGGACAGCGGTAAGCAAACCTGTCATAAAGCAATGTGATATGAATGCAAGCTATGATTTTTATTATTTTTGTCAGTATGCTGTTTTGTTTTCTCCCTCCCAGGCCAGGTGAGGTGTTTTGTATTATTATTGTTATATGATGTATTATACAGATGTGCCCCTTGCTCCTGTTGTCGTAAAATGCATATTTTTCTGGCAAATGTCTTTAAAAAGAAAACGAACTGTGGCCATATCTATATTTTATACCCCACCCTGTTTGGCGTAGACTTGTGGGTGTGTGTTTTTAGGGCTGAGGAGGCTATGCTGTTGGCACACCAGTGAAAATGAGCCCTCCGTAAGTACCCAAAACAAACAAAAAAAAAGCTTAACGCCAGCCCCTGTTTCAAAGCATTGCCTTTGATTAAGTATAGTGCATAAATTTGACTTGTGAATTTGACTGTTTTTGGTTTTTGGGGGGGAGGGGGTAAGTATGTCTGGGCTGCCATTCGAATGTTGTTTCTCGATCTTTCTTGAAGCCTGTGACTTTACCCTACGCTGTAAAGTTTTTGTCAAGAGATTTCAACTGTATTAATCCTTGTGATATCCCGTCTTTGTTTTTTTATTTTTTGGGGGGTGGGGATTCTGAAAATGAACTGACCTTGCAGTCAGGGGCATATAAAATGTGTTTGCGCTTGAGCTCAGGGGTGAACAAATCATAAATGTTTGCGGCTCTAGCCCACGGCGGAAGACAGACCAGAAACCTTCGTTGAATGGGCTTTAAAGTAATTTTGCTTGCGGCCCAAGAAAACCAGATAAAACAAGCAAGCGCTCGGCAGTAATCTTTGTAGAACAGCTCCGAGCGTGACTCATCAACATCCGAGTCACGTTTTTAACTCCGCTAACAGATCGCGCCTTCCTAATAGCATGCCTAGAACCAAACGGTTTGCCTTATCTAACACTGCTAAAAGTTTGTGGACACCTAACCAAATGGTTTTTAAACAACCCTTCCCACAATTAGTCTCGATTTGCTGTAATAATCTCTTCTGGGAAGATGTTCTATTGTGGATATTTGAGATTCCAGCCACAAGGGTGTTAGTAAAGGTACTGATGTAGGTGATACGAGGAGGCCTAGAGTGCATCCAGTTTTCCAATTTACCATAAAGAGGGTTGAAGTCGGAGCTCTGGAGTCGGAGATCTTCACTCCAAACTCTCCATTTAAATCACACCTAAATGAGCTTGGCCTTGTGATAAGAACCCTATGGCTGGATAAAAAGTTGGGTGTTCCAATACTTTTGGCTGTACAGTGGATCTCCTTCATTAAAGGATGAGTTGATTTTTCTTCCTCTAGCTATCTAACCTAAAATAAAAGAATCTATAACCAGAAATATCCGATTTGTCCATCCCTGAACATCCCTTTTGAAAGTGCCACTCACTGTATTATCGTTGTGCAACCTTGTTGTATTTCTTTGCATTCTGTTTGACCAAACTACTTAACGTTCAGGCAGGTTGTTCGCGTTCATTCTCTTCTCTCGCAATACATATATCTAATAACCCAATGTTGATTGGCGGCTCGATGCTCAGCGTCGTCCCCCACGCTTTAGGTTCTGCTGCGATAACACAGGTAAGATTGACTTAAGACACCAAAAGAAACGTTGTTTTTTGACCTGTGGTTCAATCTTGATGTGAATCCGAAAGATTTTCGCCGAGGAATTAAATTTTTCCGAATGTAAAAAAAAAAGCCTCGATGTTTTCTGCTTAATTGCTTTGTATTGGCAATATACCTTTTTGTCCCCCTCCTAAGTAGCATAAATATATATAAAATATGCAGAATACATGTAGGATTTCTGTACATGATTTGAAATGCCTATATATATATAATCAATGCATATCCATGCTAGTCATTGTTTTTGAGCAGATCGATGGCACTGTAGATTGTATTGTCTTTACCAATGCTGCATGCAGTTGGATATTGAGAAGAAAAACAAACAGCGAAAATTATGATGTCATGGCAAATTGATTTTTCTCCCTTTTTTCTGAAGTGTCCTCGTGTTATGTATGCTGACATGGTTTGAAACCCTGTGCTGATACAAAATTGCTGCCTTCATTCTCGCTCACAGTGGTGAAGACGCTGCAAGGCGTAGTTCGTAGAAATCAGGTCCTTCAGCTAGGGTTGTCCCTATGGAGGAGTCCTTTGACTGTGTCCCTTCTGCTGAACATAGACCGTTCAAGGGCTCCAGGTATAAGGTAAAACAAACAAAAAAAAATACTATGAGGAATTTTTTTTTAAATTGATAAATGTCACGTTTAGGGCAAATGTTGATGCTTAATATGGATGCTGGCATATTTCTGAAGTTGTTGATATGGTTTTTGAACTGTTCCATGATTACTTTCATGCACAATTGTTTTTTTTTGTTTTTTTCTTTGCTGAATTGTGGCCAGGGATTTGAAAAAAGTGCACATTTAGATAGATCACAAGGAATGTTTTTATTATTATGATAATTATGATAATTATTATTATGATTATTATTAATTAGCATAGCTTGATGTCAGGCAGTTTATTGGAGTGTGTTATGATGCGTTGCTGCATATGTTGTGGTATGCATGCAGTATTGCTGTCCTTCTGAGCAAACTGTCCATAACAGAATTCGTTGCGGGTGTAGAAAAAAAGAAGACATAATCGAAGGCTATCTGAGAAATGGGGGAGCGTGGCCCGGGAGGTAAACACATACCGGTTTCGTGTCATATAAATGTCAACATTTTGGAATGTTTCTTTTTTTTTTTTCTTTCTTTTTTTTTTTCCTTTTTTTTTTTCTTTTTTCTTTTTTCTTTTCTTCTTCTTTTGTTTTAAAAAGTATTTAGGGCTTTGTTGTGTTTAGATTTGTAATTTCGTTTTGCAGAGAATTGTCGGTTTTTCACTGTTTGGCGATGTCGACATGTCGTTCAATAAAATTGTTATGATCGGAAGTTTCACCCGTGTCTCAATTCTTGACTTCGCACCACTCTGACGAACCAACTCCCATTTTCACTGATACAATTGAACACAATTTCTGCATTATTTCAGAACTCCAGTCAGCCATGTAGCTTATTATACGTTATTCCGTTCCCAACGACTAGTCGTAAATTATTAAAAGGGACACACTGAGGGTGTGGGGTCATGTTTTGCCAGCACCTGGCAACCTTTCTGCAGAGGTTATTGGTTGATCTAGAGTGTTCTCCAGCATATAAGGTGTCTTATAGAAATGCAACACAAGCCGGGCCGAATAGGTGCCCAGGTGGAAGAAGTCAGCATTCGTGAACGTGTAAATAAAAACCTGTGATGTGCCTGGAGCGTCGAGCGACCGCGAAGGATACGCGTAAGTATGCTAGGAGTGTGTGAGACCTTACGAATAAAGGCAACAAAGACGCGTTCTTGTACTTTTCAACCATTTACACGAAGGTCCATTTGTATTCTTGATGATTCCCTTTCCATAGAACTGCAACGGCAGAAGAGGCCTGTTCTAGCCAGTGGATTTAAATTTGACATTGTCATAACCTTGGAATAGTTTGTCAAGGTGGTGACTCTTTTGCGGTATTCTCATCCCGGAGATTAATTATCAACCATGTACGCACAAGGTAGGATATGATGATCTTCCTGCTCACCTCAACAAACAGGATCTCAGCCAATAGCGCTTGGACTTTGACGGACGCAAGTTTGTTTTTCAGAGGGCGCAGTTACAGGAAATGTAGGCATGAGGGGCCCCAAGTTACTCAGTCTTGGTAATTTGTTGCACTGGTTTACCACAAAAGATTAATGATGCAACATCCTTACCATCACAGAAGTACACAATTTGTCCCGTACCGCATGCATCGAGAAAGCAGATATGTTCCTTGGGCTTCTAAGGTACAAAAACCACTATTTGCCTTGCAATCATGGAGGCCAAGCCTTTATTGGTATGATGAGGTGGTTGACAGATGATCGTGTTTTATGGTTTACTTACACGACCGATTTCATACCTGTGCCATCCAAAAAGGGTGGCAAAGCAGTGAATGAGCACAAGAACTGCTATGGCTAACAGTGTTCACCCCCCAGTACTCCTGGAAAAATGAAGACGGCATACTGTCGACATTTTTATAATCCTGTGATCATATTTTTAATATTTTGTAGATTGCATCATTTGAGTTTCTGAAGCTTGTGGCCTGAAAAGTTCACACAGGTTTTACACTTTGAGCTACACCAATATAATTTGCCCTGGCAGAAAAACCTTTATGTGACGCTGCTCAGCATATTTACTCCGTCAACCCCATAAACTATGCATTACCATTAAACCTGATTGTCCCAGTTCACTGATTAACTATATATTATGGGTCTAAATAATAATAAAAAAAAGGTCTGTGATCAAATCCATGCTCTCCTTTCCTAACTCCTCTATATCTGCTCCATTAGGAGAACTTCCCGGCCCTCCAGGCTCCATCCCCATGGTCCCGGGTAAGCCAGTGAGGTCTTACTAGTATTTGCAAATGGCCTGTTAATGGTCTGGCTCGAAGTTATTCTGGTCAAAGAATTTGAATGATTTGTTTATGCGCCACTAAATGTCCACGTGATCCAACGTGGACACCAGTCATAAAAGAGTAAACGCAATAAAGCTGACAAAACTTCCAGTGCCAATGGTGTGTAATGTTTCATTTCTAAGCAATTAGAGGTTCTAAGGTTGACGTTGTAGAAGACGAGAATCCTACGACACCATGGTTTTGATGTTCAAAAAAATGTGCTGGCCTCCAAGCTTAGAGGTTGGTCGTTTTAAAATCCCGTCCCAAGGATGTGGAGATTAAGGTGTTTAAAGATAAGGTGCCAGATAAAAAAATCTAATTGGACACTGGGATGTACGGCCCTACCTAAAACTCCCCATTCACCAGTTTAAAAATTTTGAATTCGTATTAGCGTACGAATGGGGGAGCATTATTTACAACCGTGGCGAGCAGAAAAGCATCTGAAAGAAAGGAGAAATGATAGCAAGTAGAACCTGATGGGTTTTGCTGAAATTTCATCAAGTGTTCTAACCCGAGCCTTAACGCTAACCTTTTAAAAATATTTTACCACAGCTTACAACACCGATCCTTACGGCAACGGACACATTCCTCTGCCACCAGGTGCATTCCCATTCCAATTATTTGCATACATGGTTTCCTGTAACATCATATTAATAGACCAGAATTCTTTCCTTGCAGGTTTTGTGCCCCCACAAGTACCTCAGATGATGGCAGGTATGTGTAATATAAATATCAGGCATTGCTAACTCGTCAAATCAGAGATTATACTCCGTGTTTGCGTATTTGCCGCAGGGTATGTGCCACCTCAGATACCCACCATAATGCCTGCCCCTCAGAGACCGCCAGGATGCCCACCTGGACTGGAGTACTTGACCCAGGTGAAGTCTCAGTGATCAAACAATGCACAGTGCTAAAATCTACAATAACTCTAAATGGACAAAAACTGTTATTGAATCACACGTAACCGTCAACAGGTTGACCAGCTCCTTGTCCACCAGAAGGTGGAGCTAATCGAAGGTGAAAATGAAATCCGTAACTCGCTTAACCCATGCACACAATACGCGAACGTGAGAACTTCATGATTTCTGTGTCTTTTATCTTTTTTTTTTAAGCTTTTTTGGGTTGGGAGACCAACAATCAGTATGTCGTGAAAAACAGCCTGGGACAGCAGGTGTGGCTCGCCGCAGAAGAAAGCGACTTTTGCACCAGGATGGTCTGCGGTTCCGTTCGCTCGTTCGTCATGCGCCTCCGGGACAACGTGGGGCGGGAAACGATCACGATCGCACGGCCTTTAAATTGCAGCAGCTGCTGTTTTCCCTGCTGCCTACAGGAGGTACGTGGGGAAGATGGAGGATTATAAATAAACGTGCAAAACCTTGTTAAAGTTCAACTACTGGATCTTTTTCAGGTGGCGCATGAGATGTGCTACAGGTGGGTTAGAGAGGGTTTTTCCCCCATGTTCAACTTCTCTCCATGATAAAATGGCCTCTGTGAGCCAGCTGGTCAGATTCACCAGGTGGGAGGGGGGATAGCGGTGTTCAGAGAGCGACGCCAATTCTGACTCCTACGTGACCTTCGATATGAGAATTTGAAGACTTTTCTTTTGGCATTTGGGGTTTTGTAAAATTTTATATTGACATTCTGAAATTCTTTGTATTTATTTATTTTATTTTATTTTTTTACATTTTGGGATTTCTTTTTTTGTCCTTTCTTTTTGGAATTGGAATTCTCAAAATGTATTTGTATTTTTTTTTTCAACATTTCTTTCATCCCATATTTCTATATAAAATATTTAAAATTTTAAATTCAAATATAAAAAATGTAAATATATTTTTACATGGTTTGTTACATTTCTTTTTTGCACATTTCAGATTCTTAAAGACCCCTTCTATTCTTGATCCTCTCTTATACAGGTGTTTTTCACTTCCTGGTCCACAACCTACAAAACAGTGATGCGGAATGTTCATGAGGTTTCCTGTTTACTGTAGTAACAGCTGTGGTTAAAGCTTCATCCTTTCCATTGCATTTCTCGCCCCTGTTTCTTTCATGTCTGCTCCTGTCTGCACTGTGCACACAGACCTTCATGTATGTAAAAGTGATTCTGAAACGTGTTTGTGTTTCAGCTGGAGGTTCAGGCTCCTCCCGGCACTGGGATTGGATACGTGACTCAGGAATGGCACCCGTATCTCCCCAAGTTCACCATCAGGGACGTGACGAGGAGAGCGGTGCTGAGGATCGTTGGGCCTTTCTGCCATTGGAACTGCTGCTCCGATGTCATTTTTAAGGTTTCGTGTGCAGAATGTCAACCACCAGAGTTTCTCACACCAGGGGGGCATTTAGGGGGAAGTGTGTACAGCACTGAGCCACTTTTACACCGTGGCTCTGCCAAGTTTATTGTGGTGTTTAATGAGAATTTTTTTAATGTTTTAGTTTTTCCACATTTTTTTATTTTATTTTTGACATTTTGGAATTTGTACAATAGTTTTTAGGCATTTGAGGTCATGCATGAGATCATTTTTTGCCTTTAGTATATTTTCTATATATAATATGCCTTTAGAAGAATCCAGAATCCAAATCAGAATACTTTATTGATCCCTTAAGTCAATTGTTTATTTCTATGTTTACACACTATTTAAATGACACAATGACAATAACCCGCTTCTTTTCTTTACCCCTGAAAGATCACGTCCCTGGACGAGGCTTCAGTAATCGGTACGATAAGCAAACAGTGGGCAGGATTGGACATGGAAATGTTTACGGACGCAGATCATTTCGGAGTGCGGTTTCCCATGGACATGGACGTTAAAATCAAAGCTGTGGTGTTGGCTGCTTGTTTCCTCATTGTGAGTGCAATTACTTATCATGGAAATGAATGGTGAAGGTCTAAAAAATAATAATAATAATAATAACAACGATGATTTGTATTTGTTTTTTCTTTAACAGGATTTCATGTTTTTTGAGCATTCGCCCAAACAACACTGACATCGTTCGTCTTCACAAGAAAAAAAAATCTCAGAGCTCCTGGATATGTCAGTGAAGCAAACTTGGGCGTTTAAACATGAAGGAACATGAAGAGGAACCTGAAACTATTTCATTGTCGTGTGTGGTGTTGCCTTCTTGTACACTTGTGCACCGAATCCATCTATGAAACACCACTGAGCAGATATTTCACTCTGTTATTGTGTGTGTGTGTGTTTCGTCTGGTGTTCTCTAAATGTCCTTTTGGTTCAACGGACGTCCATGACTTCATAGCCACTGATTGCATTACGAGTCCATTTGGCCTTGATTGAATTTGAACGTTATCATGTTCCTGCTCGTCTAGCCATGTGCTCATCCCTGAACCTCCACATACCACATGCAAAATGTGTTTCCTGGCACATTGGGGCACCATTTATGACACGGTTTTATTATCTTTGTTTGTTGTGTAGGATAATAAATGATGGATTTATAATTTGGACCGATTTGTTTTTATATTCTATCTGAGATAACGAGGATCGTCACCTGCTCGAGTTGTTCAGACATTCTATCAGAAGGTTAAAGTCCTGGAGTTCGCCTACTTTTAGATCTCCACACGTTCCGTCTTTTATTGTAGTTAATGTTTAAAGTATAGTAAACACACACACTTCTCCAAGGAGAACATCTCCCAGGGTTCCCTTCACCGTTCCCTGAGCTACCTCTTATGTCAGAAGTGATATGAAAAACACACACCCTTTTTTTTTTTTTTTTTATGTCGGCCTGTGTAAAGTGTACTGTTATCATCTCCGCCTCTTCCTTGTGGGAGTCGCCCCTCTAGCGTCCGCTTCAAAGCGAGCGTCTGGATAATAACTCTGCTTTCGCAGCTATTCAGCTCTCTCTAAGAGCATAAGTGAGGGAGAGAGAGAGAGGCAACGCCATGAACGTATGGTGGAGATCTTCCAGTCGTGCTGTTCCTCATCCTCATTCTGGTTTCCTTTCTAAATCTACCGTTAGTAAAAGGTGAGTACAAGATGTGTGACTTTTCCTTTTTCATTTCTTCAGCATAATCCGTCTTTTAGAAAGATTGAACGATGGGATTTTATTGGTGTTTCAAAGTCCATTTGCAAAGATCGAGGGTCATTTGGTGCTTCGGAAGACGTTCCTTCTATAGGAAGGGCTTGTACAATAGAATTTTCCACAATTTAACCCAGTAATATGTCAAGTCCAGGTTCACTTGACATGATTGGTGATTGGGGGTTAAGGGGGAGGGGTTTTATATAACAATGGCGTTTGAACTTCATTGTTAGACGGTTGAGAATTTCCAGAGGAAATGTAATAAAAAGATCATTATAGACAATACTGATCTAAAGTGACCTTGTCCAGAGGAAAGGAAAAAAACACAGACACACACACACACACACACACACACACACACACACACACACATACAGCATGCAAATTCCAAAACATTCCAACCAACCATCTTAGGAGTTAGGTTACATCAGGGCTAATTTTGGTTCCCAGCCTTATCTTTTATTGTCGCGAAGCATTTTTTTTTTTTATTCATTAATGAAAATCAAACATTTGCTTTTAATTCAAATCGACCATCAATTCTGATTCAATCCGCTGATCATCTCATAAATCCCCGATCGAATCATTGGACAAAAAACAACAAAAAAACCCTCCCGGAGGTTTTTCAAGGAACCGACCTGTTTTCCAAGATGGCAGACATCGACCGAGTTCCAAATTCTAAGCTGGTGGACGTGACTGAACGTATGCTTTACGTGAGTTGGAGTAGAAGATTTTGAGTGGCCTGCTATGGAGCTCTGACCTTAAGGCCTCCTCACCTCACCTACATCAGTCCCTGACTTGACGAACACACTTGTGGCTGAATGAAATCTCATGAATCATCCAAAATCCAGTGGAACATCTTCCCAGTATGGTGGAGGTTATTATAAAAGCAAATACATTTCGAATGGGATGTTCAACAAAGGTCAGTGTGTCTATGCGTCCATTAAACCCCAGATGTTTGGACTTCACTTAGATCTAGGGAGCAGTGTATCTAGCAGTGAATCTTTGGGCTTTGGGAGGATACCCAGAGTCGAACCGCTGGAGTTAAGGGGTACATTTTACGCCCGGAGCAGGTAAAGGTTAAATGTTTTTTTTCCTGAATATCCAGCAAGTGGCACATTGTTGATGCTGGGATTTGAACTCATGACCTTCTGATCAGATGTCCAGCCTCTGAACTCATAATTGCACCATCACAATAGTGTTCCTTCTGTGTCTCCACAGAAAATGACAGATTTACGTGGAAAAAAAAGAAATTGAATTAAAACTGGATCAGGTCCTGCTTCCAATTGGGATCCGCTCAGGTCCTAGTGCCTGTCCTGTTACAGTAAACTTTGGATCGTGTAATCAACACATCAGTGCTACACTTCTTTTTGCACCCCACACACAGCCAGTTATTTTCCATGTCATGTTTCCTATCCAGCACTGTAAGACCTCCCATTTAAAACCTTCCCTCTCTTCCTCGACCACCCCCCTCCCCATCACCTCTCTTTATCATGAAAACATCTGGTTCTGTTCTGGAAACAGTCTCTTACCAGCCTTGTTGCTGCTGCTGCTGCTGTTGTTGTTGTTGTTGTTTTTAATCAGGGTTTGCAATTTTAATTCTTTTTATAATTTCTTTGACACTAGAAAGTCTTACATTACACAAATCTTTTATTAGACTTTTTTTTTTTCTTTTTTTTTTTTTTTTTTTTAACTAACTTTCCATTTAGAACCCAGTAAACAGGAAATGGTGGAGTAATTTGTATTTTATGGATTTGTTTTCCCCACAGAGAGAAAACGTCCACTGGAGGTCATGGATCCAGCGGGTAAGTGCGATTAATGTCTCAGTCTAATAAGAATTATGTATAGTTTTAGATATTTTATGCTTAACAATCCCCTCTGCATGCCCCTCTTTTCTTTAAAAAGCCCAATTAAAATTTCCAGATGTTGGAATCTTACTTAATTTTTTGGAGGAAAACGTCTCTTCTAGATGGAGTCTTCAGGATGTATATACTGTTTATATTTTCCCCTGATTTCTAATTGTCTCAAGACTTTATCAATTTGTATTATGGTACTGTTTCCTCATGTTCCATCATGCAGGTCATTTTACAGCCAACTGCATTGATCTCCAGCCAGGAAAAAACTTCTCCAATCCCAGTTATGGACACGTTCCTGTACCACCAGGTATGAACCAAGAGTCCACCATCAAGAACCGTTCGATATTGGGTTCTGGTACCATTAGTTATCTGAGGTAAATTATAAAGTGTCTCCAGCTTTGTGGTAACAATTTGGAAAATAATCACATATAGCAGGAAAGGTCATGTGACCCAATACTTTTGCAATATAGTATATATTAATATCCAAAAATGCACTCTATTTGCAGGGTATGTGCCTCCTCAGGTTCCGGCGATGATGCCGGCTCCGCAGAGACCGGCTGGGTGTCCACCAGGGCTGGAGTACTTAACGCAGGTGAGGTTGTTAACTTTCAAATAAAAAAGGAAAGCCATGATGGAAAACCGAGTACCGATTGTATCAGTGATGACTAATCAGATTTTCAGTCCTAGAGCTCACCCAAAACTTAATGTGTTCAAAACGTGTGAGCTCCTGATGTGATGTGATACATGTGTACTTCCAATGTGAATTGTGTGTCACCTGAAGCTTTTACGTGTGTGTGTTCTTTTATTTGGGGATCAGATCGACCAGCTTCTCGTTCACCAGAAAGTGGAGCTTGCTGAAGGTAAATGACTTTGTCTCTGAAATTGTACTGTACTGGTAAGAAAAAAAAGAAAAGAAAATATTTTTCACCAAACCCAAAACATCTCCAGACATGATTTCCTAAACAAATTTGGCTAATGTGTTGCTCTGCGATGCAGCCTTCTTAGGATGGGAGACCAACAACAAGTATCTGGTGAAGAACACGGTCGGCCAACAGGTCTTCTACGTAGCCGAGGAGAACGACTGCTGTAACCGGAACTGCTGCGGACCACTCCGTTCTTTCGTCCTCCACATCCAGGACAACATGGGCCAGGAGGTGATCACGCTGACACGACCGCTACGCTGCAGGAGCTGCTGTTTCCCCTGCTGTCTGCAAGAGGTACTCCACGTACACCATCATTGTTTTTAGGAAGCAACTTGGCATTAGAGCTTTAGAAACAGATGCAGGCCCAGAAGGCAACAAAATGGGATCCAGTATAGAGTGTTAAAGAGGATTTTTTACCCAGTTTCAGTGACTGAAATTATTTGGTCCTTGATTTGCTTTCAGCTCGAGGTGCAGTCTCCACCGGGCACTCCAATCGGCTATGTGGTTCAATCATGGCACCCTTTCTTGCCCAAGTTCACCATTCAAAATGAGAGGAAGCAGGACGTTTTGAAGATTGTTGGACCTTTTTGCACCTTTAAATGTTGTTCAGATGTGAATTTCGAGGTATTGTTTGAACCTTTTTGCACATAATAATGGTGCAAGCAATTTTCGTGGGGCCAAGCACCTAAACTTAATGGCAACTTTAGACAAAGGGGTCAAGAGCGATTTGTAACCTCACTACCATGGAAAGGTCTAGAAAGAAAATGGGTGACAATGTGATTATATGATGTGAGGCAAATCTGGTGAAGTCGTTGACAAAATTCAAAATGCCAGAGCCTTTCGTTAAGTAGAAATCGACAATATATTGTAAAATGTAACTGTCTTGACCCAGGGAACTTTGGACATGTTGTTGAAAAGGTATGACCGCAGACATACTCTAAATTTGATTCAATTGATAGCACTGGGCCCAAATTTGGCAAAACGTTCCTTAGACCATCAGTCAATCAGTCTGCCAAAATTCGCAACTTTCTGAGAAATGGTTCTGGGCTGCCACTGGTTCCTATCAAGAACCAATGCTTCTTGCTTGGCCCCCTAATTATCATAATAAAATAAGTTAATCCTATTAATAAGTCCACCAATTTCGGATAAAAATGTAGTTTCTTAACTCAGGTTCTGTCGACGGATGAAACGTCGTCGGTGGGCCGCATCAGTAAACAGTGGTCTGGCTACGTACAAGAAGCTTTCACGGACGCCGACAATTTCGGGATCAAGTTTCCTCTGGACCTGGATGTGAAGATCAAGGCTGTGCTTCTCGGCGCCTGCTTTCTAATCGTGAGCCTTTATTTCTCTTGATTTGTGTGTTGGATTATAAAAACATATGAAGTGAACTAAACGCTACCTCATGTTTTTTTTTTCCCTTTTGTCTGACTCTCTGTAGGATTTTATGTTCTATGAGAATAAACAGAGGCAGCACTGAGCTGTGTAAGTATCGATGCTTATTTAATTTTTTTTTTAATTTTCCAAGTCGTCCTCAAGCAAGGTTCGTTCACACTCTCTTTGCTTTTGTTTTCTATTTCAGTTTCGTTGCTGCGAGGCTTCCGAGCGTCACACATTTTGTATTTTTTTGCTATAAACAGTATATACATAACCGTAGACCATACAGTTCTACACCTCTTCTTATTCTTACGTAAGTGTATCTTCAACGTGTTGTCAATTTTTTAAGTTGGAATGTAGACGAAAGTTTTCAGCTGTCGTTCTCATGACGTGGCGTCGTGTCATTGTGTATTCGCTGTAAATGTCGTTTAAAAGTAATACAAAGTTTGGAACACTTTGGAAGATGTAACCTGTACCCCATTAACCCCTACAGTGAACTGAATGAGTAAAGAACCCCAGTTTTTGTGTTGAAACCTTTCACCTACTTCTTGTCCTACTCTAGGCTCAATAGAACCAAGCACTTTTTTTCTTTCTTTCTGGTTTTCTTTTCCCGACGCCTGCACCCCGGCCTCGTTTCTGATTGGGGACCACCGGTTGTGGCAGGTTTAATCAATAACGAAGGATTTGTCTGTAACTGAGGTACTTCTGGAAAGAAAAATCCTCCTTTAAAGTCTGATCGTCGATGCGTCTCAACCTGATCCCCCTGATCCTACACTGCTCACCCCCCACGGTCATTAATAACACTTCGAATGCAACTGAGGAAAGACATATTTGTACCAGAACTCATGAGGATCTCGGATCAGGACGTCGATTTGAACGGAGGCGTGAGTGTCGGCATCGTGCCGTCCTGGATGTGCTTAAAGATCAATGGAGAAAATGAATCAAAGATGAACACTGATAGGTTAATAAATAAAAATGGACTTCATATATACATACATACACAGATTTATGTAAAGAATTATATATATGAGTTGTTTTTGCTTAAAACATAACAGTTTTAAGTCATGTTTGTCATTTTAGTTGCATGCATGTAACAAAATAAAAAAATAAATCAATAAATGGGCACAATTAAAAATAAAATCAAGAGCAGGCTTCATTGTCTTCTTCTATCGTGTCGTGCAGACAATCCTTCATCACCGCACTCCTTAATTCCGGCTTCTGGTCTTAAAGTTGAGGTGTTGGATGCAGGAAAAATGGGCAATGGTTCTTGTCTACGTTTCCCAGCAATACAGTTCTTAAACTGGTTTCTGGGGACCTTTGAATTGTATGTGTGTGCGTGTGTGTGTGTGGGACCCATTGTCATTACGTGCAACACCACACATTTTAATCCAGTCTCTGCTCTCTCTCTCTCTCTCTCTCTCTCTCTCTCTCTCTCTCTCTCCCACACACACACACACAGTGTTTCTTTTTCTCTTGAAATACTCGGTTTTGGTTTCTGTTTCTCCTATAGGCACTTTTAGCTCGTACACAGCTCAATCTGGTTTCTCTGCTCAGCTATCTCATTTCTTCAGGCTTCAACACGTGATTTTTTCTGTGCGTGTTTGTTTCCTTGGTTATGTGCGTTTGAATTGCTTTGTGTTTCGTTAGTGTAGCTTTTACAAGGCAGGTTTACAAGCAGTTCATTTTTCCCCTTGGGACTTCAAGATGGGAGAAACATCAATCACTGATCCAGCCCCTGGTAAGCATGTTTAAAAAATTCGGTTGATTTAATATATATATTTATTTATTTCAGTATTTCAACTCAAATTGTGAAACTCGTGTATATAAATTGAATGCAGATTGAATAGATTGAATTTACTATCTTAAAAAATGAGCTGATTGGCAAGTCACCATATTCTAATCAACTTAAAACAACTGCAAAGGTTTCCTAAACCTTCAAAATAGTCTCTCAGTTCGGTTTACTAGGCTACACAATCATAGGGAAGACTTCTGATCTGACAGTTGTCCAGGATACAATCATTGAAACCCTTCACATGGAGGGGAAGCCACAAACATGTCCAAACAAGGTGCTGTTGACAGACTGATGTATCCAAGCATATGAACAAAAAGTTGAGTGGAAGGAATGAGTTTGGAAGAAAAAGATACACAATCTACCGAGAGAACCGCAGCCTTGAGAAGCTAATTAATTGAGATGCGCAATATATATATATATATAATTATTAGTGTGTGTGTGCGCTACCAATTATTTTGAAGCTCTGAACAATATTTTCAGACTCTGGGGCTCCTCAGGGTCTTCCCATGAGACCAGTTGGGTGTCCCCCTGGCCTGGAGTATTTGACACAGGTGAGAAATCAAATGGTGTACATTTGAGGTAAACAGATATCAGATGGTGTGAAACATGAGTGTGTGAAGTATGTGTGTTTGATTGTGTGTTTATGATTGTTCTTTTAATGAGATCAGATCAACCAGCTTCTGATTCACCAGAAGATTGAGATGGTTGAAGGTGAGCGATTTTTACTTTCAAGTAGTTAGCGTAAAATCAATCATCAAACCTGGCATATGAGCTGTTGTGACTTGGTTAATGAGAGATCGTGATCCCACTAACAACTATCTTGTATTGACATCTTGACACACGGCGGTGGACTTAAATTCGAATTTTGTTAATTAAATGTTTGATTGATATACAGACACTGATTGTATTTTTAACTTGCACTAATTGAATAGCGATCCATTGGGGCAGGAATAACATTGCCCCATTAAACATTAAGGTACCAGTGGGAAATGGACAGCCTTTTTATTTGACCTTAAAATACGCAAGAAGAAAACCCTAAATTTACTAAATAGTAGTGTTAAAGTTCAGTGTCATGATATTTGAACTATTATTTGATGAAAACACAACGTGACCCTGCGATTCAGTTTTTTTGGGATGCGAGACCAACAACAAGTATGTGGTGAAGAACACGCTCGGCCAGCAGATCTTTTACGTAGCCGAGGAGAACGACTGTTGTAACCGGAACTGTTGCGGACCAATTCGTTCCTTCGTCATTCACGTTCAGGACAACTTGGGCTACGAGGTGATGAGGCTGACGCGACCGTTACGCTGCGGCAGCTGCTGTTTCCCCTGCTGTCTGCAAGAGGTACTACTCCACTGTATCTCTTTAACATCCTGTTAGGGGGGAAATTTCAGCGACTTAAACCTTTTTATCATTTTTTTTGCTTTCAGCTCGAGGTGCAGTCTCCACCGGGCTTTCCTATTGGCTACATAGTTCAGACATGGCACCCTTGCTTACCCAAATACACCATTCAGAATGAGAAGAAACAGGACATTCTGAAGATTGTGGGACCCTGCTGCCCCTGGAAATGTTGTTCTGATGTGAATTTTGAGGTAATTTTTTTTTCTTTTCAACATTTTGAGAACCATTCTGGGTTTCTACCATAGGGGTGTATCACCTTTCTAGAAAATTCGCATTGTGTTTCCTTAAAATACCAAAGCGTGTGATCCCACTTTTCTTCACGTCCCCACTCTCGACTTTGATTCCTACCTGAGTTACTTCCTGATTAAAAATGTTTCTCTATAACTAAACTTTTTAAATGAACTTCAGAAGAAAGAGCAAATCTAAGTAGCTGCAATCATTAGCAAGTGATTTCATCCCCTTTATTTTTTTTTAACCTTAGATTTTGTCATTGGACGAAACGGCCTCCGTGGGTCGGATCAGTAAGCAGTGGGCGGGCCTCCTGCAAGAGGCTTTCAGCGACGCTGAAAATTTCGGCATCGAGTTTCCAATGGACCTGGATGTCAAGATGAAGGCGGTGCTTCTTGGAGCCTGTTTTCTAATCGTAAGCATTTATTTCTATTTACATTGAGAAAAAAAAAATTGCCAGGCCATTTTTTCCCCTCCATCTGACTAATAGCACTGGTTTGTTCCTTTTATTAGGATTTCATGTTCTACGAGGATCCTAAATAAAAATCTGACCTTGACCTCCTTCTTTGTAAGTTTTTCACAATTTTTTGAAATATATTCTCTTATTTTAATAGCTTGTTCATATTTTTTTTTTTCCAATCTGCTTGTCCTTTTTTCCCCAGTTCTGTCACCATGAGACGTCCGTCCTTTGGCTCTCATAATATGATGGATATGTAGTACATCTTTCTTTCTTTTTTATTTTATTTTTTATCTACAAATATTGAATGTATCTTGTATAGATAGATGTGTAGATGTACACTGTAGTACCCTTTTTTTGTGTCCATCTGTTTCATGTGTATTATAAATATGACCTCTAGATGGCAGCGCAGCGCTTTAGTGTAACAGTCACTGAGCCATTGTTTTTACGCTCTGTTCATTATTATGATGTGCCAGTTTATAGATTACAGACTTTTACTTTTAAAAGCGACTGAATATCAGGCCACTTTGGCAAATATTACAACTTAATTGGTCCCTGGACAACCAGAACAGTCTGACTACTACATCTACATGAAAAGTACAGCGCTCAGTTTGATCAATAATAGAAGATTTGTATACAGCAACTGAGGTCCCAGTGGAGGAAGTCGTTCCTCCTAATGAAAGTCCTCATTGATGCCCATCACAGGTGCCCCAGATCAGTCCATCTGTGCACTCAAATCCTCTGACCAATGGATGACCCCTTTAAAAAAACAACCCCAATTACCCAATACTATGTTAGCTCTCTCGCTAGTCTGGATTCAACAAAGCAAAAGCCAGGAAGCCATGAGTGACTGTTCCCTGGCCTTGATGGTTGAAACAGTCTTGCTGCAGCAGGATAACAAAGGCCATACCTTCCCGTGTGTAGTGATTCTTCTTTCGAGTCTTTGCTCAATAATTAATCGCGAACGCACATCAATTTTTGATCCCGGTTACGGCTGAGCGTGAGCATCGCCAGAGGTGCTTAAAGATACACGATACAAAACCTAAACCAGATGCCAGATTGCGATAAGCGAACATGGCGCTTGACTGTGTTACAAGGGCAGAACTGTTTTTATTTAGAGCCGCTCTGTGAAATCATAATAAATGCAAGTGTCGGGAGATGATGGCACCCACACACTCGATTAGATCCTGAGACACAAGTGACATGAAACTGAATAGACAAGCGTCCCGAATGTCAGAATGTCACGCAGGTATGAAATTGAAAACTGAAATACTGGAATACATACTCATCAGAGGTTGCTGGCACAAGGTTGGTTAGGGTCCATAGATCTGTTCTGTTTGACCCAAACAGACATGCCATCAGATTTCGTGCTCGTGGCTGACAGGAGAGGGTTGTAGCAAATCCTCTGTGAACATAACAAATTAGCCTCAATTAGCCTTCCAGTCAGGTCAAACCGTCTAGCTTTGGTTTTGGAACACCTCTGGATATGGAGCTGCTATGTGACACGGATGAGATTTCGCCATTTGATGAGGTACAAATGTGAAGAACGAGCAGCTTGTTTCGAGGTCCCTAGTGCTACTCTGGCACAAAAATCTGATCACCACTCTAGAATCTCACAATGCGTACCACGGCCTCATTTGTTCGATCTTCAGCTCTGTTTCTCTCCCAGGCTGTCCAGCTCGAGCTCTGCAGTGGAAAGAAAGATGCCTGCCCTTTTATTTATTAATCGCATTCTGCTAATTCAGAGTTGCCTGCCCCTGTTGTAGTTGAGCCTAGAGCATGGATCCGAGCCTTATCAAATATGCAGCAACTTTCAAAGCCAAACCTGCTCTGCCAAAACCCCCTCTGACAGACTCCAGGCCCTCAATTCACCCCCATGCGCTGCTGTCAATCAAATCAGCCCGGCTCATCAGAGGCGTCAAAATCGATATCTGGTGTAAGACGAGACTAACAAGGTGCAGGTGCAGATTCTTTTTACTCCTCAGCACTGTCGATAATACATAAAATATGACTATACAATATCATGATGCACAACACTGCAGCAGTTCAGGTTATTGCTTCCATGGCGCTGTTCTCTATTCTGATTGTCCAGAATGTTTTGATGTTTTCTGCCCCTCAAATAAACATATTCAGATTGTTTTTTTTTTTTTGCCTGATCCATTTGCAGTTATTAGAGTGCATTTGAACCATCGAGTTGACAAGTTGGACGCGAAGAGAATTCAAGCGAATTCTTCAGGGACTCCACTGAAGACCACTTTTCGCTTCTTGTCAACATTTCCTTCCTCCCGCTTGGCTGACGGCACAGAAACGAACATATCGGCGTGTCTGTAACTGACGAGCGTGTACGCGAGCAACCATCTGGGTTTTTTAAGAGTGCATCTTTAAGCTTTCAATCACTTTAAAATACCTGTGTGGTGCCTCAGTTAGCAGTAAGAGCTTCAACGTGCCATGCCAGCTAATTCTTCAAATTGAATGCCGAACAGCTGAATTCTAGTTTGGGACACATGCTAGTCATAAAAAAGTGAGTACGTAAATAAATAAATGAACAAACCAACTTCTTTGGAAGACTCTTCCAGTCGGCTTTAACGATGCCCCTGATACATCGTTTGCCTTTTCTTTTTTTTTTTTTTTTTGTAGAGTCAGCCAACAAGGTAATTAGCGAAGTCTCTTTACAGGCGTCAGAAACAGAATATTCTGGCACAGGGGGGAGGACGGAGTCCGGCGTAGAGGGATCCTCCTCGGCCTCTCGAGTAACCAGATGCCCGACTTTCTTGTCAACGGAGCGTTTTTGATCCCCAGCTGGAGCTGACGTCGGATGAAAAAGGCATCAGAGGCAGCATTGGTGTTTGAACTCACTAATTACACCCTGCATTAAATCTAGATGAAAAGATGTGTGTACGTCCTCGACTCAAGAAAAAAAAAAAACGAGTTCGTACAATCTGCTAACTCTGCACATGTTCCACCATCTTGGACGTAGTTTTTCTATGTGGACTGCTCCTTCATTTTGAATCAGTTTGATACATTTTTTCGTTCAAAAAGCTAGTTTATAATGAATTCTCTTAAAATATTTGCATTTGTTTGTCGCCTTAAAAATAACCCCCTTGCACAGCAATATAGCGCTCCCTGTGACTGTGCTCTATTCAGGATTCAACAGAAGTTCCACAATGGTAAAATGGACCTTTCACGCTTTGGCCACACAGCAGTGTAAGTAGCTCAGTGGTTAAGACTTTGGGTAATTGATCTGAGGGTCAGGGGTTCAAGCCCGGGTATCACTAAGCTGCCACTCTTGGAGCCCTTGAACAAGACCCTTAACCCTCTGTGATCCCGGGGTGCTGTGACCCCCAGCTTTCTAGCATAACTGGGATTTGTAAAAGTAAAAATTTCTGTAAAATATATGTGACAAACACCTTTGCTTATGTTCGACAAGATTTTTAGCCATGTTTTAGTCAAGCTTTTTAACCGTGGACAAACATCAGTCATTCATTGGGTCAATGTCAGCCATTACATAGTGCCTAATGCATGATGAAACCTTCAGGTCAATATTTGACCACTAAAGTCAAGCAGATTTCAGAGACCTTTAAATCCACCTTGTCATGATTAGACCGACATTAGCCTAGCAAACATTAGTCATTCTACTGAGTCTTAAGCAAGACATTCTATTGGGTTACCAACAGATAATTCATTGGGGCAACATCAACCATTCATTAGACCAACTACAGATATTCCACTGGTGCGTGTCACCACTTAGTCTGAGTTTTTATTGCTAAAAAAGCAACAAAAAAACTCTGCTAATTAGTTTTTATTCCCACAGCAAGACCAGTTGGAGGTAATCATGCCTTTTAATAAAGATAATAATAATAATGATGATGAATCTAGAAGAATAGCGTGCCTATGGGTGCTCAGCTATCCGCGTTAATTATTTCGAATCACTCCCTTCGCCGACTGTTGGTTTTCCAATAACAAAAAGTAAGTCCTCAGTGGCTTTAATAACCAGAGCTAGCTTCTAGAGAATGCTTTTGTGGCGACTCGTGTTTACATCCTGCGGTCTTTTCGCTTTCAAAGGCGAAAGATTTTGGCCGCTCGGACGCACAGAGGTAATTTCCGATGCACAAGACTTCACACACACACACATACACACACAAGCTTGCTGGAATGTATTAGTTCAAGGGTACCGCTGAGTCTGTCAAGGAAAGAATAGGAACTACTGGGTCAGGAAATCAGTCGCGACATTGCAGACGGGGACGTGTCTCCGTGCACATCTGTATCCATTACACTGCTGTTTATATGCAAATGGACAATAAAGTCCCGAATATCAGCGAGCCATTCGTCAAAAAGGTGGGGGGAAATAAATCAGGGAAAATGAATTTGTAAAATTGTGTTTATGGAAGGTCTGTCATTTTCGACCATGTGATCCTGAAGTGTGGAAAGATGGATACATGGATTGATGGTGTAACACGAGATCTTGATTGGGCTTCTATAGAGCTCAAACTCTAATGAACACCTTTGGGATGAATTGTTCACACTGACCACACCTACATCAGCACTTGACTTTACTCACACCCTTATTGCTGAATGGAAATCCCACACAAATCTCCAGAAAATCTAGTGGAACATCTTCCCAGAAGAGTGGGAGCTTATTATAGCAGGGTACCAATGAAGAAGCACATAACAATCTTATTCCCAGGAGTCCACACACAAGTATCCATATAGTGCATTAAAAAATACTCATTTACACGTTGTATAACTCAGTGGGAATTAATTTAGCGCTGCTGATTCGAGCCATTGGGTTTAAATATCACTTGATACGACCAGTAAATCTGCGGAGATGTTCGCACGCTGCTGTGCGTCTCAGCAGAAGGCGATTTTTACCTTCGTGCCGCTTAAACTTACAGCTTTTCCTTTATAGATGAAAAAATACGTTTAAAAACGATAGTAAGGCAAACACTTCAGCCAGCATCTCGCTCTTCAACAGCAGGATTTGCAAGAACTGATAAAGCAGAATTTATTTAGTGTTTTAGGATGAGCATTAATGTGCTTTAGCAAAAAGGCCATGAGTTTCCAGAAAAAAAAAAAAATCCAATGAATAATTTGGTGTTATTCGGTAAGATTTCGGTGTAATCGATGATGTTTTTTTTTTAGGGATGATTTTTTTTTTTTTCTCACCTAAGACCACTTGCGTGATGGAGTGATGCATCAGCAGGATGTGGACTGCAAACTCTAAAGTGTTTTGTTCCCTCAAAACCAAAAGATAGTGTGACCCTGACAGTGAAAAGGTAAAAAAAAAATACTGGAAATTTTTACATTTGGCACGTGGTCGCCAACAAAAAAGAAAAAAACAACCCCTGGAAGTGCTGATGTGATTCTGAAAACTAAAGAAATGATATTAGATGACCGATCGTGAACAGTGACTGTTTCTATGAAACGTGGAACGCTGAACGTAATCAGGAGCTCAAAGAAGAAATCAGTGTGTGTGTGTGTGTGTGAAGAGAACAAAGCTGTGAAATGAGATCCAGCAAAGTAGATTAGCTGTGCGATTGTATCCATGGGTGGGTGTGTGTGTGTGTGTGTGTTTGTGTGTAAACTCCATTTTACGGCTGGAGACGTAAGACCGCATACAATACAGCACTGTATCACTATCAGAACCATTTTTATTATTCCACCCCGAACACACAAGTTTGTAACCCCCCTGTAGTGTTTCATGACCTCTCCCAGTGCGTCTCTTTGCGTTTAGATGATCGATGGTCTGGGAAAGTTTCCCTCCCTGTAACTAATCACATCCTCAAATCTGATTGGTGGAAAAGGTATTCAAAGGGGTTACCCCCTTTTATTAGTCTCGAGTGTCAAAAAGTGTTGGACTTCTGTTTACAGGATCATGAGTTCAAATCCCACCTTAAATAAGGTGCCACTGCTGGACCCCTTTAGCAAAGAGGTCCTTAATCCTCAACTGCTCCTTGTATAAATGAGATGATTTTTAGTCTCTCTAAATAATGGTGTCTGCCAAATGCTGTAAATGTTAGATGTATGTCACTCCTGGGCCCCTGTGCAAGGCCCTTAACCCTTTAGACACTCAGTTATATGAATGTGATAACTGTAAGCCGCTGTGGATGAGGACATCTGCCAAATGCTCTATATATGACTTTGGATCTAAAGGCAATGTGTTCAAATACTGCTGTCACTCATGGGCCCTCATGCAAGCTCAGTATGATATTATGCAAAAGTGATTACAACCGAGCAGTTCAGGGTTAAAGGCCTTGCTCAAGTGACAGGTTGATGGTACTAGGATTTGAACTTGTGACCTTCTGATCCAAAGTCCAATGTCCTAACCATTGAGCTACCACCTTCCATAGCTGTTTGGTTGTTTGAATGAGATCAATGTCATTTTGAACAATGCCGTCCTTGGAAATGCCATAAATATAAATGTCAAATCTTTATCCCAGTGTTAATATTGATATATGTAAGTTGTTTGCCCAACAGGGGTCTTGAACCCCTTCGCTAACCCACCTCCCATGTCCCATCATCTAGCTCAACAGTAACTAAAAACAAGTCATGATAAACTACCTACAGAAACCGAACAGTTTTAAAAGGAAATCTTTTTTTATATATTTATATATTTACTTCTGGTTTACCGATTTTCATTGGCCAATAAAGTTCATGACAATAAAGTTGAATCTTATCTAATCTAATCTAATCTAATCTAATCTAATCAAAACAATATTAGAAGTTCAAGAATTAATTCCTGTCTACAGCATGCCCTAATCACTAATTGTTAGTAATTAATATACTCAGGTAAAAGCGATTGTTCATGATGCAGGATGGATTTATTATGACATATCGGTGACTATTGCTCGAGCAGTGCCCTATAAGGAGGGAAAAACGGCTTGCTGATGAAATGAAATAATAACTCGTTCCACATATCCTGTGCTCCGAAGTCAACTTTGTGCTGCTGAGAAAGCTGGGACGTGATGATCCACTCTCCGGCTCATTAACGAGTCCTCCGGGAGGCCCGAGTGTGTCCTGACGCAGCGGAAAAGGCAATGTCACATCAGGAATTACCCCAAAAATGCCCCTAAGTTTAATAGGACAGAGATCCCAGTGGGGGTATTAAGGCAAGTGTGAATGCCTGTACCCCCCTCTCCATTCCTTCCCCCCCTGTGAAAGGTTTAAATGAAATCCTACGCAATACACTGTTCATTATGTCCTTGTATGCCTCAGATGTCCCTCCACAGGGCCTGTCAGTCTGCCAAGTTGGACATTGGACTTTTTGACAAGAATTTCCTGAGGTCTGACAAGAGCTGCCATTAAAGAAGAATAAATTTGCTGAAGCCTTGGTGGTGTGTAAGTGTGTGGTGTGTGTGTGTGAAAGTGACATGTCCGGGTAAAACCTACACTGTTTACTGGTATTCTGTATTCCGGAGCCACAATAACATTAACACTCATGTGTTTTATTTCTTGGTGAGCTGTCAATCAATCTGAGTGGGTGGGACTACTGTAATATTAGTTGCGCAATTTAGGGGCAAGAACGCCCTGGTTGGAAGATAAGAGCAAGTAACACAAAACAGGTGAACACCATCAGGTAACAAGGAAACAATTTGGCAAGACTACTGCCCACTAGAACTCCTGCAACCTTCTGTAATATGATAGCAATTAGTTACCAGGTGGTACCTTAGTGACCAACCTTGTTATAACCCACCGTTAGCAACAATCTACTAGCTGCAACCATATAGCAACCAACTAACTAGGCAATGCTTTAAATAAACATTTCAACCAGCTAGCAACACTGTAAAAAACAGTTAGGATACCAAGCAGCCACATCTTACCACCTGTAATACCATGAGATACCTAGCAAAGCCCTAGATACCAGCTCAGCTAACCTAGCATCTACACATATCATGTGTAATACAACAGGACAACAGCTACCTAGCCACATCCTAGAAACTGGTTAGGATATCGTAGGAACCATATAAGCTGAACCTAGAAACCTAATTGGGGTAACTTATGTACTGCCTGGTGCCCTGGATACCTAAATACCATAGCAATGATGTAGCAACAATCTTGCAACCTAACTGTAATCAAGCAGAGAAACCGTTTTTTTTTTTTTTCAAATAAAATTGTCGAGCTGTTCCTTTAACTGAACGAGCTTGTTTTTTTTTCCCGCCGACTCCGTGAGCTTTGTCTGAGCCGTAACATTAGTGCAGCTTAAGACAAAATGTCAGCGGGCCGCGTCGAGTATGCCTGCTTTCTAAAGGACGTGTTTTCCGACAGTGCCAAGATATAATTAATTTCTGAGCGAGCCTGTGTGCCGGGTTTTGATTGCGGCGCTCGCCGCACCTTGAGGAGGTACTTAAGTGTAGAGACGCTCTGGGTTCCTGGGCTGATGCCATAACAACACCGGGGCCCATCTGCTCTTCGTTTCTGGCAACTGCATATGTTTTCCTCGCTTCTTAGCCTTACTGAGCGTTTGTTTCTGAAGTCATTCCCTAGAAGGTGCCAGCTTTTAGTATTTTTGATCCAAGAATCGAATCTTAAAAATCCATCATGGTTTTTATGTATTGAAGAGTTTGAGATACCATGTGTGTGAAAATGCTCTATAGATAATTTATTATTACTCACATGGTGTAAAAGTTTGCACCTCCTCCTCAAGCCTCCTATTCCTGTCCTTTGACATGGGTGTGGTCTTGCACTGCTGTTCTTTGTGCATTCAAAGGTTTTTTTCTGCTCAGCATGTATGTAAAGTGTGGTTACTTAGGTCATGTCCATTTTGTCTTTAACTACCTATTTCTAATTATCAGAATCAAATCGGAGTTATCTTTCAAACAGAAATTTCCCATGAGATAAAAGCAAAAAGCTGAGCAATACTATTTTGGTGGCCCTGCCCACTGAAATTGATTGACATATCATATTGGACATATTTATCTGCAGTCCAGTCCTCAGGAATAAGGAAATAAAAAAACTCAACCCTGAATGTCAGAAGCCTGTAGGTATTGCCATGTGACTCACAGAATGAAATAAGCAATTGTCATGAAAAAATGTCAGATTCCTTCCTTCACAGTGGATTTCTGGACCCTGCAAATGGAATCGCCACATTCTCCATTCGCATAATTCAAAAAAAATAAAATCAAATCGCAGACCTCCCCCGCTGTCCTCGCGTACAAATTTGTGTCCAATCTGCCGCCACCGATGTCTCTTGCTCTGGTGTAATTACCCCGGTGGCACCCCGGGCCATGGCAGAGTGGCGCGTAATTGGCACTCGTGCCTCCCCCTCAGGTGAAGCCATGCATTATAAATGTCATGATTCGTGGGCGATGTGGCAGCCGGTGATCAATCCGCACCACACTGGGCATTTATTCCTGTCGTAGGTCAGACGCAGGGAGAACGTGGGACCTCCTCGTGGTGCGTTCCGCATCATCACGTCTTATTACGACGAATGAAATGATCACTCGTGCTAAGTAACTGAGCGACCGGACGCGCCAGCTCTGTAATTATCTATCTGCGTGAGACGCCCACGTGTACCGGCGCCTGCGGACACATCTGCAGCGCTCGCAACGCTGCCAGCAATTAAAACCTAATGCGATTTGTCATGTCAGATTTCCTCCGGGATTCTGAGGAACTCGGCCACGGATCTCCATGCGCCTGATTCCGCAAGGTTGTAAAAACACAGAGGTCATGAGGTAGAAAAAAAAAGGAACCCCGCAGTGAAGCTAAAGCTAATGACATTAGAGCAATAGCATGCAGTGAAAATGTACAAACAAACACAAAAATAAACCCAGATGTTTACAAAAACTGCTTTTGCTCAGTCATAAAAATAAATACATTTTTTTATACTTAGGCAACCTACTGAGTCACTCATCATTTGCTAAGTTAGATAGCATGCTAGCTTTCTCGAAGTGAACTAACATGAAGGAATAAGGAGTCCTTTCATAGCGAAGGAGTGAAAACTAACCTTGATTAGCATTTAGCGACCGAACATCGCTAGTCACACTGGTAGCTAGTCAACTATTATTCCTGCTTCACAATTAAAAATTGGATTTCTTTTGTATTTTTGCAAAAATTGCTGTTTTATAAGGTAGGCTTTGATTAGCTATTACCAGCTAACTGCATGATTAACTGCAACTAGTAGCTAAATCTGGACTGACCTAATGTGAGCTAAGTTTGCTATGTTCCTGCGGTAATTTTGCATTAAAATGAGGTGTAGCTGAATGGAGCGGTGTTGCGGTGATTGTTAGTTCAATAATGCTGGCATACACACGTCCTTGTGATACTTCATGGCGTTCCAATGGTTTCTAATCAATAAATTCCTTTTTCAAACAGCAAGAACAAGAAAAGATTTGTGACTTAAAGCTGACGGATTATGGAGAATGACTTCGCTAGGCCGTTAGCGCACTAGTCTCCCTACAAGGTCAGAAAGAAGAAAGAAAGAAATCCACCCGCATGCAGGAAAGGTGATTCAATCAATCCCTCTTTAAGATGAGAGGAAGTCGACAGGCGATTAGCCGCAGCGCCAAAGCATGAGCCTTGCAGCCGTTTGCTAATTACAAAGCTTTAATAAACCATCAGGTCGGTCCAGGATCGATGCCGGAATGTTCCCCAGTTTCTCAGCGTAAACCGCCATGTTTACACAGCAAATTCAGATAAAAAAAAAAAAAAAAGCAATACACACTGGTTGACATGCCAAAGCTAACTACACACACACACACACACACACACACACACACACACACACACTGGACTAAATGAAGTAAATCTCACTGTAGAGTTCTCTCAGTCTTTCTTTTAAAGTGGCTGGGCCTTTATTTTCCAAAAAAATTTTCTTTCTTTCTTTCTTTCTTTCTTTCTTTCTTTCCTTCTTTTTTCAAAATAATCCTTCTTTCTTTCTTTCTTTCTTTCTTTCTTTCTTTCTTTCTTTCTTTCTTTCTTTTTTCCAAAATAATCCTTCTTTCTTTCTTTCTTTCTTTCTTTCTTTCTTTCTTTCTTTCTTTCTTTCTTTTTTCCAAAATAATCTTTCTTTCTTTCTTTCTTTCTTTCTTTCTTTCTTTCTTTCTTTCTTTCTTTCTTTCTTTCTTTTTTCCAAAATAATCTCTTTCTTTCTTTCTTTCTTTCTTTCTTTCTTTCTCTTTCTTTCTTTTTCTTTATTTTGTCCAAAATAATTTTTCTTTCTTTCTTTCTTTCTTTCTTTCTTTCTTTCTTTCTTTCTTTCTTTCTTTCTTTCCACCCCCCCACTTTCTTCCTTCCTTTTCTTCATCGTTACTTTGTTCCATTCCTTCTATTCTTTTTTTCTACACTTAATTTCTCATTAATTTCTTTCTCACATGTATACGTGGCTCAGGACTCGTGCTACAGATTTTCTGGTTCCTGCGTCCGAGGCTGATCACTAGCGCAGTTCATCGCAGTAAAAGTCCTGTGTAGCCGCGTGCACTCTCTTCATGCGTACAGTTTTCTAAAAGACAGCTAGACCTCGATCGCTTATTAAAACTAAAACTAAATACAGTTCAGCACAGTGTGCGATTACTCTGCTTTCATTAGCGGTGTTCGATAAACCCGCTGAAGTTTTGCTAATTAATTGAAGCTAATTTGAGCCGAGCACAAAGACAGCGGCTGTAAAATCGACTTCCGTGAGTTGAAGTCTGACCTCTTTGCCTACTGAGGGAAGAAACTAATTAGCTCTGGATTTGGAAGACGCACAGCTCATTTGGTTTCCTGGCAAATGTCTAATTTCTCGACAAACGAGTGATAAGTTTGCATAAACACACGCGCTCGATTTGCATATAGTTTTATCTCTTAGAACGTTTTATATACACTTAAACTGTATGGTGCAAAAAATAAATCTGTCATGGGGGGGTTTTTCTTTTCTGACTCAAGATTATCCTCCAATGCACAGTCTGAAGAATTAGACCAATTATCTCACCATGTGTATTAAATCATTTAGAACCTTCCTTCCCCAATCCTTTATTTTCTTTCCTTTCCTTTCCTTTCCTTTCCTTTCCTTTCCCTTTCATACCCTTTCTTTCTTTCTTTCTTGTTATTTTCCCTTCCCTCCTAAATTATTACCTTTACTTTTCCTTCCTTCCTTCCTTCCTTCCTTGGTTCCACAATTGTTTCCTTTCTTTTCCTTTCCTTTCTTTCTTTCTTTTTTTCTTTCTTTCTTTCTTTCTTTCTTTCTTTTTTTCTTCCTTTCTTTCTCAGTTTTTCCTTCCTGCCTTCCTTCCTATTTATACATCTTTCTTTCTTTCTTTCTTTTTTTCTTTCTTTCTTTCTTTCTTTCTTTCTTTCTTTCTTTCTTTCTTTCTTTTCTTCTTGTTCTTTTCCCTTCCTTCCTAAATTATTACCTCTACTTTGCCTTCCTTCCTTCCTTCCTTCCTTCCTTGGTTCCCCAATTGTGGGAAACAGGATGGATTTTAAATGCTGACCGAACCCCCAGGCCTCTTCATCAGTACCTGACTTTACTAACACCCTTATGGATCAATGAATCTCCACACACCTCCACAAAATCTAGTGAAACATCTTCCCAGAAGAGTTGGAAATGAATATGAGTGAATGTAGACTGAATGTGGAATGGGATGTTCAGGAAGAAGTTGCCAATCTTATGGTTAGTGTCCACAACATTTTGGAGAAACAGTGGAGCTAAATGTGTTTTTGTGTAAAATGTCTGGATGAATGCAGCATGTTGCAGGTTTGTGAAGGCGGAGAAAGGATTGAATGCGGTACTCGAGCTTTAAAGGAGTCAAGGACGGTTTGAGTTCCAATTGAGAACGTTTTCATTTCCAAACAACATCAAGGTCAGTGATTTCAATAAGAAAAAAAAATTGTCTATAGAAAAAAAACAACATACAAAGACAGATTCTGAAACGTCCTCGAAACATCATTTTATATGATTTTTTTAATATCCCTTGTTCGGGTGAAGGCTGCCACCATATAAGATGGAAAGCAAAGGAGATTGCAGCCTGAAAGACTGGCGTGAAGGTCCTTTATTGTTTTTCTTTTCTTCTTTCTTGCGTTCTTTATTGCTTTCTTGCTCGCTGTCAGTCTATCCTGTCTTCACTTTTTTTCCTGCTAGTTCTTCCCTGGTTTTGTCTTCAAAAAGAGATGGAGAGGAGAGAGAGGGAGAGAGAGAACAGAGAAAGGAAGTGAGAGAGAGAGAGACAAAATTGAAAAAGGGAGTGAGAGAAAAGAGAGAAAGAGAAATGTGAAATCAATCTCTTTTTGTAGGTTTTAAGTTGAAGAATGTTTGCGAATCAATGTACTTCCTGTTTCTTTCACTCCCTCTCTTTCTGTCTGTCTCTCTATCTCTTCTTCCTCTGTTCACTTTTTCCCATTTGTTTCCTTTCTTTTCTCTCTTTGTCCCTTTTTTCTTTGTTTTCTCTCACAATTCTGTCTCTCTATCTCTTCTTTTACATACAATATAAAACAATATATTTATATACAATATATAAGGATTCGAAAACACCCCCCCCTGAGGATGATGATTATATTGCGAGTGCAGATGCATCACTCAGGGAAGATTTTTGCAGCACGATTATTGAATTTTTAACATTGAGAAAAAAAAGAGAGAAAGAAAACACTTCATCAGTGGATCCGAGAGCCCGATCGCTTTCAAACTCATCGCTCAAGACGCGACGCGACGCCAACCAGCTAATCAATCCGTTCCACAGAGATTTCTTTCCCCTTTTTTGTCCCTCAGTGAGCAGGATTTTCTCGATTGATTTAAAACCGGTCTTTGGAGAGAGAACTGCAGGAGCTTCGGACGCTTTGGAGGAGAAAAAAAAACTAAACACTTCCTTGTCCGTGTTTCATGTCACAGATTATTTGTGTTGCTGCGTTTTGCAGTTTCCTTCCACACTTTTAATCCGTCAACACAGGAAGCAGTAAAGCTTTCAGGCCTCACACTTTATAACACATCACTCATTACTACAGTCACAGGCCACGGCGACGCACAGTCACCAATCACTGAGCACCGAGGCTCCTACAGGGGGTTTCCCCTTCCTCAGGTATGCTGAAGGTCATGGCAGAACTGGTCAAGGTCACGCCGTTTACCACATTGCCGTTTTTTTTATTACTTTCTTCATAAGATTTCTTTCTTTCTTTCTTTCTTTCTTTCTTTCTTTCTTTTATTTTCTTTTGCCTTGCCATCTCTGTCAATCCTTCTGTCCCTTCTTTCTATCTTTCTTCGACAATTTTTTCCTTTCCTTCCTTCCTTCATTCCTTCCTTCCTTCCTTCCTTCATTATTTCCTTTCCTCTCCTCTCCTTTCCTTTCCTTCCTTCCTTTCTTTCTTTCTTTCTTTTTTTCTTTCTTTCTTTCTTTCTTTCTTTCTTTCTTTCTTTCTTTCTTTCTTTCTTTCCTTTCTTCCTTCCTTCCTTCTTTCCTACTTTCCTTCCCTAATTATTTCCTTCCTTCCTTCCTTCCTTAATTATTTCCTTTCCTTTCCTTTCCTTCCTTCCTGAATTATTTCCTTTCCTTCTTCTTTCTTTCTTCCTTCCTTCCTTCCCTTTCCTTTTCCTCCGTCTCTTTCTTTCTTTCTTTCTTTCTTTCTTTCTTTCTTTCTTTCTTTCTTTCTTTCCTTCCTTCCTTAATTATTTCCTTTTCTTTCCTTTCCTAAATATTTTCCTCCCTTCTGTTTTTTGTATTTGCTTTGCCAGTATTAGGTTTATTCAGGGATGTTTTGTGAGTATTTCCTCAGTAACACGTTGTTGTTTCGCACTAAAGCCACTTGATATCTACAGCTTTTGTATCTCTTCCTCTGAGATGAGCTAGCTTATTGCTCTGGCATTTCGCTTGTCAGCTGCGTTTAGGGATTTGAAACATTTGAATTTTTTATCCACGACTTCCCTTGAGAAAATAAAGCATGTTGTACAGACCGATGATTTGTGACGGGTAAATGGTCATTTAAAAAAATAGATTTTGGACTATACGTTGATGCTCGGTGAAGCGGCGCTGAGGACGTGGTGGTGTTGAATAAGTGTCCTTGTCCTTTCTCTGTCTCTGTGTGATTGTTCGGCCAATCAGGAATCTACAGTCAAGTGGCATTCTCAAGTGATTGTCCTTGCAGCATATTTCTGTGTTAGTGTGTGTGTGTGTGTGTGTGTGTGTGTGGGTGTGTGGAACATTTGCCCGTACCGCAAGATTAAAAGGCAAAATTCTGTGACATTGTCTGCACGTACCAACGTTTAATATTCAGTCCTCAGACGTTCTAGCATTTAAAGAATAATTTTTTTTTACATCCCATTCCACATTTGCTGTTGTAAAAGCCTCCACTCTTCTGTGAAGATGTTCCATTAGATTTTGTGGAGATTTGTGTGAGATTTCATTCAGCCATGAGGGTGTTAGTAAAGTCAGGTACTGATGTAGGGTGAGGTGAGGAGGCCTGGGGTGCCATCAGGGTTCACATTTATCATTATAGGGTTGGTGCTCAATAGCATGAGATCTTCCAATTCAACTTATGTGAAGCATATCTTCATGGAGCTGGCTTTGTGCACAGGTTTGGGTATAACTGGAATGAATGTTTCTTCAGGAAACTACAAGGATCCATGTTAATTTCTTCCTCGTAGTCTATAAAACCGAGCTCAGTGTGTAACCGTGGACATTTTCTCTCAGGAAGACGCGTTTTAAAAGCTGTAAGTAACAAATAATGGTTTTGCCTCAAGAAAGTTTTTATGAAAGAGGACAGTTTGGGATTTTTCTTTTGGTGTTTTTTGGCTTCATTACACTGCACCATAAACCCAAATCATTGCAAAAAACTGTCTATAAGATGAAAAAAGCATTTTATATGCCCTTTTCTGTATTCGTTGGTCCTAAAAAATCCTTCCACCATATAGCTCCCCCTCAACAACTAGCAATGAAGAAGGTGAAGGCAATCACTGGCTTCCTCTGAAACATGTGAGGCCAGCCAAGCACATCTTTAAATTTAAACTGTGATCTTCTTCATAGGGTGACAACAAACATTTAAAAGTTGTCTGGGAATCAAAACAAACAATCTCGGGATCGCAGGTAGACAAATAGGCAAGACCTCACAAAGAGTACATTTCTGAGAGAAAACATAATAAGAATCAGGTGAGGTGTGTAGCCCAGGACCGCTGGTATCCTCTAGCGGTGTGGAGTCAGATTGTCAGATTGTATGGATTTGTTTTCCCAACAATTGTACACAGCTACGTGTTTGGACTACAACTTCACGTCCTCAATTACAACCGCTTAAAAACACAAGTACATTTCAGCCTGTCTCGAGTGTGTTGTGTAAGCGTCTTTACACAAAGCGCAATTCTCTGAGCTATGGTAATGCTCTTGAATTTCTAATCCATTGCTTTGTATGTGCTCGGGTAATCCTTTGTACACGATTTAATCCCTTTTTTCCCCCCCTCGCTCTTTGTCCCGGCCCAAAGTCTAATTTGCACCGACCTCGGATAGGCTTGTTATTGAAATAAATAAATTCGTGCTCAAATGAACGTGCAGCAGGGAGCGAGTGCAGATGCGAGGGCGGCGGTAATAAGGAGCACAAAGCTGCAAACACGCAAATCTCACGGCGTCGCCACGGCGTCCTGAATATGAAATTAATGTGTTCGAGTGTTCTTCGCATAACAACACCTGCTTTGCCGAGTGGCATAAACAAGAGAGCTCAGCGAATCCGTTTTTCAAGCCTTTGAGCAAATATCGATATTTGGATATTGTACGATATACGGCTTTGTAATAGGTAATTATTGTATTATAAAACAGACTTGAACACAGTAAATAAAAAAGAGATATTTCATATTTATGTGCAGCCTTGTTGGTCTCCGGAGAGTCACTTGCTGGATTCTGGCTTGAGGATACCTTCTGAGTTGGGGGGGTGCAACTTTAAGTCCTAGTTTGGCACTCATTCTTCATAACTTTTCGGAGATGAATTACGGCGATGCCCAGACATGTTTCAAACCTCAAATGATTTGCTCTGGGGTTCCGTGTGCGACGCCGGCCCCATTAAAAGACAATGTATGCAGCAGGTTCCCTGGAAGTTCTGAGGCACCCTTGCGTTTATCTGCTACGCCTAGACTCCCTTTCAAACCCTGCAATCCTTTTAAACTCCAGAAAGCAGAAGACTTCTGAAGCCGCCAAAAGCTTGAAATGAATTCTGTATGCTTTCTGTCAGGTGTGAAGGAGTGTTGGAAAGCTACGTTTTAGAGCCTCTTCCTCAAAAGATGGTGAAAACAGGTGATTGGTTGGATGTGTGGATTTTGCGGGGTGAATGCAAATGCATGTGAAATCAATTTTCTGTTCTGCGGTGCGAGGTGAGGTGAGGTAAGGTGAATTTTGGTGCTTCATCATATTCAGGTTGTTTTGTGAAGAACAATTTGTGAAAGCCCTGCCAAACCTGGAGAAATGGGGACCCATTTTATTTTGTACATTTCGGCATATAGAACTGGCGTTTATTTAAGCAGTAGTTAACAAACAAACAGGAGGTTTTTCTCCACACCTTCATGACTAGTTCTTTTGCTTCATCGCACCACTCTGTGGTTCATCGCATCACACCACAGCTCTGGAGTGATTGTATTCGTTCTACAGGCTGTTTGCAGGAGACAAGGTTGCTTTCTCAAGTTTCACGTTGCTTAATGAGAATCATCCAATCATCGGATGTTTGTCAGAATCGTCCACGCTGAGCAATACCCGCTCCGGCAAACTGTGCACTTCCGAAGACGGTGCGATAATTGCGCAGAGCAACGGCGCCCTTGGATTAAAAACGCCCAGATCAAGCACCTAATATGGCATCTCATTACGAGTAGACGTGCTTCTAGTTTGATTGCAGGGCTCTCAGGCTTCCCTGCGACGTACCCCCCCTCCTGCGATTCTCATCGCCTTGCAGATCACTCGAGCTCATCTGAAACGTTCCCGACAGATCGGATTTGCATACGGCACACCTGGCCACGCGTGATTCGACTGTGCTTCACTCCGTCAGCTCGTGTTCGCCAGTATTTCTCTGCTCCTTGCCACACGAGCGACTTTTCCCGAACACTGAGCCCACGCTTTAATCGCTTCCATCCATCTCTATTAAGAGCAGAGGACACCTGCCAAAAGCTCAGCGCTGCGAGAAAATGAAATGTCACCCCTGTCTTTGTGCACTTTCAAGACTTTTTTTCAGGGTCGGGTCATCTCGGGAAATCCGAGCACGTCCTGGTGGTGCGTCATTCACGGCACGTTTTTATTGTCTTTTCTTAGAGAGATGGATCTGGTGCTGATCTCAGAGGCACACGTTCAGGCCTGAAGGGATGTGAACCATTGATGCAAAGTTATTATAAAAGGTCCTGGGCTTTGTCAGAGGAGGCCTCCGGATTAATTAGCTAAAGATACTATCAGTCGCTTTCGCTTCTGCTCTTTTTACACAGAGTCGGGGTACAATTGGCTGGGTCTCGCACCAATGCGTCGCACAGGACGATAGCGGTCGCTTTCAGAGAAAAGCTTTCATTACGCCGCCGTTCCCTCCCCGACCGGCCTCTCTTTAATTGCATCGGTATTGACCATGTTCCCTCATGTTTATTCAGCTGGAGATGTAGAGCATTGTCCTGAACACTGATGTAGATAGAGTTCTGATGACAAACATGCTCACTTTCTGCTTGTGATTTTTTTTTTCTGCTGAAGTTGGTAGAGAACCAACAAACCAGCATTTCTTCATCATCCATGAGGTTCTTTGGATGCAGTAGTATTTTATTTTCCCCTCATGTGAGCTACGAGTCCTGTGCACAAAGCCAGCTCCGTAAAGATAAGCTTTACATTTGTTGGAGTGAAAGATCTTCAGTAGCCTGTATAAAGCTCTGACCCTCAACCTTACAGAACACAATTGAGATGAATGTGAATGCTGACTGCACCCCAGGCCTCCTGACTCTTATATCATTAATGGCAGACACCCTTATCCAGAGAGACTGAACAGTTTGGAGGTGGGATATGAACTCATAATGTTCCAATGCAAAGTCCAAGTATCAATACCTAACTATAACAACAATGTGGCTGAATGAAATTTCAGAAATGTCCACAAAATCTAGTGAAACATCTTCCCAGAAGAGTGGAGAGTATTATAACAGCACATAACCATGACCATCTTATCGTCAGGTGTCCAAAAAAATCTGTCTGTATAGTCTATTCTTCAAACGCTAGACTATTTTCTGACAGAGAAATGTTGCTGTGTCTTGTCTTGCCCTCTTTTGGCATCCAGAGATCACGATTCCATACAGTAAAACTCATTATATTTGCTTTCTTACCCTACTTGTACACACACCTTATACTGCAAGAAATATGTTTGAGAGTAAGGCTAAATCGAGCTGCGCGGTGCAGCGCTACACTGTAGCCTACAGGGAACCGATGAGTCCAGAGAGCTTACTTTATAACAGCTGCTCTCATTACGCCTGTGTTCAGGTGAAACTCTGAGGAGCCTAATTGCTGTTCTTTTGTATTCTACCACTTCAGCAAGAAGCAAGAAGTCTCTTAATGCATGGTGTGGAACAAAATGTTACAGGGTGCTACAGTAAGCGTTGTGGCAGCTGCAGCTACAAGTCTAGCATTTTAGCATGTTAGGTTTTAGCAACAAAAAAGTAACTATGACAATCTAGCGTGTAAAAACGGCATGTGGTTTTTGAACACCCCAACCCTCATTCAGTCCCTATATATCCTCCACTCTTTTGGGAAGATGGGCGACTAGATTTGTGTGGAGATTTGTGAGATTTTATTCAGCCACAATGGTGTTAGCAAAGTCAGGTTCTGATGTAGGGTTGAGGTTAGAGATCTTTAGCAGAGCCACTCAAGATCATCCATACACACTCGGGAAGCAGATCTGCACAGAGCGGCTTGTGCACAGGGGCATTTCATGCTGAAAAACGTTTGGGTCTCCAAACTCAAGCGCCTCAGAAATATAATTAACGTTATCTTATTAGTGCAGAAGCTTCTCCGAATGATCATCGATAAAAAGAAAAAAACTCACACAAGATGTCAGCTGTAATTCACTCGTCACCGCTCGCTCCTCGTAAGTGCTCTTACCGAAATGAACGGTCGGAGTGAAAGTTGCCCGTCGAAAAGCTGCCGTCGTTTGAGAAATGCGCGACGAAAAGGGCCTGAGGTAATTAACGTGCATTTGCTCTCCATTACATTTTAATCGACAGGCTGTAAGTGGCTCGATAAAAGTGTGACGGAAAGCCTTTAGCCAACGCTGTTCTAATAACCGACTGGAATTTTTTGTTGGGGCTCGTTGATAAATGTCCTCATTTGGACATCGGGGTAATTAATACACAAGCGCACCATGAATGAGGGTTTTTCTGGTATATTTGGTCAAATGGATAATATATAATATCAAGAGTTTGATTATTTTCAGGATGTCAAAAAACACTATACGTGTTGAGAAACGTATTGAGACCTGTATCAGTTTTTTTCCAACTTTTAGCACAAAGTTGTAGACACACAATTGTATAGGATAGCATGACATTTTTTCTTTTACTTCAACAAGGAGACCCAGTTCCACAAAGATCTGCTTTTTCATTAGGTTGGGAGTGTGTGGAAGATCTCCTGCTATAGAGCGCCAAACCTTTTAAACACCTTTGGGATAAATTTGAAAGCTGACTGCACCCCAGGCTTCTTCACATCACCTGCATCACTACCTGACTTTTGTGTCTTAATGGAATCATACAAATCTCCAGAAAAATCTAGTGGAACATCTTTCCAGAAGAGCAAATGGGATGCTTGAAAAATAACACATAGCAATCGTTTGCTCAGGTGTCCACAAACGTTTGCATATAGTGTTACCTGGATATTATTTGATAATTATTTTCTTTAATTAAAAAAATAAATAAATAATGAACTATAGGTGAAATGCAATGACAGAATTCGTACCTGTTTACCAAATTTAAATTGAAACCAAAAGTGGGTGTGGCATAAATTTGGAAGGGCTTCTTCCAATTATTATTATTATTATTATTATTATTAAGAAGGGCCCCAACAAAAGAAAAGCTATAAAAACAATTTCAAATCAGCTAACAACGAAATTAAACCCACAGCATCAGGCACTCGATGCTTCCACCTTCGTGCTTCGAATTTGCAGGATGATGTATGGATGCGTAAATGTCTTTGCATGTCACATCCTTTCCCTCAAATCAAGGAGCTTCAAAAACATTTCCTTTTATTTCCCCAAATATAAACGAAATGCTAGTAAAAAAAAAGAAAAGAAAAAAGATAATTGGCTCAGTTTTTTGGATGATTAATGCTGGTGTGGTTTGATTTATTTATTTATTTATTTATATGATTTATTTAGTATGTCCTAACAGGACCTTGAATCTTCATCATGGGGAAGATGCAAGACAAATTTTTTTATTGCTCTGAGAGCCATTTATAATCGTTTCATTCATTAATTTTTGTTTTTTTTTCCGGAATACATCGCAAAAGGTTTTGTTCGCGGTGATGAAAAACGAGGCCGCTCATAAAACGGATTCCGTCCGTAAATTCGTCGTTTGGCGTGTCTTTTTTATATAAGACGGGAGTCTCGAGCGCCGTCGTGTTCCAAATGAGGCGTTCTGTTGCTTAGTAATCCACACATCTAATTACTGCTTGGGAGTTTTTCCACACACACACACACACACACACACACACACTTTCTCTTTCTCATTCAAACACAGCTAGGCCCAAAAAACAGCCCATTTCCATGTGCCAGGCTCTTTTTGAACGCTCCTGTCAAACCGTCGTGCTCAGAAGCCAGCTGCTCTAATTAGTTGTGGATTCGGCTGTCAGTCACCTCGTCCCGTGTTGTTCAACACGGTGCCATTTGCTCAACACCTACGGCATGTTTGAACAGCTGTTGGATGACGATTAGGAAAGAGAAAAGCGAAAAAAGCATAGAACCCGTTGCCTATTCAGTCGTGATAAGGGTTCAGTGGAGCGCATATGCAAGGACAAGCACAAATAACAGAGGAGATGGAGGATATATATATATATATATATATATATATATATATGTGTGTGTGTGTGTGTGTGTGTGTGTGTGTCTGTGTTGTGTTTTTTATGTTTTATTTTTTTTGACAATTCCACATTTAGTCCCAAGTTGCTCTTATAATTCTCTTCACTCTTCTATAAAGATGTTCCACTATATTATGGTGTTAGTAAAGGACATTGTACTTTGGTTTGGAAGGTTATTTGTCCAGCACCACAAATCTACCACTGCGGGGCCCTTGAGGAAGGCCCTTAACTCTTAACTGTCTCTCAGACAAGCAAATGCCATAAATGCAAAATGGGAGAATATCCAATGGTGTTCAATGGAGAGTCAGACCTCTATAGAAGGCCACTCATGATGTTCCTCTGCAAACCACGCAAACCATATCTTCACGGAGCTGGATTTGTACACGGGTGTATCGTCATGCTGAAACAGGTTTGGGTCTCCCAGTTCATGCGAAGGTTTGCACTTGATTTGTACTAGTTTTAGGGAACGTGTACCATTGTATACGATGCCATCAAACTTTATTTCATTCTTTCAAAACTATACCGTGTTTTATTATGTAACAATATTGCTTTTTTTTTTCTTTTTTCTTTCACCAATAATGAAACCAATTACCTCAATACAATCAGCGTACAGAAATTTCTCTAAGTAATGGAACACGTACGTGGCACGGCTCCGGCGTTCGCCCTGCGTCTTGGTTCCCTTTACACAAAAGCGTGCAGCTGGAAACGCTCCCGATAATCGGAGGATGTTTTATGAACACGAGCTGAGTGCTGTTTATAGATTTGATTTGCATGCATTGACTTCGCAGCCGTTGGGGGTGAGAACGCTCATAAATCAGCACGCGGCGGTGCACAGAAGCCCTGGTCGCAACTCATATTTTATGGATAAGCACTCAAAACACATTAGCCAGCGCAGAAAAAAAAAAAAAAGAAAATATGAAAAACGGCTGTTTTTTTTTGTTGTTTTTTTTTGTACTGTACACTTGAGCTTAATGTGAAAAAATTCACATTTACATAACATCAAGTTTACAAGCAGTTTGAAGGAAATATTTACCCGCGATTGGTTAGAAATGGCGGATCCCCCCGTGATGCGATAGCTAACCATATGAACAAAAAAAATTGGGGAGACCTGATTATTACAGCCATATGTTGTTCATTCACAAAAATGTACCACAGATTTGAAGGGACACGATTTTAGGACGTCTTTAAACTTGAACTACAACCCCTGTGCGCAAAGCCTGCTCAACGAACGTATGCTTGACATGGGTAAGAGTGGAAGATCTCCTTTTATAGAACTCAAAGCTCGTACCTGACTTTACCAACACCCTTGTTGCTGAATGAATCTCCACAGATCTCCACAAACACACTCCAAAATCTAGGGGAACATCTTCCCAGAAGAGTGGCGCTTATTATATGTAGCAATGGGGTCTTCATGTGAAATGGGATGTTCAAAAGTGCAGGTGAATCTTATGTTCAGGTGTCCACAAGCTTTTGTATATATAGTGTATTGGAACCTTGGTTAACTTCGTTTTTTTAAGGCTTTGGATATTAGATTCTAAGGTCATGAGTTCAAATCCCAGCCACACCAACCTGCTACTCCTGGGCAAGACCCTTAACCTCATAGCTGCTCAGTTATATGAAAATGAATACTGCAATTTCCTACTTCATATGGAAAAATGGGAGACCCAGGCGTGTCCTGAGAGTCACATAGAATATAGATGAACATGGCAGAGGTAGAGCTGCATCTTCCTTGAATATCTGTACCATATAAATTGCATCACATTGTATTTTTTTCCCTTGAATCGCATTGTGTTAAACCGAATGGAAATCGGATCGCACTGCATTGAGATGCGAATCGGATTCATTTATGGAGATGCACATGCCTACTAGGAATTCTTCAGTTCCTTTTATATAGTACACATTTTCTTTAGAAAATACCCGCCAAAACGTTTTTTTTTCCCCAGGAATAGCTTCTGTCTCGCTTTCAGAGCCGAGTAAGGAGTTATCACTTCATTTAATTCCACGTTTCTGGTAAATACGTCAGAGCCTGTCGAGCGAAAATGTGTTTGTTCTCCGGTGAAACAAAAAACTCTTCAGCTGATTGATAATTTCATCAAGGTGTCTGAACGTAGCCCGGGTAGCTTGCGGACGTTCCGGCGGGGTGTCGAGGTGCAGATCCATCACGGTGAATGCTTCCGTCGTCTGAGATCCTCTCGCTGCCGCCGAGCCTAATTATTAAATGTGAAATTTGCTTGAACTTCATGTTTCCTCCCACAACCTTGAGTGATTTTAGCGCTGCTCATCCTTTGGCTAGGATCACTAATGAATAATCAACAACCAAGCTTGTGGGTATGTGGAGAATTTTCTTGAACTAGCCATTCTTTTATTCGAATTTGGCGGAGTCCAGCAATCAGGTTGTTTTTCAACATAGCTCATCGTCATTGTTGTGCCTCCTCGCTGTTCTGTCCACGAGCTTCGCCCCCAGCATGCTAAAGACGATTCCCTTGTGAGCGCTCAAGAAGCTAACACGTGTCACTGATAATTCGTACATATTTATGCGAGTCAGCTACGCATTCAGACCTGACAAACAAGCTTATGCGCTGCGTCGAAGGTAATGCAATTACAGTAATGAATTTATAGCCCGGTGCCAAAAAAGCTCTTTGACCTTTTCCCCTCGAATTGCTCATATCATATTTTGCAGTGCAAAAAGGCTGAGTCATGACTTTCACACATTCCCAGGCTCGAATCCTCACGTCTAAAACGTAACACCGATTCGAGGATCTCCGTTTGTCCACTTTGCTGATTAGGCCTGCCATGTTTGCATCAATGTCCGAGTGATGGCGCTTTCCGTGTGTAATTAGCTGAATGGGGCTGTTGATGCTGGAGGAATGCTTCTAGCCGGTATGTATAGGAGGGGTCATATTTCTTTCCGCTAAATTTCCTTTCATGCTAAGGCGAGTTCTTTCTGCCTCGGCGCCAAGCTCCTCTCAGATTTGAATATTTAATCGGCCCGACGTCCTCTGAGAGAAAGGAAGTGGTGTAAAGCGCGCCGGCCGACGGGCATTAGCAGACCACCGCTTAACAGCCTACCATTTGTGGTGATGTAATGTTCAAGTTCCGATTCAGCGCTATGGACGTTTGGGTTGCCCGAGCTGAAGAGCTGCATGTTATAAAACAATTGAATGGCCAGAGAGGTTGGAAAGAGGAACACCGCGATTAGATGTTGATGCTGATGCTGATGTTGATGCAATCACAGCCACACTAGTAAATCTCTAAGGTCATGCATGTGACAAATCTCATTGGCTGGTTTTGTGTGTCTTGGACAGGGGGATCATTATTTGGTTCCGTTATCATTAACAAACCGTTGATTATATCCATAGGGGATTTATATCAGATTCAATCTAGCTAATGCTAGTAAAGTGCTGTGTTTGGGTAGAAATTGAACTAAAAAAATACAAAATTTGTGCAAAATTAGCAAGTTTAGCTAGTTTCAACTATGAGGAAAACATGGCTGACTTTGGGATAAAGCTTACTATTTCACATTTTCACAATAAACAGTAAAAAAACATGCAAAAAATAAAAGGATAAATCGATGTTTATTTAACGAGGGAAAAAAATCAACCATCAAACTGATCACAATGTGTCTGAATTGAACCGGAAAATCAGAAGCTTTGGAAACCAGTGGGATTAAACCAAATACATTTTCTTCTTCCTCTTGATCTCCAGATTCAACGCTGCAAACTTGGTGGTCAAATGAAAATTCGAGTTTCTCAGATTTTCTCCAAATTCACACCATTTATTAGGAAAGGCATGAAAGGGGTGCATTTACTTTTATCCCATCCTGTTCCAAAACCGAGTTCCAAGCCTCATGTTAGCCTTGAAATGACTTTCTCTGATTTATGCTGAATTCACAGCGGGATTGAGATGACGAAGGAAATGCTTTTGTTTAATCCCGCTTCAAATCGTAAATCTGAATCCTTGAATTTCTGATGCGTTACAATAGATGAAGTTCACGTTCATCTGAATGTCAGGTTTGGGTTAAATGATGTAGATTGCATCGCTAGTACATATTGCAGCTCATAACATGTAGCATTAGCCTAGTGATCGACCCCCTGTAAGGATTAGCCGTACACGTCGCAGCAGAAAAAACCGATCCTTGATAACGTGGTGCTACGAAGACAAATTTCTGTACTTTGTCGCAGTGCAGCCGTCTTCTACCTCGGCCGCAGGTCGGTGCGCTTACTGAAGCTCTGCGATCGATGGCAGCTGCCGAACGCTGTCGAGTCAGTGGATTAACACGGCGCTCTCATTAAGCCGTGAAATGAAGTGACGGGATCGAGTCGAGCGCGGCGGGATCCGATTGTGCTGATGCAGGAGACGTTTCCTCGAGGAGACGTCAAAAGCCATTCGGAGGCCCAGAACAGACGTGATTCCCGGGACGGCCCATAAAATCGATTCCGGGATCGAACCAATAAACTGGCTGTCAATTATCTGCTGTGTTCACAACCTTAATATAATCGGGTCGGGGTGAAAATGACTCGTGTAAGAGAAATAAGGAATAAATAAATCAATAAAGACGAGGAAATTTCTTTGCTGAAATACACTTAATTTTTTACCCGTATCTCAATCACATGTATCCATGGCAACATCTGATGGGTTTTCCCATATAATGAAATTTTATTATTACAAAGAAATAGATATAAATATTTGATACATACACTACATGGCCAACTGCCATATTGAGACGCCTGACTTTTAACCCATATGTGGTTCTTTACCAAAATGTGACCACAAAGTCGAAAGCACACAATTGATAGGACGTCTTTGGATGCAGCATGAAAATTGTTTTCTTTTCAGTAAATAAATGTTTTTTATACTAAATTTCTTTTTGTAAAAAAACAAAAAAAATCCAAATTGGTTTTTTAAATATTCTATATTATTTACAAGAAATCCATGACTTACACTTTTGCTTGTTTGCTATAAGGATCGAGTTCACGTATTATTTAAAATAATTATTTATTAAAATTGCTAGTGTTTGGCATGAGGGTTTTTTCCTATATTCTTTTTTCATTTCCCTTTTTATTCCTTCCCTCCTACAAATCATTTACATTTTAAACTATTGTCACCAGCCTTTTGGGAAAATCTTAAAAAAATTCAAAACGTTATATCAATGATGTAAATGTTACTGTCCAAATTTTTCTTCTCCATTTCTTTTTTCACAATCCATGCGTTCAATCCAATAATCAAAACAATAACTTCCTGTTGCATGGGTTTGCAAAAAGAAGGCACCTCGTTTTCATCAGGGAAGATGGCAGAAATGCACCGGGACTCGTTTTGATGACATCAGAGGTCTTTAAAGTGACTCGACGTGACGCTCACATGGGGAGATTGATGAGCGTTCGAGGCGTCCGAGACGTCCGCTGGAAAAAAAAATTGGTATTGATTGAAGTGGACTCGAGTGCAAGAGTGAGGAGGGAAAAAAAGCCTTTGTCAAGTGAAAACGGAATGCAAAAAGAAGGAAAAAGAAAGCGAGCGAGAGAGAGAGATAGCAAAAGAAAGAAGAAAATCAAAGAAAATCAATACGTTTCCATTCCAAACCATCTCTCTCTTTCACCGTGCCTTGAAATTGTTTGGCATCCAATTAGACGTCCGGGCGAGACGAGGCGATTGTGCTGAGCCAGGCCGAGCCGAAGACACGCACCGTCAGCATATGAAAATCCGGTTAGCGTTAAGATTTGCGTCGAACGACCGCCAAATTGAACTTCGGAGCATCCAAAAAAATTTAATGATGATAAATGAATTCATTTTGCTTGGTACATTTTTTGACAAAAAGCCACATGCAGCATGGAAGGCGATAAAACTCGCAGGACAGCTACAAATAGCTGCTGAAAAAATATAAGATGAACTAGATTTCATCAAAGATAGACTTATGTGGCTCTTCTCCAAACTGTTACCACAAAGTCTGAGGCACACAAGTGTCCTCAGATCAGGTGGCAGGAAAATTTCTCCTCAGGTTCATGAAGATATGCTTTCCATGGGTTGGAAGTGTGGAACTGCTATAGAGCTCCAACCTTATTGAGCACTTTTAGGATGAATTTTTCACACTAACTGCACCCCAGGCTTTCTCACCTCACCTACATGAGTACCTGACTTTACCTACACCCTTGTGGCAGAATAAGCAATCAGCAAATGGGGCCTAAATGTGGATTTGTATAGTTTGTTTAGCAGGTAAACCACAGACCCTTAGATTAGATCAAGGTCACAGACTTTATTAAGGCACTTCTGCCTTGATAAAAAAAAAAACCCAATCTGATCTGAAGAACGAAGCAGGTAATTATACGCTTGGCCCTCTGCTAACGTTGCATGATGTGCAGAACGAGATTATATGCCACCTCTTTGGCATGTGCTTTATAATGATAGATATCGGTGGTGGTCAAAAAATATCCCTGAAATGGATCAATCATTGCCGAGCAGCAATTTAATAATAAAAAAAAACGACGGGGTTTCGAGCAGGACATTTACCAGATTGGCTAAATTAGATTTTTTTTAATGACTAATTACTTCTTTTAATATTGAATAATAATAAAAAAAAAATACATTAGATCACAAATAAATGTAACATACAATCCAAATCATAAATAAATGCGATTTTTAATAAATAATAATAATAAAAATAACAAAAATGGCTCAAAACATCGATTAAACCCAAAACCCACGAGAATCATTTACGGTAAACTTTGTCAGCATTGTGATTGCGGTGAAGCCTCTTATTATCGGTCCATTGCCTGTAAAATATGGATTAGTTTCAAGGCCATTAGGCTGAAAAAAAGAAAAAGAAAAAAGAGAGCATTTAAGGTTTCCCGAGAAACAGAACGTTCCGGACACGAGGTCTTTTATCAGCTTTGAATGCAAGCTGCTTCTGAAGGATTTCTGTTCTGCAGCATCTCAGAGACTTCAGCTTGCACATCACGATCTAGGACTGTTATCCAGAACGTCTCTGGAAGACTGGAAGACTCGGTGCAGCTATATATATCAATCGGAATCATGGAGGTGTTCGCAAAATTGCCACGTAATCCATGTTCAATTGAAAAGAGGGCAGAAAGCAATGTAGTTTCAGCCCCAGTAGAGGATTCGAGGTGTTTGTTTATACAGTAAACCGCTGTTGTTTATTGCAACGCCACCTTGTTCACTTTTAACTGGGTCATGAGGCCGTCGTCTCCTTGAAGTACACGATGTGTGGGGTTTTTTTTCCTCACAAACAGTGCTGCACTGACCTGATATAGTTTTCTATTCCTCTGTGATGAATGCCTCTGTGATGTAATGCAGATATGTGCCAAGTTTTTTTTTGTAAAGGAGAAGGAGGGGTAAGAGAATTTTTTTCCATTGGGGTGTTCTTGAGAAATGAGAACGCATGATGTGGGATTTATTTGGAGAGCCACAATGTGTTTAAACACCTCAAGTGACCTAAAGCAAAAAACTGAGGTAATAAATGTTTATTCTTTGAATTAGTCCAAGCTGAATGGGCTGAATTACTGAGAGAAGTCAAAGTCAATGGCTAGAAGAGTTCGACTTGACAACAATTCAATTCGTTTTTACTTGTAGAGCACTTTAAACAATGAACATTGTCTGAAAAAGCAGCTTTACAGAAATAATGAAGACTGTGTTCGAGCCAGTGGCGACTGTTGCAAGGAAAAACTACAATGAGATGGCATGAAGCAGAAACCTTGAGAAAAACCAGACTCAGAAGGGACCCCAAACCTATAATTCCATCACTGTTGAGGCGTTCAGTGATGGTACTGTGGTCCTGAGCCATTGTAGTAGACTGTTGATATTAATTTCAGTCCAAATCCATTCTCAAATTCTGGAGTTGCTTAGGAATTGCATGGATTTTTAGGCTGTTGAGGAAGACCTATATTCACACAGAGTATTATCCTATAATAGAGAACTTTATCCAGAGGAAGGGCGTTGAGATGAATCAGGCAGATCGGATGAGAAGAAAGACACTGGTCACTGGTCAGGAGCCTATATACTCAACAGAATGAGAGAAAGAGGTGTGACTGGAAGAGAAAAAAATATTTTTTGAAAAAAAAAAATTACTTAGTTGGGAATGGAATGGAAGAATGGGAAAATGGGAAAAGCATCATGTGTTCTGATGGGTTTGGATTTTCCAAATATATTTCAGCGAGAATTTGGCAACAGCTTCATGTCAAAAGCCAAATGTCTGAATCCAAAAGATGTGGTGAAACATTAAACTTGCCGGATGAAGGTCAAGGTGGAACAGTATCTCAAAGTCTGGTGTCCTCCCCCTTGTGGAATCCATACCATAAAAAAGGTTCCCATACCAGTGTTAATAACAAGTGCTAAAATGAGTAGTGGGAATCATATCGGTATCCACTTGCTTGTATGATTACCCTGATTGACTTGACATCAAATGTCACGGAGATCAAAACAAATGATGATTCATTTGTTCTTGATGGAGCCCACAAAACCCGAACCTTGTTTGCTCTGTGTTATCGTTTTATCCTGCCTTGAGGAAATATGAATATATTTTAAGCTTGCTGAGCCCCTCGTGGGAATAAGGGCAGAAATAATGAGGGCTTTTTTAATGTTGTCGGCGTAATCGGCTTGATCCCTGGCTGGCCTCCAGCAAGCTCACAGCATTACCCGAGAATTAAGTGTAAATCATCTCAAATTTGGACCTTAAGTCCAAAAATCTGCCAGTTTGGGCTCGTGAGCTGCAACGATCACAAGAAAGCCAAAGAAAATACCAAAAAGGATGAGAATGAATATCAGAAGTATTCAGAAGAATATCCTCATCAGAGATTGAACACTTTACGATTGGAAAAGGTAATGTTTAGACAGCCTAAGATTGGACATTTTAAGATTAGACAGTTTGAAATTGAAAAGTGTGAGATTGGACAGTTTGAGATTGAAAAATTTGAGATTACATAGTTTGAGTTTGGAGATATTTACGATTAGACATTTTAGGATTGGAAAGAATTAAATTGAACAGCTTGATATGGGACATTTTGGGTTTAGACAGTTTGAAATTGAACAGTTTGTGACTGGACAGCAGAAGATTGAACAGGCTGAGATTGAATAGTTTGAGATTAGGCAGTTTGAGTTTGCACAGTTGGAAATTGGACAGTTTGAAATGGAAGAGTGTGAGATTGGACAGCTAAAGATTAGACAGTTTGAGCTTGAACAGTTTGAGTTTACAGAGTTTGAGACTGTAGATATAGTTAAGATTGGACAGGTGGCAATTGGACTGTTTGAGATTAGACAACTTGAGATGGGACAGTTGATGATGAAGATGATTTGGTGATATCTGGTCGATTAAAGTAGAACTGGAAGGAACTACAAGAGTTTCTGATAAATGTTTTTCAAGTTTTTTTACTTGTTGTTTATTAACTATTATAAATTGCTAAAAAAAACAAAAAAAACATAGTGGAATCACACGATGATGCTCGGAGCATGGATGCAGCACTGAGAAACTCTCTGTAAAAATAGTTTGCTGAAAATTGGTTAACACTCAGGATCACACAGCATACACACCGATCCACCTGGGCCAAAAATACCTTCCTTTAATCTTATTCCTGGAAACCAACCATATATGCTTTCTTTCCCACAGAGCTGCGTGAAGTCTAAATAACAAGCTCCTTCATCTTCTTCATGCCTAATCAGATGCTTCAGCAACACATTTCCCTTCCTGGATCTGCCACAGCACCAAGACAAACTTGCCTCAGAGCGCTCAGATAATTCACAAACCCCAACGTTGCCAAATGAACAGTCGTTAAACACCCGATGTGCAGCTCTGCCGTTACTGGGCTCATGCTTTTCCGTGTGAGTTTAAATAAAAACATGAGGATAACACCCCCCCGCACTCGTATCAGAGTGTCATACTTTGAGCAAGTAGTTGCAGTTATTGTGACATATCAGCCTTCCTGAGTCACTTCCTAAGCTCTCGCTCATGTCAGGCTGCGACTACCCACTTTCCCCTGTGGCGAGGTGCCGATTTACCTCTGATTGGCCATCGGGCCTCTCAGCGTGTGACCCTTTAACTCAGCTCTGAGGAGTGATGGCTCTCTATCAGGCCGACCATGAACTGGCTCTGTTTTAGAGGAACGGCTGGAGGAATGAACGAACAACTCCAGGGACATGGACATGCATATATTTATAGATTGTGGTATATTTTACCACCCCAATCAATTTTGTACTCTTGAATTTCTTCGTAATGATTGGTCCGAAGATGTCATTTTATTAGCCTCTGATAATAATGCAACTACAAATGTTTTACAAGGTTATGGTATATAATATGTTGATATAGCATAACCCTTCCATGCTATACACCATATACCATAGATCCTGTTCCATATTCCATACCCCAATACCATATACCCTAACCCCTCCATACAATATACCATATACTATAACCCCTAAATACCATATACCATAATCCCCCATATCACATACCATAGCATGGTTTCCATTGTAACGATATACACGAGGACCGGTTGCCCCGGCGGGAGCCCCACAGCAAATGTGAAGTAATGCGACAAGTCTGCAGTAAGTTCTTGTTTGACACATACATTCGCCAGCGCACGATTGTCCTCATAAAAAGGTGTACAGGAAACCCCCAGAGGCCACGGCGAGTCATCGAGGAGCGAGCATTCCTGACAATCCTGCACACGGACCATCAGTTCGTCCACCGCGGTCCACCCACACACCGCTCTCTACCTGTCCCCGACTTTCTTTATTCATCCCTGAATCCAGTGACATGCCTCCTGCCTCCTGGTGCTAATGAGTTCCTGGCGAGGGGATGCAAAAGAAGCAGGAGGAGGAAGTGTCATCCGCCTGGGTCCTGATCGGTCTATAAAACCTGCAGTGTTGGACAAAAAGTGTTGATTTACTTCCTGTAACTGCAGCATCTTCGAACAGTGGTGGTGGATGTTAATGCGCTTGTTTCCATAAAAACTTCCAGAAGGAGACTCCGCCTTCCAGTGTTGCCTCTGCCTTCACTGCTTTCTTCCTTTCCACCAGAAAAGGGGACAATTTTTTTCAAATGTAAAACATAGAGTCGTGCCTATTTGACCCGGGGCTGAAACTCCTAATTTGTCCCCTTTGAACAAGGTGCTTTACTTGATAATTATAATTGAGTGTCAGAATATTTTCAAATAAAGCCAGCACATCCCTCGGCCTTGTTCAGCCTCTGAAATCCTCAGCTCCACAGTTGGTATTTGTGACAGAAACGCTCATTAGTCCTCTTGTCTGGCAGCTCGTACAAACCATCTTTACGTTTCTGCATTCATTTTTTTCGCTGAAAATTAAATCCTGTCACGGAGATGTTAGTCATGATGACACAGAATCTGTAATGACCCCAATGCTCTTGCTAGCAACAGGCTGCTGGGAAATGCGGCGGCAAATCAAACCGCCTCGGTTCTGCTGTGCTGATTTCGCTAATGTGTAAAGGTTTTGCCTTTGTTTTGCTCCACCCAAGGTTCCTAATTCTCAAGTTAGACTTTACTAAAACCCTTGTGGGTGAATGAGATCGTACCAATCTCCACAAGCACACTCCAAAATCCGGTGAAACATCTTCCCAGAAGAGTGGGAGGTTTTGATTACAGCAAATGGAGACCAAATGTAGAACGTCCATTAATAACCATGGCCTTGTCAGTGTAATATCTGAACAATATGCACACTGGTAATTGAAAGAAAAAAAAAACGGCCTTACCCATTACTCTTTATAAATGCAAAAAAACATGGCACCCCTGGCAGGCACTCATATTCCTTTTGAAGGAATGTAAGGGATATTTTTCTTTTTACTTTTTTCTTTTTATTGACAGCCCTCTCATCATCTCATCAGCTGTTCTTGCATAACCGTCGAACTGACAGCTAGCGCACCCACTGCTAATGATTTATTCATCTGCACCAGGTTGTCAGAGAGTTTCTATTGGCAGCAGAATGAGCAGAACATTTTTGAAGCTGGTTAAGGCTCGGCGCTTACTCACCTAATGATCCTTCAGTGGATGGAAGAAGGTCCACAAAAAAGTCTCAAAAAAAAAATCTATATATAAACACACTTTTGTGGACTTTTATATACGTGTGACTTTTCTAGCCATATGTCGTTCATTCCCAAACTTGGAGGCACACAATCATCCTGGACATCTTTGAATGTGGTAGCATGAAATATTTCCTTCACTGAACTAAGAGAACCAAACCTGTTCCAACATGACAATGCCCCTGTGCACAGAGCCAGCTCCATGAAGATCTGCTTTCCAAGGGTCAGATTGGAAGATCTCCTGCTCTAAAGCTCTGACCTGAACTCTATTGGACACCTTTGGGTTGAATGTGAAAGCTAATGAACCCCAGTCCTCCTCACCTGACTTACATCTGTATCTGACTTTATTAACACCAAGGTGGCCAAATGAAATCTCCTTATATACATCCATAAACCATCTTTTTGGACTTCCTCTTTTCCTCCTGCCTGGTGACCCCATTCTGGGCATTTAACTACTGATATACCCCATGTCCCTCACCTACACATGACCAAAACATCTCAATCGTGCCTCTCTCACTTTCTCATTATATATATATAGTAATCTGCCTGCAGACTGCTTCAAATATGAATCTGCTTGTAAGAAACATGTACACTGTCTCAGTTCAATCCTTCCTAACTGGGCTCCCCTGAGTACCCCGAGATGTACTTCCTGATTGCGCCGTGAGGACGTCAACAACGCTGATGATGAAAGGGTGCGAAATGAAGCCGGAGTGTAAATTCCCCCAAACGGTCCCCAGTGCACTTTCAAAATATCTGCCTGATGCTTGTTCTAATTTAATGACTGTACGTTTAATACTGAAAAATGTGTGTGTTCGGATTCATGCTTAGCTGTAGCTCCACAGATAAACATGGTGCACGCAAGGCCTTACTGGAGATCAGCTATATTAGTACACAGAGCAATGGGCTTGGAGTATGGAAATTGGGGCGAGTCACAGCGTGCTGCTTTGCGCCATCGGTTCCGGTCTGACCCAATTTCGTCCCTCTGGCCCAGCCAAGCTTGATCGACCATCTCCATTCGATATTCATGCTCTCGGCTATGACCTTGGACGTCCTCGTGGAAAGCTTACAGCACAGGAAACATCTGTTTCGAGTATAGACAGTTATCAAGTTCATTAATACCTCCTAGATGGACAGATTTTTCTTCAGTAGAAACAGGGTGAAAAAAATCTGGGCTAGAAAATGCAGACTAAACCGAGTCTCAGAGACAAAAATATGAGGATATCTCCTGGGAAGATGTGCGACTAGATTTGAGTGTGCATGTAGAGATCTCATTCCCCCACAAGGGTGTTAAAGTCCAGGTACTGATGTAGGTAAGGAGGCCTTAGGTGCAGTCAGTGTTCACATTCATTCCAAATAGTGTTTAATAGGGTTGAGGTCAGAGCTCTATAGCCGGCCATTCAAAAATCTTATGCAAAGCATATATATCCTGTACATCTGCTCCGAAAGGTACAGCTGATTCTTCCAAGAACCTTCTGACCAATCACAATTGAGATTTTGATCCCCATTAATAAGTCTTCTATCAAGACTAGGATTACATGTGTTGTACAAAAGCTCGAAATGATTTCATTTGAATCACTTTAGTGACAAAATGCAGGAAAATCACACCAGCGTTTGCTCCCCCCCGCCACTCCCAGTTCCATTTCATATCCAATAAACAGCACGAGTCGCTTAACTCGGCAGCCTCATTACAGACGATGATTAAGAGCTCGATTCAGCTTCCCCTAGAGAGAGAGCTTTGATTACAAGGCCGCCTGCGTTAGCATTGTCGCTAATGAGCCGCTCCGAGGCATCCTCCCACCACACAATGACATGAAGATTAGCAGCGACGTCTCTGCGCTCTTGCGGCTTCGAGTAGGCAGACGCAAAATGTACTAAAATTTCGCAATTATCTCTCCAACAGTTGCCGTTGCTGGACTGGCAGAAACAAGTCCACATCTCGGACCCGAGTTCATTCTTCTTTTCGGATCTCAGTTCATTTTGAAATTAGTATTATATCGTTTTCAATACCCTTATACACTACACAGACAAACGTTTGTCCCATTCAACATTCAGTTCCCAGTCACTGATCCTCCACTCCAACTCATGGAAAACAGGTCCTCGTGGGCATTGTCATGCTGGAACAGGTTTGGGTCTCCTTGTTCAATTGAATAGGAAATTTCATTCCAGTGCATCCAAAAGCATTCTATACAATTGTAAGAGTTTAAGTCAAGTCAAGTCAAGTTTATTTCTATAGCACTTTTCACAACAGACATTGTCTCAAAGCAGCTTTACAGAAATCAACATCAAGGTGAA
>MU563656.1:1209406-1229406 GCA_024362625.1 Silurus asotus
AAATCTTTCAACAATACAGAACACTGGAGAGTGAGAACTAACATGAGTACTGGAGTATAAGATTATAAGTGATGCTCTTTCTACAGTCTTATACAGTCTTTATGGTTATAAAACTAGGAGCTACTGAGCTCATCATTTGTGATCATCACAGATCCAGCATCAGCTTCCCCATGCCAGAGCCTTCAACCACTCCAGGAGGTCCAATGTCAAACTTCACACATGTAGTGGGATCCAATTGGCACTGGTACGTCTCTAGATGGTTCGGGATGTTTGCGAGTTCGGCATCTACTTCTTTAAAGGTCCATGTTCAAGAGGTGGGACGTGACTGGAGCTGGCCAACCCTCAGGATGCCTCGGGATGGGGAGAGAAAGAGAAGCAGTGGAGATAAATTAGCGTAGCTGCTGTTCATGATATTAACAGCACAAGTTGATAATGTGCATGTGATCAGATGTTCTGGAGCACAAGTTTATGATATGTGACGTATGTTATGTGAAGGCTTTTTTAAGGAAAAAGCACACATTTTTTTATTCAAATGAAATGTCATTCATTTTTTGCTGCTTGATTGTACACATCACTTTGTCCCCAATAGCTTCTTTTTATTACAGATATTCTTAAGAAGGCATTCGAGAGCTGATTTTTCAGCTGCTTTTAAGCTTTTGAGCCTCTGGGAGGCTTCACTTCAAAGGTCGTTGAACTCTCGCAGCCAGACTTTCCACCCAAAATCTTTATTTTATGTCTTTATTTTATTCTGTGTAGCATAAACCGAACGCCGCTGGTTCTTGCTGGATTATTTATTCCTTAGTCTGTCTGTCTGTCTGGCTACGCAGTACAATTTATTTATGGCGCGGCGGCGGTGTGAAAGTAGGCATGACGCAAGAACAAGAAGGACTGTTATGGCTGAGAGAAATGTGTGGTTTATTTTATTTTTTTATCAAACGTAGAGGCTTGATTTTCTGCAAAAAATGATTCTGTAATATTCCACTCATCCACAGATGGTAGACAGATGGCAAGAGCGAGCCGGGAGACGAGGCCTGAAGTCGCTGCTGGATCACACCTTTTTTAGCCCGCACACTTCACAGGTTTCCGCGGCCTTGCCATCGGTTAGGGTGACAAAATCGAAATCTTTGCATGCAAGAATTTGCACAGAATTTGCCATAGACCACTTCAAGACCTTCATATTGTTGGCATTAAGGTGTTTTGTTACAGCTTTTTTTGGTAACTTCAGTATCACTTTGACTATCTGGCTGATGTCTTGATGTTTTGTTTCGGTGTTTTTAGATCATCATTCTTCCTCACAACGCTATCTATTTGCAAAAGTACCCCAGCCTTTTTTTTTTTTACAGCCAAACACCCAATACTTGTAATTTAACCTTTCTGATGATCGGTATAGTTAATTTTATTTTTGCTTTGAACATTCCTGCACAGGACCAGAGTCCAATGGAGTCAAATGTCCACAAAAAGAACTCCTTTTCCTGACAATTAGCCAATCAAAAAGCATCACATCACTTTCTGGAAGGTTCCATATTGTTTAAAAGAGTCGACTTTTGCCCCAGTGGAATTCTTATATCGGGAATCTGAAAGCCTGCAAGCCAACATCCTGGATTGCAAAAGCTCTGACACTGGAGACTCCTTCTTTCCATACTTCCTTCCTAACAGAAGGTTGTTAAACCTGGTTATCATTCGTCTCACGTTGGCGCATCCGACCAGGGGGTGTAGACCGAGAGGATATAAAGACCGAGAGGATATAAGTGCTGTCAGTGCTTCCGGATATCTCTATTGCCCCACTGGCACTGGGGATGATAGGTGACATTAAAGAGAAAGGACACAAGATGTTCAGCGTGTTATTTCATGCAGACAGGGCGCGATGGGACGTGATGGGATGATGGAACGTGTCAGGTAAAGTGACGGAGCAGAGGATGAGAAACCAACCGACTCTACGCTTCCAGACCTCCGCACTCGCGGCTTCCATCAAGGACACACGGCTTTGCTCTGTCGCACTCATCACATTCGTGAAGGCTTCATCCTGGAAAAGTGCTGTCATGTTGATTCTCCCTCTCTCTCAATCTCTCTCTCTTTCTAGGTCACAAGAAGCCCTTAAAGCAGTTTTATCTTAAGCCTCTTAAACCCCCCCACCCCCCTTCCCCTTCTTCCTCCGTGATCCAAAGAGCACGGAAAGAGATAGAGACTTTATAAACCTCCAGAAAGGTCCATCTGTCTGAGGCAGAGATAACTGCGGTCATGTCACTCCCTGCTGTGGGCGACGATCTCTCCTCCTACACCGCACACACACCATAAGGGTATTGTGTGTTGGTGACAAAGCCTGCTTAGCCACCTACAGTACATGTGCCACTATAAAAATAAGTAAATATACAATAATGTTTCCCGTGTCCCTCTTGATTTCCTAATTATGATCCATTTTTGAATTACTAACATGCTCCTCCCACATTCTCATTAATATTGAATTCCTTCATCCTAGGGGTTTACAAACTTTGCAGCCACCTACATTTCCTTCCACTTTCAACTGCTGAATCATTCTTAAGTGAGCTGAAATGGTTTTTTCCCCCATCCGTGACCCACGTGCCGTTACTTTCCAAGGTCGTTTGAGCGCGAGTTACCTTTAGCGAATATCGTTTGCATAAGAAAAGGTGCACTGAAGCCTGACTTAGACATGATGAGCCAGCTGGAGTGGAAAATCTGTTAGTGTAGCTCTGGTACATTTCCTCAGGGACACAGGATCCCTGGTGCCCCGATGAGAGAAGTGTGCAATGGTTGCGATTATTGGCTTTGTCTCAACTCCTAAAGAGCGCTACGGTGTTGCGGGGCGCTGCATGGTGCGCTGATCAGAGAAGCGGTAAGCTACGGAGCCTGGTGTTTTAGTTGGCGTGATGCAGTGCTCCTGGTGCGGAACTGGGATGACTCCATCGATCCTGCCACGTTGATAAAGAGGACTGGAGCATACCGAGTCTGAGTCAGCACGTCGATGTGATTCATCTGGAAGCTCCCCCGCGGACCCACGTTCTGCTCCGCTAATAACGACAAAGCAAGGGAAAAAAAAAAAATCGCCAGTCGGCTCATAAAAGCAGGAAACGGAGCTTGGGGGGAACGAAGAGAGTGTGTGTTCGTTTTAAACGTTGCAGCAGAGTATAATAAAGTCATGCACCAAACCAAGGATAAAGTATAGAAAAAAGCTCAAGCGATAGAGTGAAAGGAAAAACTGTGGAAAAAGTCGAAGAAAGGAGATGAATTCATTCTCAAACTGCGTCTTTATTCAAGGATACAAGTCAGTGGGAACGCCAAAAATGGCAATGCACACACCCGGGAAAATGGTCTAACCAAGAAAATCAGGAGCAAAAATGACATTTGTTTCAAAACCAGAATGCATGCCTGTGATTTTGAAGACTCAACGTCTTGACCAGGGTTTGGTGTTGAGTCTGCAAAATCACAGGCATACATTCTGGTTTTGAAAACAATGGTCATTTTTGCTCCTGATTTTCTAGAGCAAACGTACCCCTCACTCTTAAGAAAACACCCCTACAGTAAGGAATGTATTTTTTAAGCATGGTAAATGTAGACCTTCATTAGAAATGGCCTTGTATCGTTGTTCAGGTTTGGGCTTCGCCTGGGCTCAGTCCAAGAGAATTTTTTTTTATACAGACTCAGCAGATTTTACCGAAGTTGGAGATTAACTTAGTTGGCTTGTTGCCTGGTGGATGTCTTTAAGCTTGGGATTGTTTTTCGATATTTTATCCGAAGGCTTTGCCTTCTGCCAGCAGCCTTTGTACCTCGGTATGAAGTGCAGTCCTCGCTGCTTGCAAAGGTGTCAGGCTTCTCTCGTCTTTTCTCCTCCATCCTTGACGACTTTCAGCCCTTCTCTTGGTGCTGAGGTCGGTGTCGAGGTCCCTGCACTTTCCAACACATCGTTTAGGGTGAGCTGACAGCTTCAAACTTTTCACAGATATCGCCCTGGATTTGACAGTCTGTCAGAAACAGTTTGAGTTTCCTAGTGGTAAAGGGCTCACCCTAACGCAATAGGAGAAAGTTTCAGAATTTTTCTCTGCATCCGTGGCTTAATCGGGATGGAAGGGATACCATTCGAGCTTACCATCAGTCACGATGAAAGGAGCTAATGCAAATGATACAGGGCATGAAGAAAACTTGCTAGATTTGGAAACATTTAAATTGTATTTCAAGTGAATAAAAATGTAACCAGATTATGATATCAAGTAAAAGCAGGGCTTGAGTCTTGAACTGGTAGAGCAATGATCGGGTTTTGAATCGGCGCCAATGAAAGGGGTACCAGGGCAAAGCAATAAAAGTCTTCCTGATTTAGACAATGGAGATTCAGGGTAAGTTAGAGATGATCATAGTCTATCCAATTGCCTGAACCAACCACCCTTTTAAACTCGATACACTGTTGTCTGGACAATGCTTGATAACATTCTGGCCAGTTCTGAGCCCGATGTCTGGTCGTAGACCATCATCTTTAAACCATCTAATCAGTTGAGTTCTGGTGTCTACGAGTGAAATTCCTACAGATTTGATGCCTTGGCATGTGAAGGAAGGCGAAACCTTGTAGCCTGAGAATTAGATCTGGTTGCATCTGGTGTCTGGTTGAAGCGTTTGATTACACTGGTACTTAAAGCAGAATGCAAAATCAACGTGATACACAGTACTGTAATCAGCTCACCCACTAGACACCAAGACTCTCCTGAGGGAGTAGAGCTGGTTGCCTCTTTCTTACCAGTAATTACAAGTTTGGAAAGTTACCCTGGGAGTAATAATAGCACAGCTGTTCCACCACTTACCCAAGCTGATCCGTTAGATGTTTTTTCCCCCTCCATTTAACCTTTGTGCCTGTGGCCATCTGACAATAATGCTGAGCCACACACATTTGTGTGTAACTATTGCTCACACGAGGCCCTCGGCTGATAGGAGGCATAGAGCAGCTGCTGATGTTATCACGCTGTCAGTTCGGTTCCAATCTTTATTTTTACTTCGAGCGGAATGAAAGAGGACCACAAAGTTGCAACTGAGAAAGGTTTTCCGGGAAAGCCAAAAAAAAAAAAAAGAGGATCTTTTTCACCATGGTGTCCTCACCTACATTGACTTTTTTTTCGGAAGGAACAGGAAGGAAAAGCTAAATTCACCAGAGCATGTTGGGTCTGGAAATGTGAGTGGAATAGTGTAAGAATTTTGCTGCATTACTGCAGACTTTGCGTTAGGCAATCAGTTTAGTCAAAAAAGCCCTCAACTGAACTCAGCAGTCTCCTTGGTCACATGCTATCATATAATGTGTGTGTGATTCACGCATGGGTTTGGAAAAGATTTTTCTACAAATAAAGAAAGAAAGAAAGGTACTTTATACTGGTTACATGTACTTTACAGCAGAGTGAACCTCTTTCTTCACATATCCCAGCATTGTTAGGAAGCTGGGGGCCACTCATGATGCAGAGCCCCTGGAACACCATGGGTTAAGGGAATTGCTCAAAGGCTCCAAGAGTGGCAGCTTGGTGATACCGGGGCTTGAAGCCAAGACCTTCCGATCCGTAACCCAAAGCTTTAACCACTGAGCTACCAAACATGGAATATATGAAGGAAATGATGTTGGTGCATCATATAAGAATTTATAAATAAGTTAGTATGAGGCATTTCTTGTGTGTGAAATGTGTGTTTGTGACCAGGGTCTACATGATGCCCAAAGGGAAAGCTAGTCTCCGACATCTTTGTGGCGATAAGAGCTTTGTTATAATCCGACTGTTTCATTGCACTGGTCTTTCTGACTGTATAGGGCCAGTAGTTGCCCAACGATAAAGACTTTGGGTTACTGATCAGAATGTCGAGGTTTAAAACCCCCCCTACAAGGGGGTGCTTCTCCTGGGGCGCTAAAACATGGGTGACCGTGTGCCCTGAGCCTGAAATCCTAACCAACTGAGATGAAGAAAGACTTTCACACACTGTCATGCTAGCTTCGACTGCAGCTTAGCAAGGCTACCCTCGGTTCAAACCCAGACCAGCTTTTAATATGGAAAGTCCTAAAAGAATTTTAAGCACATGCCATGTTTCAGATTGTTTTTTACAACGTTATGATCTCCGCCAGCGGATGACGATATGGTCATATTTTTATTCTCGAGCGCCGTCTGCTAATTTCCTTCCTGGAATCGAAGACACCTTCAGCCTGGGGTAAACCGATAGGCCGGGGCAAAAAAGCACCAGGGTTGCACGTTCCAGAATCTTCAGAATCTTATTTATTAAAGAGCTACAGATGGGATCAAAGGTCGAGAACAGATTTTTTGCCCTGTTGTTGCCAAATCAGTTACCTGACGAGTCACCGTTTCGATTTGTTTACCTCAGTAACGCTACACTGCTCTCACGCTTCTGCATCACTGTGGATATATTTAGAAGCTTCGGGTCAATGTGTTTAACCTCACGTCATGCTGAACCATTAATAGCGACACGGTTTTCCTTTCATCAACATCTTTGCCTTTACGTTCTCGAAGTGCAGGGGATGAAGAACCAAGTCGAGGGAATGGGAAGCGAGTGATGGCTTTGATTCGTACAGAGGATCCTTCTTTGGTTCCTTTCCTTCTTTTTTTCTGAGGGAAAAAAGTAGGTGTGTGTGTTTTGGCTGAATTCCAGGGTAAAGAAATCTATACTAAGTGCATAAAGAAACACACGGCATTGAGTTTTGGTAATTGTGAAACATTCTCCTGAAAATGTTCAAGGAAGATGTAAATAAAATAAAAAAAATCCAGCAAAGGCCTTCGAGGACACAGCGGAAATGCTAGAAACACCAGCCTCATGTTTTTTTGTTCTCTTTTTTCACACTCAAAAAACCCCACAGCACTCGACTCGTCACGTTTCTGAGAAAGCTCAAACGCTCGTAAGATGCAATGAAGACTTTCACGAGGTGGAAAAACCTCCCCGATGGTTCCGTGGTGCTGAAAACTCATGACTCCGTCAGCCGATATAATAAATGTGTACGGCTGCTTTGAGAGCTGCTGTTCCAGACAGATGATGTTACGAGATTTCAATAAAGAGACGCAGGGAGAACGTTCAGATTCACTTTTATGTACTTTAATGTTCTCATTGAGTTGTAAAGACCGAAGGCACAGTAAGACCACATTTAGCCTTGAAGGACACAGAGGAAATGATTGAAACGAGGCGGGAAAAAAACAAAGCGAACACTGGGGGGGGGGGACGGGTCGGGGGGTTGGGGGTAATAAAAATTGCGCACACACACACACAATTGGAAGTCATGAACTGAAGATTCGAAGAAGGAAACGGTACAGCACGACGGAAAGGTTTGGAACAGATGACCGGACGTGTAGTGCAATTCACCTCTGTAAACGCAACGCTCGTATTGTAGTGCAAGTTTTACTTGACGTTAAAATAAATGTACGGCGCGGCAGCAACAAAAAACAAATGGGAACGGCGTTGGTCTGGATGAGTTCCGACTCCCCTCCCCCCCAACCCCCACCCCAAAATATCTTTGGTATCTTTTATTTTTTTTTTGTTGCATACAAACATTTCCTAGTGTAGAGTCTGGTGAAATCTGCGCTCAGGCTTGAGCTCGCTAAGCCAAACTAATCGTTAGCTGACCCGTGTTGGGCCGAAACATCTTGGGCATCATGATCTCAATGCGCAAACATTTAATGTGTTCACAAATATTGTGACTATACGAATTCGACGTTCGGGATTAGCGTCCCTGTTTCGCTGTCTAGCACAACTCGTAGGGCCCTAATAAGGAGTCCTAATGAGGTCAAATTGGGTAAAAACAAACCTAACAAAAAAACAACACCACATTTTCCCCATCGACGTTTTCCAAAAAACGGCGTTTTGATAAAAAAAAAAAGAGGCTTTGCTTCAGGAACCTGGGCCTTTGCTTTAGGGCACGAGCCTCGATAAATTAAACATAAACCTTATTAGGGGACTGTGATCAGAGGCCAGACGGAGCAAGTGGGTCCTTGCAAAGCCCCATTACCGCTAACAAGGCTCCTGTATTAGCATCAGCGCAACACCGCACACACACACACACACACAAACAAACAATTTCTGCAGCTCTTCAACCTGTGCTCTCAGCCTGGCCCGTGTGCAAAACTCCTTTAATTAGCATCCGTCAAAGCTACAACATTCAGCAGGCAGCAACACCCCCCCCCTTGAAAACCACAACTCAGAACAATGAAAGGTCTCAGAGCGCTGCTGCTTTCCTTTCACGTGGGCAAGTTTGTATCCGTGGTATATCCTGTGGCAGGGGTGGGGCAGGGGCGGATAAAGCCCCCCCTTTTGGCGTGTACTACCTCTTAGCGGCAGCTTGCTCCATTAGCTGCGTGAGGTACTCGCGAAGTTCCTTGGCTGCCTGGAAGCGCCCGTAGCGTCTCTGAGGCCGTGCGCATTCGTCCAGCAGCGCCGCGAGGCGGCCGTCCTGGGACACCTCGGCGGGCGGGTTGTGGAGGAGGCCGCCGGTGGAGCCGCGCCACGCCGCGAAGCGAGACAGCAGGTTCTGGCAGATGGCGTAGTAGTTGTGGTCGACGGTGACACGCGAGCACAGGATGTCCTTCGAGAACGACAGGCAGGCTTCCTTGTCGCATTCTTCGTAGCGGCTCTCGTACCACACGTCGTAGCTCTCCGGCTTGTCTGGAAAGAGAGAAAGAGCGAGCGAAAGTGATATCGGAGACACCATAATAAAGCAATCTGAATGAGAATAATATATTTTATAATGGTGTCCAGAAACTTTTGCCTGCGTGGCGTTTATATGCGTTGAAACTGAGAGATGCGGAGAGCAGAAGATTCACTTCCCTGGTCATGTGACAACCTCGATCGCACGCCAATAACTAATTACAGAGAATGAAGTCACTATCGCCCTCTGGGGAGCCAATTATCAGCTGAATCGCAGAGTCCAATGCCAAGCGCTCACACACACACACACACACACACACACAATCTCTCCTCCACAGCGCTGTGTATCTGAGAGAACTCGAGCAGGAGGACATGTCCGACCCTCTCAGGACAAAGTGTGTGTTGGCTGAAGGTTGAGTTGAACTGCAGTTCTGAAGTGTTGGTAACACGGCGCTGAAAAGATCACAGATAAAAAAAATCGCTATGGGGACGTGCGGCACGTGCGCGCACACACGCACACACACATACACACACAATGCTTCAAAGCTTCAGAAATAGATCGAGGTCTCATTAACCCACTTAACTGTGACTTCAGAGGGTTAATACCATCATTAATCACAACGAGTGCCAGGGGCCAAGTGTTTGATATTTCTCCTGACGCACAAACAAATAAGTACTGAGTGAATTCAGTGAAATGTAGTTACCCAAGTCATTTCATAAATAAGTAATCGAGTAAACCTACGGAAGTTCAAATCTATATAACGAAAAGCCTCTGAGTTACTTAAAGTATGTGTATGTTCCGTGAAGATGTTCCACTAGATTGTGGAGATGTGCGAGGATTCATTCAGCACAAGGGTGTGAGGAAAACACTGTGTAGTTGAAGTAAGAAAAAAATCTCCCAAAGACGTGTGAAGCGGGGATGGGTGGAAAAAAAGTTGGGGGTTCCAATACTTTTGGCCGTGTCGCGTAAACAGAAGAATCGGAAAGTTTGTAAAACTTCAAAGACTTCGGCTTTGTTCTCTGAAGTTCCAGATTGGCGCACAGCTGCCCAGCTGAATTATAGAAGCGATCTGATTCATTAGTCGCGGTTTCTGGACCGGTGACTCATCATTTAATTACTTTCTTATAGAAAAGAGTTTGTGTGAGTTTATGAAACAGCCTTCTGTTATTTTTTAACTCGTTCATTGTCACACCTGGTAACAATAAAGCGCTATTACGGCTTATGTGTGCGACACCAGGGGCGATTACACGGTCCGTTTCTGTCGCCGGGGTGACGATCCATCATCAGGTGATGTCACAATGCCAACGTACTCATAAAGCATATTTAGGGAATCGTCGTTATACTGTAATACTGGTGTCATTCTCTCTCTCTCTCTCTCTGTCCATCTGGCAGCGTAGTCGGTGTTCTCGGAGAGCAGCACGCCGCCTCGCTCGGCTCCTCACGGCCCTGTGCCAAATCACCGGCTTCCAGCAGCAGCAGCGGCAGCAGCAGCTTGAAGCTCTGATCTCGGCAGCACGGCACTTTACTACACACGACTCTTATTTAAACTGCCGCTTCATCAGTTGCTCCATCACTACGTCGAACACACACACACACACACGCGCGCGCACACACACACACACGTCTTGGCACGACCAGGAAGAGCCTCAGGGCCGAGACGGGGAGACATCTGGGGTTCGCAGTAACTCATAAAACACGTTTAACAAAAGGATATGCACTGATATTTGAACGTTTTTGTCTGCATCGCTGTTTTATACCGATATTAAATCGTATTTCATGCCAATTTCTTCACCTGTTAATATGAAGTTAAAACAATTATGAGTAAGCGGATAATCTGTTGCATGTAACTAAATAAATAAGCACATATGTGGCATAGCAGCGGCAAATCCAGCGATTACGCGCGCGGGTAAACAAGTAGCCGTAATAAACAAACGCAATAAAAATAGCCATCACGCCACGTAACCAAGTGACCAAATAAGTAACTAAGGAAAGTCCGTGTGAGTAAACAGGCCGATGGTCTACAGAGCAGAGTGTAGAAGACTCACTCTGTTTGATGAGCCTCTTGTCGGCCACGATGACATTCTCGGCGTCCACGACGATGACTTTCCCGTCGCGTGGGCCCACGGCGAAGTTGTCAAAGCTGACGTCGAGCAGGTACAGGGCGAAGTCGAAGTCGTTGTTGGTGAGCTGCTCGGCGATGTCCATCAGCTGCTTGGCCAGATCCACGCGCTTCTCCCAGGGGGCGTTGTAGAAGCTCCACAGCTCTTCCCCCACGTAGTTGACGGCCACCATGCGACCGCACGCGCCCAGGTACTTGGCGAACGGCCAGCCCTCGTCCGACGGGAAGCTCTGGTGAGACACAACGTTGGCAGGAGGGCTGTTAAGAACCCGAGGGCTGCATTTGTGGGTGTGTGTGTGTGTGTGTAGCAGACAAGTTCACACTAGTAGAAAGTGTCAGTTCAGCCACAATAACGAGAAACAAAACACCTACGATGGCGATGTTAGGACCGTTAAATCTTTGGAGTTTATCTGGCAGGTACTGAGGGAAAACTTCGAAATAATGTGTGTGCATGTGGATGTGTTTGTGGGTGTGTGTGTGTGTGTGCACGCAGAGGAAAAAACATAGACTATCAGATTCCATCCAGATCCAAGACCATTAAAAACGAATGTGATTATTAAACTTTAATTTGCGGGACTCAGATGTTTCGTGCAGGAGCCTGAAGAGAGCCGAAAGAAATTTGTGCATCGGGAGGGGAAAAAAATATAATCCAACAATTCACATCAACCAACAGTTTAGTTTGTGGTTTAAAAAAATTAAATCTAAGCAGTTACTGTTGACTTGTCTGTCAAAATAAAAAATGTAAATTAAAATCAGTGTGTAATCTTTAAAGGCCAGTTCCTAGGCGTCTTTGCAGAGATTCAAGATAGCTGCCAGGACGGAGGGGAAGGTGTACAAGTCTGGACAGGACGGAAACCGGTCGCGCAGCATGCATGAAATATTTCGAATGGCTCTTTGATTCGTTTTTTTTTTCCTCCTCTCCTTCTTGTACCTTCTCAAAGATTAAAGATTGCACAGAAAGTCGTTGTGAACAACTGAGCTTCAACACGTCAGTCACAACAGACTGCACCCCGGGCCTCCTCACCTCACCTACATCACTCCCTGAAGCACCACACCATCCAAAATCTAAATGAACATCTTCCCAGAAGAGTGGGGGTTATAATAATGGGGACTAAATGTGGAATATGATGTTCAGGAAGCACATATTTAATAAATCTTATCATTATAAGATTATAATGATATAACAAGAGTCATTAGTTTGGTATAATAAAGAGGTTTTTCACCACAGGAAAGTCCTCAGGGTCGGGAAAAAAACCCAGAGGCTGGCGAGGGAATGGCAGTTAGGGTGCGTTTGACCGTTATATTTTTTAATAGAACATTTGACACCATTTAATCGTTCGATCTGAAATTTGGGAAGGTGCCTGGATATTGTTCTGTGAGCAAAAAAAATGCTTAAATGATCCAAAACCAAAATACAGAACAGAATTGTCCGTATTGCTTCCTGTGTATAAACTACAGAAGTGTTCGGGCCTCATTAGAAAGAAAACCCCACACAGCGAATTTTGCGTCACCTGTAGCATGTGTGGGTTCTGAGGGCGGAGCTTTTATTTATAGGCGGGAACGAGGGGCGGGGCTCAATCGTAAAACGTATTGTAAAATTGTTTTTGCAGCATGTTTTGACGAATCTTTCCTTCAACCGCTTTGATAATCCAGAGCGGGAACAAGGCGCGTTGTGACCTTGGAATAATGTTGGACCTGACAGTAAAATTTAACAAAGATCCGAGCAAGAACATTGCATCTTCTGCTGACTTATTTATTTTGGCTCACCAGCGGTGGTGTTTGGGCTCCAAGGCAATGAGGTGACGAGGCGAGAGAGGGGAAAAAAACAAACAAACAAAAAAAAAACAACTGCCACCCTCGTTAACGCAGACGGTTGTAGGGAACGCCGCAGGTCTCCTGTCCATTTTTGGAGTTTTTAGGAAGGTGCCCTAGGGGCATCGCCTCCTCGTAATAACCTCGTTGTCAAGTGAAGGATGAGAGGGCGTGCTAGATGAATACCTCGATAGACGTGAACCTTGAGGCGCTGCTCGTGCTATTCTCAGCCTCGGTGAGCAGATGGGCCGCGTTTTCAACAGTGCAAGGAGTGATGTTCCCAAATCCCAGACAGCTTATCCCCCCCCTCCTTCCCTTCCCTTCCTTTCCTCACCACAGCACAAAACAGCATTCTGGCTAAGAGAATTCAATTCTCCAGTTACACACACAGACGTTCCTCAGAGATAAACTGCCCCGTCCCCTTTTGCTCCGAACTACTCGGAGCGGGGCAGCGAGTTGTTTTCCGACTGCTTGGCTAAAAATACCCCGAGCACGACGGCTCCTGCGGTGAGGAAAAAGACGGGAGGTGGCCATACCGCCCTACGTCAATGTCAAAAAATTGACAGCTTAATATGGAAGTGGAGACAAGGTGATAAGCTGTTTGATTGCTGCCTGCCTGGAGAACACCGAGGGCGGGTCTGGTTCGGCATAAACGTTAGAGAAGCCTTGTTTTATTCATCTTGGCAAGTGATGGGGAATAATAATAAAAATAAATAAAAACGTTAAGCATGTGTTTCTCTAAGGCATCTATGAGATGGGAATTCTTTATACCACTTGAGGGATCAAACAGTCCTACAGTCCTTTTTATTGAACACCCAGTGACAAAAAAAATGTAATTGTAAAAAGAGGACCAAGCTTTGGCTAATACATGTATTACATTTAGTAGGATGTAGTAGAAAACATCGAACACCAGGGATACTGACACATTTACACCCCCCCAAGCAAGACAAAATACCAAAAAAAAGTACATACCTGAAGCACCAAAGGCTCCGGATTAAACGCCAGAGTCATCAGTAGCTGCATCCTCTCCGTATCCTTTAGATTCTTCAAAAGGAAGCTTCCGGAGTCTTTGGTCTCGGCATACCTTCTGACAACCCTGTCCAAGAGTCTCTGGGAGGGGCAGTGCACCATGTCCGACCAGCCCTCCACCACCTCGGGTGTCAGCAACCTTACGTCTCCGTTGAGTCGGGCGAATTCGGTTTTGTACATGGCTTGGACGAGGTCACAGCGAGGTCTTCCCGTCGCCCTCTTACATATCTTCTGATCGATCTCCGCGAGTTCTGCGTTGGAGCCCAGGCGTTTGAGCACCACCCTCCGGGTGCCCTCCCTGGGCTCGCCATATTGAGCAAAGTAAACGTTCTTGACGTTGAAAAAATCCAGGAAGCGCAGCCGCCCCCAGGTCTCGAAGGTCACCTGACCGTTCGTGAACTTGCGACACCAGCTGGTCCCGAAGCAGGCCGGGCATTTGTTGAGGGAGATGAAGCGGCGATCGGTAAGCTCGTTCCTCTGGAAGGAGGCCAGCAAGTTGTGAGTGTTCATGAGCACGACGACGAAGAGAGCCGCGATGAAGAGGAACTTGCCGCACCGGTAGACACGGGCGAGCTTCAGGGGAAGCAAGCGCAACATGCTGACTAGCAGTGGCACGAGGAGGATCGATGCAGCTCGGGCTTCCTCAATGCCACGGCCCCAAACTTCTTGTTACGTGCTTCATCGTTGGCATTCGTCACCTATAAGGATCCATGTCATAAGGGAGGCCTCTGATTCACGCCATTAGCCTCAAGAACCTCCGTCCCCATGTCTGATGCTGAAGGTTTATTTGTCCATTCCACTTACCTTGAAAAAGAAAAGGAATCTTGTTTACACTAAGCATGTAAAGAGAAACAGAAATTGGATGTCTATGCCGGTAAATGGAGTCCGTTACCGGGAAATCACGGTACATCCATTTCGAGGAAAATCTACACAAATGCTTATGTCGTACCGTTGGGAATAAAATCCCATCAAAATCACTTGCATGCAAATCAAAATATCCCGTGTGATATGGCCTTGAGAATAATGATCTATTCTGTGGTAGAGAACTATACCTTCTTAAATATTTGTATTCAAATCAAACAACGGTGTTCCGTGGTCCAGACGAAACTTTCAGAAAGTCCTGACAAGTCGAAGCAAACACTCCGCGTTTTCTTGCAATTAAAAAGTTGTTTCGCAGACGCTTCTCCGTAAAACTTTTAAAAAGCACAGTAGAGGCTTTTATTCTTCATCCTTTATCCGTCTACGCCGTGAAACACAATTCAGCTGAGTCATCGCCCACCGAGCCCGGGCAAATCTCACTTGTATGATCCTTCGATATTAAATTTAATTGCAAAGCTTAATTGGGTAGATAAAAAAAAAAAAAGAAAAAAAGAAAGAAAGGATATAAGGACGTGTGCCAGGACCAATTTGATAAGACCGGACAAGATCTCACTCGTGTCCTTCGACAAGCGGCGGGGAAAATGTAATTACTTTAAAATGACAGGGAGCTCTTTTGTCTTCCGCTCGTAACCGTTAACGCGATCCGCAAAGAGGCTGTACGCATCTACAAATGAGTCCTTACACGCTCGGGCTAAACGAGCCACTTTCTAATTGCTTTCCCGCCACCGTGAGTCATCAATTATCTCATTTCACACTGCTTCAATTCCCACAGCACGAAGTCTTGAGCTTTTAAAAGGAGGTTCGAGGGAAAAACACATGCTGGCGGCTTGCTGCATAAAATAAATATGTAATGCCGAAATGGATAATTCTGAAGATGCTAATGCGGGCAGGTGACAGACAGCAGGCTCCGGCTTGCTAACACGTGTGTTTAGGGAAAACATCAGCATTTTAATTTCTACTATAAAAGACGGTATTACGTTGAACGCGCAAACCATGTTGGGATTATTGGGTTTTGTGTCGATGGTGCGAAAAACAAAAAACACTGCTACCGAGTTGCAGTTCTGCCTTGTACATGAAAGACGAAACTTGGAGGTCCACGAGGGTACACAAAACAACTGTTTGATGCGGGTCACATGACTAATCGCTATGCTAGTTAGTCCCAGGTGATTATTAACACATTTTATGGGTAGGTGTGTTGGGCCACAGTAGTGCTGGTGCTCGTTCTCTTTCTCTCTCGTCGAGGTTTATGAGCTGGAAATAAATAATCATTCGAAATCTTAGGAATTTACACACAAAGTACAACCACTTTCCTTAAGGAATATAAATATATATATATAGACGGAAAACGTCGCTCGCACTCATCTTACACACGTAGGCAGGGTCTAAACTAAGCCGGGATCTGGTGTGTTTAAGAGAACTGGCAGATGGTGAGGGATGACTCATCAAGCTCTGGTTTCATCAACACTCCAGCTGAAAACTGGGCACAAAGCCTGTGCCCCCGAAGCTCCAAACTATGCATCGGTCAATTTTTTCCGTGTTGGGTTTCACAAAAAAAGAAGGAAAAAAAAAAAAAGGAACGATTTGGAAAGTGAAACACTTAACGTTACCAAGAAGAAAATCTACAGACACACATAGATTTGGCCAAAAGATTTGGGAAACCCGACTTTCATAAAATGAAAGCTGACTGTACCCCAGACCTCCTCACCTCGCCTACATCAGGACCTGACTTGCTTACTGACACCCCAAAATCTAGCGGAACATCTTCCCAGAAGAATGGAGGTTATTATAACAGCAATTAGGGACTGAGGACATACAGATCTTCTGGCCAGGTGTCACACCGTTTAAGTGTTGGAAGGTTCATCTTGTCTCGCGTCCGAGCTGAAAATGAAAAACCGCACCTGCTGGGATTATTGAGTGCTGCGGTCGATAAGGTTTGATCACAGAGGCATTACGCTGCCGGGACAACAATCGAGCAGCACGCACTCTCTCTTCCTGGTGCCTGGGGTAATTAAGCTGAGGGCCGAGCATTAAAACCTCCACTAAATCGCAGTCAGCAACTATCAGCACGCAGCTCGGCTCGTCGTAAACAAAATACGAGTCCGACGTCGCTACAACTTCCACACTATCACAAATCATAAACATGGTGCTGTCGAATTCTCGATTCTGATTGGCCAGAAGCTACAAAGCTCTGATAATTACAGGTTCTGGTCTATATGAGCGGTGTTTCTAGCAACGGTGAGTAGTTTTTTTTACTTTGGGAAAGTCTTCAGGGCTTGTTCATGTTGTTGGGTTTCTAAAAGCAGATGTTTAGTGAAGGAGTCTCCAGTGTCAGGAGGTTTTTCCCCCACAGCAAATTCTTTAGGACAGAGGACTTGCTGTTTGTCAGCAACACGCCAAAGAGGCACTGGTGAGGGAACGATGGTTAATAGCACTTGTAATGCAAAGTAAAAGCGTTTTTCAACAAACTGAACTACAGCTGCGAGCAGCGATTGGTGGGTCCAAGCACCAAAATATCATCAAGCAACATCATAACACCCCATTGCAAATGGGTTAAAGAGGTAAACAAGCCTTGGTGCTTGGCCCCCAAAAATAAACGTATAAAAATGTGCTGAGTAAACAAATCTCAGGATGGTCACAGTAAAAGGCACTACCTCGTTTTTATCCGTTTTTTGAAATAGAACAGCAGCGACATTGTAAGCCGTTTTTTTTTTTTTAAACAGGTTTTTGGTTGCGGCGTGGACGCGGAGTTCGTTCGCAAGTCGGCACGGATCAGGAAGGAAAAACAGACGAATGTAAACGTTGGCAAGGCGACTGAATTCCGACACCTCTGGGGTGTTTGGACTTCTTGGAGGAGGAGGGGAAAAAAAAAACTTCCGACAGGCGCCGCTTATGCAAACAAGACGCAAAAACGCGTGTACGTGCCTCACGCCATGCTGGCCGACACCCGGAGGGGGAATCTGAGACGCCTGTGAAAAAGCGTTCGCTGCACCGCTTTCGTGAATCGACCCCCAGCCTGTGGGTCATAAATCAAGAGCTCATGTAGAGAGGAAAGCATGGCAATTACTTAACTTGCTTCCTTTCCTTCCTTTCATACTTTACCTTAGTTAGTTGTGCCAAATCCAGACTCTTAACTAGGATTTATTAACTTACATTTTTGATATTCGTGACTAAGTGAAGTCACGACGTGCGATATTGATATCCGACGCCTGTTTGAACAGGTTTAAATCCTACACAAATGTGCGCCTCAAAGTTTCTGGTAACAGTTTGAGCAAGAAGCACATATTGGTGGAAAAGTCTGGTGTCCCAATATTTTTCCCATATAGTGAGGAAGCGATGAAACGAGATATTTTTGAAACACAATAGTGGCAAAACCTTCGGAAAGAAACCCGGTTTCAGCAGACGTGTCCACCAAACATACTCGTTTGAATATTAGGCCACGCCCAGGCCTACACATTAACATAGAAGCCTTTTTTTAGAAGACGGTGTGATTTTACTTTAAATACATTTTTTTGTATTTTCCATGCTGTACTTTCACCTTCTTAGAGTCAAATCTCCAAAGACCAGACACCTTTTGTAGCTCGTTCAGTGCGTGCGGCTGCTCAAACACAGCTTTATTGAGGCAGCTGCCTGTGCGCTCGCGTCCGTGTCTGATTAAATACGGAAGCGTTCGCACAGCTTTGCTGTCTCCGTGAGAAAGAGCAGATTGTGCGAATGCAGCTTTCGGAGTCGTGAAAAATCGGATTCGTCTAAGCGGCAACAACATCGTTAAAACTCGTTATTGATTGCTCCGTTCTGATTGGTCGGAAGGCGTTCGTTTTTTATTTCATCTACATTTTTTTTCCTCGCGATATAACCCGAGGATGTCGTATTGCCCTGACGTTTCAGATAGAATACAAAAAATGGAAATGGAAAGTTAACATCAAATGATGTTCAAGTTATAGAAAAAACGGAGGCGAAAACGCAAATAAAAAAATAAGCTAGTTTTAGAAAAGGCATGAGTGAAAAATTTTTTTTTAATCAGCCGATAACTGATTGTTTAAATAGTTTTACTAATCAGTTAACTCGATTATGGTTAATTATATTAGTAAGATGGTCATCGAACTCTTTTTTCCAGTTTCTTCTGGAGTTTTCGAGCATTTCATAGTTAATATTTGAAATTTTCCAACAAAAAAATAACAATATTTAAACAGATTTCATGGGAAGTTGTGGCTCAAATATTAAGGCTTTGAGTTACTGTTTAAAAGGTCAGTGGTTTAAACCCCCATCGCTGCCACTGGTGGGCCCCTGAGCAAGGCTCTTAACCATCTCTATGGTCTAAAAGAGATGAGTCAAAAAAATCGACTCAGAATCAAATGACTCGACTCACTCAAACGACTTAAATTTACAGCTCAAAGAATTCACAACGCCTGTATATATCTACTTGCGTATATACTTATACCGCGTTTAACACCCTAATTTACAGATTTGCATGTTGTATAAGAAAGAAAAAACTTCTTAAACACTTTAAAGGGAACAATTGACTCAGGAGTCGGTATAAAGAAGGAGAGTCAAGATCAGCCAGATCCAGGACAGTGCAAAAAAACATGAATAATAACAATACTTATTTTTGAATATTCTAAACATGCGCACTAATAAGTCGGAATACATTAAATACAGCTTTATGGGCAGACTAAAGAAAAAAATAATCAAACTAAATAAAAAAAGAAAAAGAAAACAAACCCTCGGAACCCTCGTCATGCCTACATCTACATAGATCTGATTTATGTTTATACACACACACACATATACATATATACATATATACATATATATATATATATATATTCCGGCATACGCACCAAATGACTCCTCAAACGATTCACCAAAATGACTCCTCCGAGTCAACGCTCCGTCTCTCATCGCCTCGCGCCGCCGCCGCGCTTCATTTTCACGGCGCGCGCCTCGCACCGAAAATTCTCAATTATTCCTTTTTTACAGTTTTACATAAAAAAAACGTAAGTATCCTTCGTTCAAACTCGCTTCTGTTTCTTTTTTTCTTCTCTTTTTCTTCTACTCGAGAGCTCCACCGAACACAACGAAGCCCCGACTCCAACCCGCTCTCCGGCTTCGCGCTTACGAAGTCACGACACCCCGGACGCGTTTACGTTACCTCTGCGGTTACTATAGCGACGCAGGTTTTAAACTCCTCCTTAAACGTGCGCGTACACAAGATAACGCCCACCTTTCAAAACCAGGAAGTGCTCTGTGAATAAATGTTTCTATCTATCTATCTATCTATCTATCTATCTATCTATCTATCTATCTATCTATCTATCTATCTATCTATCTTGTGTATAAATGTATTCCATAGCAATACTAAATATTATTAGTAATAGCAGTAAAAATAATACAAAAATATGATAATAAAATGATAATAAACATTTAAATAATCAAATATAATTCAAAATCCAGTCATTTGAGCTCTATGAAATAATATTTAAATCGTATATAATATTAAATAATATATAATATTTGTTTTATATTACAACGTTATAATAAATATAT
>MU563656.1:1231906-1352524 GCA_024362625.1 Silurus asotus
ACACACACAAACACACACACACATATATAAAGCTGTACAAACCATGACAGTGAGTTCTCATCATACACAAATCAAACAGTGTTCTGTTTTTTTCCAAAAGTATTATGTAACAGGATTATATACAGCTTCTTCCTAATACACGTAACTACGTCTCAATTTTGTCACATCCATCTGTGTCCGACTTTCCTAGCTACATGTGGTTCTTCTCCAAATTGTAACCGCAAAGTTGGAGAAACACAATTGTATAGAATATATTTGTATATGAATAAAATCGCACACAAATCACCACAAACACACTCCAAAATCTAGAAGAGCATCTTCAGAGGAGATCGAAGCTTATTACACAAAGAAACAAACATAAGAAAGGCTTGTTTTTTTTTAAGAATCGATGAACAAACAAATACATAAAAGAGAAATTGTTTTGTGTAAAATAAAAACAAATCAACAAACGAAAACATCATGAAAGTTTGTGTGTAAAAACAATGAACAAATGAATAGTAAAGAAAATGTTTTCAGGTCAAAAAAAAAACAAACAAACTAATAAGTAATAGAAAATCAAATAAGTAAATAAACAAAGAAAAAAATATTTAGAAAAATTGTTTAAAAAAAATTGCAATAAATAAATAAACAAATTAAAAACAATTATAAACAATTCAGTACAAATAAACAAGCAAACCAAAAAAGGAAATTGACTGCTGGTTAAGGAACCAATAAAAAATGTATATACAAACCTGCAAAATAAATAAATAAATAAATAAATAAGAGGCAAAAAAGCTGGTAAATATTTGCCTTATTTTATATTTAAAAATCTACATTTTATTCATACATTTTTGTTGTGTGTTTGTGCCCTGGTCATAAAACACATTTGTGTTGCTTGACTTGTGTGTTCAGGAAACTAATAACAAATCAATGGAAACAAACAAACAAACAAATACAAAATGTTCTGCTTTATATTTAACGGACCCGTGTGGAAATAAATAAATAAAACATAAAACAAACAAACAAATATACATATTTGTATACACATGCTGAGTTTGCTCTCACGGTTTTTCCTTGGTGAATTACAGAACACATTTTATTCATATCAAAGGTGAACCATGAGACAAAAGTGAACAGAGAACAAAAATTCCAATTCCGAACTATATTTATTTTCTTTGTTTATTTTTTTGTGTTTGTTTAAATTCTTTTCTTTACTCTGTACACATAACAGAATGCTGTCACACAAGTACACATTGTACTGCACTTTGTTGATGTTTCTCATGATCCTCGGTCACACATCAGCTGTAATTCTTGAGGGGGGGGGGGTGAGGAATAAGGAAAGCGGTCGGTTTGGGACACGCCTTTAAGATTCCTTCTGTTCAACGTCTGCACATCAGAAAAGAAAAAAAAAATAAATAAAAATTCCACAACTCTATCATTAATCAGTAATGATTGATTAATAACAACTTTGATTACGCGGTGCACAGCAACAAAATGCAGCCGAGTATAACATTGTGCGAATAAACAAAAGTAAATAAATAAATAATCAGAAACGTGTATAGTAACTGCAGGAGGTTTGGAAACACTTCAGTCTTCAGACTTCGTTTCTATGCAACAAACTCATTAAAAGGCAAAAACACACAAGAATTGGACAGCGAATGACTGGAGGAAAGTTCTGTGGAGACCAAATGTGACATTTTTGTTTTAGAAGAATTTCTGCAAATTGATGTCGAAGGTCCCCTGGTGGTCTAGTGGTTAGGATGCGGCGCTCTCACCGCTGCGGCCTGGGTTCGATCCCCGGTCAGAGAACCAACCCCAGCCACTTTTAGTGCTGGTCCCAAGCACGGATAAATGGGGAGGGTTTAGCCTGCAAGATGATGTTGATGGGAAATAATATTAGCAGACTGCTTGACCCCCCACAGTCACACATGGAGGTGGACGGTTTGGGGTTGTTTTGGAGCAGGGAAGGCTAGAAAATAATTTCAAGTGAAAGAAACCAACATGGCTACCATCCATACTTTTCCACCATGCAGTTTCCTCTGGACTGCGGCTCATTGGATCCGAACGTGCAACAAGAGTTCTGGAAGTGTTGTGAAAGCAGACAGTCGCCTGGAGTGATATCTATCATGACCTGCCTAGTCATCACACAAAATCCTATTAAACTGCTCTGGAGCACAAGAAAGAAATCTCCAACTAATGTAGAACTTTGCCAAGTTTTACAAGAGGCACAGAGGAAAGTCTTTGTAAACAGGTTCATGTCTCTCAAAAACCCGAGTCAAAGACAGTTTTAAAGTGTAACTTTAACACATAAACTAGGATAAGCTATGAATACATAATTACATATAATTATAATGATCTAATTAATTAAAACAGAATGTACAGGGTGGAGCAGAACTGTTTGATGATGACGTGCAGTGTGCTATTTTTTAATGGTTGTTGGGGAAAAAACTGGCCCTGGTTGCTGGGTGTGGTGCAAATGACTTTGTAGATCCTCCTTGATATAAGGAGGTTAATATCGTGAATAGCAGGTAATTGGGTGCCAATAAGAAGTTGAGTGGTTTTTACCACCCTTTTATTATTATTATTATTAATACTATTATTACAGTAGAACCCCGGACTTCGACGCTAATCCTTTCTAGCAGAGGGTCGAAATGCGATACGGTGGAAATCCGAATACATTTTTCCCAAAAGAAATGAATCAAATTGGATTAATCCGTTCTCGACCACCAAGTTATTACCCGAACTTTGCCTTTTTATACAAAACATTACACAGCAATCACAATTAAATGGTTCAGAGTTAAATAACATCATTTAATAAAAAAAAAACACAACATTAAAAAGTGGCTGTACCCTGCCATTGATGATGATCTGTGGACATCGATATGTAGAGGAGGTATGGAGAAAGAGAGTCATTGTTTTAAAGGGGAAATCCCCTTCCATATAAAAAAACAGTAGCTGTTTTTTAGGAGTTTTTTCACTTCTTTGAATTTTTTTTCACTAGGACCTGGCTGGCAAAATCTCTTTTTTGAGTTCAATTGTTGTTTCTTGCTGTTTTCCTTTTCTGCTTGTCCTCAGTGGCTTTCCAAGTTTTTTTAAATCCAAAAATAATACAAAAAGCGACAAAAACTTGGATCACGCGGTTAATCGGGTCGGATTCCTTTTTTTTTTCCAATTCCGATGTGAAATTAACTCGAAATTTCGCGTCGATTTCCGATTACGCCGAATACGGTCGAGTACCGGGGTTCTACTGTATTTTTTTTTCTTTTTTTGTTGGTGGTGTTACTGTAATTGTTATTAGCAAACAATTGACATACAATGTTGGATTACACCAAATAGCTACTGAAGTTTTTTTTAACAGCATAATTGGCATGTCATGCATTTGTGTGTGTGTACAAAGGTGTCACGTTATCATTTTATAAATAAAGCTTTGTGGAAAATTCCCTGTACAACTTGAAATGTATATTCTTACATTCCACTTCAGCACTAGAGCCGAACAAGAACAAAAATTCAGTTACAATAGACCTTCTGCATGCACGCACGCACACACACACACACACACACACACACACACACACACACACACACACTCTTCTGAAAGTCCTTCCATTCACAATTATGGCATTTGTCAAACACCTTTATCCAGAGTGACTTACAACTGAGTAATTTTAGGTTGTGGGGTTGGGAGAGGTTGCTGGGCCATAGAGCAAAGCTTGCTATGGGATTAAGGGCCTTGCTCAAGGGCCCAGCAGTGGCAGCTTGGTAATGTTGCAATTTTAACTAACACCCTCCTGATCCAAAGTCCAGTCCGAACCAATAAGCTACCACCTGCCTAATCCACCGTATTGTGTTTAATAATTAATATTCAACATTTCAAACTTGCCGTTTTACATCTCGGGTTTCCATACGGGGTTCCTGCATTTGTATTTTTATTATACAGCGAATTCCAGTTCTGCTGGTGGATCTGTTGCATTCTGTATAACCGAATGAAATGTCAATGACACAATTTGGGAATCTACTTTGGCAAAAAAGTCCAAGTGGTGTTCTACTCCAAAATGTAAACAATGACAGGAAGTAGCTCGGATCACGGGAAATGTTCATAAACGTCACGCGAAGTTACATTATGCCTCGCATACATGGTATCTCCTGATGGACTCCTCTTGATGGAATTCCAGATCTTCCAAATCTACAAACCTTGCACTTTATCCCAAGAATCGAGTGCGTCACTGGGTTTCATATGTGCACACCTTCACTTATCCAATTACATCCCCCCATCAATTAATAGGGAACAGCACACCCTGGGGGATATGCTACCAACTATACAGTTGCGGTTAAAAAAAAAACATGTCTCTTGTTACTCCATCTGCCATGGAGATATCAAGTTCAGGGTGTTTATTCATCCATTCTTTTTGTATTTTTGTTTTCTTGGTGCAGTAGGCAAGGTGGCGTGGGACAATTCAGACTTCAGTACTTTTCTGCACCAAGCAAGTAAACTGGAGGAATTAATATGTATGTGAATATTAAATCTGTTCATCATCCAACAATTCTTCAGGTGCACTTTGGACGAGCTGCTAATGAAGCTCATGAGCTAGCAGCATGGAAGTTCAAGTCCGTGCTCCTTATAACTCAGTTATGGACGCTGGCCATTCATCACATTTCCATATCATAGCAATAAAGCCCTTCCTGTGTGAAGACCCAGGTTTCACTTTTTCTTTTCCCAAAACATGACCACCATCTGTTTCTTTTTGGACACATCACCATGGCAACTCCATGGCCACATCTGGGACTGTGCAGATGGCCAACATATTTTGAAGAACGGTGGTGTTTAGTGGCGTTCGTGCTTCTGGACAGCCTGTTACGTAGCTATTTAAAAATAGTCACAGCTTACAAAATAGTGAACTGAAATTACTTTAAATGTGAAACATTTTAAGTGAGCATCAGATCTGGATCATGGGGCGATGGAAAACGATGGCCTGGTCTGATGAATCTTGTTTTCTTTTACATTATGTGGATGGCTGGGTGCACATGTGTTGCTTACCTGGCGAATGGTACCCGGGTACAGAAGGCAAGCTAGTTGAGGCAGTGTGATTCTTCAGTGATGTTCTACTAGAAAACCTTGAGTCCTGGCACTCATTTGGGTGTGTGGACCTGTACCACCTACCTACACATTGTTGCCAGCAAAAATGGTGATTTGAGGACCAATAAATCAAGGTGTTGAATCGGCCACCAATTTCAAATCTGTGCTGGACAAGTTCGATCCATGAAGGGCCTACTTCACAACTTACAGGACCTTCAAGAATCTGCTGCCAGATAACACAGCACTCATTCAGAGGTCTTGTGGAGTTCAGGCCTTAATTGGCCGATGCTGTTTTGGGGGGATCTGCACAATATCAGGTAACTGTGTTTTTTGTATGTTACAGCACATCCCGGTTTGTTAGGAATAATACTTGCCACAGCTTGCTTGGAATCATGGTGCAGATCACATGCGCAGTGCTTTGAACTATAAGGAACACAGGGTGTGTTCCTTTTAGACTGACACTTTGTAGGGTTTTTTTTTTTCAATAATACCTCACCGCACACGGAACTAAACCAGACTGACCACCTTGTGAGAAGCCGCTGATTGTGTCACATCAAGTCAAGTTTATTTCTATAGCGCTTTTCAGAACAGACATTGCCTCAAAGCAGCTTTACAGAATTTAAGAGTTGGTGTGTGTTTATCCCTGATGAGCAGCCATGGCGACTGTGGCAAGAAAAACCTATGGAATCCATCCTTGTTTGGGTGATATCAAGAGTGTGATTATAATCTTTAAAACAATACAGAACACTGGAGAGTGTGAACTAACATGAGCAATTTTCTTTCTTTCTTTCTTTCTTTCTTTCTTTCTTTCTTTCTTTCTTTCATTCTTATACTAGCAGATGAGATTATGGAAGCAGAAGCTAAAGAGCAATTTATAAAATAGCTCAACATTTGAGATCATCATATATCCAACACCAGTTTCTCATTTGTTTGTGAATAAACTCTTTGGTTAAAATGCCAGTTGGCAAAAATTACTTGCCAACTGTTTAGTAACCTGTTGCAGATTCCTGAAATTTTCCCAGTGAGTACTGACTGAAAGACATCCATTGACGTCTAATATTGGCCCGAGTCAGTTCATTGTCATTTGTTTGCTTTTGCTTTGTCCTGGAATTAACCTTTACACAGGAGATACACATCTTTTTTTATCTTGACATCTTGCACGCCAGATGAAATCTAGGCATCCAACTGATATCAGCTCTGAGAATTTATCGGGTAACATAGAGGTGGAGGAGGCAAAAGGTTATTTTTAAAAACCAGGATGAGGAAATGCAGCGAAAAAGATAAAAGCAGAGATACTATTTTGAAAATAGTGCCACAGAATGTTACTGAATAAATCAGATGTACTGACTAATAGAACTGTTGTCTCTATGTGTGAAAATCTTCTAATTAATTAACATTCGCATGTAAAAGAACTTCTTCGTTCGTGTTCTCCCATTAGGGGGCGCCACAGTGGATCATCCATCTCCATACCCCCCCTGTCCTCTACATCTGCCTATTTCACCCAAACTACCTGCATGTCTTCCCTCACCACATCCATTAACCTCCTCCTTGGTCTTCCTCTTTTCCTCCTTTCTGGTGGCTCCATCCTCAGAATTCTTCTACTGATACACCCCATGTTCCTCCTCTGCACATGTCCAAACCATCCCAAGCACACCTCCCTCAACTTGTCTGCAAAACTTCCTACATGCGCTGTCCCTGTAATAATCTCATTTCTAATTCTGTCCATCGTCGTCACTCCCAAAACCTCAACATCTTCAGCTCTGCTACCTCCAGCTCCACTTCCTGTCTTTTACTCAATGCCACTGTCTTTAAACCATACAACATCTCAGGTCTCACCACTGTCCTTTTTAAAAGAACAATGAGAGCAATTCTAACCAGAAAATTGTTTATAATAAATTTACCATAAAAGTGTCATACAGATATTTCTTCATGTGTACACCCAACGACAGTCCAAAAATAGAAGGTCAGAAAGTTCAGTGCAGCTCCTCCACATTTTTTAGTGTCAAAGAAACTTACTATACCAGGGTTGCCATGACTGATATTTACCCCTATTGTGGAATAGATTCTTGTTGGTAGAAGAATACTGAGGATAGAGTTGCCAGGCAGGAGGAAAAGAGGAAGGCCAAGAAAAGGGTTTAAGGATGTGGTGAGGGAAGACATGCAGGTGGTTGATTTGGAAGAGGTAGTTGTAGAAGACAAAATATCTTCAGAGGAGACAGAGGATCTGCTGTGGTGACTCCTAAAGAGAGTAGCCAGAAACATGTCCAAAGGAAAGCTTGTTGGGGGACTATAATCGATCCCCCCTCATTTGTTTTTCTTCTAAATAAAACACATCGACCATCAGCGTTTGCCCTTCACCTCATTCACACACATATTACAACAGGTCGCCATTCAGCATGCGACTGTTTTCCTTGCCAAAGATAACAAACCAGCGGATGTACATCCCAACAAGTGTAACATTCGAGGACTAAGATCTTGTGACCAAAACGCTGTCAACCGATTTCATTTTAAACTCCCACAATCTTCCTCTGATTTAAGCCTTTGAGTGCAAGAGAGAGTAAAACAGAAGAGATGGCAGGAAGCCAGTGCAGTTGCCAAGGTTTCACTCAGAGAGCCATCGGGTCCCCATTCGAGGTCCTTCTGTGTCCACTTAATGTCCTCGCTGAATACTGTGTTTCTATTAAGCGCAGCCGCTATTCGTACTATTTCCCTGACATACTTCACTACTTTTGTGAATCCTTCAGCACTCTGAAGTCAGAGCGTCCCTGAGGAGAAAATCTAATCCTCCTACTTTCTTTAGTCACTATAGTCGGATAGCTGACAGAGTTTGTGCTGGGAGAGGATGAAGGACTACATTAAGAGAGATTTTTGAACAATATAGAAACAAAAAATGGTTTCACTAGAATCATCTTGGTTTAGCATCATCGCTCCTTATTTTTCATCCTGAACTTTATTTAGTGTTTATGAAAATTATGAGTGGATTTAGTGGAAAGGATAAAAATTGCTTTCACTGTTTTTTTGTCAGTGCAAACAGAAATGTTGAGTAAATATGTGTAATAAAAATGTTTTTTTTTTTTATTGTTTGTGATTTGTTTTTGTCCTTCATTACAACCAATGATCTATTCCCCACACTCGCCCCCCCACTCGCCCCCCGAACAAGGCACTTAAAAATATTTTCACATTATAACAAACCAAAAACAAGTACACATTGTTTGCTGCGATACAGACATTAGAAATGGACCCCAAACCCCAAGGAAAACATTAGTCGTCTGTAACATAAATAAAAAGAATATTCCCTGCACGATCTTAATATTAATATCAAAAGGCATAAAATCAATATGGTAAATTTCCCAAAAACCAGTAGGTTTCCATTCCTTCGATTCTGTTTACGCCAAACGCCTTAAGGCATCACACATTTATCAGGAAATGTATTCTAAAGCAATCTCAGATTCCTGAGTTCATATCCTGGCACAGTTTAAGACAACACATTACGTTTTGGTCAAAATAATACCAGAAAATAAAGCATGATACAATTCCAATTCCTTCGCTTATCGAAAGTATGAGTTTCAGACCTTGGGTAAGGTTAATAAACTCTTCTTCAAGTCCCTCACCTCCCACATTGTCCGAGCACGTACATATCCAAGTACAGACATGGCATGATGGCAGTAGTCCTCCGCCTGACGAATTTGCTGCAGGTTGAGAACGGTTCTCCAGGAGCTAGCAACCATAGTCGCGTTCCTAGACGAAACTTTGAAAGGCAGAGCAGAGTTACTGCGGCCACTAGTCATGTTCATGACAAAAGCTTCCATGTCATTACTAGCTGTCAGGTTTACAAAGCGGTAAACCTGCTTCAAGGTCCTGATTGGGTTTTCCACTAAGTCCTCATATCGCACAAGAAAGTACTTTCCTTTGAGCCAGTCGGGACTGCTAAGGACAGTATTCAGAGTCTTGGACATGTGCTCGCAAATCACTTCCATGGCCGTGACAGCATGGTAGTCAGTGTCTCTCCGTAAGCCTTTAGGGTTGTGGAAAGCCATCGGTAGGTGACGCATCATCGGGTCCCTGCTCCGAATCACCTGGAGGTTCTCGCGAATTAGGCCGTGCTTGGATTTGATTCTGGAGTTGGCCATAGCTCGGGGGTCCCGCACCAAGTGGACAACTTTCAGATCAAGCGAGGGGTCCATTATCAAAGGAGCTAAGACATTTATGTCCAAAACACGTACTCCTTTAATCACAACAGTGTCATATTTCCGGCACTGCTCCTCCAATGCTTCGAGGCTTTGAAGTGGACAGTTTTTACACACTTTGTCATCCACCAGTCCCACTATGTCCTTCCTATAAAATGAGCAAAGTGGATAGGAGCAGATGACTTTATTAAATGGGGCACCAAAGATATCTTGAGTGCTTATATTCTTCCCAAGTTCAGTGTTGTACATCTGAAAAATGGAGAAATCACACCTGTACAGAGCACTAAGCATGTCCCTTTCTGCTCCTTGGAGGGTCAAGGCATCTCCAGGGTAGAGCTTCTGCCAAATGTGCCACAGTGGTTCGTACAAAAAAAACACTCCGGGGTTTTGGTTGAAAAGTTCCCCGAAAAAGGACGAGCCAGAGCGCCAGGTGGTTAACACGTACACGAGTTGGCGTCTCCTCACCGGCGGGGAGTTGTAGAGCAAATTAAGGTTCAGTCTGCTCTTTGAGTTCAGGTTATTGCTCACCTGCAGACTGCACGGTTGCGTTTCATTGGCCCATTTGTAGTTAGCCAGGTTGAGCATTGTCAACGCCACGAGTACAAAGTAGGCAAGAAACACGATGATCTTCTTCCGAAGCAGCACCTTGATGACCAAGCCGGGGTTGGCGATTATCCTGGTGTTGCTCCTGCAGTACATTCTGGGCTTCTTTCCGAACGCCTTGTCCCATGACGGTTTAGGAAAGAATGGCTTCTTTTTCATTTAGGACTGGATTGTATATAGATATATATTACAATCCGATTCGTGTTGAGGCAGATTTACGTTAAAATCAAGTATAAGAATGATGACGAGTCCTGGGCCTATTCAATCAATATCGACGAGGCTTCACGAAAACCTTCCAAATGAGAACCTGGACAAGTTAAGATTATGTCGATACAACCCAGATTTTTGATACTGCTCAAAAAATAAACCAAAATCAAATCTGCAGCTTTGCCTGTACCATGCAGCATCCCTGAGCTTTTTTTTCTTATACCTTACAACGAGGCACTAGATTAAGAAATCGAAACCCGGTGTTACAAAACCAACATCCCTGTGCATCATGAGTCCTGGTGAAAGAGAGAACATTCCAGAAAGCACATTTCTGGTGAAGGATAACGGCGCCGGATGACAGAAACGACTCCCTCTCTCAGCCTCCTGTTTACTACTTCACACTAGCTGGGAGAATTCAATCAGAGCTCTGGAGAAGCACAAGTCCCGCCTTCTTTACACAGCGATTGGTGGAAAAGGAACGCCGGGCGGGGGAGAATAGGGGAACGTGATTGGCTGGAATACGCGTGCGTCAAAACTGCACGGCAAATGTGGAAACACGTTGATGTGCGCGAATGGAAGAGATATCCTTTTTGGTTCACCTTAAATGTATTGCATATAATAAAAATAATAAATAATAATAATATTACTAAAAACATTTGTCGACATTATATATGTTTAATATGATGTTTTTCATTCATTCACACATTTTGTACTTCTAGAAGATGTCTGTACTCTTTTCTTGTGCAAGAGCGACATCTTCTGTACAGATGGAGACCTGCTGTAAAAATTAGGCTTTACAGAGTCTACACACACACACACACACACACACACACACACACACACACACACACACACAGAGCTTATAAAATGCATGAAAAGAAGCTGAATATCTATTTATAGGCCCTTAACATCCCAGAAGACCTGAAGAGAAGATTTTAATCTTTTGGCTCATGAATCTAAACATGAAGCTGTACCTGACTGAGTTTAACTGGATTAGACTGGACATGTGTCACTGGCCAGATTGGGGTTGTGTGTGCTTGGACTCTCTAAAGCCCTTTGTATTTACAGCAGGTCTTTATTCTCCAGTCCTTCATCCTCAAGGAGAACAATATTAACACTACAGCTGTTTCTTGACACGTCCTGGTGCAGATTATTATCCTGCATGATGGATGCTGGACAATTCCTTTTTTGGTAAAGCCAAAAGTCTGAGTCATATAATTAACCTGGTTGAAAAAGAAATAACATCAAACAAATATCACATTTTTGCAAATGATTTTCCTGAATTCTTTACTAATGACGGATAGGTGGTGTGGATAGAAATGTTAATACACAACGGAACCAGTTGAGGGCGCTGCCTCAACGCCATACACAAGAAATTACATGTCATATTCTCTATCAACCTATAATGCTACAGATTTACTTTTTTTCCATATCAAATTTCATGTGTGAGGCCATGAACACAAAATGTTCTTCAGTACTAAATTCTATGAATTTCACTTTTTTATTTTTGTAATTTTGTAATAATTCAATAAAAAAAATCCAATAGAAGATCAATATATACTTATAAGGTATACGATAAAATATATATATATATTCAAGGTCATTAGAAATTATAACTCAGTCAATAAGTATAATTCAGATCAAGTTCATCAAGTAAACTACCGTATTCTAAGCTAATGTTTACTTCGCTAGCTAATACTTGCACCAAGGTACTTGTGTAATATACATACAGCCCAGTGGCGGGCCGTGCATTCAACGCGTGGCATTACAGAGAGAGAGACATTTCACATATGGAGGGTGAAAACCATTTTACTAAAGCAAGCTCCGAACCTTTACACTACAACTGTGCCACCTACATCATCTAAAGCAGTTAAAAAATCCATATTTGTCTAAAAACATGACCAAAAACATAAAATGGTTAAATAAAATACAACCTGCTTACCAAAGATGCATATTCATAATTTGCACCAATCCTCGGAGGCTGTAATCCAGTGGTACCGCTCATATTCATTGGTCTGGAAGTGGAGAACAAACCCTTTCCCGGGGTTTGGGCTGAGACAAGCTAGCTAGCTTCGGGGTTAGCCGACCTCCTCACGATGTCTAGCTTTTCTTAAAAATGTATTTTTATGTATGTCCGAGACCAAATCAATTTCTCTTTCTCTCAGATGTATTAATGTGTGCAGAGCTACACATGTGTTTTGCCAGTCGAACTTGTCTGTAACAGTTTCTCTCTAACCAACCAATCAGAGGACGGAAAAATGCTGACGCTATTCTGGGCCAGCTAGCTGCCCTGTGAGGAGAATTTGAAATCTGATTTGAAGAAACAGACTCATTTCTTATAGAGACTGTGGTAAAAAAAAAAGGCCAGCAGTATTGACTTTGAAGGACCTGGGCAGATTAGATTGACATGGCAGCACATAGAGGCTGAAATCAAATTGGACAAAAAAATCTAACACCCATGAACTGAAAGCAGTGCAGCCACGATATTAGAATTTCGGTTGTAAATGTAGGTCAGTGCTTCTGATGGTGTTTAGGCCAGCAGAGAAGGTTTTGCTGGCCCTGATGGCCCACCACTGATACAACCATTGTATATGATTTTAATGCATGATGTGGAGGTGAAGAATGGCCTGAGGTGAAGCTCGAGCTTTAAAATAGTGTAAGGCTTCACACATAGCCATGAATTATCACCTTATACCATGGTCACTTCCCAGAGTTGACAAGTTCAAGCTGTTTGCAGTGCAGAAATGACTGAATGGATCAAAATACCCTCCATTTTACTTATTGTACATACGGCTTGTTACATAAAAATCTGCTGCTCCAATTCACACCCGGAGATAAAATAGTACCATTCATTTTTATAAGCTGTTATTCGAGAGATTGTGTGAGCTGTTGGAATTAAAGCCTGGTGCTGGATTTCATTATATTTCTCACATGAACATTTCATTCTCCATTTTATCAAATTCATCTTGTGCCTCGTGAGTTGTTTATTGAAAAATTCAATGCATTCAGTATACTGGAACTAATACCTCACGCATTTTTCTTTTTGTGGAATCATTCGAGCCAATCATTCCAATTCGTCTCTTTAATTAATGATCTAATTTGCATAGAATTCATTAATTTCAATATTTGCAATATGGCCACTTAAAAAACGGCAAGAGAAATTAGTTCAGATCAACACCTTATTGGGATTATGCAGAATTCTTCTCCATATATTTAAGTGCAGGCCAGCGGGGGAGTCATGTAAGTAACAAGAATCCAGCTAGAAATATTCTTTATTTCAGGCTGCTGCTTTTTGATAATGAGCTCAGCTCCCATTCAAAGCAGCATCGCTCAGACCTGCCACCTTTCCCTAAAAGGCAACAATCGAGTGTTGCCTTTGCTTTTTGTGGAGTTGGAGTTGGTAAGCAAAATGGAGAGGCTTGCTGGGATTTTCTTTGCAAATGCGAACTGTCTTTCAGGAAGCTTTGAAAAGTAAGCAATGTCTAGTTTAAGTAGAAGCATGCTACGCAAAGCTTTTGCTAACACTATGTAATAGATTATTATTTTGATACCACAGCAATTTCACGGTTGCTTTATTTTACCCATTTACAGTTACACCATATGGACACCTGATAAATATTGGGATATTTGACTTTCCTAGCTATATGTTCTTCCCCAAGCTTGTTACTTCAAAAATTGGTGCCACACAATTGTATCGGATGTCTTTGGATGCAGAGCATTACATTTACCTTGCACTTGAACTAGGAGACCCAAACCCCTGTGCACAAATATGCACAAATATCCATGAAGAGGTGCTTTACATGGGTTAAACCCTGCTGAAAACCTTTAGGATGAATGTGAACGCTGCCTGCACCCCAGGCCTCCTCACCTCAACTTCATCAATACCTGACTTTACAAACACTCTTGTGGCTAAATGAAATCTCCACAGATCTCGGCAAAATCTAATGGAATATCTTGGCAGAGGATTAAAGGTTATTCTATAGGGGCTACATGTGGGATGTTTAAAAAGCACATAACAATCTTATGATCAGGTGTCCACAAATTTGTTCAAACAATCAGTTAATTCATTAGCAACTCAAAGACTCAAAGATATGCAAAGAAACATCACCATATAAATATTTTTCTAAAATACGTTTAAGTGGCGTGTCCTCCTCATAAGTTCTTGTGCACCTTGCCACGGGTGCTGCTATAAAAAGCGAATCAACACCTTCTGACCATTCAGAATCCAGAAACAGTCATAATGTTAACAGTCTTCACTTTCAAGTGCTCCATCTGTCCCCAGTTAAAAGCAATCAAAGGCCACAGGGTTTCACCTGCAGGAAGGTGCTCGGAAACTGATCCTACTTTCAGAGAGATCAATAATGCAGGTGGTGGCGATGCAAATCCCCATGACGGCCTCTAAAAGAAATCAACAGGGCCTGGTTTTAGGTGTCTTGGCGTTTCTGTGTCTCGGTTCTAGTTTCTTTTTTATTTACGCTCTTTAACTAGGTACCTCCTAATGCCCATGTAGAGAAGCTGAAGTTGATCATGGGATTCATGAATATGGGATATTGAATTTGGGATTCAAGTTCATCATGGGATAGTTGAAGTGCCAAAAGGAAGTGGATCGAGTTCCATTCATTTTGATGCACGTTTGGTAAGCAGTGTTATTGTATCAGCCGATCAACTCTGACCCGTCTTTGTTTTATCCTCCTGCGCTTGAATATACCCCAAACTCTGATATATAAACATGGACATACTTGGATCATTTCAGATAACGTTCTGCATGAGTGGACTGAATGTATTTCGCACAATGTGTCCCAGCGACTGCAACATCGTAAAACAGACATTGTGTACTTTGTGGCATGCTGAGCTCCCGATGTGGTGTTCCTCTGCTCTGTGAAACATATGTCCATTTGGAAGACTTCTGTGCCTTTCAGAAAAACAAAGCATGTCTGTCTACAGATACTGGACACGTGGCAAGAAATTATATTAAACCATTTGTCCCAGCACCAGTGTCCCAGTACCTGTCTCAGTACAATGGGCCCCTTCTGACTGGCCTCTGCTACAGTTGCCATTTTTTCTCAAGGATGTTTTACATGTGAGCACATGCTTTACATGTCAAATCCACCGGGAAGAGGCCACTTACAAAAAAAAAAAAAGCACCTCCAGTGTCAATAAATGAAAAACTCAATTCATAGCTAAGTGCTACGCTTTTATCTTGGGTTTATCTGTAGGAATTTGCCAACGTTTTGAATAAAGCCAAATTTGTAACCACAGGCCTTTATTCTAGGACCTTAGGTCTGTTTTATTCACCATTGGTTACCATGATCAATGTAAAGATCTACACCTACTGTAAATTCTGTGTCCAGTCCCGGCAAATTCGCCAACGAGCTTGCATGCCTAATGAATCCCCTCACATACCCAAGCTTAACGCTCGTCATTCCAGAATTCATTTACATTTCTTTGATTTACATTCACACCATTCGGCAGAAGTTCATGCTTTGAAGTCGTGTCGACGTAAATTGGCAAGCGTCTAAAAAACCCCAGAGTAGGGAGTGTCCTGGCGAGTTGGTACAGACCTGCGAACTGGACACAGGCTGTTGGGTGTTTCTTTAGAATTTTTATTACGTTTATAGCAATTGCTATATTTATAGAATTAGATATTACAATTGCATCGTCTCGGTCGACAGGATATCCAGAGATAACAAGGTAGGGGTTTTTGTGCATGCTGCCTCAACGACATATGAAAATGTGGTCTGGTTCCTGTTCGTTTGGGAAGTTCTCGCTGACTCACCAATGGAATTAAAATCTAACTTTGAAGCAGACATGGTCAGAGAAACCTCACCCTGAACACAGGTCATTAAGGCTCTAGGTCTCCTCCCCTTTCCCTACTATTGTCTCCTCTCATTTATTTTCGCAAAGCAGTAAAGCAGGAGTCCAACACACGCAGGGCTTCATTCATCGCTTGCGATTCTTGTGAGGGTAAGAGTTTTGTTTGTGGATTGGTCAATGCGATGCAGAGAATTCACTCTCATTTGGCATTCTCAGTCCTATTCTGCATCTGCTTTGTATCTGATATCCAGTTTCGCTTTAAGGAATAAGTTACGCTTGTTGTTCTCTGCCCAGGCCACCTGTACGCTTAGAGAGGCTGTTGGACAGGCAGCATGGAGAACAATGTGACGCAGATGTCTCGAGAAGACCTGGAGGACCTCAGGCAAGCCTTCAACAAAATCGGTTAGTCTGTCAGCTTCCGATTCCAAATAGAATTACGTTACCTTTTAGCGTTTGGCGCATACCATGACGTAGATGATAAAATTTTTCAGGATGAATCCTGGGAAGATTTACTGCATGACTGTGTCGTATTTAAGATTTGTTATTAAGTATGTAAAAAAAACATCCAGGTGCAGTCCTCAATGAATGTTTACCATAATAAAGAAAAAGTGTGATTTCTGTGACTGTAGCATGGTAATTGGTACCAGAGGGGCTGGTTTGAATTTTGGAAAATTCATCAATGGAATCGTGTAAAAAAAAAAAAAAAAGAAAAACCTCAAGTGGAAATGCCTTGTTTATAAGACAAGTCAGAAAAAAAATGACCAGATTTGAGTTCTGTTTTAAAAAGGGTGTAAGAACTCATAACCACGATGAGACATATGTGCATCACAAGGTGCAAAAAAAAATGTAACATTAGGGTGAATGGACTACAAAAGCAGAAGATGTCATCAGGTTCCTCTGCGGTCAGCCTCAGATTTTCATTATTGGTTGACAGGAGAGGAACCTTCTTGATGTAATCCTAATCTAAAGCTCTTGACTGGTACCTGCACGATTTAATGCATTTTGCTGCAGTCTGATTGGACATCTGCAGTGTAGAATGGTCTAGGAAACCTGGTCATCGGTTCCCCAAAGTCACTGGATGAATGTTTTTCATTTACAATGCAGAGTTTGTGAAAATGCACAGGCACTCATTGGCTGTAAGTGCGAGTTGACCTTTACTAAGGAGAACAGCATTTGTGTAACAAATTGGCAAATGAAAATAAATCGTTCGCCAGGACTGATTTGCTTTCCTCGCCTTCCTCACTGCAGACATCGACAAGAGTGGTTATGTTAATGACTTTGAGCTGCAGGAGCTCTTTCGCGAGGCCAGCCTCTCTTTGCCCGGGTACAAGGTGCGGGAAATCGCAGAGAGGTTCATCGCGGGTGACACCAACAAAGATGAGAAGATAAGCTTCGACGAGTTTGTTGCGGTACGGATAATCCATCTACTACGTTATCCATTTTTAGAATTAGCTGCAAACACACATCCACAGCTTTACTGCAACTACCAAGAGCCCTCCAGTTCTGAAAGAATGAGGGGGGTCTATATAAGTTGTACCCATTATTGTTTATTGTATCTGATTCCACCTGTATGAACAAATCATTTACCATCTGATTCTACAGATATACCAAGATATTAGGAGCAAAGACATTAGAGAAACTTTTCGCAAGACCATCTCCAGGAAGGATGGGATCTGCTCATTTGGAGGAACATCTGGACTCTCCAGTCAAGGAACCCAGCACTCATATTCTGGTGGGCAAATCACCTTGAAACAATTTGTTTGAGGCTGTAGTCAGAGTTGCTTTGCAAACACTGTTAGCATTAAAGAATAGAGGTGTGCCTTAGTTGCATATTATTCCTACTTTGCGTATTATCAGCGTCCAGCGCTGTTATCTGACTGTTTGATCTTTTACATAATTGTTGTAATTAGTTGTATATATGATATGTAGTTGTAGCTACCTGTTTATGCTAGATGTTTTTTTTACATTGATTTTTTAGGTTTATTCATGCACTTGCCATAGGCAGCTTTAAAATTTTAGACTTGGCAATGAAGGGAAAAAATTGTCCTACAATCTGCATTTTCTAGCCCTTTTTTTGTTTTTTAGTGAGGCTTGTATTTATGCTTAGAGACAGTGATATTAACTCTATTGAGAAACCCCTTGTCGGTTCTACTAAAAAATAAACTTGACAACCTCTGAGACTTAACCTGAACCCGGATAATCTGAAAAGCCCAGAAACTTAGGCATCTGCATACTCTAACTCTGAATATGCATAACTTTTCCAAGATAAATATTGACCTAAATGTTTGAATATAGTTGTTCTTTGGAACATCAAATTTGGTTAGCATTGATGTACGTGCCATTGATATGTTCTGCCGTATTTGTAGCTAAGCCAGAGCGCTGTCCCATTAGAAGCGATGAGTTGAGTGACTGAAGTCATTTTATGGCTCTTTGCTGTGAACAATTCCCAAAGGTAATCTGAGCCTTTCTATTGCTTATATCTTATCTGTGAAATTGGCCTGCAGATGAAGAGAAAGTGGCTTTTGTTAACTGGATCAATAAGGCCTTGGCAAACGACCCCGACTGCCAACACATCATCCCCATGGACCCGAATACCGACAGTCTGTTCACATCAGTGAAGGATGGAATACTCCTCTGGTAAGATGACACCACCATTCCTTTCTGTCTGTCTATCAAGAGTGTCAAACACATTTTAGCTAAATGGCCACATTTCTAGTCCAATTTCAATTTGGCCTGGCAAAATCTGTCAGTGGAGTTGAGTCAACTCGAGTGCCTGTTACCACTTATTGAACCTTGTGGCAAGTGAAAGCTCAGTGGTTAAGATGTTGGACGTAGGTTCTGAGATCAAATCCCAAAAGAACAAAGCTGACCCTGCTGGGCCCTTAAGCAAGGACTTGAACCCTCAGTTGAGCAGTTGTGAATGTAAATGTACACTTTCCACATTGCAACATTATATTAGGTATCCAAAATGCTTGCGTTGGATAATATCTGAACACAAAATTCACTTGAACTAGAAGAACTCTAAGAGCCATCTATTTGAATCACGGGATTTTAATTAATATCCGTTTAAATCCATTGTTTAATATTTAAAACAAAAGATCTAAATAGATTGATTGTTGTTTGTCGCAATACTTTATATTGTTCATCAATTCATTCACAGCAAGATGATCAACCACTCCCAGCGAGACACGATCGACGAAAGGGTCATCAACACGAAAAAACGCACAATGTTCAACATGACCGTAAGCGCTTACTCTTCATACACTGTTAAGATGTGTTACAAATTGCCACCTCTGCTACCCTCTGCTCCGATTAGCAAAATGGCTTAAAACTAGAGCAACCGGTTAGCGACGATACGTAAACAAAATTCTAATGAGCTTATTAATATGTAAAGGTAACGTTAAAGGTAACTACAACTAAAGGTCACTATTGATTTATGCTAGCTGCTTATTCATACTTTCTTAAGCGAGGAATTCTATGTACCTTCATAAATCGTTATTGAACGCCCCTTGCTACAATGTCTGGGTGGTTGTTTCTACTGTTTTAGTGCCTGGTGTAGAACGTTGCCGAGTTCCTGGGAACCCGCAAAGTCGTTGCAGTTTTACAGTAAAGCATTTGAGTTAGGAAGGAGGACAGGATGACGGATTGTCGATTTCCAAATCCAGGGGATTTGTAGTCGGCACTCATTGTGAATGTGCCAGCGAACAAGTTTAGCCGGAAAATGAAGATGTCCCCGGATCTCTGCCAGAGCCTTTCAGACGGCGAATATAACCGTTCAACAGGTGACAGAAACTGTGCTGACATGTGCAAGTGCATCCGGCTTTCCATCTGAGTCACTTTGTACCAGTGCAGCAGCCAGCAGCAAGCCGTCCTGGGCTCGGCTCCAAAATAGTCTCTCTGCTTGGCTGGGTCAAAATAAAGATGGCCATATTGTTGCCATTAAAATCCAGCCAGTCAACACTTCATCTTCTTTTCATGAGCTCTCAATTGCGCTGTGTTAAGAATGAGACAAGCTCATCGTGGCCAACCTGACCTCAGGACAAGGTCAAGAAGATCTAAAGCCTCTGATTTTATCTGGATCAGCACAGACGCTACGCATAGCTGGAACCTTCAGACGTAATTTTTGGCAAGAATGGCAAGAAAAGTAGATGCATCAAGTGATGTGGTGCAGCATAACCAGAGACCAAGTTATCACCTTAAAAGTGGTACATGACTATACAGGAAGTCTTTGGATGCGTTACCATGAAATCTTTCCTTCACTTGAACTAGGAGACCCAAACTAACACTGTCACCAACATTGTCTCTATATGAGCACAAATCTCCACAAGAACACTCCAAAATCGAGTTGAACATTTTCCCAGAAAAGTGGATGATATTATAAGAGCAAATGGGGACTAAATGTGGAATGGGATGTTTATAAAGCATAATCTTATGGTCAGCTGAACAAGTAGCTCTAACACAAAAAACTCTACCTATGTCCTGTTTAGTAAAAGGGCTGGTTCCTGTTCTTTAAGAACATTGGATTCTTTCTCAACAGTTTTCCATATGCAAATAGACTCGACAAAGTGGTTTAAGTGCTGTTTACTTGACCGCCTTGCTTCACTCTGGTATTGTTATTGTTGCGTTGCCAATGGTTTGTGGTGTTGACGCATAGACGATGTTGAACATTACTCCGGTCAACCAAGATCCACTGTTTCCCATTTCTTCTGATTACTCCATGAACCACAAACTTCTCAACATGTTACATCTAAAAACAAAGCTACACATCCTGTTTTTTGTCTTCTAGGAAAATTTAATCCTGGCCCTTAACTCCGCCTCAGCCATTGGTTGCATGGTGGTCAACATTGACGCTCAGGACATGATCGCTGGTACTGCTCACCTGGTTCTCGGGCTCCTCTGGCAGATCATTAAGATCGGCCTGTTCGCGAACATCGAGATCGCGAGCAACGAAGGTCAGACACACAACTTGTGGCCTGAAAATAAATATGTAAATGAGTAAATAGACATGGTTTATGAAAAATAATACAAATTGTTGTACATTTATTAGAAAAATCTGGACATCCACAAATGAACTTTAAATGCACTCCTGGTCCACTGTTCTTAATGTAACATTGAAGGATCTAATGTATCTGACATTTTACATATTCCCTTTTTATTCTAGAAACGAACAATTTACTAGAAAAGTGATATTATTTTACAAAGAAAGACCATTAATATGATCTCAGTGACGAAAGCCAAGCATGAGTTTAAAGTTTCTTTGTGCTATTACTCTTTGCAGCTCTGATCGCACTGCTGGGTGAGGGTGAGGACTTGGACCAGCTGTTGTCCCTGTCCCCCGAGGAGCTCCTTCTGCGCTGGGTGAACTATCACCTTAAAGCTGCTGAATGGAAACCGATCAAAAACTTCACTGAAGACATCAAGGTAGCGTCCATATGTGTCTGTCTGCAGCACGATGTAATTATCGATCATTTTTGACATTTCTTTCTCCTCTTGGAGCCGACGCTTTCTTTCCATTTAAAAGCACTGCTTGGGAGCATAGCAACCATGAATTAATCCCAGGTCTAATATGCAGTTCTATGTTCAGCACTCTAATATCCATTTCTCCTGCAGGACTCCAGGGCCTACTTCCACCTGCTGAACGAGATCGCTCCAAGAGGAGACGAAGACGACCAGATACCCATCATCGTCGACATGTCTGGCTTAAACGTAAATTCGTCTGTAGCCTAAATCAGAAAGCATTCTGGTGTTATGTACATTTAAAAAGTATAAGAGGCCTCAGGGTGATAGTAGATGAACCGCAAACGCCACAAAGCATTTTAAAGCATGGTTAAAAAATCTTCTCAGGAAATAGTTTGGTGCTTGTTTTATTATGGTGTGGGGCAAGTACGGAAAAGGGTAGTGAAAAAAGGTAATAGAGAGACTATGTTAGAAAAAAAGTACAGTATTTAAAGTTTAAGAAAGTTCAAAGTTAAGTACGGCTTGCAAGAGATCCATAAAACCTGGCAGCCAAGTAATGAAGAGGTACGACCTCCTTTTACACTCCTCACACTCGGGTCAGCGCACAAAGCTTTCTCCAGACTCGTGCAGCAAATGAAAGCATATATGTCTTGAATGAGAAATGAGAAAATCTGTCCAAACAAATATCATGACTCACTAGCCGTTTCAGACCACAGATTAGCCTTCACAATAGCTATTTGATTCTGTTTACATGCGAGATAAATAATGCACCAGGCAGCTTTAAAAAAAAAAAAGTTGTAGAGTTACGTCCCATTTAAGGGATTTAAATCCTGGAACGAGTGCAGGATGGTATTTCTGATTGCAGGAGGACGATGACCTGAAGAGGGCGGAACTCATGTTGAAACAGGCGGCTCGAATGGACTGCCGACAGTTCGTGTCGCCGCAGGATGTGGTGGCGGGGAATCAGAAGCTCAACATCGCCTTCGTTGCCAACCTGTTCAACATGTACCCGGCACTAAAAAAACCCGCCGACAACAGCATCGACCTCACCACGATCGAGGGTAAGGTGTTGTACTCAAGAGACCTAGCTAACATGGGTGGACCAGGCTACTTCTTTTAATTCGATTGATCTTACATCCTAAGGCAAAAAATCTGTCAAATTCCCTTGGATTCCATTTGTCTCATCTTTTGTTTCCACCCCCTCCTGCTCAGGATTGTGTACACTCTTTTCAACTACTGCTAGGATTACTATAAGATCAACGGCAATCGAAAACTAAGTTCACATTGATTTTTTTTTACTTTTACTGATTGGTTTGGTTGCAAACCCAATAACTGCTGCACTCGTTAATAGGAAAACTCCTTTCCTCGCAGAGACAGCCACCTCAGCCATGCATCCTTCATTAGAAATTACATTGGCCACACCCATGTTCAATGTCAAGGACAGTCACATAGGCTATGCCCCTTTCCTTAGGATTGACAATCATATTGGCTTTGCCTCTTTCTTTGGGACATACAGTTACCCAGGCCACACCTCCTTCACTGTGACTTTGAGTCACCTAGGCCACACCTACTTTACTAGGACACACAGATACATAGGTCACTCCTTTATTACAAAGACAACTATAAAGGACACATTTTCTACATTGGAATTGATCACATCCACCATCAAATCAAGAAATTAGCGACTGGTACTGATTGGTTCCCAGACCATAAAACAGGCCACACCCGGCCAAAGGTCCATTTATAATTTGTGATTCTCTAAAATAGCAAAGGTACAACATAATTACAATTCTTGGTATTATTATATATTTAAAAAAAAAAAACACTAGAAAGAGGATTGACTAAATGCCCCTCTTTACGGAGGACTTTCAATCCTCATCTGAGGTAATGTACTTCAGCTTTGTACTTCAGTTTATTTATAGATCGCTAGACCCCGTTTAAGATTTAGCCCTCATGTAGGACGACCAAAAAACTCTTTCAGCACGTCTTAACAAAGGAGATCAGTCCGTGAGTAAAATCAATTCACAGTGAAAAAGATTTTTCACGTTTAGCCGAGAAGATGAGTCGAACGCATAAAGGTTTAATGTTGATTACTGTTCCACTTTTGAAACGGACCGTTTTAACCTTTGGGGGTTAAAGGCAAGCGAGTGTGCAGTGAATCTAAAAGAACAGACTGAGCCTTTTTCCACACCTTTTTTACTGCATAAACTGTACAACACCGGCTGCAAACCGTGGACAAGTGTGTAATTTTCCACTCGACTGACTTCATTGCATTTCTACAGGAGAATCCAGAGAGGATCGAACCTTCAGAAATTGGATGAACTCGCTGGGGATTAGTCCGAGAGTCAATCACTTATACAGGTACGTCCAATGGACTATGGGGGGTGGGGGGACTGGGATAGGGGGCTTGGCATGTCTGTCAAATTGCCTTTATAATTATTGGAACATAATTAGGTATATGTGTGGAAAACATCAAATATAATGTATAACGGTAATAACCAGTTCACATTCTTTCATACATTCGAAATCCTACCAGGTGCACACACAATTTTTCTGGGGTCATCAGTCAGCAGTTCTTTACGACTACAAAGAAAGTGATGGACCCTTTTGTGTTTATTTTCCAGTGACCTGACGGATGGCCTGGTTATTCTCCAACTGTACGAGAAAATCCAAGTCCCGGTGGACTGGAAGAAAGTGAACCGTCCTCCGTATTCTGGTCTTGCTGCCAAAATGAAAAAAGTGAGAATGCAGTAATCTGGTTGGAGCCAGATCTTTTTGAAAAACGATCTAAGCTGTCAAACAATAATTGCTCCAATTGTAGTCTTAAATCTATTACCTAAGCCAAGAAATTTTTTCTATCGAATTTTTCCAACCAGACATCGATATGACCCAACCTTGTTCAGATTATTCCAAAGTGACACTAATGTTTTAACCCTGACACCCGAAAGCACACAAAATATTTGTTAAAAAATTCCACATCCTTCTTTATAAAAATGTTTGTGATGTATGTATACAAGTCTTTCGCCTAATTAAGTGAATCTGCATTTTCACAGCTGGAGAACTGTAACTACGCCATCGAGTTGGGCAAAAGAGAGGCAAAGTTCTCGCTGGTGGGCATCGGAGGGGACAATATCAACGAGGGCAATTCCAAGCACATTCTGGCGCTGGTGTGGCAAATAATGCAAAGGTAATCCGTGTGCTGTAGCTGTTAATTGAGCGACAATATATATGGATATGGAACAGTGTACCGCAAGCTGATTTTCTATTCATGGAACTCCAGAAATTTCACGCTTTTCCGAGTTTCAATTTGGGTGTTTACTTTCCCTTGTGATTAGCAAGAGCATGTCACCTTGGCAGCAAGCGCAATGTTTCTGTCTGCAAGGCTGTAGAATAGGAACAGATTTGGAAATACAATCGCAGCAAAACAGGTGTCTTGCTGTCAAAACTCACAAGAAGCAATCCAACCGCTTGGCTGATATAGTTGCACGAGGGTGTGATTACGTTGTATACGATACACTATTGCATGTGTTCCATGTGGTTCACGCAGGTACACCCTCAAAATGCTCTCAGATATTGGCGATGGAGAAAAGATTATTGACCAGGTCATCGTCAACTGGGTGAACACAAAACTGCAAGATGGACAAAAGCAATCGAGTATCAGTAACTTTAAGGTAAGAGGTTATAATTCTTGTTTAATATGTTTTCTGTTCCCTTTTCTACTCCAAGCCATACACCAAGGGAGGGAGGGAAGTAGGGAAGTAAGGAAGAAAGATGCTTTATACTTGTCACATTCACTTTACAGCACAGTAAAGTTCTTCTCACATCCCAGTCATGTTAGGAAGCTGGGGCCAAGATACAGCACCCATGGAACACAAAGGGGTTAAGGGCCTTGTTTAGGGGGCCTCAGAGTGGCAGTTTGTCGATACCAGGGATTCAATCTCGCCCTTCCAGTCAGTAACCAAGAGCATTAACCACTGAAGAGTTTCTGTTAGATTTTGGTACATTAGGGTTTTCCCAGATAGACCAAAAAAATGCATTAAGGAGCTGAATGGGATCTGGCAAAGTAGACACGGCTATTCGTAGTTATCAATTTGGGGGATGATTTGAAAGTGAAATACAAGTCCGAGCCAATTGGTTAACGTTGTTGATTGGCAGACCTGCAGGCAGATAACTCATAACCTTCAGAACTCATTCTGCTCCGTATGGACCAAGTCCGCAAATTGGTAGCTTGTAATGAAAGCGACCGCTTTTTTCCACACCATTCCTTCTAACCATTCGATACTATTAGGACAAATCAATCAGCTCCAGTCTCCCAGTGATCGATCTGATTGATACAATCGCACCCGGAGCCATCAGAGAAGACATGGTGAAGAGGGAGGCTGACAGTCCAGAGGACTTGCTCAACAATGCAAAGTAAGTCAACCTTTAAGCACCAAGATGGTTCGGGGACAAATTGTTTATCTAACACGAAAAAAAAAAAAAACTATTCGCTTCTTTATTCTCCTTTCTTCCGTTAGGTACGCCATCTCAATGGCACGCAAGATTGGTGCCAAGGTGTACGCACTGCCCGAAGACCTGGTGGAGGTCAACCCCAAGATGGTGATGACTGTGTTCGCCTGTTTGATGGGGAGATCGAAGTAAAAGCCTTGGTGGATCGGATTATGATCATGGGGATGAAATGGGATCTTTATGATGGTATTTCTGTGTCAATACTGATGTCACGTATAAAGTAAAACATATTTTCAGCTGAAGTGCATACCTTGAAATAGTTTTGCAGCTATGGCATTTTTTTAAATATACCTTTCGTCACTTGTCCTTTGGTTCCTGCACTTTTGAAGCCACACCAGCATGAAAAGAATGTGATAAAGGTTTTTAAATGATGCTAACTCATCTTTCTATCAATATGATCCCCGTTTTCTATTCGTTCGTAGTAAACGAGTTGATTTTTGGAACAAAGAGATGTTTACTAATTAATTTTGCTAGCAAGGTATTGCATTTTTTGATGTGTGCATATAATGTTAATAAATGTTGTTGCTTCTGCTGACTTATTAAATGCCTTTAGAAATTTCTGACCCTTTGTTCATTTCAGACAAGGTCTTCATTTACTAATTAGGTCATGTGTACAGTTGGTGGAAATTGGGTTCTTCTAGAGGGATTTTCAAGCTTCAGCAGAACTCTGGAGACTCGAGATTAACTAGTCAAGTTGGTTTGGGTAGTTTATCTGGGGTAGCATAACATTTTTTTTAAACTGGCTCTGTTTACAGGAAAGTCATTTATCCAGGTTTAGACCCTATCACCTTCAAAATAGTCCCCTTGCACAGCAATACAGTGCTCCCAGCGTTCCTGCCACGTTCGGGACATCTGGAAGTCTTCATTTCGAAGCGTGTCAAGCACCTTCTGCGATTTGCGCTGGATTGCCACAATAGTGTCAAAACGGTGACCTTTCAGCTGGATCTTTATCTTTAGGAAGAGGGTCGGGCCACTCAAAACACCTCCAATGACTTAATGCAGCATCTCTGTGGCAGATTTGCTCTGATTTGTGGTAGACGTGGTAACGCACAACCGGCCTCGAAATGATTGGTCTTAAAAACTTTGTGGCACCGCATCGTTTGGATACCATTATTCTGTTCCAAAGAGCCGTATTCGACCGGTCCCTCAGGTCAGAGACCTAAAGGCAGACCCTGAACCCACTGGATCATTTGTATGTCACAGTAAGATTAGGAACATCTGTGGAAAAGTGTTGCTACAATCTGTAGCAGGGCATTAGAGACGTCTGGATTGACCTGTAGCCGGCTGCCACTGTGACCCCCAGCAGGAAATGTGGAAGAAAACTTCTGCCAGGCATCCATCCACCTCATGGGATTAAGTCCTGTTTAACATTTAGCTAAATGCTGAAAGGGATTACAGAAGAACCAACACCAGAAACATCTGGAATGGTGCCAGCAAAATAACCTAATTACAAAGCACATGTACACCCCCTTCCCTGAAGTGACCGTTTTGTCACCATCTTGATTATTTGATCATAACATGCATTCTAGTACACTAATATGGCACCTCCCAAGTCCAGGAGGAATCCCTGCCCAGTGTTTGAGAAGTGAAAGTGGTGAAACAGAAGGTATGTTTTTGGTTGACTTCATGGACGAATAGAAAAGTGGTGAAAAGGGATCTCTGAGCCCCTGCGGAATGTAGATTGGAATATTATTGTAATCGGGGATCATTTTCCGGCACAATAAAAAACACATTGGCATTCCGACATGTCAGTGACACGTGAGCTCGAGGAAGTCCAGAGGGACTCGGCTGTAGCGCTGCTGAAGTCTGGAAATCATTAGCAGTGTGTGTGTGTGTGTGTGTGTGGCTATAATCATCACTAGTGCACTGTTCGTCCTTACACTAACACAAAAATAGAGACTAGCGAGAGGTCAGAACTACGGGCGTCTGTTTTAGAGAGGTGTGATTCATGGACGAGTTTGTCAAGGCATGTTTGTTGTTAAATTTTTCTTTTTACCTCGTCCACCTCTCAAAGGGCTCTGTTTTAGTTGTTTTTTCTTCTTACCATCATAGAAATCATTACCTGTAAGTGACTAATTCCAGACAGAAAGTACCTTACGCACCTGCAGAGTTCGCTGATCAGCACCAGACATCACGATCCTGAGATATTATCGAAGGTGGAATTCAATCCAGGTGCTGAATTCAAGCAATATAACATAATATACATTTTTTTTTTACTTTTTTTTTTATTTAAAACTGCAAAAAAGCAGAATATGGAGGAAGAAAAGATGTCGTGTGCTGCATTCCACATATTTGTGAGCTTTTGAAAAACTGAACCGCACACATAGTTTCCTACATTTAATATAATTGAATCCACACACACACACACACACACACACACACACACACACTTACAAGCCTGATTCAACTGTATAATTATTCTGGACACTTTTTAAAGAATAAAAAATATATATATTCCTCTCTTTCTTTGGCAGAAAAACGATCCTTTATGTAAATATTGATCTTTACCACAAGAGGGAGTTTCCCTCTGTCGGCTTCGATCCGATACGTTCGCGTTTATTTATTTAGTCGGAAGCGTTTATCCGAATGGCGCGGGATGCGATTGGACCGTTTCGAGCGAACCGTTTCTGATGAGTTACGCTCGGGTGGTTCAGGGATTTTGAAGCCTGTGGGATTTCATCTCGCAATAACAGCACATATAAATAAAACCTACTGTAGACAAGCCTCAAATGATATACAGTATATACACAATTGTAAATCATCTGCACATACGCATTATAAGCTAAAGTTTGTGGACACCTGACCACAAGATGGGTATGTAGATCCAAATTCAGTCCCCGTTTACTAATGAAGCATCTTCTGGGAAGATGTTCTAGGTTTCGTGAAGATGAGTGGTGACTGATGTAGGAGATCAGGCCATGTAAAGCAGATCGTCATGGAGCTCGCTTTGTGCACTGGGAAAGTCAGGTGTCCCAATACGACTTGAAGCAGACATACGGTACGATCTGTAAAATATGCTACAGCAACCATTCCCGATTGAAGGTGACAAATCCAACATGCCTCCCATCAGCAGCGGACATTTTTCAACACCGCCAGATCCCTCTGCTTCTTGGTCTTGAAGGCCATCACGAAGTTCTGAGGCGAAACCACTCCTTGGCCCTGCTCGTCCACGTGACCCATGACGATGTAGTTCAGACCTTGAGGCAGAAACACCCAAAAGGGGGGAAATGCAACAGCGAATTATTCGAGCCAACAAACACAAGACATCTGTGCAGTAAGAGAAACTGTAGAGCAAAAGACCGAATGTAACAGTGGATAAATAAATCATCAGATTTATCTTTATTTTTTGGCCCAACAAAATGCGTCCTGCTGCTGTTTTCAAGTCTGCTCTCTGAGCGAATTCCACTATGGTTTTTCTTTTTTTTTCTCTCAACTTCTACTATACAATATTTGGACAAAAGTATTGGGACACCTGATTTTCCCAGCCATATCTGGTTCTTCCTCAAAAGCTTTGCCGCGTCTTTAGGAGCGGTAGCATGAAATCTTTCCTTGAACTAGGAGATCCGATCCAGTGCATGACAATCCACAAAGCCAGCTCCATGAAGATCTGCTTTACATGGGTTGGAAGTTGTGTGGAAGATCTCCTGTTATAGAGCACCTATTGGATGAATTATCCACACTGACTGCACCCCAGACCTCAGGCCTACTCAGGTGTCCACAAACTTTTGGCCTAATGTTAGTGATTTACAGTGTTAAATCTTTTCATTTGTTCGCAATTCAAAGTATGTGGAGCGATTTATTTTTGGACTGAGAATATTTGAAAAAAAAAAGTAATCAAGTGAAAACAATGAATAATTAAACTCGCAGGTCCGACCGAGAACCCGGAACGCGCTCATTTGCATGTCGTGACCGACGGGGTTGCTAGGAAACTGTCGCTACGACACCGACGCGGCCGTCTCGCCGACACCGGGGCCCAGCCGCATCTCCGTTGCGCTGCGTTGCATCATTCCGGGTCTTATATAAACACACGGTCGTTCCTGCCTTCGTTTTCTTTTTTTTTTTTTTCTCCTCTATAATTTAACCAATTTTGTTGACTGACGAGCTGCCCGGCTTCTTTTTCTTTCTTTTTTTTTTTTCTCCACTGAGTATTTACGAGTTTTGGAGATAATGAGGGAACTTGTCAGTCGGGAAGCCCTGTTGCTCCCGTCTCCGGCTGCGCGGTAAAGGAGGAAAGTTTTACGGCGTGAGCTGCAGGCGAGGGCTTGAAAAAGTGGCCGTGGAATCTAATTAGGCGTTTTGGAGATGTTTGTACAGAGCAGAAAACAAACGAACGGACAGACGGACAGACAGACGGACAGACAGACAGACAGACAAGGGCACGAGGAATCCACTCACCTCTCCTGACTAAAGGGCATTTCTTACACAGGATTACGACTTTAGTGCTCATGCTCTTTCCGGCCTGCTGGATGGACAGGTTTCCTTCCTTGTACAGGTTGGTGACGGAGAAGGTAGCGAGCACGCTCTGTTCCCTCATGGCAGCCGAGACGAGTGTTCCCGTCAGCACTGTGACAAAACGACAGAACATCAACTCGTCTTCTGCATCGTGTTGTGGAGGGGGTTACGTAATCGACCGCGCGCTGTGAAAGCGTTACGAAAGACCTCGCCGCCAGGAGCAGTGACGGGATTCCTCGGCGAAAGTTTGCCTTCTGGAGGAAACTAAATACATTCGGTTCTCAATAGGTTTTGTCTTTTTTTGTTTTTATTATTATTATTATTTATTTTTTTTACCAAAGTTGCTCGAGCAGTAATGACTTTCCACCGTTCCGCTCCTCTTGCACTTCTGCTTGCAGAGAGCTTCGGAATACGCCAGTGCTGTGAGGGGGGGGGGCAAAAAAAAAAAAAAAGCCTTCTGGAGGAAACTAAATACATTCGGTTCTCAATAGGTTTTGTCTTTTTTTGTTTTTATTATTATTATTATTTTTTTTTTTTACCAAAGTTGCTCGAGCAGTAATGACTTTCCACTGTTCCGCTCCTCTTGCACTTCTGCTTGCAGAGAGCTTCGGAATACGCCAGTGCTGTGAGGGGGGGGGGGCAAAAAAAACAAAAAAAACAGTTTCACCCTTGTGAGGGAAACAGCAGGGCAACAGTTTGGTCTTAAAATCAACAATCAATTTTCCATGGCAGCAGATTGAAGACTACACTTTGACATTTACCATTAAAATCCATGGGAATGAACAGGAATGAATGGGTGCACACAGCACACTTACTGCAGGGCTCCTGAGGCCACGCCCCCTACATGCATCCATTTATGTTGAATTTTGTAAATGTGTTTTTTTTTGTAGATTTGCATTAGTTTGCATGCATGTCAGCTTGTGTACCGAACAACCCGGAGATTTTCTGCCCCTCCCGGACCGTTTTCATGTCAGTGTTGATCCTGAAAGAGAAGACCAGGACCTACCTACGGGCCCTGGGGTTGTAGGGACGGCTGTGTTGACGGGAACGGGGGAGTCTGAGACGGTGGAGTTCTTCGGCTTGAACGTGTAATGACAGATGAAGCCGTCGGCGGTGAGGCTCAGGTCGGAGAAAAACTGGACGAAGAGATGATTCCCGTCGGAGAAGATCGGCCTAAACGAGGACACTTCATCTTAGTAACATGGTGGGGTGAAAAATAACAGCCTCGAGTTGAAAGAAAGCTTCAGTAAAATGGAATAAAACACAATGGGGCATGCCGGTGTCGGAAAATAATCAACAACAAGGTGGTGGGAGGTGTTACTGAGTAACTGTTTCACTATCAGGGTCGATGAACTTCCTATAACAGCGCATCCTGAGGGGTTTTATTCCTGTTATTCAAGGACCAATTTTCATGGGAGGACTTTCTCATGGCGGAAAACCTTTCGAGACTTGCACCATATTAACGCTCAAAAATGGATCATGCTTCTGCCCAATCAGAATTGAGTCTTCGTAGTAAAGTCCTGGTTTTCTCGCAGGAGTCCTAATATATTGGGGGGTGAATGCAGAGTGAATATGGAGAGTCTACAAAACTGACCACCGCACCAAAACTGCAAGGACGAGGCTCTTACGCAGGAGGGCTGTCGCCGCAGAACTTCCCGATCCTGCTTGTGTCGCTTATTTCCGCGCCGTTGTAGACGGCCATGTGGTCGTAGCGGCAGTAGTTATCCCTCTCCACGTCGAACTTCTCGAACTTTAGCTCTATTATCTGGCAAAAGACGGTCAGAAGGGTCATTCAAACCTGCATGAGCAGGCATTACAACCTGAAATATCCCACTCACCTGGTGCTCTGGCGCAATAATGTGCCACGAGCACGTCACACCTGGAGGATAGTCTCTCTCGGGCCAGTTAGGGGTCGTGAAGGCACCTGAGGGTTTGTCCAAGAGTCCGCCACAGTACCGCTCCCCTGTACAAACACACAGCAGAGACACGAACTCTGAGCATGTGCTTTCACGCTCGATCGCCCGAACCCTTCGCCCCTTTTCCAGAGCTGAAAAAAAAAAAAACCCAAAGCAAATGAAACGTCGGACCGAGAATTCAAAAGGCGCTGAGAAGCTGCCAGAGAAAATTAGATGTTGCGCCACGCAGAAGAGCACGAGCAGCCTTTCCACAAATTTTATACATATTTTTCCACAGAACTATTTTTAAGCGAGGACAAGTGGCTCGTACAGACTGAGTTTCATTTTTTTTCAGTGAGAGCACTGGATTGCCAGACAAGGAAAAAACTAAAATCATAAACATCTCACAAAAAAACACTTAAAAACGCAGTTTTATGGTTTGTACCCCATGTAAAACACTGTGTGTATGAGTCCTTGAATTCTCCATTGCAATTGGTCTGAAAGTGTTGATTAGTTTTCCGAAACTCGTGGAGGATGCTGTACATAATTTACGCCTATTTCGAAATAATCAATAGATTTCAAATGTGTGACCAGAAAAAGAGAGAAGATTGTAAATATGGCAACGTTGCTTCTTAGGAAATATCTGGGAGGAGTCTCCGGTTGCAGAGCTTTAACAATAAGGTTTCTGGACAATCAAGTTCACACTCACGTGGGTTATCTGTAACATAAAGCGTAACGTAACATCATAACGTTACGCCCCGTGATAGGTTAATGTAACAAAATGTAACGTTTGCATGATGCAACAAAGCATCATGTGCAACAAATAATGTCACATACTAGAACGAAATGTAATGTACGATAATGTAACGTAACGTTACATACTATAATGGAATCCAATGTGGAGTAATGTAGTGTAACACACTGTAACATACTGAAACGAAATATAATGTAAAGCAATGTAACGGAGCCCATTGTAACATAACATAACATAATATAACGGAATGTAAAGCAACATAACCCACTGTAACGAAATGTAACATTAAGTAATGTAACGTTACAATGGAACATAACCTAACAAAATGTAACACAGAGTAATTTTATGTAAAATAATGTAGCATAACATACCTTAACAAAATGCAATGTACAGAAATGTAACGTAACATACCGTAACAAATGAATGTAAAATAAGATACATTCTATAATAAAATGTAGAGTCATGTAACGTAACATAATGTAATGTACAATAACGAAATTTTAATAAGGGAATTGTAACTGAAATGTAACATCGAGTAATGTAACGTTACAATGTAACATAACCTAATGAAATGTACCGTAATGTAATTTTTTATTAAACTATAAATTTATAATGAAACTATAAAATGTAACGTTACAATGTAACATAACCTACCGAAATGTAACGTCGAGTAATTTTATGTAATATAATGTACCGTAACTTACTGTAACGAAATGTAGCGCAACATAACATAATGTAACATAGTGTGATGTAACAAAACATAATGTAACATACTGTCAGAAAGTCTAATGTAGAGTAACGTAACACATCGTAACAACTCATTGTAACATAATGCAACTACGCAACATAAACGGAATGCATCCTAGCATGACATAACGTAACCTAGAGTGTAATATAACGTAAAGTAAACCGACAAAACATCATGTCATCAACCTCCTTATTTGTACATCGTAGCCTTGTATTCTAGCGCACGCTAGCTGTTTTTACCCCTCGCATTCGGCCGAATGGCCGCATATCCGGCCAGGAAGCCACTCCCGGCCGTGTTCGCGTCCGAAACCATGACGACTTGCATCCTGTTGTGACTGGAGATCAGCGCTCCGGGTTGCGCCGTGCCACAGAATCGGCCCAGCCGCTGGCTGTTAACGAAGCCGTCGTACACGTCCACGTAGTCGTAGCGACAAAGTCCGTCGCTCTCTAGGTCGAGGGAGCGGAAGGTCAGGGACACCACTTTGCCCTGAGGCACCTGAGGACGATTTGAAAGAAAAACATTGCGTTACGTCGTAGCTACCCGTACAATTACATTGTGGAAAGTTTGCGTTACTTCGGTGAGGTTTCGAGACTAAATATCCGAGGGAATTTTGGTCTAGATGTAGAAAGCTAGCCGAAATACGACTCCATTACGCTTACCGTTATTCTCCACACGCATTTGGTGTTGGCGGGGTAAACCCCGGGGTATCCCTGACTCCCGATGAGACCTGAACTTCCTGTAACGTTTCCACCACACAGGAACGCCGGCCTACGCAAAAACATCAGACGCGTCAAACACGACGTTATATATTATTACAGTCTTTATTCGACGAATAATAATGGTATTCATAATTATTATTATTATTTTCACATTCTTTTATTCACTTTATACATTTTAATTGTGAATTTAATAAATTTTAGGGATTTTTAAGACATTTTATTTATAACATTATTGTATATAATTATTTATAATAATTAGGAAGAACATTTTTATTGATTATGTTTTTTTAGGAAAGTGAACTATTAATATTTTTTGTCATCAATATGACTATTTTTAATTAATTTTTTTATAATAATATTATTATTAATATATTATATATTACTGTTCATTGTTACTGAATGCGGTCAGAATAATTAGCAAAGTTATAGAAATAAAATGTTTTGAAAAGCTTGAATTTATTGGGTAAATAATAAAATAAGAAATAAAAAAGTGTTTTTAAAAGAAAAAGAAGAAAAGTCTGGACTCTGCCTCAGGAAATAATGAACCTCTAAGTAAGTTTGACTTTATTATCAAATAAAAACTCTTAATAAAAAAGTTTACTTCAAAATATAGAGATAGTTATAGATATAATAAATAAATCCTTACCATCGCTGTCTTTGACCGAACACCGAGCCGAAAACCAGAGGCAACCAAAGGCTCCACGTTACACTCCACATCTCGGGAGCTCGGAAGAGTAAACGCGACGTTGGCCGCGTCCCAAATCACTCCCTACTCCCCTTCTCGCGCACACTTCGCCCCTATTGTGTCGCACGATAGCACTTGGCTCATCCTCAGTGCCCTACGTGTTCGATTGGGACCAAGCCGATAATTAAAGCGAGAGGGGGGGTGAAGAGGGGGGTCTCACTGACTGATTGTTCTTTACGCTAATTAGCACGTCTTTGCTAATTAAAATTTCTACTTGATAGTTCACATAAATGATTAATTATTCAAATTAAATTACATTTCGATTTTTCTGTCATTAGGATCATTAACCGAACGTGATAAATAAATATGGTGAAATTGTTGTTTAAATGTGTAGGATAATTTAAAAATGGCGCCCTACAGGTGCACTACATAGGTGCTGACTCTTACCGTGAATTGTATGTGCACTCTAGGGTGGTTCGGTTTGGGACACAACCCGCTGTACTTTATAGTTTGACTGCAGGGGAATGAATGAGCCGTTTGTTCCAGTCAGGGACCGGAAGTGGAATTAAAGTGTTTTTTTTTGTTTGTTTGTTTTTTTTGGGAGGTGGGGGTTTCAATAAAATAAATAAATTCTTATTTTTTTACTTCATAACAGGAAAAAAAAAAACCTGAAAATGTGTACATTTTGCCATCACATTTTTTGCTTTTGATGTGGGGCCTTGAATAGATAGTAGTGTGTGTGTGTGTGTGTGTGTGTGTGTGTGTGTGTGTGTGTGTGTTTTGCTCTTTGTAAACTGGAATCACCACTAGATGTCTGCATTGCACAAGAATTTGTCAACACCCGATTGAGAAGCCTTCTGAAATGATTGGCAACCTTCATAAGAACGGACCAAACTGCAAAAGTTTGTGTACACCTCATTATTAAATCCTTATGTGCTTCTATTTCAGTGTCCCATTCCAAATTTAGCCTCTGTTTACTGGTAGATTAATCCCCATTCTTCCGGGAAGGTGTTCCACTAGGTTTTGTGGAGATTCGGGACATTTCATTCTGAGATTTTTTCCCAATTCAACCCATGTAAGGACAAAAAAGGAGAAGAAAGGTTTATCACAAAAATAGTAAAGGATCTCTCTAAAAAAAAAATCCTTAAATGTGCTTCATGCTTTTTCACACGTCAGTAGCAACGTCAAATCGCTTCCAGACTCACTCCATTTGCCGCGAACGGGAAATGATGTCATTAGAGCAGCGGGTTGCCTTCGGACCCATTTCAAACGGAGGGCCTTGTTAGCAGCCCGGACATCTTGCAATCAGCCTAGACAGGGCAGGGAAGAGCAGGGCAGGGCAGGGCAGGGCAGAGAAGGGCAGGGAAGGGTAGATCATCATCCATTTGGGACATGGCCTTAGTGTTGGCATCAGTTCTAGTGATAATGGGAATCGGTGCAGCCAAGTGTGCGACACCTCGTTCGTTAAATCTCATGCGGTGGCCTCGGATGCCCCAAAGACTCACTCAAACATACATAAAGATGTCTTGAACATACTAAAGATGCATTTTTTTTTAAAGAAGGCAAGAGATGGAGAAAAAACAATGCACACACACACACACACACACACACACACAACATTTTTAAGGCGAAGATCGCGTTACAGCCGGTCTGTACGCTGTGTGACGATGGCCTTGAGGAACACACACTTCTGAGAGAAGATCGCATTTCAGTATGTCTGTATCTGGTGTGGTCAATATAGAAAGCATTCAGCCTTGAGAAACACACACACACACACACACACACACACACACACACACACGACATTTTTAAGGCGAAGATCGCGTTACAGCCCGTCTGTACGCTGTGTGACGATGGCCTTGAGGAACACACACTTCTGAGAGAAGATCGCATTTCAGTATGTCTGTATCTGGTGTGGTCAATATAGAAAGCATTCAGCCTTGAGAAACACACACACACATCTGAAGAAAGATCACGTTTCTGTAACTCTGTATGTTGTGTGAAATGTGGCTCATCACATAAGAGCTATTCAGAAACCCCCCCAAATCCCAAATCCCAACTGGGCCCTTGCTTCCTGTATAATTGTAATATGTAGGGTCCCTCACAGCGAAGGCCAGCGAGAATACTTATATAAACATCCCCTAACTAGTCCCAATTATACGTCAAAAGCACTAAAACTCTTCAACTCTGCTCTGGCTAACAGCATAACCAGCTTATTTTACTGCCTTCAACTTACTGTTCTTCTGTTTCTGCTCCATGCTTTTGCTAATCATTCCTCATTTATCCCCATTTGCTGTTATAATAATAACCTCCAGGCTTCTGACAGACAGACAGACAGACAGACAGACAGACAGACAGACAGACAGACAGACAGACAGACAATTAACAATCTAACTAGCATTTGTTTACTTGCTAGTATTGTAGAGTACTTTAGCCATATACAATTTTGACTGTAAAGATAGATAGATAGATAGATAGATAGATAGATAGATAGATAGATAGATAGATAGATAGATAGATAGACGGGTATTTCAGTATACAACAGGGTTAAATCCCAAATGGCTCCTTACTTCCTACATAAATAGCATACGCAGGGTATGAAATAATGGCCTCCACACTTCTGCCAACCAACTCGGAATGCCCCAAGGCTGAATCCTAAATGTCTTCCAAGGTTTAAGAGGGGGGGGGGGGGGNGGGTAATGGCTCTACACCTACACAACTGTGTGAAGAGCTCATTGCAAAAAAGTCAGACAGCCACTTTTGAATAATTGGTGTATTCCGATATATAAATGTCCACCAGATAGGCTGAGCGGTACGACTCCCACACACCTCGGGTCACAAATGAAAAGCAAGCAGTACATGTAAACTGTGCACATTGTTCCAAATATTTCAGAACGAAAAGCGGGGCAAATGTAGCACCTAAAACACATAAACAATTAAAAAAGCCAATGGACACGGCTGTCAAACACCCCTCTGGGTGGAGGGTGAAGTTTCAGATTTGCACATGGAAACCATGATGGCAATTGCGCGGTTTGTTTTTGCACAAGGGGGTCGGTGGGTATCACATGTCCATATATGTTTTGACTCCAGCCCAGGCTGGGACTTTTTTCTGGGATGCTTTTTTTGAGAAAAAAAAAGTTTTTCCAATCAGCACCACCCCCCCAACTACCAGAATCCCCTCGACCCTCTCCTCCTAAAAAAAATTCCCCCGAACCCCTCAGCCTCAGACAGCAAACAATGATTCAATACGCCATTTGATTTACAGTCGTACGTCTATATTTATTCTTTTGGCAGCCACAGTTTTCCAAAAGCAGCCTGCAGACTGCTCCTAGAGCCGAGCGGGTGAAGGTTACGATGCTTGCTCTGAGATCTTTGGAAGCTGGAAGTGTTGAGATTTTATCCACACAACCTTTTTTTCTCGTTTGGGAGCCTCGAGCCTTTCACTGAGTCAGTCTAGAAAAAAACGGGATACATTTAGGAAAAAGAGGTGGAAGGAAGGTCAAAAGATTGTCTGTGATTTAGATACTTTCAGAATTCCCTGTACAGAGACCTGCAAAACAGTAAATATAGACTCTATAGACAAACCTATTGGGACACCTGAATTTTCCAGCCATATGTGGATCTTTGTTCAAACTATTACCGTAAAGTTTAAGGCATATAATTAGACAGGATGTCTTTAAATGCACTAGAATAAAAGTTTCCCTTTATTCGAGTTAGGAGACCCAAACCGGTTCAAGCATGTCATTGCCCCTGTACAGAAAGCTAGCTAGTTTAATGAAGATATGTTTTACATGGGCTGGAGTGGAAGATCTTGAGATCTTGGCCTGCTATAGATCTCAAACCTATTGAAGACTTTTGGTATGAACTGGAATGCTGACCCCCAGGTCTCCTCAACTCATCTATATCAGTACCTGATTTTACTAACACCCTAGTAGCTAAACGAAATCTCACAAATCTCCGCAATCTTGTGGCGCATCTTCTCAGAAGAGTGGAATCGTATGTTCAGGGGTGCACAAACTTTTGTCTATATATTGTAACCTGCCATTAGCTTGTTTCAATGGGATAAAAGATCTGCCTTGAAGTCGGAATTACCACTAAACGTTCGTCTTCTGTTCTAAAATAGAACTCGGGGACCCTTTCCAACCAATCAGAATCGAGAATTTTGAATTTAATGCTGCTTTGTATAGGTTTTTTTTTTTTGTTATATTGCTTTGGGCGTCTCAGTTCGAGTGTGTTTTCATTCGTTTTCTGCCTCACTTCAAAGTCTCGTTGGATGGAAAAAAGCGTCAAATAAACATGAAATTGCTTTTTTGTTATCTGGGCCTCTTACTTTCTGTGAAAGAGCTCCATGTTTATTACTTTGTGCTCAATAGAAATGCAGATTCACACCCCCCACCCCCCCGTTCCCACAAGACAAATTGCTCCGAGCGAGAATTATTGGCTTTGACAGTTAGTCGTTGGCTAATGTACACCTCCAAACCAAAAAAAAGTCCTATTTTATGCAATCAGTGTGCGTTTAAATTAATGATGCCGGCCAATAAATGATCGTGGAAACGGAGCCAAGTGAAATGCTAACGATCCTGTATTTCAGCTGGGATTAGAAAGGACAAAGAAAAGATGTGGTTTGAGGAGAAATAAAAGGACATTTTTTTTCCTCTACAAATGCAGTCAACGCTCTAAGATGTGTTCGATGCCTCAGCATTTTTTGACTCAAACCACAACCAGGGCTTTATGTGGTTTAGGGGGACACACAGTGGGACTTCCTGTCATAGACACATATACATGTGTGTGTGTGTGGGTAGGGGGGGGTCACACAGCGACAAACACGTCCGAATGGTTTTGCTGTAAACAAGACATCAATCTGAAGCAGTAATGTTTTGGTCCATTTCTGACTCGAGTCACAACGTCTGAACAGATCAAACGGTTTAAATAAACACACGCTTCTCTGTCCAATTGTCTCCTATTTGTCAACTATCTTTTTTTTTTTTTTTTCAATGTCATCACTTTGCAAATGAGACCTGAGGAAATCTTTTGACAGTTGAACAAAACTTCTCTTCTCCCACTCAGATAAACCACTTAAATAAATCATATTTATACGAGATGGTACCAAAAAGTTTCGACACTGGCTCTGTTTACAAGGAACTACTTTATTATCTACATTTACACACTATCACTTTTAAAATAATCCCCAAGCAATACAGTGCTTCCTGTTACTTCTGGGATGTGTCCTGGAAGTCTTCTTTTCGAAGGGTGTCGAACATCATGGATGGATGAATGGTGTCAAAGCATCAAGCTTTAAGCTGGATCTTCATCTTCAGAAAGAGGGCGAAATCTGCAAGAGAAGAGACGTGGTAACACACATGGACAGATTAGCACCGGTTGCACAGCTCGTGATGTACACAAGATGATGTCTTTTTGCATATTAACTTATGAAGGTCGGTGCTCCCTGTGAGTGTGTGTGCAGCCTTGTGCTGCCATCTGTTGGCGTTTCATAAATTTGGTCTCGAAAATGTTTGATACGACCTCCTGGTCTGGTGCAGGTTTTTTTTTTGCTCCAAAATACATTTCCAATAAAGCCACAATTGAAAACCTCTTTGCTGTTCCCATGATGTCCATTTGTGTCCATTTTAGATTATGTGTTTTGCCTCAGTGGCACTTCTAAACCTGTTCCAGCATAACAATGCCCTTGTTTACAAAGCCATTTCCACAAAGATGTGCTTTCCATGGATTGGAGCAGAAGTTCTCCTGCTATCGAGTTCAAATCCTAATGAACACCTTTGGGATGAATTGTTACCTCACCTACGTCAGTACCTGACTCTACTAACACGCTTGTGGCTGAGTAAAATCTCACACAAATCTCCACAGAATCTAGTGGAACATCCTCCCAGAAGACCGAAGTTTATTAGAACAGCAAATGTGGAACGGGATGTTGAAGAAACATGTACTAAATCTTAAATACGTACAAACTTTTGTCCATGTCTTTGTCTCCCATCTGCAATACCAGACGTCTCTGAACAACATCATGTAATCTGATGTTCAAAAGCCAAATCCTGTGTTGTAGTTATTTGTCAGCAAAAGCACACCTGATGATCGTAAAGCTGGAAAAAAAAAGGCAAAGATGAATCAGGTGTATATTTTTGCAACGATGCATGAAAAAATATGTAGTGTTGGGGCTATTCAGGGTCCGGAGCTGAACATCAGTGTTTTAGAACTTAAAAAAAAAAAAAAAGTACTACTTCGGCACAATTTCCTCTCTCGACACGGCGAAAATGACAAAAGCCAGCGAAACATGAGAGCCTTGACAGCAGGCATGACCTCGGAAATTCTGTACTCAGGTGGAAATGCGGCGACGCTTTATTTTCCCTGTTGCCCTTTAAAAGTAGTTGGAATAGTTTTTTTTTAAAGAGAAAGGGAAGTTACAGGGGATCAGACAGAGCGATATTGCATTTCACGTATTTATTTATTCATTCGGAAAGAGGCAGAATCTGCACAACCTTTTGGGTCATACAACTGCTGAGCTGCGGCTAGTAAACTTTATTTTTACAACATTTCCAGAAAGGTCTGGAAATATCAGCTTGTGGTGTGAAAAAGAATGTTAGAAAACCATTAAATGAAGTGGGTTTTTTTTTGGAGAAGTTTCGCAAAATTGTGTTAGTCCTGTTGTTTTCTGTGTCTGGGGCGTGGATTCTGTTCCTGTCAGTTCCAGTAAAGGAGGTGTGGCCTATGCGGGACTCAATTCCAATGGAGGCGTGGCCTTTGTGACTATTCTGAATGAAGTGGGCGTAGCTTTTGTGCCTGTTATTTTCAATGACGGAGGCGTGACTGTCGTTTCCGATTAAATGGGCGTGGCCTTTGTGACTATCATTTCAATGAAGAAGGCGTGGCCTTTGTGACTATTATTCCCAATGGCCTCTGTGCATGTATGTATGTGACTACTGTAACATCTTGCTAAAGGAAGTGTAGCATATGCGTCTGTCAGTCATACTGAAGAAGGCGTGTCTTATTTCACTTCATCTCAATGAAAGAGGTGTGGCCTCTGTGTCTGTCAATTATAGTGAATAGAGTATATAACTGTAAGTAACTGTATTTGGTTATAATAAAGGAGTGACTGCCAACAATGGCAAAGGAGGCATGGATTATATGACTGTTAGGCCAAATAAAGGATTAGGGTTTTAATAAAAAGGGTATTATGTTATAGTTTCGCGCATTACGATTGTTCTCTAATTACACGTTTTTATTTTAACCCCCTTGAAGTTAAACGTATATGCAGAATATTTGTCATAATGTCCCCGAATTTATTTTCAGATGTCTTGCATATGTTGTCCTATTTCCTGAGTGATGTCATGTTTCTGTGTTCTTCTGAGGTCATATATCCGATGCCTTACGTCATGTCATAGAAATAATACACCACTATGAGCAGATGTGTCGAACCCTTTGCTTGCTAGCGTATATGACAACATGTCAAGAAACCATGAAAAAAATATCGAAAACATTTTTCCATTCCGTCTGATAAAGATTTCTGTACACCTTGATGGGAAATATGGTTTATTCACCTACCCAACGTCAAACGCCAGATTCACACAGTGCTACTCAATACCTGTCCGCTCTCATCTAGCCAGAGAGTCTACCCTGCCCCCATCCTCCACGATCAGAAATAATAGAGTGAAATAATGTCCCCAGACAGAGCATGTTGATTTAACTCAGACCAGGCGCTCGTCCGCCAAACGCTGAACTGTACGAATCGATCGATTACAATAGATTTATGACAGAATACAATAGTGGAATCAACACCCTGCCTGTCAAACGTCTTGCTCCGACAAAATGTGACGTCGATCTTTTAGCCTAACAAGTCCAGCCGTAAAATAAAAGACAGCATTTTAAATTAGCCCAATAAAACAAAGCAGACTTTTTTATCGTCGTTCAACCGCTTGACATTAAGTACCATTTAATTTTCCAAGCGCCGTTAAGAGGCTCCGGTGTGTTTTTCTGTCAAAACACATATTGTAGTTGGGGAAAAAAAAAAACATCATGTCTCAAGTCAATTAATTTCCCATCACATTAATAGCATTTTGAGGATTTGAAAAAAAAAAAATGGGTGGGGGCTCTCTGTGCTGGATTAAAGCCATAAAAGCCATAATATGAAAAATAAAGTGTATTTGAAAAGTCTAGCGTGTGAAAGGATGGAAGATATTTGGTGTAATATTCATTGAGAAAACAGAAGAAAGCATTCTCAAGAATAATAAATAGTCTTTACAATGATATACAGCACATTGTGCATATTAAATCATCCTAATCTAATCCTAATCCAAGCCATCTGACTTGTCATATATCTCTCAGGCTACAATATAACAGCTGAAATGCACAGTAATAGGATGCGCTGGATCAAGTGCTATTCACCAACCTGTTCAATAATAATGGGGGTCTCTATTTCAGAAAGCATTTCCAGAACTTATCCCAACCCCCCCGAAATCCCTTTTCAGAAGCTTAGACATGAAATCTAATGTTTGACACAGAGCAGATATTGATCATAACCACCCACATTGAGTATTAATGAAAAACTTGGCACGTCGAGGAAAATAAGAAGGGGAAAAAAACGAAGAAAATAAAAATGCAATCCGAACGTAATTTCCTCAATACCTCCCTTAATCGACGCTAGTGAGGAGCCGAGCGCTCCCTGGATGGAAAATGAATTCTGAGTCAGCCCGCTGGAGATTAAAAAAGGTGGAGAGGATGAATAACGATGAAGGGAGAAAGCGGCGAGAGAGAAAGAGAGAAAGAAAGAGAGAGAGAGATAGAGAGAACGAAAATGGTGACTCATCAATACTCTCAGCCGGGAATGTGTCGGCAGCTGAAATGCCTTGCTAATGGGAATGTTTTGGTTGACGGTGATGATCTGAGATGAATGTGTGAGGAGAGCGTTCTTGACACCAGCTCTGACTGTGCTTCATTTAGGAAAAGGGGTCAAGAAGTGAGTTTTTATGGTCGTAAAATGAATCCATTTGTCTTTTTAATTGAATCCTTTATTGTCTCTCGTGACTGTATAGTATAGTATACAATATACACTGCACACTATGTTTATAAAATCATTGGGACACAACCCATATGTAGTTCTTCCTCAAAATGGTACCACAAGCTTGAAGGCACACAATTGTATAAGATCTCTTTGGATTTGGTCGCATGCAGTCGGTTGCTTATTGTTCTTTGTGTAACTGTTGCTGCTTTCAGGTCATCCTGCAACTCTTTTTTAGTGCCTACTTGCTTCTTTCTTACCCTTTTATCGTTACAGAAATGTGTTGAACATAAAATGTGTTGATTTGTTTGGCACTTTTAACAATGGACTTCACCAAAAAGCATCTTCAGAAAAAGAAATAAATGAAGAATATACATTTTAAATGAATCAATTCGTCAGTCACAATCCAGTGGAATATCAGCCTGAGACGATATTAGAAAAGAACCTTGAGAGGAACCAGATTTAACAGGAAACTCATCCTCATCTGGGTGACACCAAATGTCCATTCAATATACTTTCAACATTGTTGAGGTCAACTGTTTACTGACTTTTCATATTAATTACAGTTCAAATGACGTCAGAAATCTTGTGTGATAGACCTCTGGGTTTCCAATTGTAAACTTTCCAACTACGGACAAGGATGTTTCAGGTCTTCACATTTTACTTTTGTAACCATGTACCATGAATGAATGGACCTCCATGAGAGGTGAGCAATATGCTAAAAAAAAATTGTATCACAAAATATTTCTTTTTGCAATTCTTGATATCATCATCTGTGTGGAGATTTTTGAAGGAGTATCCAGTGTCAGAGCTTTATAACAACAGTGTCAGAAGACTTTATGCTTCCTGGTCTCTTTGTCCTGTCAGAGTTCACATCTTAAAATAGGTTCATTGTGGCAGCTGTAATCTCCCGCATTTAATGTGACTAGCAATGTTAATTTTCGGAGCACATTTTTTTAGTGCTGTTGTTCCTCTGACCCCCCCTGGCTCCTCTGCTCGAGCACTAAAACTAAAAGCCGTTTTCATCGCCTGGCAGCTCACCAACATATATATATATATATTTGAGCCTGGTGAGCCACATTTTTAATTCCGTCCTGAAAGCCCGCCACACGGGTAGAATACTTTATCCACCAGAGTATATGGTGAACCTGCAACGCACACACTCTCTATCATCGCTCTCTTTCGTTTCTGTATTCCCCGGCCTCCTCTCCCTGCCACTGGCTGGTTCCATATGTGGTGAATCTAGACCCTGTTGGGGTCCGCTGATCAGAACAGATGTCATAGTTGGCCAGATTCAAGCCCTCACATGTGGCGCATGTGTGACTCAGTGCAGTCTTTGGTAAACTTGCATAATCGGGGTGGGTGTGTGTGTGTGTGTGTGTGTGTGTGTGTGGGGGGGTGTTATTAGATAGATTTTTTTTTTCCTCGCCTTTCCTCGGCTTTTGTTGTTAGTTTTCTAAGTATGTTGGCTGCGGGTAGGATTTGTTTGCTGTGAGATCAATGCATTATTAAAAGAAGAAAATCAATCGCAGACTCGAAGCCGTCAAAAAAAATTTCTTACATCCAGACAGAGCGTCGACATAATTACACGCCGTTCTTAAAGGGGAGTGAGAATCTCGTGAGCTGCAGGAATTGTTCTGGACGGAGACGTTGGCCTGACACATGCTGTGATTTCTCTTTGTGCTCCCCGATTCGCTATCATGCTAGTGTTTGTTTAATGTTATCTCAACACCAGCGGTTTATAGAAGTGAAACATATAACGGAGCGAAAAATATTCTTCAAGAATGGCCCTCTATTTGGCTCCATCAATCTTATCCTCAGCCCTGTGAAAACCGGGGCAGGCATTGACCTGACGAAAAGCACCTCCGTGAAACAATGCTACCACAACCATGCCTCACTGTGGGACTGATGTTCTCAGGGTGATGAGCAGTGTTGGATTTCTGCCAAACGTAGCACCTTGTGCCAAGGCCAAAAAGGTAATTTTTGCAGACCGGATAACATTTTTGCACATGTTTTCTGAGTCTCTGAACGACATTTCATATGGTTTTGTTCAACAGTGTCGTTCCTCTCTCAGGTTTGTGGACCATGTAGGCTATGATTTCTCTGTGAGCAGGTTCTCCCATCTGAGCTATGGATTTCTCTCCAGCTCCTTTAGAGTTACTTTTGGACTTATGCTGCTTCTCTGAATTATAGCTCTTTCCATGGTCACTAAATTTTGGTGCTGCCTCCCCTAGGCAGAGTCATGGTTGTTCCATATTCTTTCCATTTTTTTATAATGTTCCTCTGTTGGATTTTTTTTTTCAACTCGTTTTGCTCATTAGTCTTCATGATGCTGTTTGTTAAAGGTCTGTTTTTGTAACAAAGTCTGGGCTCTTCCAAGAACATGTGTATTTATATTTAAATATTAAGGGGTTGGAAACTTATGCAAGGAATTGTATGTACACCCAAACACTGCAGTTCATTAGCATGCAATTCAAGACCCGACGCTGTTGATGTTCCATTAAGCCCAATTAAATCGGACTGCTGCTCTGAAAACCAGTGAGTGATTACATAATGGAGTTTTGATTGGTTCACAAACAGCTTTACAACTAATGAAGCAAAAATAAGAGATCTACAAGGAATCAGGTGGAGGAAAACAGCGACAGCTCACAAAATAGCTTAATGTAGAGGCGAAATGCATCTCTTGTAGGTTGTAGATGAACCTACTATAAATTATAGGACAAACATGGATAAAACCAACAAAGTATTCTTACAGTGAAGTAACATTAACTGACTGAAGATAACCCCAGTTCAGTGGAGGACATCGTTTTTGTTATGGCCTTTTGACAGTGTTTTTAATGGCATTTCCAGAGGACAAACAAGAGGGGGCGCTGTGTGACAAAAATCGAGTAATGGACTCAGCAAAGGCAGCAAAGCGTTTTATTACAGTCAGCAAAAATAATTTAAAGACAAGGGGGCCTCTAATGGGTCATTATTTGGACCATTAAAGATTCATTTTGTGTATGTTCAGAGTCAGCAGTGTTTACCTCAAATGTATGAGGTTAAAGTTTTTTTTGGGACACAGCCCCAATTGAGGTGAAGGGATTAGTGCATAAACATACGCTTACATTGAAAGATTTAGGACACAACAGCAAGATGAGGTGCAGAGGTTTAAGGATAAGGTTTAATGGTTGAGTACGGTTTAAAGGTTTGGGTCAGGACGATGAATTTGAGGATATGATTTGGTTTGGTTGAGACAATATGGCCAGGTGAGATGATACTCGGTGAAGTGTAAATGTGCTGGTCTAGATTTACTCTAAACAAATGAGACTGACACACATTTGTAGAATGGTTTGGTGTGAAAGTATTAACTGAGGTTAAGGAGGAGGAGGCACCAAAGTGGTTGAGGGACCAGAATGCAAACATGAAGAGTGCTTGAGGTCTGAATGGAAAATTGGACAGACCAGGTGAGGTTGAAAGGTTTTGGATACAACCGGCACATGAGGATGACAGTTCGCTGAGGCTGAGAGGCTCAGACTGGAAGCAAATTAGATGATGCTAATTAGCAGTTGCTAGAATGCATCCAACATTTAATGAGGTTGAGAGGTTTGCTAATAGACCTAGCAGCTAAGGTTAAATGAAATAACGTACAAACATTGGGTAGGTTGGGGAGTTTAAGAAGGTTTGAGGGTATACAGAGTCAGAAAGGCTGAGAAGAATTTGATACTCTTACTAGATAAGGTTTGCAGGGTGCCAACATTAGGTGAAGCGAGGAGGTCTGGGATACGCGGTATATATAAATAGGAGGTAAAATTAAGGGCTTTAGTGTTTGAGTGAAAGTTTTAGCGTTTCTAAGCATAGCAAAGTATGAAATATCTCAATGGAAATCACCATTTGTGTATCAATTTTGGTCAAGGCTAACCTAGAAACCTATTTGAATTACATGATTAGGTATTCACATCATTTGGGAAAAACATGCGTCAAACCCTGCGTGATCCTTGTTAACCTGAGGACTTCCATGCTAGCTTAACAAACGAGAGGAAAAGATCACCACAGCCACATAATAATAACCAAAAGTGGGGACAAAATGGTGACAAATTGGGATGACAAATACATTGCTGTATATATATATATATTACATAAACACTATATTTCCTTAATTTTACAGACACCTGGTCTTAATTTCGGTATGTGCTTTTTGAGCATCGCATTCCAAATTTTGTCCCAATTTGCTCTTATAATTCTTTCTACTCTTCTGGGACTAGATTTTGGAGTGTGCTTTTGTAGATTTGGGCTCCTTCAGTCAGGTTCTGATGTGGGTGAGGTGAGGAGGTCTGGAGTGCAGTCAGTGCTCCAATTCATCCCAATAGGTTTGAGGTCAGAGCTCAGGAGATCTTTAACTCCAACACGTGCAAAGCCTATCTTTATGGTGCACATCTGCACCGTCATGCTGGAACGGGTTCGGGTCTCCTAGTTCTAACGAAGGAAAAATCTCACGCTGCCACATACAAAGACACAATTGTACAATTGTGCGGCTTTAGTTTTTTGATAACAGTTTTGGGAACGAACCACATATGATATATGAATACTTTGTATATTGTACGCCATTTTGAATTCCAGGTGAAAGGTGTGTAAAGGTTAAGTGGTGTGGGCGGAGCTAAGTTCACCCCCCCTCTAATTATTTGTATGTATTTATTGATTTGAGAAGGTGGGCGGGAAAATCCTCCCGCGCTTTGTGCTCATTGGCTCGTTGCTAGCTCGCGCTTGTTAGCCCCGCCCCCTGGACCGTCCGCAGAGGAGCAACAGCTTCTCTGCGCGCGAGGATGCCGAACACGTAGCGCTACACTGTAACAGCTGCGCGCGCGTGGACACACATTGAGGGAGAGAGAGAGAGATAGAGGGAGAGGGAGAGGGAGAGACGGATAGAGAGAGGAAGAAAAGAGATGCTTTGCGGATTACTGGGTTTCGGATATGGACGTGTTATTCATTTAAAGGTGTTTTTTTTTCTTCCCTCACTCAAATTGTCGTTGTGGAGTTTTTTCCCGGTTCTCGTGATGCTCCTGGCTTCATGAGCATGGATTATTTGGTGGTTTTGTGCAGCGTTTTGCTGCCTGTAATATCTGCTGTTGAAGGTAAGAACCTTTGTTTAGAGATAAATAAAACCCAAATGAAACAATATCCTTTTTATTTTCAGTAATAATTCCTCTGTGAATGAATGAGAGAAGTCTGTGAGGGTTTTTCAGTACCGGAATGTCGATATGAAGGTGCACCAGACCCTCCCCATTACACCAAACCTGACTCCGAAGTTTGGCTTTAATTCCAAAAAACCCTCCAATTCACATTAATAATATTATAATAAAGATAAAAAAATTGGTGTCCTATTGGTGTCTTCAGCCTGTGTGTGTTTGTGTTTCCTCTCAATGTGGCACAATAGGATCTCTGTGCAATGCAGTGATTACATGTTTGGGGTGTTCAATACCATGGCTTTGTTCCAAACCCGAACCCAAATGCATCATAAAGCACACACACACACACTCACACACACACACACACAACAACCCATATGCGTATGCATGCGTGTGTGTGATGATCTTGTGTACATGTTGAACGCCTGCATGACTGCCGGGTCAAACCCGGTGACTGCTTCGCCAAAGGTGCAGGAGCAGGACGGCTCACCTCTTCAGGTCACGCCCGAGAACCTGAGCGGACGTCGCCACGGCACGTCTCGTCCGTAAAAGTGATAGATACCGATGGACGGAGCGGTGCGTCCGAAACGACGTACGAGACGATCCTGCCTCCTTAGAGAAAAGGGCGCTGGTTGGTGGTTCAAACGCGGCTTTCATACGAGACTCAAAGGCTTCACCGGGACTCTTCTTAGTGTCCGTAATCTTCTTGAGGTCCCGCTTATACACACACCTTGAGAATTCTCCTCCACGTTCGGCTTCAGTGATCTTTGATCCGACACAAGAATCGCTCACCTCATCCTAAACTGGTGCTGGATTCGATTCCTCATCAGTTTTGGTGTCATCGGCAATCGATGCCGAATGTGTGTGTGTGTGTGTGTGTGTGAGTGTGTGAGTGTGTGAGAAACCAAGGCCAGGCTGTCACGCCAGCTTTCTAACAGAGCGCATTAGTTATACATCCCACGGAGGTCAAGTGGGCACCGCTTTCCGCCTGTGACAGAAGAGTGTGAAAACAGCGTCTCTCGGTCCCCCGAGTCGACTCGGCCCATCTGCCTTCGGGCCGCCGTTGGTAATTGCCTGGAATGCGCATTAGAACATTTCTACAAAAATTTTACATTTATTTCTATCTACCAGGGATATTTGTTTGGAAGGAGTCTCCAGTGTCAGGGCTTTGTAACGGTTGTTTTTCCGCCACAAGAAAGTCTTTTTTTGTGAAAAGTAAACCACGAGGTGCTGAGTATTGTTTTGTTTTTTTAATCGACCTGGTATCCAGGAACTGTTGTGATTCATATTTGTTTTAATTGGTTTATGTTGTTAAATTGTCAACAGCCAACTAATCAGCACAAGGTTTCTGTTTTCCCATCAATTCAGTGATTTGCTTTTTTTTTGGGATTATAAACTATAAGCGTAATTTATGGAATTAATATTAGAATTGGACTGATCTAATACGCTTCAGGGGAAAATACGTCAAGTCGTGGAATACAGGTAGTCCCCGATTTACGATGGAGACGCATTACAACGAGACCATCGCAACATAAAAATAACGCAAGTCGAAACATGACCTAACCTATCCGGGGGTCTTAAAGAATGGAGATCGTTATAGGGAAGTATACTGTTATTTCCTAATAATAAATAAAATTACAATATCATAATGTATAAACTTTATAGTGTATACGTATTTGGCACGTGCAAAGCGCAGGTTTCGGGAGTTGAGGGCGGAGCCCGACGCGCTCTGTTTCAATGTCCGGTGACGCCGATAAAATGGAGAGAGACAAGAGCTAAAATTCGACTTTAAAACCGCAAAAGTAAGGCATTACAGGAGATGGGTAGACCCTGGCAGTGTCCCAACGAATCGTCCGAAAATTAAAATGCTGCGCGAAAATGTAAATAATAATATTTCCATTTTGTATTGATAGCTATAGTAAGATAGAAAAATGTGTAGGCCAAACATCGTAACTTGAGGACTACCTGTATTCACATAATTTTAATAATCATAATGTATGACAGCCAGCTATAGATAATGAATAATAACGCTATTACTATGTTAATACAATTTCTTGGTTTTTCTACGTGCATTGCTACAATAATATAATATGAATCTTTCCGAATTGTCAAAACCTATACGAAAGCTGATACACAAGTTATGTGAAACCTCACGTGTCAGCCAAAAGTTCACGAGATCCAAGGTACGAGTCGTGTCACCGGCATCATGCGTCGTTTCCTTTCATTCCAAACATTAAGCTCGTAGAAAATCTCAAGCGCCATTCTCAGGAGCGTCCGCAAGAAGCATCGTCGGGGAAAATGAAAAAAAGAAAACGGCCATTGACAACTAGATTCTTCAGTCGAGTGCAAGCAAAGGCTCGATTTCAAAGGCGGCTCCAAAAAAAAAGCGCCGTCGTGGTCATAAGGAATTGATCAAAGCCTCAAAACGACTTCCCTCTAATTATAATGAATATTTCACACAGTGAGATGCTCTTAAATTCACCCTGTTCCCCTCTGTAATTTACACACCAATGAAACGGGCCGCTGCAATATGCATAAACAGTGCAAGAATGCTTGTGTGTGTGTGTGTGTTTGCACGTCCATGCACAAGTGTATATGTGTGTGTGTTTTGACACAGGCTAACCTGTATTTTCTGGAGACCAAATCGGCTAAGTTGACGTTCTGCTCTGAATATTTCATGCAGGAGCTCGCAGATGTGAGAGCGGCGCTAATTTGAAGCGAGCGCTCAGCCTCATTGAGCGGCGCCTCAACAAAGTGAATAAAACATTAGCATGTGCGCTAGCCACGCGCGCCCCGGCTAGTTTTGCTTCACTGATTGGAGTATATTTAGAGGACAGTAAATGCCCCGGGGGTTGCCGCGTGCCTCTGTACGGGCAACGCAACAGGGCCTTATTTCATCTGAGCCACAGGCTTTTGCTGCCGAGGACAGATAAACGAAGGCAGCGTTATCTATACGCCGACACAAAAATAGTGATTAGGCATGCAGCAGATAGTGCAGAGAGAGAAAGACTGAGAGAATGCTAATCCGTGATGAGCTCAGGTTTGGAAGGGGACATGAGGGCCTGGATGCATGCAACGTTTCATTATGCTCGGATAAATTCGCTTACTGATTATCTTCGGCTTACAGAGACACTTATGGACAGCAAGTGGGCCACAACCGAGCTAGCATGGACCACCTATCCAGAAAGCGGGGTGAGTATACTGTCTGTCTATAGCAGCCTATTTGCACCCTCATACTTGTAGACAAAGGACAAAAGAAAACCAGGATCCATGGATGAAAAGGTTTCTCCCTAAGGCAACTTCCGTTTATGAAACAATCTCAATCCTTTTTCCCTCCTACATTCGAAACACACCGCCGTACGACCGTTAAGGGAATTAAGCACCACATATCCTGACCTTAAGCTTGACAGACCTCTTCCTACTAGCCAAACTCCCCCCTCCACTCCTTCCCACCCAGCTCCCGTAGTACGATTTGTCTTTGGACTCTGCATGCAGAGTCAGTCAATGGAAACGATGGGTTGCCATGGCAACAATCTTAAGCGGTCCGGTCCTTTCTGCTGGCTGGCGCTCGTTGTCTGGCATGTCGAAACCCATACATCATTATAAGTAATGCGCTCCCGCGCGCCCCGAGATAAACACATGCTTTCCCCCTCGCCGCGCCGCTTCTTAATTGTGTAGCGCGAAGTTCTCCGACCCAAATGTCACCTTGGAAAATGGATTACATTTACAAAGAATTCACTCAGATGTTTTTTTTTTTTTTTATTTTTATGGAGAGCATTATGTCTGATAAGAAGCTCAAAAGAATGCCCCGAATCAACCTGTAGATCTTTTTTTAAAGATGATAAGAGCCAGATCGCACATATTTACCTCAGTCCTCACTTGCCCAACTAAATAACTAGTATCCCCTCAGGCAGCCTTCATACGAGTTTACTCCCTCTGTCATCGCACCTTACAGTTTGCTCCTAACACTCGCTCTGTTCACTCAGTGGGAAGAGGTCAGCGGCTACGACGACTCCATGAACCCCATCAGGACGTACCAGGTGTGTAACGTCCTGGAGCCCAACCAGAACAACTGGCTCCGGACAGATTACATCCCACGCAGAGGGGTGCTGCGTGTCTACGTCGAACTCAAATTCTCTGTGCGCGATTGTGCTAGCATTCCCAACATCCCCGGCTCCTGCAAGGAGACTTTCAACCTGTTTTATTACGAGTCCGACGGAGACACGGCCACGGCGAACAGCCCGCCATGGCGGGAGAATCCCTATGTGAAGGTCAGTTGAGAACAAGGTGTCCAGAGAAATGTGGGGTGAAGACTTTGAGAGGGGGGGTTAAATGTTAAACTTAAGGGGGCTGTTTTGTCAAATTGTAAAAATAAATATCTTAGATGATCTCAAAAATACAGTTTTGACCAAGTTTAAATTTGAGAAAAAAAACAGGGTATAAGGGAGAATGTCAAACAGGTAAAAAGGCTTGTGGCTTACAGTTCCTTCATCAGCAAGTCTTTTTTTACATCTGACTCCTTTGCTTTCAGGTGGACACTATTGCCCCTGACGAGAGTTTCTCTCTGCTAGAGTCAGGGATTGTCAACACTAAATTACGCAGCTTTGGCCCCCTTTCCAAAGCTGGATTCTACCTCGCCTTCCAGGACTTGGGGGCTTGCATGTCCCTGATCTCTGCCCGGGTTTTTTTCAAGAAGTGCTCTACTACCATCGCCAGCTTCGCGGTTTTTCCCGAAACGGCGACCGGTGCAGAGGCCACCTCGTTGGTCATTGCCACTGGCGCATGCGTACCGAATGCTGCCGAGGTCTCGGTCCCTCTTAAGCTATACTGCAATGGGGATGGCGAGTGGATGGTTCCCGTGGGATCCTGCACCTGCATGCCGGGCTTTGAGCCAGCCAAGAAAGACACCCAGTGTCAGGGTAAGTGGGGTTTATCAGGCCTTAAGTGGCTATTTCCAAGAGGTCTGTTTTGAGAATTTTCTGGCGCAATTTGAAACGCATAGATGCCAAGGTCGTAAGGTTTTATTTAAAGGGGCTTATTTCTTTTTTAGCACCGTGAGCGATGATTTCGAGGTCAGAAAGGGGCCTTTGGCTCCCTCCTCAGCACAGATACACTGAATTATCAGGTTCCTCAATGGCTTAAAAGGATTAAACACGGAAGAACTAATTGGACGGCGAAGTTGTTAGTCACAAGGCTTGCGGAACTCAAGAGCACGGCTTTATCGTGAATTAGAATTCGAGTTTTGCTACGAATTAGAGGGACAGGCGGATTTGTAGAAGCTCTTTATGTCTGGAAGAATGTGAAGGATTGGCTACAGCTGGTGTGTGCACACTCCCGTGTCTCCTCCGAGCTGGAGCTCGCTGAACAGAGCGAGAGAAAAGCCGATCAGTAACGGGCGGAGGACTGCAGCAGCGTCAGAGAACAAAGCTTCCAGCGAGAGCCGCTCCTGACAGATCTGACAAGGTCCTAACAGAGCGATAGAGCGGAGACGGATGGTGCTGCCGAAAAAGAAAAGGGGGGGTTGCGCTAACCGGGAGCCAGCGAGAGAGGCCGAGTGAGCCAGAGACAGATAGTGGGGGATCTTAAAGGGACAAACAAATAAAAGCCAGCCAAAGACAGGGCTGAACGAAGCAGTGGTATAGGGGGGTGGGGGTTGAAAGTCGAGACATACCGAAGTAATAAGAAGCAACCTGCAGATGCAGTGGAAATCCACAGGGTTCAGAGTTCAGATGAGCTTCAGTCGCTTCCATATGGTCGCTCAAGGTTAAGGGCAAGCCTTAAAGGACTGATAGATGATTCCCCAAGGGGTCGTTGTACACCAGACCACCCCTTGGCCAAGAGCTGGGAAGGGTGAATGGTGTGGGGGCAGGTTATTTGTGCAGCCAAGATAAAGGTGGGGTATTAATTTTCTTGTATCAGGCTGTGCATCCTGTTGTTTCCATCACACTCTCACATATATTCTTTTCTCTTTTTGTATCTAACCTGTTCATTTTCTCTATCTCTTTCAATTTTATATGTGATTCTCCTACCCACCCTCTCTCTCTCTGTTTTGCAATTTTTCGCATTCTGTTTCGCTAAAGCTCGCTCTCGAACGCATCTATCTTTTAAAATCCCTTCCCCTTATTGTTCTCCTCTGTCTCTCTTTTACTTTCACACTCTCTCCCTGGCAAATCTCTCCCTGTACCTTTCCTATTTGCTGTTTCTCTCCCTCTCTTTCTTTTTTACAAAGACTCTTTCTGTCTATCTCTTTCTTTTTCCTTCATACTGTATCTCTTTCTGTATCTTTCCCCACCATATGCCTCTCTATCCATCTTTGTCTTTCTCCCCATATGTCTCTCCTTGTCTGTCCATTATCTTCCTCGACCCCTTCTCTCTCTCCCCTCATCCTTCCTACTTCACCCCGTACCTATCTGAATGCAGAGCACCGCGCCTGTTAAGGGGCCACTCGCTCGGATTTTCCACTTTCTTATTATCCTCACACTCTCTCCTTCAGTCAGGAACTAATATATATCATGGGTGGAATACTGAAGCAGGCCCGGCAGCCGAAGAGTAATTCAGTCGTCGCGCTGTGTAGAGCAATAACGCAGGCAGCTGGCATTCCAATGTGACTCTCTTCAAGCCATTTTTACATCAATTCCATTCAGAACGAGATGGAGGAGGGCGTGGTGTGCCCATGTCTCCCAACGCAAGGTTCAGCGGTTCATCCTGTAAAATCTCACAGCCAAGCACTGCTGTCCTCCTTTAAATGCCACGTCTGTGCCCTAAGAATTATCCTGCCGCATTTCTCATAGCATCCTTTTACAGTCTAAAAGAAACGGTCAACACTAACCCTGTTGCAGAGTGATGAGGTAGCAGTGCTATTATTGTCCAGATCAAACAAGATCACCACTTAGGATAGTATTCTAGATCAGATCGTATTTTGAGTATGTCCGAGATATTTCCAATATGTCCCAAAAATGCCTAATATGTCTAGTATGTCCAAAATGTCCAAATTGCCAGCATACTTCCAGTATGTCCCTCAGTCTGAGGATTGTTTGTTCGGTATAATACAAAGTACGTTCAGTATATTCAACATGCTGGCATTTGTCGAAAGAATTTCCTATATGTCCAAAGTATTCAAGATGCCTAAGATACATCCAGCATGTTTAGTATTTCCAAAGTAAATCCAACATGTCCGACATGCCACATCTCAAATTCCAACTATGTGTTATACCTTCAGGCAAACAGACAAAACATGTTGCTTTGCTGACCTCCTTTCCCCCTACTTCTTCCTTCCTTTCCCTCTCAGCATGCACCGCCGGCTCCTTCAAGTCCAAGCAGGGCGAAGGTTTCTGCACCCCGTGTCCACCTTTCAGCCGGGCCACGTCCTCGGCGTCCAGCGTGTGCCCGTGTCAGAGCGGCTACTATCGCGCCGACGGCGACTCCCCCGACTCGCCATGCACCAGTAAGTCTCCTGTGTTTCCCTGCCTTGTTGAACATGTCTAATTTGCCTGATGACACCGAATAAAAAAAGCAATGAAGGCCACCTTCCTCGCCATTATCAAAGCGAATTCCGGAACCACTTAGCCTGCAGGCTAATTGCGCACACGAGCACGGATTGAATCAGCAAATATCGCACGCACTCACACGAGCGTCTGCGGAACACCCCGGCTCGACTATTTGCAGCGCCGTTTCCGAAAAGATTGCATGTTATGAATGGATTTCGTCGTAGAGCACGCACTTAATATCAGTCAGGAAGAAATTCGGATACGAATATTTTGTTCCCCAAAGGCTCGTTTGGTTTTCTGTCTAACCGCAGCTTCTGCTTTTAATTACTTTGCATTGGAGCTCTCCGAGCGAGATCCATCGCTTCTCAAATCCGTCCTGTCAGACGAAGGCTCCTTCGAGGGGGCAAAGTTTTCAGAATGAATATGCGCGAGCGGTTAAGGTGATTCGATCGCAGCGGCTCGGGATAAACACGCGCTTTTATCTGACCCTTTGAGTGATTCGATTTGATCTGGCGGAGGCAAGCGGCGTGAGCATTCACACGCCAGAGGTTCTGCTCGCCTGTGAGTCAGGAGGCTGAGATTATTGTAGCACAGCAAGGGGGCAAAAACTCACCCTGGAATAAAGGGGTAGTTGTAGATTGGTATTGAGAGGGGTAACACCTGAAGTGGGATAGATAGGTCTTTAATTGTTGTGTGCCATTCGGATGTTGTTATAGGTGTTTTAGGGTGTAATAGCGGTTCACAATGTGACCAGGGGGAAATGAATGTTATAGATTGTAGTCGGAGTGGTCAGATTGTAGTAGATGTTGTTTTAGGTGTAAATAATTGGCGGAAGTATATTGTTGTATGTTGTATCAGTATGTTGTTGTAGATGTTGTACTGTGTGTTTTAAGGTTGTAGTAAGGTGTTGTAGTGGGTTGCAGTAGGTCACTGCTATACAGTAAGTACACTATGGGTAGCGACTGTTGTGGCAGGTGTAAATCGTTGTAAGAGTGTATTAGGTGTTGTCAGATAGTAGTAGTAACACTTGTACTAGATTATAACAGACGCTGTTATTGGTTGCTAGGTTACGATCTTGTTGCAATCGTAACTCGGTTGTATTACGTGTAACAGAGCGTAGTAGGTGTATTAGACTGTATAATAAGTATAGCGTGTAATGCACTCGTGATCGTGTCGCCCGGAATAGCAGCAGAAATTTCTTTTTCGCCTTTTTTTTTTTCTTTTCGAAAACGATGATACGTTAATTACTCGCAGTACGGCTGCAAAGGGCTCAGACTTCCTCAAACCGGGGAGCAGATGGAGATAAAAGCAACGAAGTAGAAGGCCACAGGTTACCTGTAATACTTCATAATGAAATAATTAGCAACAACAGATATAATCACGCCGCAATAACCATCTGCTGCCTATTAATCTAGAAGACTCGCTTAATAGTAAGCGTTCAGCAGCGTATGTTTTAAAAAAATCCTTTTTTTTTTTTTTTTTTTTTACACTACGAGCATTTTAACTGCCTGAAGTATAAGAGAGAGGTGAGGATAAAAAGAGGACCAGGGTTTGATATATTTTTTTTTCTTTTTTATTGAACTGCAGTTGTTGAAAATAGAAACAGATTTTTTTTTTTATCTTCATAGTGGTGGGCCAAATCGAATTATACTTGTAAGGTAGCTCGCAAGCTGTTTCAATAACGCCGGAAGGTTTGCACACTCCCGCTCTACTGTAACCTAATGTAATGCCGCATTATACGCGATTACACCGTGCAGCATCATGCTGCTCAATACTGCAACAGTCTGGCGTTATCCGAAACAACAAACTAAGAGGATTGAATGCGGGGGGACCTCTGGACGGGTTTCGGATTTCGCGTCCGGCACCTTTCAGAAAAGAAACGGTTTTCGAGAATAATCGGCGCACAGGGAAAAACGTTTACCGTGTCATAAAAATGCCTAACCTACAGTCAGGATCATGAAACATAACACCAGGAGCATGTATGCGTATGGGGGGGTGCGAATACTTTTAAATCTAAGCTTCGAAAAAAACCTTTATACGCTTTATATATCCCTATCATTTATGAAAGGGTGCCAATAATTGTGGCTCCATCTCCGTTCACATCGAAAATAACCCAGTGACATTCCGAGATTATTGGAATAAACCAACGTTTATTTATTTGGCTGTTCGAGTGGACGCATTAAAAAAAGAGCCGCGATTATGAAACTCCCGAATGTTTGTCCCGCAATTAAAAGCATCATCTAGGATTTTATATATATACACATTTTTTTTTCTTTTTGCAGGCTATGAGGTGTTGAGGAAGTAAATCATGTGCATATATATATATATATATATATATCGTAGAGTTGCCAAGCCGTTTTGTTTAATTCACACTCCCAGCAGCGTATAGTAGCCAGGCAATATTTCAGCTTGTCTCAGCTCAGAGGAGGAAAAAGGAAGCAGGAGTTGAAGCACTTCTTAGAGCTGCTGAAAGGGTAATTACTAACGTTGGCTTAAGGCGAAAACTTTAATTAACAAAATCGATACACCGCTTTTCACATGATCTTTCACCCATCGGAGAAAAAATAGACTAACGCTATTATGATAATATGGATCGGAAACTTTTCGAGGTTGTCTAAAATAGTGACGTGTACATGACTGTGATTTGGATTTGTGGAAGACTCCAGTACCAGAGAGAAAAAAACGATGTTCTGGACGTAATTGAACACCGGATGTAACTGTAAATGAGTACAATGTAGGTAAAGTGGTTGGGAAGCTGGTGTGGTGTAAGAGGACTGAAACACTTGAGGACATGGAGATATATATATATTGGTGCAACGGATCACAAAACCTACAGTTGTGAGCAATTATTCCACGGTTCACGCGCGTGCCGAACCGTGAGTCGTGAACCGTACAGATCGCAGATCAACTGCGCCATCGCACCGCTAATATACACACACATACTGAGATCGATAGGGCGACAGTTAGCATGCATCTCAGTTTAAATAGAATATAATTCCTAAATAAATGACTCAGGGTTCAGGCTTCCTGCCCGAGGCGACGCTGCACCGCTTCGGCTCTGAGCAATCGTTAAAGCAGCACACCGTCCGGTTCCATTTTCACCTGAACCCGCCGATGTTAATGTCAAGCGACGTTCCAGCAAAAAATTATATTTATTCAATTTTACATCTTCTCCTGAATGGAGTCAACCAGAAAAGACACGTGTCTGTTTTTTTTTTTAGGCCAATAGGGTTTTCCAGCTTACTAAAATATGTGTATGAGTTTTTCAATTCGACACACAGAACATGACAACAGTCACAATGACAGCAGGACGAATGCACGGCAAGACGGAACACGAAAAACGTTTTTTCTACCATAGGAAAGTGTTCGGAAAGTTGTTTTTTTCGAAACCAAGAACGTGTACAGCTGCTATAACGTGCGATCTGTCCTCAGCCGTCCCCTCAGCCCCTCTCAGCGTGATCTCCAGCATAAACGAGACGTCGGTGTCGCTGGAGTGGGCGGAGCCGCGCGACTCGGGCGGCCGATCCGATCTCGTGTACAACGTGGTGTGCAAGAAGTGCGAGCACGGCGCCTGCGTGCGCTGCGACGACAACGTGGAGGTCGCGCCGCGCCGCCTGGGCCTCGCCGAGAGGCACGCGGCCGTCAGGAACCTGCAGGCTCACACGCACTACAGCTTCGAGATCCAGGCCGTGAACGGCGTGTCACCCAAGAGCCCCGTCTCGCCGCGCTACGCCACCGTCAACATCACCACCAATCAGGCGGGTGAGGACCGCACTGCTTACAGTACATAGCGACTCTCCGAGTGTGTGGCCCGGCGTATTTTCTGATGACATCATCTCATCGCACCTCTTAACACTATTCCCATAAGAGCGTTTGGCAAAAACACACAGCGATAAACTTTGCATAATTTTAATTGCAGCCACTTTGGGTTCTGGAATGCTGATGATTGTGTTTTCTTATACCTCTCCCTCTCTTTCTCTCGTATTTTCTGTAGCACCTTCTGCAGTACCCACGGTGCACCTCATGCGCTCCACAGCGAGCACCCTCAGCCTCTCCTGGCTGCCTCCGGAGAGACCCAACGGCGTCATCTTAGATTACGAGATAAAGTACCAGGAGCCGGTAAGAAAGACACACCGGAGACTTGGTCACGAATCCTTTTAGAAAATTCAATAATGCAAATCGTTTTGTTTACATTTTTTATTAGCAGTTGTAACTGTAACTACCCAAGGTTGATGAAAATATGCTTTAGGATTGGTTGGAATGGAAGATCTCCACCCTGTTGAACACCTTCAGGGTGAATGTGAAGTCCTCTTGAGTTCTTGTTGTCGATTTTTCAAAATGCATCATCATATTATAATCATAATCTATACCACTTTAATTACCAGTGCTGCATCAATGAGCCCCATTATGGAGCTGCAGAATAAAAGATACACTTGTTGTGTGGCCGAGTATCCAGTAAAAACTTTCACAAAGCTCAGCTGCACCAGGATTTTTTTTGTTTGTTTGTTTTTTTCCCCCGTCATCCTGCGAGACCATTAAAATGTCATCTTCTCCCTCTTATTATTATCACTATTTTTATTATTATTAAGGCGCCGCCGAACATCTCCAAGTGTCCATACAATGGCTGAGGCTTGTGCTCCGGGCCCAGTTTCGTGGGATGTGTGAAAACCCAATTGCCCCCTTGGGTATAAATAAAGTTAATTAAAAAAATTAAAAATGGGGCGAACAGATGGTGTGTGCTCACAGCCAAACAGTTAACACCCAAAGTGCTGGATAATGTTTTTTTATGTTTTTTTTTTCCTTTTATTTTGGACCTCCTTCGCTTTTATCAGAGCTGTGACAGATGTGCCGTGTTCACCCTTAACCTTAAAACATAAATCTTTTTGTTTAAAGTCCAAGGGAACGACGACGGGTGATCGCTTTCCTTCTAATTAGGTTAACGGCGTTCTTGTGGGTGCGAGTCGCCGCTAAACAATTACTCGCGGGCGAACTACCTGCGGCCTTGGCCAAATGTAGGTTCACCAATCACAAGGATATACTTGAGTTTCGCATCGAGGAAAGTCAAGTAACTTTTTCTTATAGTATTAGGCCACACCCACATTTAATAGCGTTTCACATCTTTTAAAAAAAAAACATTTTTTAAACCATTTCTGGATTTGTAAATGTCAAGGTTGCCAAACCTTGCGCTTGTCCATTGTTCTGTATTTGTGATGATTTACAAATTACTAGTATTTTTTTTTTTTGCATTGGCAGTCACAGATTTTGGTAGCTTGGGGCTGACGAGGACTTGGCAACCCATCTGTATTAAATGGTGCAGTGGAAATACAAAAAGCCCTGATCAATAATCCATTGTCTATTGTTTAGATACTTTCGCTTATATGTGTGTGTGTGTGTGTGTGTGTGTGTGTGTGTGTGTGTGTGAGACAGGGTGAATCTTTCTCCCACACGGTCACCGCTCAGACCAGCTCAGCAAGAGTGGAGGGGCTGAACATAGGAACGGTGTACACGGTGCAGGTTCGAGCGCGCACCGTGGCCGGCTACGGCAGCTACAGCCACCCGGTGGACTACAGCACCAGCCTCCACGGTGCGTTCTTACACCTCAGACAGGACCAATTGTATTTTAATAAAATACATAAATAAATGGTTTTCTATTATGTGCATCCCGGATGGATGTTTTTAGCACACAGGCAATAGTGATTTCACAACCCCCCAAAAAATATATTTTCCCATGCAGACGATCCGGAGCACTCGGTGCAGGACCAGCTGCCCCTGATCATTGGCTCGGCTTTGGCTGGCTTCGTTGTCATCGTGGCAACGGTGGTCATCGCTGTCCTCTGTCTCAGGTGAGCAAGACCAGGCAAACCCCTTACCCTGGATTTTTTTTTTTGGAACTCTGTGCTGCAACTAGTGAAATAAATGCAGACTGCGCCTCCGAATGTCCCGCAATAAGCAATATATTTCGACGTGTCTGGTATTTTTTTTTGTACAATTTAAAAAAAAAAAGATGTCCATTTTGCAGAAGTTCTGTCCATCGTCAGCTCGAGAACACTGAGTTAATGCCGAGTTGACAGTTTGCAGAGAGTGCAGTCTGTGTTCTTTCCAAATTGTATCCCCATCATTCCTGCTCCCCTTTTCTCTTTCTCTGTGCATATGTGTGTGTGTGTGTGTGTGTGTGTGTGTGTGTGTGTGTGTGTGTGTGTGTGTGCTGCTGTGGCCTTGTGCAGGATGTCATTCTTCTTCACATTTCCATTGGAGATTAGATGCTAATTAGAGGCAGCTTTTATTGTCAGGAGACACCCAGCAATCTAGGAAATGGGGGGGGGGCATGAGGAGACGGCGCATTCCGTCAAAACCGTCCCCCCCCCTTTTATTCGCTAATGCAAAGTTAGCAAAACAAAAGCAGCCTAACAAGATGAATTTCCAGACCCATGCGTGGAGAGCCCGGCCTCCTACACGGAGGCACTCGCAGGCACGAGGTCCACGGCCCGCAACCCGTGTCCGACTCACTCCAACCATGTAATGGCGCAATTACATCTGCGCTGGAAAATGAGGCAATCTCGAAACCGGCATGCTCATTGTTCTGGTGATTCAGAACTCCCGTTGCAGCAGCGTGAAATCAATGGCGAACGGTTCCACACGGCGTGCTCATTAGAAGGCAATGTTGTACGTGATCACACTGTGAACGCTCTCTGCTCTGCTTTTCAGGAGACAGCGCACCGGTTCCGAGCTGGAGTACACCGAGAAACTGCAGCAGTACGGTGAGTGGAGCTGGTTTTAGCATCGCTGATTCACAGTGTTCAATCGATCCCCTCCTGTATTATTTATATTTTTCTCGCAGTGTCCCCCGGTGTGAAAGTCTACATCGACCCTTTTACTTACGAAGACCCCAACGAGGCGGTGCACGAGTTCGCCAGAGAGATCGACATCTCCTGTGTGAAGATCGAGGAAGTCATCGGAGCAGGTAAACAAAGTCGTAAAAAAGAGAGAGAGCGGGCAGGTGAAACATCGTGGGCGCCACCAGAAACACTTCTAACCCAAGCGTGCACCAGAAGCTGCAGACCGCTTTTTTTTTTTTTCTTGAGGCCACATCTGCTCATTCAGCCCATAATGCATTGCATGAAAGCATGCTCAGTTCCCTTTCTCTGACAGGAGTAGATCCTGATGTGGCCTCCTGCTGTCATAGTTGACATCTTGTGTGTTCCAAGATCTTCTCACAGCTCAAATCATTATTCCTTCTTTCTCTCACCACTTCTCTGTCAATTCGTTCCTCCAGGGGAGTTCGGAGAGGTGTGTCGTGGGAGGCTGAAGCAGCCTGGCAGGAAGGAATCTGCCGTGGCAATCAAGACTCTGAAAGCTGGGTACACAGAACGCCAGAGACGCGACTTCCTTGCCGAGGCGAGCATCATGGGCCAGTTCGACCACCCCAACGTCATCCACCTGGAGGGGGTGTTGACCAGGAGCTGTCCGGTGCTGATAGTTACTGAGTTCATGGAGAATGGAGCTTTGGACTCCTTCCTCAGGGTGAGTCTTTGGTCGAAACAGAACTTTCCAGAACCCTGTTGTTTTCTAGAATGTTCTTTCCGTACAAGCCGGGATCTAGTTTCTAAGCAGGAAGCCGGGGCACTGTGATTTTAGGATGTTGACAGGAGAGCTTGCTAAGCATCAAACATTAGAGAGGTTTCTTTCCCAGAAACCTTACAACTCGGTTCCACCTCAGTGTTCTGACAGCAGGAACCCCACATCCCCCCGTGATAAACTACAATGGATAAACGAGCTTCCAGGAAAACACTTTACTCAATGACCATCTAGCACATGAGTCAACCTTGGACTTAAGGAAACGGGTGTCTCTTGAGTCATCCTAATAGAACTGAGTGTACCATCCTTACCTCAGGACACCTCACACAAATATACACACACTTCTTCATCTGCACACCGAAGTGAAATTCATGAATCATCAGCAACATGGCAGAATAACAAACTTGTGACTGAACAGCAAACGGTTACTGATCTAATCACGGTTCCTCTCTGAGAATCGATGTCACAGAGGTTTTCCCTATCAGCTGCCATTTCAACCAGATCCAAACTATTCATAAACGACGGCTACATTATGCATGCGAGGATTAGCACAATGAAGGAGTCCTAGCCCGGAGCCTGCTAACCCATGTCGCTCGGTTATCTGGAAGTGGATTACACAATGCCGCGAGGGCAGCGGAGCAGAACCGTGGCGTAGATTAATCTGATTAGCCCACGAGCGGTGTGGCGTGATGCATCCGTAAACACTACTAGGTCCAGGAATGAGAACCGCACATTCCACCATATCGTCTTTCAGCTGAGCTCATTACATCAGTACTCCAATCACAGCACGAGAAAGAAAACGCTAGAATAGTGTTAAGGCTTGTTTGCACCTAGAATATATATGCGACTTTTTTTATATATCTGTGAATCTATTTCAGGTTTTCTTATCACGTTATACTGTACTTGTATCATCTCGTACGTGACGGACGTTGTCTTTCCCGTTCTAGCTCAACGATGGTGGGTTCACGGTGACGCAGCTCGTGGGCATGCTGCGAGGCATCGCTGCCGGAATGAAGTACCTCTCTGACATGAACTATGTGCACAGAGACTTGGCAGCACGCAACGTTCTCGTTAACAGCAACCTGGTGTGCAAAGTCTCCGACTTTGGTCTGTCTCGGTTTCTGGACGAGAACTCGTCCGACCCGACCTACACCAGCTCTCTGGTGGGTTTGTGTGAGCTTATTTTTAAGTCAAGTTTTAAGAGCACACATCAATTATTTGGTCTAACATGTGCATAAGCTACAACTTCATCATTTGGTCCAACAGATACATAGGCCACACCTCCATCATTTAGTCTAGCAGATACATAGGCCACACCTCCATCATTTAGTCTAGAAGATACATAGGCCACACCTCCATCATGTTTTCTAACAGATACATAGGCCACACCTCCATCATTTCGTCCATCAGATACATAGGCCACACCTCCATCATTTAGTCTAGCAGATACATAGGCCATACCCCCATCATTTAGTCTAGAAGATACATAGGCCACACCTCCATCATGTTTTCCTACAGATACATAGGCCACACCTCCATCATTTGGTCCATCAGATACATAGGCCACACCTCCATCATTTGCTCTACAAGGCATGTAGATCACATCTCTATCATTTGGTCTAACTGGTACTCAGAGAACCCTATGCCACACCTTAATCACTAATATTGACCCTCCTTCACAAGTGACAGCATACTGGCTGCAGTTGATCATAGCTAGCCTGACAGCTTCACGAGATTAGCATGTGTGCCGATTATCCTCTCTCTCTCTCTCTCTCTCTCTCTTTCTCTCTCTCTCTCTCTCTCTCTCTCTCTCTTTCTCTCATTGCTGCTTGTGCCATAGTCAAATTTCTGCCAAATCAGCAAGCGCGCTGCGAGGAGGGAAGCCCGTGAGAAAGCGTTCAGGCTCTTCTCTAATTAGGCATCTGGTGGGTTTGAAAACTGCCGTCAAACGGCTCATGTGGCGCGTGGGCGCGTTTCTCTCTCCACACACAGGGCGGAAAAATCCCGATCCGCTGGACGGCCCCCGAGGCCATCGCCTTCCGCAAGTTCACCACAGCCAGTGACGTGTGGAGCTACGGCATCGTCATGTGGGAGGTGATGTCGTTTGGAGAGCGACCCTACTGGGACATGAGCAACCAGGATGTGAGCGAGAAAAAAAAAACGCCCGCACTTACACACGTGTACATACACACACACACACACACACAGTGCACTTTCCATCCTTATCACTCTTACAGATGGAGTGTGTACGTAGACTTTGAGTGTCGCTCTGCAGGCACTGCCAAGCGAGGATTAAACCTGCGTGCGCTGTCTCTTTATCACATCGCTCAAAAAGCGCTAACGTGGCTAACCAATGGAGCAGAATCTCCCGGGAAGCCATCAGCAAAGTCTCATTTGTGTAATGCTAACTGGCCTTGACTAGCCATCGCTCATTATTAGCAACGTTAGCAACTTTGGCTCCTTAACCGTTTCAAAAGATTTCATACCAAATGACAAATGAGGTTTCACCTGCAGAGGGAAGCTCCAGGGAAATATATTGTCTATAAATATGTATATTTTGTATTTCATTTATTTGTTTCTTAATACTAGTATTAAGAAATAATAGTAGCAAACACATAGACTCCGCCCACTTCTCTAATACTGACAAATGCTTAGACCACACCCCGTCCTTTATATTGACATGCCCATAGACCACGCTTCCTTCTTTATTACCGACCTGCTTATATACCACGCCTCCTTCCCTATTACTGACATGCGTATAGGCCACGCCCTTTCTCTAACACCGTCAAACTTATCGCCCATGTTTCTTCAGACTGTGAAACACATAGGCCACGCCCCTTCACTAATACACACTATATATACTGTTTATATTCTGAAGATGAATTGACGTAGCGCTGACTAGCGAGCCGATCGTTTTAGTTTTCACTGGTGTAACTGTAATATTCCACATGAGGATGCGAATTATTGGCTGCTTCTTTTCATTGTATATAAGAATTTCTCACACAGTGCGTCCTCTGTCGTAGGTGATGAATGCGGTGGAGCAGGACTACAGGCTCCCCCCGCCGATGGACTGCCCGGCCGTTCTCCATCAGCTGATGCTCGAGTGCTGGCTGAAGGAGCGAAACACGCGACCGCGCTTCGCCCACATCGTTAGCACGCTGGACAAACTGCTGCGCAACGCCGCCAGCCTCAAAACGCTAACCTCCGCACACTCAGGGTAAGTACGTGTGCGTGTGTGTGTCTGTGTGAATTATTCCACCGTCCGTACTCTCAAAGCCGATTAGTCATCACACTTACACTCAGGCCTTTATGTAACACTGTTCTGTTTCATTTGTCTCAAAAAGGTCAGAAGTCTTAAGGGTGTGTTTACTAACAAGCGCGCCTAACCGACGTCAAACTCGGGATCCGGATCTCTTTTTTTTTTCTTTTCGAGCAGTTTATCCGTCTGCTGGGAAAAGCGTAATGAAGCACCTCTTGTAGTATATCAACACAGTTACTAAAAAAGAATTAGCGGCTTGTCATTCGGCACGCTTTTTCCTAGCGCTTCCTGAAAGAACACGAGATCTTTGTTTAGTAATCCACCCGTCGTGTGCCGCTGCTGTTCTACAGAGTTCTCCATATCGTTCTCCACAATACGCACTGTACACCCCTTAGCAGTGCAAGTCATCCAATGAGCAGTGTGTGTGTGTGTGAGTGACAAGTCAACTCCATGACTCACTACTCCAATCATTATATACACCCACCCCCCCCACACACACACACACACACACATGTACACCCCTTAGCAGTGCAAGTCATCCAATGAGCAGTGTGTGTGTGTGTGTGAGTGACAAGTCAACTCCATGACTCACTACTCCAATCATTATATACACCCCCCCACACACACACACACACACACACACACACACACACACACACATTTCGAGTGCATCTCTCCCGAGTCATACCCTCCGATCCTGAAAAAAGGACACATTTTCCAGGAAAAAACAACCAACGATTAGAAAACCAATCACACGCAAGATGATGTCATCAAAAAGCACCTAAGACAGACATGCCCGAAGCATCCTATCATAAACAGAATAGAATAGAATACATAACCTGCTTACTTTAACCGTAGAATCATCTTTGTAGCCTTATTTTTATAATGTAATAATCATATAATATACTATTGAATGTTATTGGATTTTACAAGATTTTCTAAATAAAAAAAAATCCAATATAGTATTGAATTCATTCTATTATATTATTAAATAAAGATATTTCATTCATTTGATTTATTTATTTATGTGTGTGTGTGTGCGCATATGTGTATATATATATATATATATATATTTATTTATTTTTTTATACCCTGATCATAAATCAATGCATTATAAAATAATTTCTATATATTTTTTTAAATATATTTCCCTTTATTTATTTATTTTTTTCATTAAAAAAAAACATTTCCTATGTTTTTAATATTTTTAATTCTTCAAAAAAAAAAAAGTGTCGTGGAAACAGGTGGATTCTCACACCGCTTTTTTTTCCCCCTTGATCCTTTTTCGCACACTGTTCCGTAACGGCGGTGGTGGTGGTGGTGGTGGTGTTGGAGGGGACCTGAGCCTCGGCAGATGCAGCGAGCCTAATAAGGGAGACGGAGGAGAAACTAAGAGAGAGCAGCAGCTTTAATTGGGCCGCTAATGAGCTTTTTAATGCGGCGAGCGAGCCGAGCCGAGCGTAGCGTGTGCGCCGCCTGAGTGTGTAGGAGTGTGAGTGTGTGCGTGGGCGCAAAGGGCGACACTCTCGCATGGAGCCGCATGCCGATGATCCATTTATGATCGCATCTGTATGCGAGATCGGCGGCCCGTCTCTGCTGTTGACACGCCGTGATCCAATTTCCAGAGTCCACAGCCTGCATGTGTGTGCGCGGTGTGTGTGTATATGTGTGTGTGTGTGTGTGTGTGTGAGACTGTTGTAAATTGATTGAAATAGCCTTCACTGCTCTTGTCATTTCTCCGGGTTAGCTGTTTTTTATGGTTCCTAAATGGCAAAGCCATTGGACAGTGACTTACGCTGAATTGATCTTCTCCCTCTCGGCTAGTTTTATTGGCGTGACCGTATGAAGATACAGCGTCGCAGACACCGCTTTTTAATCTCTAGGCGACCGACGTTATGCAGGTTTTTTTTTTTTTCGACCAGGACACGTAGCAAGGAGTCAAGCTGGACTTCTGATAAAGCAGGGATTTTTTTTGTTTTGTTTTTTTAATTAGAAAAACATCGTAGCCGTGGCCTTAAACCAAATAGTTGAATTTAAGCAGCGATATAATGATGTACTGGAAACCTGGTTATTGCATCATAGAACGGATTTTTTTTTATACTTTCCCACCCCCGCGTATATTATAATTCTGCCATTTTTCTCAGCTTCCTTTCTTATTCCCGTCATCAATACCCTGAGCGGATATGATTCGGGTGCTGGAACTTTCTCGACTCGGTGGCGTGTGCGAATAGGAAAGGAATCAAGCCATCAACAATGGAGCGATATATAGATATCGTGTGAGTTCCGCTGCGATACAATTTGGATTCTTCGAACAAGTTCGTAAATTCTTCAACCAATTCACCGTAATTAACCATTAAACAGGTTAAACAATTAACTAATGTTTCAGTTAAACAAATGAAAATTGTCGTGACTCGCACTCCAAAATCTAGTGGAACATCTTCCCAGAAGAGCGGAGGCTATTATAACAGCAAATGTGGAACTGGATGTTCTAAGAGCACATACTGATCTTGTGTTTAGGTGTCCACAAACCTTTGCTTTAGCTAGCCAATCAGAATCCAGAATCCAGCCCTTAACACAGACTCTACATTTATTGTCACACAAAAAAAAAAAACACCGTTGACAATTTTTTTTCAAAACTGTAACTGCGAGTTGTTTTTATTCCTTTATGTCTCACTCCATCTCTTTTCTCGTTTGTTTTCTCCTCTTCAGGGATCTGTACCGTGTTGGCGGGACCCTGCCTGGCCACCAGAGGAAGAGTTTAGGCAGTGTGCAGGACATGAGACAAATGAGCCAAACTCTCCCCATCCGAGTCTGAAGCAAGTCTGAATGTGAAACCCCCCCCTCACCCACTTACTCCCCCACCCCTATCCAAAACCCCTGTTCTGAGCAGAATTTCATCACTAATAACACCACGGGAGACTCCGAGATCGTAAAGAGCAGCGTTACGGAAATCATGGAACTCCATCAAATCCTGGAGGAATGTCGGAGAAGCTTTGGGCCTGGGCGTCCTAAAACGGGAACGTACTCCCAGGCTGGACGTGTGTGCGTGCGCATGTTGTGTAAATGAACTCGGATCGCATTCAATTCCTCTTTCTTTTTAATCCACTGGACGACTCTCTCGCGCAGCTCAAACCCGTGTTTTTTTTTTTTACTACTCAGGTTCAGTTTGCATGCATGCATGTTTAACAGCAAACCTTCCGGATTTAAAAAAAAAAAAAAAAAAGGTAACTGTAACACGGCCGACGATGAATAAGAACCAGTAGAGGGGGGAAGCATCTGGTTCGCATGCTACCGGATTGCCTTTAGCTTTTCTGCATTATTAACGGTAGCGTTCTGGGTGTTCTCGTAATGAAATCCTTCCGAGTTTTTCCTTTTTTTTCTTTTTTCCCCGGAGGCGAAACAGAGCGAAGAATTATAAGATAAACGAATAATATTTGACGTGAATTAAAGACTACGAATTAATATGCGAGCCCCGAAATAGAAATGAAAGGGTTCTCTGTCGGCCTGAGGACATTTTCGATCTTTTTTCTTTTTTTGTTTTTTCTTTTTTTCTTTCTCCGAGCCTTCTCTTTCTGATCTTCATATTGAAGAAAAGAAGGGCACAGAAGAAAAGAAAAGAAAATTTCCAAAGGAGGAAAAAAACAACAAAAACAATCACGTAAGGAGGTTAAGGAACTTCATGAACCCTTTGAAGCCGAGGGAAAGTCGACTCCTGCGTGAACACGGAAGCGTTTTTTTTTTATTTTATTTTTTTTTTTCACCTCTGTTGTATTTCGTCTTCCACGTTCCAGTATTATGATAAAACTCCTCATGGACTGTGATCTTAGAATTACTGTTAACTGTGACTGAGGAGGATGTTACGGAGTGTGTGTGTGTGCGCGTGCGTGTGTATACGGTATGTGTCCAAATGAGATTCATATGCATGCTAGATTTCAGAGCTCTGTGATTGATCATAATTCGTGAAGAGAAGCAACGCGTGGACTGACGGACGCCGCCGAACGTCTAACGGCCGTTCCTATAAATATGCATAATTCTGTAAATAAAAAAACACTCCTCATACAAGACTCGTATTTCGATCTGGTCGAATGCACCGCGATGGCCCGTGTGTTCCATTCCATTTTAAAGCTACATGACATCAGGAGTCCCAGAGAAATCAGGAGTCCCAGAGAAATGTACAGTTATCGGCGTATAATCACAGAGATTTACGACTGGTTTTTCCTTGCACAGAAAGTGTATAAGGCAGAAAATCGGACGATCTCACGGAAAATTAGTAACTATTTCCTAAATCCGTCCGATTTGGACGTATGACGGATGATTTCTGTGGCAAATGCACTCCTTTGGAAAGTTTTTAAAATCTATTTTTTCGAGTATGATATCATAAAGGGGAGACTCTGCCTTGTTCACAGCAACCAGAGCACGAACCGCACCCACCACCGCGCTTCTTTCTGTTACGGAATGAATTTGGTTCGGCAACGCTGCACAGGACCCGATCTCGATGTGTTATCTTACCGTACAGACACGTCCTTTTGTAGTTGTTGCTGCTGCTGTTCTTGATGTTCAATTTCAGAATATATATTGAATATATATACAGCTGGATCTGATTGTTAGCCATATTCCATTTTTGTTCCTGTTTTTTTTATAGCGACGTCACAGACACTGCAACTCTGTAGCTCTGCCCACACCATGCCTTCAGAAGCGTTTACCCTGTCGCCGGTTCACTACTGTTCCTTCATTGGAGCACTTTTGCTAGATACTGATCACTGCAGACCAGGAACACAACACAAGATCTGCAGTTTTGGAGACCCAGTCGTCTAGACGTCACAATTTGTCCAACTCGCTCAAATCCTTGAGCTCGCCCATTTTTCCTGCTTTAAACACGTCAACTTTGAGGACAAAATCACTTGCTGCCTAATAAATAAATACATTCACCTACAAACAGATGCCACGATGAAGAGATCATCAGTGTTCTTCACTTCACCGCTCATAATGTTATGCCTGATCGGTGTATGTCCCCTGTGACACTTTAGAAAACGTGGATGAAAACCAATTTTAAAAGCACTGACACTGGAGACGCCTATAAATCCAGCAAACATCACCATAACGATGAGTGCCTTCATACAAGTCTGCTTGTAGATTTGTTACTATGGAAATGCTAACGTGTTAGAACAGGCGCATTGATATGAACTGGTATCCGATAAGACAGTGGCAGCGTTGAGGATTATTTATATATAATAGACCTTGCATAGGTAATCAAAGTGACGCGCGTTGGGGTGTACGCGTGGGTCTGGAAGCGGTTTTGTCAGCGTGATCAGAGGCGCTCCGGCTCGTCTGGCTGATTTCCCCAGTCGTATGTCCCTAAGCGAGCAGACCCTCGTTCCCCGCGCTCGCACAAAGGCGCGTTTGATCTCACCAATTACGCCGAACGCGGCGAGAACAGCTTGGCAGCGGAGTCGGGTGTGCGTCGGACTCTTTTAACTGGCATAGCAATTTGCCCAGGGGTTGCTGGGCCTGCAGTCGCCTCCGTTCTCGCTGCCTCATCAGTAGAGAGAGAGAGAAAGAAAGAGGGAGAGGCGAGGAACAAATGTGAGGGAGGAATTAGAAAAGAAGAGAGAGAAAGAAAGAAAGCAAGAGAGAGAGAGCAAGAGAGAGAAAGCCTGGTCCAAATGTGCTGTAATAATCACAATGCAAGACTCCTCATTAAACACTGCAGGGCACTGTCAGAGAGAGATTGTGTGTGTGTGTGTGTGTGTGTGTGTGTGTGTGTGTGTGTGTGTGTGTGTGTGACAACAGAAAGACAGGTACAGCTGAACATTCGTACAAACGCATTACAGCCAGGATTCATCTGCTAGCTGTGCAAGTCCTCGCTGTCAATATGTGCTTCTCAACTGTCTGCTGGAAAACTTGTGATTCCAATTAGACACTGCAGGCTTACACACTCGCACATTCATACTCACACACACACACACACACACACACCGTTGCAGATAGCTGCAACACACTATTGCCTCAGAGGGAGAGGGAGAAAGAGAGAAAGCAAGTATAGGGACTGGGTGATTCATTAAATGAACATTCACACAGCTCTGTTCCAGTTCGTATTACGCCTCCAGATAACAGCCTCGACCCGCACCTCTGTCTAGGAATGTTGAAAGTAAGTTCGGTCTCGCTGATCTCCACCTACTCAACGCAGGCACCGTCCTCGCGTCTCGCTCAGCATGCTTCGGCTTTCCCCTTCCTATAGCTCCCTAATGCATCGCACGAGGGCTCGGAAAGTCTCGGAGTGCCGGCGCTCACTTTGCACTTTGCATGTTGCGCTGAGGTGATTATGAGATTTCCCAGCGGCGATATCAGAAAGAACGAAATGGTAAAGGTTGAAAATCTGCTGCCCACTTATAAGGGGACTGTGCAGAGTGGGAGTAAATGTGATTTTCTTTTTTTTTTTTTTTACGGATACAAATAAAAGTATGTAGTGTCTCAGAAATTAAGCAGTACCATACATGATTGGTACCTATAATGTACATCAGGGGTATGCTTCATGGTTACAGGTAAAAGGTCCATGGTAGCACTTGATTGTCAATAAAAAAGTAGTTTTATTCCCTTATTTTTGAGAAGGTAGTATAGAATTATGTGGGCGCCTCCAAATCCTCACGGCTCAAGCTGCACCCGTTGAGCCTGGAGCTGTGGAATTGAATCCGCTGACCCCCGAACAGCCTTTGGCTTGCTTAATAGCTGATTTATATTTATGGCCCACTTAAACACCCAGCGAAGCTCGGCCGATTTTGCACTGCCCCGCCTGAATGACTGAGTGACTTTCCCCAGCTGAATGGTGACCTCCTCCAAAACTGTGCGCCTGTAAGTGGTAGTGAGCACCGATGTCTGAGATCCAGTGGTGGCTGCGGTGCGACTTTGTTACCCCAACGCAGCCCGCCCCAAGGCACCAAGTGAATGGAGAGGGGCTCAAAGAGGAGATTAGAGTCCCTCTGTGTTTGCTGATGGGATTGAACGGGGGGAATGGGGGGTGAGTGGGGGTTCAGGACCTCTTGCCAGAGTTTCTGCCAACAAAGAGCAGCAGTAAATCAGCGGAGGAAGGCAGTGAAACGGCAGGGATAAAAGAGGGGAAAAAACGAGCCCAGCAGGGACCTCATACATTATCCACTGGTGTCGACATACAGTAGAAGGCAGGATGGGCACAGGAGGATCCTTTAAGTAGTCGAATACGGCCACCAGCGCTTAGCAGGACCACCATGTGGAATCGAAAGCGACTTTACGCTCAAGTGGCCTTTGGAAGCGGCCCAGAGGAAATTGCTAGAAAATGCCATGCGAGTCCCTGCTCGATTTCCTCCCCCCCTTCCAGCTCCTTTCCAGCCCTTCCCCCATTTTCTTGTTTTCTTTTCCCTTCCTCCTTCCCTTCGTGTACCTGATTTCCTCCGTCCATGGCTGACATCTGCCACCACTTGCCTGCGCAATCACACGGCTGAGAAGGGCCACGGATTACCTCACCTAGAAGTCATGCAAATCATCACAAACCTCTTCCCCCTCCCTTTTTTCCCCTGCCATCCCTTCCACCAGGCCCGATCAAGGATTTAAAAAAAAAGAAATGTGCAGGCTGATTTTGCTTCTTTTATTATTGCTAATGCACTTGCAATATAGTGCAGTAGAGCAGTCACTTTTATGATAATGAAAGGAAAATAAAAAATCGGTATATGTTACTGCTTATAAATTACCCGCCTTTCCCTGGCCGAGGCTTAAGCACCATAATATAGACTCATGCTCTGGAGCTTCTGGACTAAATTGAGGCTGGGGTCACTTTCAAATCGAGTAGAAAATTCCACTAAAATGTAATCAAGGGGCGGATTCACGCTTTTAGGGCCTCCGCGTCGACGCTCGGAACGCATTAAAACAAATCGATGGCACGGATCAGTCGGGCCCGGCGTGTGACGTTTTTGCAAAGACGGTCCAAGAAGCAATTAAGAAGCACGAGAAAGGAGCGGCGTGATTGATCGCTTGCTAAGGGCCGCGTCGCGGCGATGCCCCTGTCCTCGCTGAGCGGTTGCTATGGCAACTGGAGGAAGGAGACGGACTCGAGGAGGGAGAGCTGGGCTTCAGAGTGACCAACCGCCTGCCTTTTGCAAGGTTTTTAAGATCTTAATGAGTTACACCAGTTACAAAAAAAAAAAAAGAGAAAAAATTACTGCTGCACGCCTTGAAAGCTGTGCTGTCGCAAACCTTTTAGAGGAGACAAAGTTCACGCTGTTATCCATTTACGGGGAAAACAGTTTGTTACGAAAGCGGAGAAGTATTTCGGGGGTCAGATTTTAAAGCAAGCCTGGTGCCTGTCACATCCTTCTTGGTTGATTAAAATCAGTGAATGTCACAGTGACATGTGGCATCTTGAAGAAGACACTGATAGGCAGTTTAACCTTTTTTACGACGCTTTTTGGAAGCCATTACCCTTTAAAGGCGTACTAACTTCCATTCGGAGTTCGCTCATAAATGGAGATGTGGCTTATTCGAGAACATCGTTTTATGCAGATGCCTCAGATTGAATATAAGAACAACAGAAAATATTTTTGCAGGTGCTGGGGGGTGATTAGAAGTTTTTTTACAGTACCCTTTCTAATCACCCTCTCTATGTTTTTCTGACCTGGGCCTTGTGGCCATTCAGACTTAGCAGAAGATGGATTCCCAGCATGCCTCGGTCTTCCTGGAGGGTGTTTGTCTAACCGCTGAGACAAGATCGGAATTGATGACACATGCATGCTACTGAACCACTGGATTCTTGAGTCTGATTGGTTAAAAGGTGTTGATTTCTTTTCTGTAACAGCAGCTGACAGTAGCCAGACCTTTATTTAACATTTATATAAGGAGTCTCTAGTGGCAGTGCTGCTATGACACATCATTGTGCTATGGCACAATCCTAATGTTTCATTCCTTACATATCATTAGCTAATCTCAGCAGGTACTTGGATGATTCTGACGGAAATACCTGAGTGTGGGCCTAATAATTGTTTTATTCCAAGCATATACAGTATATTGTTTATCTTTATACCAGATTAAGGATACATGCCATGGGAGAAGAAAACCCCACACATGTTAATTTAACACTAACCTTAAGAAATGGCTACAAATCGAGGCTTTTGGTTTGATCTGGTTTCCCAAAGCAACATCAAATTAATTATTCTTTGGTGGTTTCATCATTAAGTTTCCAAAAGACTGATGTGTACACATCAAGCACATATAAGTATGGGACCTTATTTTGTTATCAGATTTTTTGAAGATTTTTGTCATATAAAATGCTTGTGCAGTGCCTTTAGACATCTGAAAACCCCAACAGAATTGTAATACTTCTAAGCGTAAAGCCAGAGGGTCTCTTCTCCATCCTCAACCTTTAATTCAAAATTGTTTTGCCCAAGATGTGATGGCCACTGACATTTTTGGAAAGCCGACGACCAGGAAATCCACAGCGGCATCACTGATCTTGCTTTTGTTTACTTGTTGGTTGTAACAGGAAAGTTCTGTGCCATGGAGTGTGGGAAGGCCACCCAAACAGCAGCTGGGCCTCAGCGAATCCCCCCGAGGGTGTCGGTGCAACCTTCAAAATCAGCCAAGCAGATGTGTCATGATATTAATCAAGACCCAGGACTTCTTGGCGCCATCACACTGGGGGTTTAGCACCTTAGCTCAGATAAAAACTTCCGAGCAGCAAGAACGGTGGTGCACCAGGTGCAAGTTTGCAGCAAATCAACTGCACAATCCTGTCGGCTCGTCTCTCATATGGGGACCGGGCCTGATATCGCTCCAGGATTCCTTTATGCTCTGTGTGTAGGGAAAAGGAGTGAGAGACAAAAAGAAAAGGCCGATTTAGCCGCAGGTATTGGAGTGGCACGGAGACGCCACCAGAGGATGAAATTATGAAGTTATGACGCGCCGAGAAACAGATGGTAGGATTGCATTTCGGCCTCCCGCGGCGTTCACTTAAACAAATCGCAGAGCAGAGCGTGAAGGCAAAATCGCCAAGGACTTCAAGTCGGGACTGATGCGGAACGTGCTTTCATACCTCCGTAAAAAAGACTTTCATTTTTTTCCCCCCAAAACAGCATTTTAATTTGGGGGCATCAGCCCTCGAGAACTAACCTCCAGATTCCTCAACAACATTTGTACATCCATGAAAAAAGTTGAAGAAAGAAAGATGATGAAAAAGAAAAAAAAGATTTTTTTTTTTTTTTCTTTTTTACTCAGAGAAACCAGATCTTGAAAGTGACACCTTGGCAACTCCAGACTGGATTGATTATATCGTTTGCACCAACACTGTGGTAGACCGAATTATCCTTTGCTCCTCTGCTGAAACTCCCATCAAAGCTCTGGCATGAACACACCACCGAGGTCTCCCTTTAATCAGATTTGCTGGAGTGAAAACACTCCGGCGCACAAAGAGGCCATTGATGCCCGGTTGATGTCAACAAAAGGAGAGTCTTGACAAGGGAGGCGGAGAGCAAGAACAGAATGATGGAGAGGGAGAGTGAGGAAAGAATAGAAAAGGGAAGCAAGGGGAGGATGGGAGATGCCAATTTTTTATTTTTTTTTATTTTGAACATTACCATTTGTATTGCATGAAGCAAAACTCCGAGACCACCATCAATGAGTGAAGAGATAACTTGGACAAGCTTGTGTAATATTTGCTTCAAATTAATGCAAACCTAAAGAGGTTGTTTCCTAACGGCGTCAACCTTTCGAGAGTTTCCAAATGAAGACGGATATTCAGGAAGGACAGGACCATCTCAATTAGAAGCTCGACATTTGTCCGTCATGCTATCATGCCACAGTGAGGTCATGAACAGCAGGCCTGGGGTTGGAAATGAAGTTACCGTTGCAAGGGATAGAAGATTTGATTAAGAAGGAAGTTGAGGTCAGATGGAAGTGACCTTCATTTATTCATGTGGAAATGTAATTATTTTGACTCTAACTGGAATCAGGTGATTTGTAAATACTGTAAATCTTGTGCCGGCCCAAAATGCCATGTGGCTGATAAGCCAAGATTATTGACTTTTTTTGATAAACAGGAAATGTTAGATATCGATTGCTGATGTCCTTCTGAAGACGTCAAAGGTGAACCATGTGGACGGTACACCCTAGCAAGTGTCACCGCTGTTCTAGGAATGGTCCATCAGTCAAATAATAATCTGATCAGTGCTGGTCCTGGTGGTCCGTTTCCACAGAAGATAGACAGATATTGTTAGTCATTACCAACAAATCCTCTCTATATAGGTGGTTTCCCTGATACAATGGCCAATAAATCATTGTTCCTTATATACCACAGCAAAATGGTAGAGGACACCATTTCTTGTTGCATTTCTTGTTTATAAAACAGTTATTCCTCTTGAAGTTTATGAAGATCCTCATTCTCAAGACATTTCCCATGTTGAATGTGCGGCGTTACTTCGACTACAACAAACAGCTAGCACTGGAGACCTCTTCCACTATACAATTTCCTATAAATGACTGCTGCTACTATATAAACCTGTGATTTGCCATGCAGCCAGAAAGACTATCAGAGCGGATGTTATAAAAAGAAAATGAATCGACCACATAATGGAGAATTGAACAGCGCTGTGGTTTAAATATAGATTTCTATACCACATTATGGCCCATCTGAGACAGAGCTGCATTGTCGTTTCTCAAACAGGCATCATTTACGTCCAGGAACAAAAAAGGTGTCTTTTTGGGAGCTGTCCCTCCTCCGGGCCGTCAGCCCATGAGAAATGAGTTAGCACACATAGGAACTTGAAAGCCCCCCGTTTTAATAAAGGATAGAAGGAAAGGGAATATGAGAAGCAACCTCAAAGGAGTATCGTTGGTTTGAGAGTGACAAAGCTGTGGCTAAGGGTGCCAAAGGGGCAGTTGGGGGTGGTGCTGGTGGTGCTGTTTGAGGTGGCGGGGTTGCTGTGTCCCTGGGAGAATGCGAAATGGTGATTAAACAATAGCAAATTGGGACGAAAACCCCCAGCTGGGCTATTGTGGCCTCCCGCTGGGGTCTGAATGGAAGAGAAAATGGCAAACACGCAGGCATTTGGCTGAAAGGGGATCGAGGAAGAGATCGGGAGTTGGGGTTTAATCGCAGAGACGAAACCCAGACGTACAAACTCGCTTGAATTGGTGCTACAACTTACCTTCAGGTTTTAAAGCACATCAATCGAAGATATCACTTAACAACAAGGCCGTTCGAAGTGAACGTGATCCTGACTCGAAAGCAGGATGGCAGGCTGTCTAATTGGATAAATGAAATCTTTTTTTTCCTTTAGTGAATCTCCATTTCTTGATGCCAAACAAGCAGAACCGTGTCTGAACTCAGGCCCCCCCTCTCCCCTGGGCTTAATTGTGGCAGCGGCGTACACAAGCCAGCCATTGTGTTTGTGTAGAGATGGGATTTGCATGCATGTTAGACAGGATTACCCACGGCGGAGTCCATGCTGGGAAACTTGAACCCCTGCAGCCTGCTGTCACTTTAGTGTCTTAGTGTCTGCACTATAAAAGACACACACCAATTTTTTGCCGATTTCTTCGGAATATTTGAATAGTTTTTGTGTTATTCATGACTAACCCTGCTGTCTCTACTGCTGATTTCAGTAGTCAGAATTATTTGTCATGTGCTTCATTTCAGGAGGGAGCTCGGCTTGCCTTACTTAATTAAGAACATGCCTTCTTGAGAGGGGCGAAAAAAAGAAACTTCCTCAAGGATTATTTGGATAGTTAAGTGTCCTTAGCTTGATTACAGGGTTCTACATGAAACCCTTATATAGAAAAACTTTGGGTTGTAGGGGTTGAAGGTCATAAGTTTAAAGTTTAAAGGGTTTCTCCAGAGAGACCACTGAATGAAACTTAATGGCCATAGATTTAATAGTTGCTTTTGAAATGGGTCCAATCCAGTTTTTAAGCAAAATGAATACCGTTGTATAATATTTATGGCATTTGGCAAACACCCTTATCCAGAGTGACTTACATTTATTTCATTCATACTGAGTAGCTATGGTGTTAAGGGCCTTGCTCAGGGGTCCAAGAGTGGCAGATTGGTGTGACTGGTATTTAAACTTACCATCTTTGGATCCGAAGTCTAATGCCGTAACCACTAAGCAACCAACTCTCCTCCACATGTTGGCAATTTTTCTTTTTCTAGGATTGAAATTCTTAAAAAAGAACTGATGATAATAATAATAATAATAATAATAATAATACTTAATTCTATAATATATATTATATTATAAATAATAATAATAATACAATTAATAAAACAAATGTTATTTTAAATATAATTATGAAATAATATTTTTGACATTTATATAATTTAATTGTATTCATATTTACTTCAAATAAAAAATTTAAATAAATGATAAAAAAACATTAAAATAAAAAAGTTTTTTGTCCTTAATTTGATGTATTTCTGTTTGATGTGGGGTGCATTTATTTCCACAATCTGACATAACCCTAGTTAAAAACCAAATACTAACACACACACACACATACACACAAAAACAAAACAAAAAAAAAACCTGGCATCCAATCGTCTTCCCAATTATTTCTCGCCGAGGTCTTCTCTCCACCTCGGTGTCGACTGGCTTCCTGGACTGAGCGAAGGCTCATCTAACAAACTTCACTCCGGCTAATTGGAGGCTGGCGGAGTTGAAATGGTGACGGCGAAGTCAACAAGGTCGTGTTAAAGGTATTGGAACACAGCCCAGCTCTCGCATCTACGGCGCTTTTCAATTAAACCCGCTCGTTTTGTAGCTGTCCGTTTTTCTTTTTCTCTATTCCGTTTTTCTCTTCATTACGTTTCTGAACGATTCCGCGAACGCCTGTGATTAACGCGTGTTGTCTTCATGGGTGTAAGTCCCTCGTTAATACACACTCCAGCTGCAGGACTCGTTCATCACCATCATCATCATCATCATCATCATTATCATCCAAAGTTATGTTAACTCGCACCTCAGCTTGACACCTAGAGATGGCGTATTAAATATGAATGTCTTGTTAATAATACATCGATGTTTCCAGCTGTGCCGGAGTCGGACCACGCCAAGATGATTAACCGCCATTTCAACTTTCAAATAGAATTATGGCTCCATTTCGATTAGTCAGAAGGTGTGGATTTATTTCCTGTAACCGCATCAAGGTTCAAACACATTTTAGTTTCTATAGTAAAAAAAAACATACACATGCATGTAGCTGTGATTGTTGTTTCCCCACAAAAAGATGTTTGTTCGACACGTTTTTAAGGAAGGAGTCTCCAGTGTCAGTGAGGTAATATCATTAGACAGAGGGGTCAAGCTTTAAAAGTCATTTACAGCTGCTATAACTTGTTCTGCAGATGATCCACCACATTAAATATGACAAATTCAAGTAAAAGATGCACTATATGAGTCACGGGACACTTAAATCTTCCAGCCAAATGTAGAAGATTCACTATGAATTTTGGGATGAGCCTTTTAGACGAACCCATGCGGCTCCATGAATCTCGGCAAATCTCCTCAAGCACACTCCAAAAATCTAGTGAAAGGTCTTCTCAGAAGAGTGGAAGAGATTATTATATGCCACAAACTTGGCGGTCTTGAATGTGTGAGTAATTGAGTAATTGATGTGAGTAAACCATGGTGAACGTGGCATTGATCTCATCCCACCACCCCTTTTTCCTCTTTCTCTTCATTCCTGTCTGGTCTTTCTGCCCGTCTTTCTTCATCCGACTGATCGCACACATCAACAGACGCAAATTAAGCAGAATTCCTCCATTCATAATTGATTGCTGCTGTGGAGTTGAAGAGCCGGGCTGTGTTCCAATCCTGTTTTAAACACAACTTTCTCGACTTCTGTTCGCCAGACCCAGGGGGGGCTGCCGCAATTCTTTATTAGCTGAAGGGAAAGTTTGTTAGATGAGCCCACTGAGACTCAAAGGACTGAGACTTCTTCATGAACAAAAACTTACCCAGAAGGCACCACACTCTGATGCAATTTGCATTCCCTTGTATTCGGAATCGGGGTATTCCCTCGGTGCTTTCGGTTTGGTAGGAGGAAGGAAGGAAGGAAGGAAAGAAGGAAGGAAGGAGGAGTCGGTGTCCGTGTAGCCGCTCCGGCTTATTTGCGACAAATTATGCCAGGATTAAATTTTAATGAAACCATAATGGAGCAAAATGTGAACAACAAATTACTGTTTCAACCTGGGTATCAACGGTCTCTAGGGAATTTCGATATTATGGCCTGTAAGCGAGCTACGCTACATAATCTAACCAGGAAGTAGATATCGCCTCACTGTATTACAAAGAAGCATGTTAGCTGTCTGCATAGAGACATAGTTTAAATATAGCTTGCTAAATTCACCTCATGTTGCTTTGCTGTCTCATAAGGAAGAGTGTTAGCTAACTGTTCCTCTTACGTTCCCTCACTGTAGTACAATGAAAGCATTTTAGCTGTTTGTTCAGAGACGGTTATCTTAGCTAGCTAAACTCAGCTCATGTTGCCAAACTGTATTACCAGGAGGTAGGTTAGCTTTCCATCGAGAGATACAGTGAAAAGACAATAATATAGATATATATAGTAAAGAGATCGTTTAGCTAGCTAAACCTACCTAGCGATCTGTGTAGGGAAACTATAAATACACAATTATCTTAGCTGGCTAAATTCACCACAGATATTTAAGAAAGATACAAAAAAATGTAAAAAAAGCATCAGTCAGATTTACATTTTCCTCACGTTACCTCATTGTCTTAGCATTGAGACATGCAGAGAAAATAAAAATAAACGCCTGAGCATTCGAAGTGCCATGGAATGAAGCATTATTTTTTTACCATCAAATAAAAGTTTTACCTCAGAAACTAAGAGAAAAGTTTATTAATATTGCTCAACAATCAATTCTGGCTTTTACTAATATTTAGCCGTATACTGTATAATGTGTTGGTTGGACATCCAGCTACATGTTTCGAGAGAGTAAGTACATTATAACGGTGTGTACAATATATTGCCAAAAGTTTGTGGACAACTAACCATAAGATGTGCTTCTTAACCTCCCATTCCCCATTGAGTCCCCATTTGCTGTTATAATCACCTCTACTATTCTGGGAAGATGTTTGTCTAGATTTTGTGGATATTTCTGAGAGATTTTATTCAGCCACAAGGGTGTTAGTAAAGTCAGGGCCTGGGGTGCAGTCAACATGAACAATTCATCCCAAAAGTGTTCAACAGGGTTGGAGATCTATAGAAGAAGATCTTACACAGTTGTAAAGCAGATCTTCATGGAGCTGGGTTTGTGCAAAAGAGCATTGTCTTGCTGGAACAGGTTTGGGTCTTCTTGTTTATGTGAAGAATGTGGCGCTACCACATCCATAGACGTACAATTGTCTGCCTCGAACTTTGTGGGGTAGAAGCACATGTGGCTGGAAAAGGCAGATGTCCCTATACTTTTGCCTAAAAAGTGTATATGTGTGTGTGTGTCGCTTTGGCGCTGCCATGAGGATTTGCGTCAGGTAGTCTCATGTCATACGTTAAAGCCTCGGTGTCGAAAATCTCGTATTCCACAATATGGCAGTCCCCATGATCAGAACTAATAGATTACCTGTCAGGTGCAATGAAGACAAATGGAGGCAGCTGCATCCTTTCAAGGTTTATTCTAAGCCCCGGTTTTAAAGCGCGCAACAGGACAAGGGGATTTTTCCTCGTACGGGTAATGCACAGGTAATGTGGTTTACGCTCTCATGAGAAATGACCTCAAATGTTGCTTGTGTGAGCGAGAGGGAGAGAGGGGGAAAAAAAGAAAAAGTAACAGAGAGAGAGAGAAAGAGATGAAAACAGAGTAGACAGAAGGGGACGCTGCCCTTCAGGATGACGCTGTAATGAGATTAGCAATCGATCTCTTGTTGACCTCATGTGACACGCTTATCAGTTTGTAATAACTTCCATGTGAACATTTAATTAGATCAAGATGCTGGAATGGAGCCGAGAGCGCACAGCACACGGCGGACGCTCGGGTCGATCCGAAAACCGTGAGATCGTGACCCAAAATATTTTCATATTTATGTTTTGCGGGTTGTGAACTCGTCTTTCTCGTCCACATCTTTCTATTGCTTGGTGGAATCGAAAAGAAAAGTCGGATGCCTCCATTTACATGATGTCTCTGACAAGGAATTTGGAGATTAAGTGATAAGACCTGACGATAAATCAACTCACCCCATGTTTCCTCAATGCATGCAATAAGATTGGAATGTGCTTCGTTTTGAACATCCCATTACACGATATTTGCTTTTCGTTGTTCAACAACCTCCACTCTTCTGGGAAGATATTCAGGTTCTGATGTAGGTGAGGCGAGGAGACCTGGAGTGCAGCCAGTGTGAACGATTCATTCCAATGGTGTTTAGTAGGGTTTGACTTGTATAGCTGGTCCCTCAAGATCTTTCACACACTTCTAACCTATATAAAGTATATCTTCATAAAGCTGCCTTGGTGTACAGTGGCACTGTCATGCTGAAACATCTTGTACAATTGTGTGAGTCAAGATTTGAGGTAACAGTTTGTGGAAGAAGCACATATAGCTGGAACAATGGCTGAAATCTGATTGGACAAAAAAATCGAACATCCACATACACGTACTGGAAGCAGTGCAGCCAAGAGAAACGCTACGAAATGAAGATACAATTTAATGGAACAAATATTAGAATTTAGGTTGTAAATGTAGGTCAGTGCTTCTGATAGTGTTTAGTCCAGCAGAGAAGGTTTTACTGGCCCTGACTGCCCACCACCGAGCTGGAAATAATCAGGTGTCCCCAAAATTTTAAACATATAGATACCTGACATTTTCTTACTGCTTTTACAAGGAAGGTATATAAGATACACCTCTAGAAGATCAGCAAAAAAAAGTAATTTACTAGACAATATTACCTCACGTTAATTCACCACTTTACACAGAGACATGGTAGAGATCTGTGTGAGGGCACAGTAAATTTTTACGAGTATACAGCTTAGCTAGCTAAACTCACCTTAAGTTACCTCACAGCCAACATTTTGTTCTTATATTGAACACATTTTACCTCAGAAACTCCAAGTAAAGCTAATGGATATTACTTAGCAGTACAGCGTTGCCAGCTTTTCACTAGTATTTATTTGTTTATCATTTTTTATAGTGTTTTACAGTGGAAACGGTAAGTTTAGGGGGGGGGGGGGGGGGGGGGGGGTTGGTTGCACGCTAGTGTGTGTAGTTTTTTTTTCCTGTCGGTGTGGAATTAAAGGGGTACCGACAGTTGTTCATTGTAGCTATAGACATCTTCTAAATGAAACTGATAGAATGTAAATTTGATGGCGGCATAAAAATCGCAGGAAATAATCCTGTAAGCCATTAAAAGCCTCAGGTTATTATTCAATTGCTCATCTTGAAGCATTTCCTGTGTGTTTCAGGTTAAGCGATTTCCTTCTGTGATGGATTTCGCCCATGTACCGACCTTTCCAGATTGAAAGAAGACGAATCGTTCCCGGACCCGTGTTTAATGTTGTATCCTGGAACCAGCTTTCTTTCGCTCAGAATGACTCCATATGCGAGTGACGCATTAGCTGTGCTCAGTAAACTCTACGATGTGCGCCCTTTGACCCTCCGGTCCTGACCGAGGCAGCTGTCTTGCTGCCCTCACATGGCCGTGGTTTGCCCTCTGCTGTTTTGTATTATATGTTCGGCAAGCTCGGACGACAAAGTCGATCGCGGCATGCCGTGTGACGCATGACAAGCTTGTCAAATAGGGTTTTGAGTGGGATATAAGCACTACCCGCTGCTTCGAAACGACGTCTGTGACATCTGAGTACATGGAAAAAAGAGTGACTTTTGCACCTACATTAGCACTGGGTGCTGTTCTTATACAAAAATGCTTTCATGGAGTCACGGTGAATCTGAGCTCCTGACAGTTTTCAATGAAAGACGAGACACGTAATCACTGAAAATATGCTACGATTTATCTCAGGCCTCCTCAAATCACCTACATCATTACCTGACTTTACAAACACCCTTGTGGCTAAATGATTCTCTACAAATCTCCCGCAAAATCTAGTAGAACATCCACCCAGAGGAATGAAGAATATTATATCAGTAAATAGGGTCTAATCTGCAATTGGATGTTCAAAAAGTACACCTTAATCTTATGCTTAGGTCTCCACAATCTTTTGTCCATGTAGTGTATATTTATATTGGAAGGTCTGTGATGAATTAAGCAGCTCTGGTGTTAATTTGATGGTTCGGTGCAGTATTCCTGTGAGAATTTCCTGTTTTAGCTACCATAAAACAAATCGCTGTTTTCCACAATCATAGTAATGAGAAATCCAGATGCTGGTTTCCTCCCAGGTTCCCAGAATGCATTGCAGATATCTGGTCGAGGTGTTCAGGGATTTAGAGATGGGGAACACAATGGCGTAAGAAAGTTGAAGCTTTGGAAGACGTGTAAGGGATTGAAGCGCTGCCGCATCGCAATTATTTTTCGTAAAGTAATACGACCTACAGTTATGTGAATTTCAAAAAATTTGTTTGATTCTGCAAAGTAATCGTAAATTTTGACAATCTCATTTTGAATTCACTTTAAAGACAATTTTGATTCGAGCTGAAGGTAAAACCAAGTAATAGTATATTACTTACTCGAGCCACATTTGTGAGAACCAGCTAGCATGCTCGTAATCAATTTTTGTACAAGAAACTAGCTATGTGTCTGATTTCTAAAACCTTCCAAACTTACCCCAAACCTTACCCTTGATATCAAGAAAGCTCTTTAGGAAGGAAATTCCTGAAGGTTGTGTAAAAGTAGAGCGGATAAGATGGCGACCCGGGGAAATGCAAGCGTCGTGGCGAGGTGAGGTTACAAAAATCTGAAATGTAACACAGCTGGAGCTTTCGTCGAGCGTTTATTAACAGCGGGGACACGAGGGATCATAAATATTTACCTTCTCCGGGCGCAATAAGGAGCTGAGGGGAATATCATTACCGAGCCGTCACTCAGCATCAGGGCAGCATGTCTGGCAGAATTATGAGGGGGGTTATGATGAATAATGTCACGACGCTTTTTAAATCAATCGCATTAACAGGCCCAGAGTGCGTGTGCGTGTGTGTGTGTGTGTGTGTGTGTGTGTGTGTGTGTGTGTGTGTGGTCTGCTGGGTGTGTGTTGGTGTATGTATATATGTGTGTGTGTGTGAGACCGGGATTACAACCTGTCAGGCCACACACAGAGACAGAGGAGGGATTGAGAGATAATCTGGATTAAAGTGTGAGAGGTTAAACACTCTGGCTTTCTGGTGGGCTGAAAAGAAAAAAAAAAACACCCAAGACAGATGTGCATAAACACCCTAAAAAAAAAAAAAAAAAAATTTTGCATTAGAAAGCGTTAGAAAACAGAGCTTGTTAAAATTCTGTGGCGATTCTTCGTTCTGCAAAGTCGTCACCTTTTGTCAAGATGGAACAGTTCTGGTTGTGAGTTTTGGGTTATTAAAAGTAAACAGGGACAGCCGGGATGAGCGAATCGTAGCGGAGGTTTGTTTGAGAGTTATTTCACGTTTTATTAAACACACACAAAAACAAATGCACACTTTTGTCTTACTATCCTTACAAGGACCTTCCAGGTATCCCCACGAAGTCAAAAATCAAGGTCAGATTCTTGTCATAGACCTTATAGGTCCCCATAAACATCCTCGTGTTCGACTTGCTCTCCTTATGAGGACCTTTTAATATTTACTGTGCTCATAAAAGGTCCTTATAAGGGTAGTAAGGCATTAAAGTGTGTTTGTTTGTCCACATTGTTATTATTATATTCTGGTCCTTGTGAGGAGATTTGATCCCCAGAACCCCAAACCACCCACACACACACATTTTATATATTCTCAAAGACTTGGCGTCGACATAATGATTACCGCATCTACAGGTCATGCAATACTGAATCCTAAATCAAACTTTCGGGCTGTACTTAAAATATAACTGGAAAATGCTTGTGGGGACCAGACATAAAGTCAGAAAAGGTCTCTTTAGGAACACTTGATATGTGATTGTCTTACTGTCCTGATGTGGACCTTATAATTCTTAATCATTTCAGTGGAAGGTCCTTATAAGGATGAATGTGCGTGTGTTTTTATTTACTTATTTTATCTTTTCAAGGACAAAGTGCCCCCACAAGATTAAAAATACAACATTCCTATCATTGTATATTCATTTGTCCACATGTCCACACACACATTTTTGCCCTATAACCCTTATAAGGACCTTCCACTGATGTCATAATCAAAGCAGCTAAAGGTAATGCTGTGGTAAAACCTTATACCTAACCATACCTGTGACCTCAGCAACTGAATTAGCACAAAACTTTTATTTTTCTTTTTACTTTTTTTACTTTATCTTTTTTTAAATACAGAAGCAAACAAGCAAACAAAAATCTGCATTTCAAATTGTGTGTCAAAACTGCTAAATATACCTGTCCTTGTGTGGACACTTGGTCCACAATAAGATATAAAAACACAAACATGCATGCGCACACACACACACTCACACACTCACACATTTACACTTAGTGTTATGGAGGAATAGCGCCCTCGTCTGTACAATCACTGCAAAACTACTGTCACACAAATGTAAGCAAAGCGACAAATGAACGTTGAAATGAATGAATGATTGTGTGTTTCGTGGATGAACGCTGTCCCATATTTACACTGCTGTACATTTTAAGCAAAACTGTGCAAATAACATAAGCAGAACTGTTGTGTCTGGGTGAGCATATGTGTGGGCGTATGCCTATGAGTGTGTGTTGTGTGTGTGTGTGTGTGTGTGTGTGTGTGTGTGTCCGTTCCTCTCGCAGGCCGAGGTCTGCTGCTCCTGGCACGAGCCGGTAGCTACCACTGCTCTGGCATCTGTTCCACCGAGCACCACACGCACTGAAAACTTGGGCCAGACGGACCGCCGCGAGCCGCAATCCTAAATGGAAATATAACCCTATCAAAAATGTAGATTTTTCATTTTCAGCGGCACCGCTGGGATCAAGTTTGTTTTGTGCATGTCTTCATTTCTTATCGTACTATAAAGAGGACTTCAGGACTGTACCGTATAATTCTAATTTATCACTGACAGTATTTTCATACAATAGAAACAGTTCTAAAGTAATCGTTCCTGATTTCAAGCGTCCTACAGAAAACCTTCCTCTCTGCAACGACGTGACTTAATAGCGCCATAAATCACCTGCGGTCCTGACGCTCTGCCTCCTTGTGTTGTTTCATCTAACGTCGGAGCAGCTGTGTTCAATACACACAAGTGGTTACTTTGAGAACAAAGTGTCGGAGCAGCGAGAGGGCTTTTCATTAAAACACATCCAAAAACTAATTTCAAATCACTGGTGACCGCACCACAGTCTCTGTTCTTCACAACAACACCAAACCTTCATGTCAACATTACATTAGCTGGGGCAAAGGTCACCAAACACCTGATCATGACCAGGGACTGGGCCATGGAAAAGTTGCTAACGGGTCACACGAACATTCCTGTAGATGTGACTAATATTTATTGTGCATTTTGCAAATAAAAATGTAATTATTTTAATATAAAACTGGCCCATGGTGAATAAAATATTAAAGGACCCAGAGTGTTTCAAAGATTTAACTAGCAAGAGAAAACTAGCAAGTCTAAACAACCATTAATGGCTAGTTGACTACAAAAAACTGAACTGATTTCTCAGATATACGTAACTAAGGAATTGGGAAGATAAGATTGCCCAGTGTACGTTAACTAGCTAGTCATGTAGACTACTTAACTGCTTAATTGTTACTAGCTAGTCAGCGTAATAAAAGTAGCTAGTCAGCGTAGATAAGTACAAGTGTTGACAATTTTAAATTAGCATAAACGTAGCTGAGCTGCGTAAAACTAGCACATTGTCTACAAAAAGGGTTCGCTAGCTAAGCACCTTTGGCCTAACTGACATGTTGGCTGTATAAAATACGCTAGTCTAAATGAAAATAAACACGCGTCAGCTATCTAAAAATGTCTTATTAGCGTGAAAAGTTAGCTTCTTAGATAAAAATACAGTTAACTAGCCTGTGGAAATGGTAACTAGCTGTTTGGGCAACATTCTTGCTACTTAAAATGAGAATTAAGAAAACTAGCTAAGGCAGCTGCTAAGCCAGTCATCGTCGTCCCCCTCACCTGTATGAACGATTGACTTCGTCCTCTATCCCTCGCTCTCAGAGTCGTCTGCGTGCCGCACCACGGGGGGCTCCACCAGTTTTTCGTAGGACAGCACCATCATGATCTGACAAACAACACACCATGAAAACGTCTGTATTGGACTTTACATTTCGTGTGGTAAATAAGCAGAGTCTTACTGACCATGATGAGTGTGAGGAGGAAGAGCATCATTCCCAGCATCACGTACAAGTTCCCAGTTAAACCACCAGCCCAGAGTGGCCCCAGGATGGTGGCAAGACCTCCGATGGAGCGCCGGACACCCTGACTAAAGCCTGCGTAGATATCCACACACACAACATACAACACACACACACACACACACACACACATCACGTCACACACATCACTGATCTACAGATTTTATCTATCAGTTTGGATCATATTCTCACACACACCTTGTGTCTTCTCCGCAGTGACTTTGGAGAACAGGGTCACCTGAGACACTGCCACAAAGGGAAGCCCCAACAGCTGCAGGAAAACCCCAACGATGAACTCGGTCAGCTGGAGCGCAAAGCCGCCTGACACACACAAACACACACACACACATAGTATATGCAACAACACACATTTATAACATGCTACATTTTTAAAGATGTTCAATAGGGTCAATCAACACACTTCCAACCTATGGTAAGCATGTCATCATGGATCTGGCCTCAGGGGCATTGCCACGCTAGAACACTTTCGGGTCTCAAGTGGAGGGGAAGTTTCAGGGATCATTTTGGGGAAGAGGCACATATGGGTAGAAAAAGGCGGACCCGAGAGTGACAAGAACAAATCACATGCACTATCGTTTCCATAGTAACAACATGCACAAGTCTTTCCGTAATTAATATTTTTTCATTTAATTTATTTCTTTGTTTCTTTGTTTATTTTATGTATTTCGCCATTTTGGCCTGAGTGTCACGATATTGCGTGCATTTTATTTATTATTTTTTTGCCTCTGAGCCTTTTTTTAATTTTGTTTCTTTGTTGTACGGCAAAATATACGTCTTTTTTTTTTTTTTTCCTATTCCCCACAGCAGGCAGGATAAATTTCAAAAACCTTCAAATTCTACACAGTTCGAAGTCTTTTGCACTCGACTGTAAGATACATGTGAAAAATGAAAAAAAAAACATGCACACACACACACACACACACACACACACACACACACACACGTACATCTGATATTGCAGGAAGAAAAGAGCATCGCTCTACACGCACCACCTGGCATCAAACAGGGCCGGCATATTGTGGCTGTCCACACGCAGGTGTGTGCCAGTCTGTCCGGGCATGTGGCCAACACAGCTCTTGTATTTTATAACCCACCCACACACACTAGCACTCACACACACTCACACACAGTCACACACGTACGCCTACCCTTGGGGTCTGCCAGGAAGACGAGGCACCAGACGCAGGCCACGCAGCTCACGAGCAAACCAGCGGCGAGCAGCACGCGTTCCTCGAACACGTGGCTCAGCCAGCGCACCAGGAAGAAGCCGGCGATCACCTCCACGCCGCAGAGGCCGTACATCACGCTGTTCCCCAGCTCCCCGAACCCGAAGTACTTCTGCGTCATCGGCGTCACCATAGTCTGCGCCGGACACTTGCGTTAAACTTCTACTGGTATTATGCGAACACCCACTATACTTTAAACACTTTTTTGGGTTGCTGTTCCCATGGAGATGATCAGATTTGAGATCTCAGGGCGCAAAGCATTGAGGCTTCACCATAAAAAAAAATTATGTAACTCTAAACGGATTAAAAAAAAAATTCAGTAGTAATAGAACACTTCAAGGCTTTGTGTTCTTTATGTTCGCAAATCTGGGAATGTTTTATTCGCCTTATACAACGAGTAATTTCTTCTACCCTGTATGGCCAAAAGTATTAGGACACCATATGGATAAAGCCAGATCAATTAAAATATGCTTCCACACGTGGGCGTAGGCCTGCATTAGAGCTCCAACCCTATTGAACACCTGTGGGATGATTTTTTTTAAGCCGAATGGACCCCAGGCCTCCTCATCTGCCCTACATCAGTACCTGAATTATCTAACAAACCTCGTGGCTGAAAGAATCTCCTCAAATCTCCACAAAATCCAGTGGAACATCTTCCCAGAAGATGGAGTGGAACTGCAAATAGGGCACTACATGTGGAATGGGATGTTCAAATGCACATAAATCATATGTGCAGGTGTCCACAAATTTTTGCCCATACAGTGTATCTATTGGTATTTAATAAAGTACCACATATTACCACATACATATTACCACATACACACACACACACACACACACACACGGCGATATGTTCACCGTTTCATGAGATAAAAGGAGACGAGACGGAACGCACCTCGAGCGCGGTCTGATTAAAAAGCGTGATGAACTGCGCGGTGAGAAGAACCACCACCTCCTCCCTGAGGAACTCTAGAGAGAGAGAGAGAGAGAGAAAAGATAGAAATTGAGAGAGGGATAAGTGAAAGAGGTGAAGCTCCGGCACAGATCGATAAAAGGCTATATTGCAATATATCACAGAAAAAAAAAAAAGAAAAAAAACCACAAACGTAGAAAAGGTGCACGGGTCAGTGAAGACTTTCTACAGTCTGAGATCATCTCCTTCAGTCACAGCTGGAGGAATCGATGAAGAGTGATCTCACACACACACACACACACCATCATACCACACACTGGTGAAGCCTCTATCTATAATCGACTCCGTTCTACCCAGGGGCTGATGAACACATTTTGCAGAGAGCTGCCCAAGGAACAATTTCTATCTACAGATGTTCAGAGAAGGTCTGAGAAACGTTTGTAGGCATTCGTCCAACATCTGTAAAATCTAAAAATAAATAAATAAATATCCAAATACGAATAAAAACATTGCCTTAACATTAGGTAAAAGTCAAAAACACATTGGACAGTAAATGATTGCTAGAAAGTTCTGTGGAGTCCAAATGGGACATTTTTTGTCTCTAACTGAAGAACTTGAACGTGTAGGAATGAGACCAGGAGAGATGTTAGCAGACTGCCCCACCCCCACAGTCAAACATGGAGGTTGAAGTTGATTGGTTTGAGGTTGTTTTGGAGCAGGGAAGGTTAGAGACTCATTCCAATGGGGTGAAAAGAACCAACATGGCAACCATTCCATACTTTCATACATAACACCATGCGATTCCATGTGGGAACCAACTTCATCATACAACAAGACAATAAACCGAAGCGTACATCCGAGCTCTGTAAGTGTTATTAATAAAGCAAACTGTCATCCGAAATGTTATTCAGTTATCCATCATGGAATGACCTGCAAAGCTTATTGAACTGCTCTGGGATGAACTGCACCACAAGGTCAGAACTACTGAAGAAGACCTATGGCAAGTTTACAAGAGGTATTTCAGCTGAATATCCGGATGCTGACTGTGTGTAAAGCTGTTTTGCCGTGTCAATTGCCGAACGATATTTATTCCATTTTTCTTTTATATGCCACATATAACGTTGGATAATTAATCGAGGTGATGTAATGGTATCGTGCGGCTTGCGGCTTGCTGGGTTTTTTTTTGCTCTTCGGTTAATAAATTGTGGCCACGATTTTGCCTAATTGGGCAGCTCTAATTAGATTCTGGACGTCCTGAGGATGTCCTTATGAAATAGACGAAGCGTGCTGGTGGCGGCATCATGTTGAGAACTATTCTGGCGCGGGTTGTGACAATGTGGCTCGCGTCAATATAATTATAAGATTTCATTCGGTCGTTAAGAGAAGACTCCAATAATGTCTCAAAGTCTTCCATGCTTTATTTCAGATAAACCTGAAGGTCAGAATAAGATAAGTGGGGTTGTTTAAAATCACTGGGTTGTGCAGGTACGTAAAGGAAATCTGAATAGAAAGTCTGTAAATATTAATCAGCAACCCCCTTCATAGTCCATTAGCTTCAATAACTGTATAGAAATTATCTTCAAATCCGTAGCACAGTTTGCGTAATTAAGAAACATACCTTGGCTGGCATTGAAGTTCTCGAAGGGGTCGTCCAGGGAGGGAGGTCTGTCCGATGCGGGCGTTGCTCCTGGCTCAGATGTGCCCAGTTCCTCTGAAAGCTGTGTCTCGGTCTGATCAGATAGCACCATGGTGCAAGACCCTGGTGTGCCATCCTGACCCTGCAAGCAAATAAGTGGCTGCTCGTCTTCCTCCCTGAGGGCAGTGTTGCTCTTGGGCAAAGAGTCCAGTGGAGGCACATCCCAGTACAGCAGAAGCACGGCTAACTGGAGCACCAGCCACATGGCACACATGAAGAGCTATAGCAAGAACAGGATGTACAGCAGCAATGTATTTAATAGATTCACAAACATCACTTTTAAAATTCATTCTTGATCAAGACATGGTAGGGTCAGAGTGTTTGTGTCCCAAACGAAATATTAATTTACCAAATATTACAACAGAATAAGTTGGGCCGTCTTACCCCAGGGGCGGTGTATTTGTTCACGATGAATGGTCCCAGGCGAAAATCGCACAATCGTAGGAAAATGTTAAAGGCAGGCCCTGTAATAAAAAACAACAAATCAACAACAAATAGGGCACCATGGAAGTAAGACATGTCCCATTTATCTGTCTATATCCCTTGGGATGAAAACATTTTCCCACAAATTATTTCTTTCATTTCAAGAAGACATAAGAAAGAAATAAGAAATAAGACCTATCCACAGTAAGACCAAGCTTTCCCTGTCTGCACGTATTGTTGTTATTGACAAAAAGCGTATGGGTTTTTGACTATAATATATACAGCTCTCAGTAATGCAATCAGCTTTTGTTATCATCGAAAAAGCATATATGGCATTCGACTGACCAATCAGGAGTCCGGCTTGGCGTGCTGCCATCACTGCGGCGAACACTCGAGCTCGTTCTTCAGGGACGGTGGTCTGCGTCAGGAAGCCAAAAATGGACGATCCTGCACCAGCGCCAACGCCTGGGTTGGTTTTGCCATGTAAAGATTTACCCAAACAACTGTTGGTTTGCTGCATCGTCAAAACAACTGAGTGTGCAAAAAATGCGGTTTTACCTGCGACGAGTCGGCTGGACAGGAGAAGCCATTTGGAGTAGCCCAGAAAGTACATGAAGTTCCCTGTGTGAGGAAATAGTTCTTAGTACTGTACAATATAATATACTATATGGGAGGTGGTAGCGTAGTGGTTAAAACATTGGACTTTGCAGTTGAAGGCCATGAGTTAAAATCCCAGTCACACCAAGCTGCCACTTCTGGGCCCCTAAACAAGGCTCTTTACCCCATAGAGTTGTATGAACGAGATCAAATGGAAGTTTCTCTAGATAAGAGCATCTACCAAATGCCGTAAATGGAAACTATATAAGAAATAATGTAGTTCACACCGAGATCATTGGCAGGATGTTGTGATGTGGCCCAAAGTGAAACAGTTCACTTTCACCAACCAAAGAAGTCTCCTTTCCAATAACGGGACCAGAAAAAAAACGCTTGATTTTTTTATTTTCTTACTAGCTTTAGATTGTGTGGGGTGTCACCAAGACAAGTCCTTGTTAGCATAAACATGATATTAAACATAAGTTATTGCGACTGTCAGAAGTTTGTTTTGGCTTTGATAAGTTTGATAAGGCTAGGAGTAGGAGAGACTTTTGGCGCCAAGCTGCTGTTGATATATAATGGAACTCAACACTCACCCACTATCTCGAAAAGGTTGGAGAAAAGGATGATGGTCTTTGTAGTGCGGGTGCGATCGGACCAGCGACCGAATAATGGCCCTGTCACCAGGCCGCTGAAGCTGAACGCAGACAGACCGAGTCCAAGGAAGTACGGTGGGGCGTCTAGAATCTGCAGATACCTCCATATAGTAGGAAGGATAACAGCTAAGAGAAAGAGAGAAAGAAAGAGAGATGACATCATGTGTGTACATAATGTATATATCCCAAAAATATGTCAAGTACAGAGACCATGCTCTCTTCATTGTGTTTTGCAGGTTCACAGGCCACACCCCTTTTCTAAAATCTGACAAATACAGAAACTATTAATAATTCACTGAAACTAAAAAGCTTTTACAGGCTACGCCTCCTTTCATAGCACTAAAAGGGCATAGACCACACCCCCTGTTTTCATTTTTAACATATAAACAAGTCACACCCCCTTCCTAAATGTGACAGATACAGAAGCTATGCCTAATTTCCTGGATTTTACAGACCACGTTCATCCATTAAATATTATATATATTTACAGGCCACACCCCCTTCCTATAACTTGGCAGGTACAGACACTATTCCTTCTTTACTGGAACTGAAACATCTTTACAGGCCACGTCTCCTTTAATGAAACTGACATACATAGGCCACACCCCTTTGTGTTAAATTTTTACATTTTTACAGGCCACACCCCCTTCCTAAATGTGACAAGTACAAAGACTATGCCTCCTTTACTGGAACCGAAACGTTTTTATAGTCCTCCTTTAATAGAACTGACAAGCACATAGGCCACACCCCTTTCATAGAATTTTATATATTTACAAGGCTCACCCCCTTTCTATAATCTGGCAGGTACAGGCACTATTCCTGTTTACTGGAACTGAAAGGTCCTATGCCACACCCCTTTAAATGTTTTATATTTACAGGCCACGCCCCTTCTTACAATATTTATAATCTAACAGGTACAGGAAATATGCCTGAGGCATGAAATAATAAAAAGGAAACAGAAAAACATATTTCATAATGAAAAACAATTTGATATGTGTCTAATACATAATATAGTTTCTTTTTTTTCCATCAAATTCTGTTATACAGGTTTTGCTCTTTTCTCCTTCAAGAACTAGAGGAGAAACACACACACACACTTCGCATTCCGTCCACAAACAATCTGCTGTAACCTCGAAATCCCCCTGAACAAAGACACTCACCATATTCAATACCACTCAGAAAAAACAGGAGTCCAATCGTGACAAAAGAAAGCTTCCTCTTTCGCCCGTAATCCATCAGTCTGACTTACAACAACGCTTTTGTTTTTTCTTTCTTTCACTCAAGTGTCTTCATTGGTTCCATTTTGGTCCCTGCTTTGAGGAAACGCTCCAAATGAGAGACGTGATGGTGTCACTTAAGGCCTTTCTTTTGTGTGGAGGCTGTTTCAGTGCAATGTCCTCCAATGACTACTTTTCTACAGTCAGGCAGATGTTCCATCTCTTTTAAAAAATGAAATAAGGAGATAAAACCACCTTTTGTCCAGGAGGTATTTCTGTCTTGGCTAGGCTGATCGCCTCCTGTATAGGGTCAAAGCCTCTGAAATTGTACACTGACCAGTAGCAAAGTCAATTTATTATTAATGGTGTTCAAATAAAGATGAGTTGCAATCGGATTCCAACTCGAATAAAAAAGTTCGGAGCAATTTGTGAAAAATACAATTAGCATATTAATTTCCAAATGAGCTTGGTTGAGGCTATATATTATATAATCTGATAGCATTTCAGTTACTTGCTTTCTTTGTTTGGTTTTTTATCCATTTCTTAGAAATGGTTGCCAAAAAAAGTATTATCCTCTGAAAGAGTGGGTGGTGAGGGAAAAAAAACTATAAATAAATGCTAAAAATATTCCTTGATAATATCTCATATCCTCAGGCCCCTAAGCTGAACAGTTTCTACAGCAGGCCTGATGATTGACTCACATTCTTCCAGGACCTTTAGCCTCAGGAGATAAAGCAACACAGGTGTGTCCTACATTGTGTTTTTTTTTCCCATATTTTTTTTGGTGAATAGTAGATTATTTTGAATTCATTCATTATTCAAGTAGGGACGTGTCGATGAAGCAATGTTTTTTACTCGCTGTACGAGATCTGCTCTTTAGTCTTTAATAAGAATTCCCAGTGTGAGCAGTGATGCCAAGGAAAATCGTGAAAATGCATGTTTTGGGGTAAGATTTGAAGTTTGATTATGTTTGATGCTTTTAAATTAAAATTCTCAACAGGGTTGTGATTTGAAAGGATGCTATGATACTGTGCTGATGGACTATGCACTTATATAACAGCTCCTGAATTTGGAACGGTATTGGAATTGCTATGGATATGCATTTAGTTTCCTTTTGGGGCCTGTGTGGAGCTCAGTATGGGCCCCATTTCTGGTATGAAATGAGGGGGACACCACAATTTCACCAAACCAGTCTGGGCTGCCGATACTAAGTAGAATGGAACCGAATGGGAACCCACAACATGCCCCCAAACCACTTTGGGCTGTGTGTGTGTTGTGTCATACTGGGGCTCCATCTGGGCTTCATTGCGTAAGGGAGAAAGAGGGCAAGAAAACGAGGTTAGGTACATTTTCTCTTGAACAGAAACAAGTAAACTTTGTTCGTAGAATTTTAAATGTCTTCATTTTGCTCCTACACCATTTGTGAAAATTTTCCGAATAGATACCAGTACCCAACCAGCATTTCTGAGTTGCCATGGAGAATACATTGATGGAGTTTATGGTGATGAAAGCCCAGGGTATTGTTTCCAGTGGAAACATTTTGTACAGGACAGAGCAGAGCTCCTGTGTCTCATTATGATGATCTTCACCATCCTCATGTATTTTCGGGATCATTGTAATATATTTGTGTATCCACATCTAAACAGACCACTTTGGGCTGCATGTGGGTTGTTTTATAGGGTCGTTCTAATCAACATTTGCCTCAAATTTCACACCAGTGGACAAATTTGCTGGGGGACTGTTTGTTAACTAGAAAGTATTTTTATAAAAAAAAATCAGATGGTATAAAAAGACTAAAATATCACATTGTTTGTGATTAAACAAAAACAACACTTTCTAAGCACAGACTACTGTGCCTGATGACGAAAGCAGAACTTGGTAATTATCTTTCTCATTAGAAGATATTCAATGTATCATCTGGACCTGGAGAACAGGTTTTTGCTTCATCCAAGGAATCACAACAATCTCTAACAAGAGCTGGATCCTCAGATATCATTCAGCAGAACCCTTAATTTTTTTTTTATTATAATAATAATAACCACTGAATATCTGTAGAGTGTTTGATATATAATGCAGCCAGTGCTAGTGGACTCTGAATTGTAAGCCCTACAGTTTGAGTACACATCCAGCTAAAATAATGGTCCCATTGGACATAATTATGATGTTGCCTGGTGGTGGCGGTTCCTATAGAAACCCCTGCCGGGGGCATTAGATCTCAGAAGGCAGGCCTGTTTTTTTTTGTTTTTTTAACTCTAGCCTGTAAGATGCCCGTCCCCAAAGTGCCCTCTGCAGCATGATACAGATGCGAGAGTGCGCCAGAAAGTGTGCAAATCCAAATCGTTCGGCACTCCTGGAGCTCATCGAAATTAGGTATGCTTCTGAGTCCCTCCCCTCGAGGGTCCTTTAGCATTCCTGTTCACATCAACCTCCGGAGACGACGCACAAGGTGAGGGCCTGGTTCTGGCAGGAAAGTGACGATCTATGATTTTAATCTGGATTCGATTCAGGGTGGGAAATTAATTAGGTCCTAGCAAGAGTTATACATTTGGGGCTAGTATTATATGGATCATTAATACAATACATTCCGAAGCAATCGGTGTACCTTCGGCTGAAGGTGAAAAATATATTGCAAATAAAATACTGAAGGAAGAGTAGCTAGAAATTCTTTTTTTCTAGTCTTGAACTACTGACTATAGAATCTAAGGTACACTCATAAGTGAAGGTTTTGCAATTCGCATTTGATGAATGAAGTTGCAGGTAAAAAGCTCCAGCTGCTAAACCTTTGGGTTAAATCAGGGTTACTCATGGCTAAGCCAAGATGGTCTGTATTCCAGAGAAATCATTCATTACCCTGGCAGTGTGCCTAAGGCTCACAGAAGAAAACACCGTGGTGGCAGTGATGATGGTGGTGGTGAGAAGGCCAAAGCCCAGGTTCCTGTTTCCAGTGTTGGAGAGGAGAGGGCAGTGCTTCTTGGTTTCATCATGATGGCCTTCTCCATTCTCATGTACTTTGTAGTGGGGATCAATGTAGTAAAGCCGTGTATCCACAGGTAAGTTTTAAAGAAAATTGTTTTAAAAACAGTGTTTTAACATGTTGGGTTTATGGTAAGTGCTCTTGCCACGCAGTGACTGGGGCGACATCACTAATTGCTCGCTGATCCGGGCCGAGTTTCTAAATGAGTCTGAAGATCGAGGCCTTAGTTATCCGTGTCTGCAGGTCCTGGTGAACGTCACAACTGCAGCATCTGACAAAACATTGCACCTTCGCTACGATGAAGCAGCCGTCAACCTGAGCCCAGAGGTACCACTCTCAATAGTGCTGGGGGGAACTTTAGAATGCAGCCAGAAGCAATTTGCAATATGGCCATAAACATAGCAGCAACTGTTTACTAGGAAAAAATTGTTGTTGACTGCACCTTCTTTTCCCCTTAGTGTTTCTACACCCCAAGAAAACACCAAAACAAATCTGACATGGTGAGAGAGGCCCAAAATATCAAAGACTCCCTGTGTGATCAGCAAGGCCGGGATATAGGCTGCCACCTGAGCAGCAGGCGTTACCCAGAGGATGCCATTCTGACCAAACGGCACAACCTTGACACGGCGCTGCGATGCCTTTTGTGGCCGAGCCTCATGATGTTCGGAGGGGTGTTGCTGATCGTTTTGGTCATGCTCACGCAGTTCCTTTGTCATTTGTGTAACGAAATGATCCAAGCAGAAGAGGAAGAAATGGATGGGCAAAGCACAGTGGGGTACAACAAACTCTACCAATTTCTACCTTGCAGACCTTGGAGTCCCAGCTTAGAGTAGAAACATTAAGGCAGTCAACCGACATCAGTGTCGACAATAAAATTATACTCTGGTGGTTAAAAGCTTGGACCTAGCAATCAAATCCAAGGGCTGCTCTAAAATTCTTTACTACATCATCTTGATTTAGTGAAAGAACCTTGTGTAATGATTATGGTTCTGACTTGCAGGAGGTTCGGCAGCAGGTTACCGTTGTCGACTCACAGCTTCAGGGTCTCTGGTTTGACTTTGAGCTCAGGCTACTGTGAGGAGTTCTGCATTTCCTTCCAGCATCCATATCAGTGAGCTTCAGGTTATTTGGTTACCAGTAATCTTTAAATACATGCACATAGGTAGATTGATTTAACTTAAATTGCCCCTAGATTTGAACGCCTTACTCAGGGTATATTCCTGCTTCAGACCAGGGGTTGCTGAAACATCCAGTGATGGGGTTAAAGTTGTATAGAGGAGGAAGATCCATCTAGCAAATGATGCATAGCCACAATAGATAGAGTTTGGTCCTGTTTTGGTGTTCATGTGCCATGGAAAGATCAGACCTCCTTCATCTCTCAAGCTCTACTTTGTTTGGTGTTTTAATATACAGAATATTTATTGTCTGGGGATAAAATGTGATCATAACATGATGGAAAGATCAGATGTACAGATATGTGTGTAACTGTTTGGTTTTTTGTTCTTTATGTAACATTTTTGTGAACTCAGTGGGCAATTCCAAAAGACTTCCAACATTTTAGCAATTTGCAGCCTATTAGTTTACAAGGGCAAGTGCATATGGTCACCTCTGCAACTTTTGGAGAGCACTGGTGACCATTTTTGTTGTTGTACTTGTGACCCAAAAGCTACCAAACACCAATAGCCTCAGCTCTGATAGTAGGACAATTCTGTAAGAATAATTCATACTATAAAGGGCTATCTATGCACTATTAAGATATATGTTCCATCTTTTGTCTTAGCTTCATCCATTTTCCATTCTTTTTTTCAGCATACTTTATTTTTATGTCTCGAGATTTGTAGTTCATAATGAAAAAAAATGTCCATAATTTGGTAATTTGGGAAAACTCTTGAAGGTTCTTGGTAGAACCCTTGCTGGTGCCTTTCTACCATTAATTGCAGCTCTGTTATGTGTATTCAGGCTAAGGTTGGCAGAATCTTCTTGAAAAGAAGAATGAAAGGTTTTGAGATCACTGCCATTAAAAAACATGAGCCTTTAATTCTGAAACATTTTTAAAAAATCAGGGAGAGAAAACACAGACTGAAAGCAGAATTTGCTCTCGAATGTGATGATTTAACAAGGTATACAGAAAACTATAAAAGTGCACATGATCCAGCACCACTTCATGTTTTTTATTTTTTTTATGCTTCACTAGTTGTGGTGTGAAAAGTTTTTTTTCCTTTTTCCTGCTTCTGTATATATGTTTGAAGAAAAAATCTATCATATCAGTTGGAAACTATTGTGTCATGCTAGATTTCTGGATCAGTATCACTGTGGTCAAATAGAATTTAGTTATGTATATATATATATATATATATATATTAGTATATGTCATCTTTTAATATCGAAAATGTATATTCTTGAATTAATATATATATTTATTTATGTTAGCTCTGCTTTTTTTTCTTTTGTTTAAATAAATGGTACCTATTTAACTACAGTGCTATTCAAGTAACCCTGTTGATTTATTAAAAAAAAACTGGGTACTGGGCACTGGGTAATGCTGACCAACAGGATGATGGTGGTTGATCCCACTAGCCTGCAAGAAGGTCAGAGAAAAGAGAGGAAAATGGCGCTGCTCCCATATAATCGGCTCAAGAGGAATTTGGCCTGGTGATCAGAGGGATCGTGGTAGCACGGGATGTGGCGTTGGTCCCGCAACTTCTACGAAACGTTCGTTATCTCGACAGGAAGAGCAGCATGGTTCTCCTGACATTTAGGGATGTAGAGGCACTGTGGAGAGAGATTCATCAAAAACCGGTTGGATGGATTTTTGCGTTACATCATAAACCGGTGTTAAATATGATTTCGATCCTAAATGTAACATCAATAATTACAGATGGAAAGGTATTGTTGAAATCAACAGCTCTGCACCCTCTTACGGCAGCTCAGAGCCTTGCAACGTCAACTGGATAAACCACACAGGCATACGCAGACACAGTGATTTAAAATTTCATAAAATGTTGCAAATACAAAATATTATTTTGGAACTAAAAATAGACAACTATTTCCAACCCTAAACCCTAAACATAACCGGTAAAGCCCTATCCCTAACCCCTAATCTCAACTCCCAGCCCCTAACCATAGCTCCAACTAATGAAAAACTTCTAACTCTAACCTCTAAAACAAATGCCTAACCCACAACCATTACTCTAATCCTAATCATAACCCCTAACCCAACACCTACATTTACATTTACGGCATTTGGCAGACGCCCTTATCCAGAGCGACTTACAATTGAGCAGGGGAGGGTTTTAGGGCTTTGCTCAAGGGCCCAGCAGTGGCAGCTTGGTGGTGGTGGGATTTGAACCTGTGATCTTCTAATCCAAAGCCCAATGCCTTAACCACTGAGCTACCACCTACCCATACACCTACCATAACCCCCAACACTAACCCCAACCTGTAACTCCTAACCCTAATCTCTAATCCTAATCCCTAATCATAACCCCCTAACCCTGACCACTAACCATAACTTCTGGCCCAAACCTCTAACCCAAATGCACCCTATTTCCTAACTTTATTCCTTAACCCTAGCCGCTAAACCTAATCCTGACCCCTAACCATAATCTGTAACTCTAACCACTAACTCCTAACAGTAACCTCTAACCCCTGACCCTAACCTCCAAACCATAACCCCAAACCTTATCCCCCAACCCTGTTGTGAGTGTATGTGTAAGCACATATGCGATTAGCTGGAATGTGCTTTAGTAATCAACTTTTATGACTAGCAACGTAACCAAAAGTGGCTCAAGCCAATCTCCAGTTTCTGGAGAGAAATCTGAAAAGCTCTGAGGCAAATTTCTCCCAAAAAATAATCTTCTACAAAACACTCAGGAAAACTAGAAATTCCATTTGGTCCTTTTGAAGATTTCAGCGTCTGGAGAAATAAACTGTGAACATTGTGTCGTAGACGCAGCTCCGTGTTTCTAAAACTGTTCAACAAAATAGATATAAATATATTTCTCTGGCCATGAATGATTGCTTTATCCTGGTCTATCAGGGGCCTGCCTATCAGTCCCTCATTTCTCTAGCGTCATTAAACTCCCCTCTAAGTACAGCATTCGTTTTTTATGACAAAGCAGCTTTGTCTTTTGTAGTGCTAATCCTCTTCCCTATCAGACACTAACAGAGCACTTTCCCAAAACAAGCTCATTAATATTTATAACGCGAGCCTGCTCCGGTTAATTAACCGCACTTTTCAGGACGGCTAATCAATTTACAGACGAATGAAGCCTCCTCGCTCTTGTGTATACACAGCGTTAATGATTACACCGTATACTCGGAACGTTTAAGCAACGCTCCCGTTTCAAATCGAGGAGGAATGAGGGATACCTCGGAGAGCATCATTTTCCCATCGACCTGGAGGACGTTAGCGGGAAGAAAAAAAACTTGTCTTGAAGAGGAAAAGTTCAAACGAAGCTCTACAGTGCAAAAATCACAAAGAATTCCTTACACCGAATGATCGGACAGCGTGATGAATCGCCGAAGGTATGTTGGTAAGGTATGAAGAACGGCAGAGGTGATACCACTGCTCCGACAGCGTCCACCCGCACTGCCCGTCCACTGAGTGATGGATTAGCTCAGAGTACAATCGCCCACTTTTCATTGAACATCAGCAAAGTGTTCTCAATGTACCATATAGACTTTTATATAGGATTCATGGAAGGGGTCGCACGTGTCAGAGCATTGCAACAGTCCGACATGAATCCATCATGCTTACGTTTTTCACCACAGGAAAGTCTAATAATGGAGGAAGTGGTACGGATTTTTTCTATCATTTCATCACCAGCGCCATTCCGTTAACGTTATAAGCAGAGTCTGGTGAGGGAACGACTCGCTTGTAAATAAAAAATAGCATTATTTTCCACAAAATGTCACATCCAACATTTATTTATTTATTATTAAATTTCTTTACTGACTGACATTGCTCTAATTGATCTTCCTTATACACAAGTCCCTCATGGAATATTCACGTTCCAGGAATTCTCATTCGTTCCTTTCTTCCTTGATTTAACAGTAGTGATGGGAAGATCGGATCATTTTAGCGCCTTGGTTCTCGTTTAGTCAATTTCATTCCTTTGAACAGTAATAAAATAAAATGTAAATCTTTTTATTAAACAGATCCCCAACACATTTTTGTGTCTATGGGATTCATGTGACAAAAGAATGAACGACTCGGACCAGATGATTTATCAGATGAACTACTCAATTCTGTTTTCTGTGTAACGCACTGCATAGTGTGTATGGGAGTCACGTGATAAAGGAACGAACGAGTTGAGTTGAGTTGATTTTGTGATGCTTTGCTCATCCAGCAGAAAATGAACCTAACATTCTTTGGGACGACTCGCTCTTCTGAGTCAAATACAAACGACTCATTACTGTTAGACAGCCTCATCGGTTCAGGGGAAGGCCGCGAAAAAATGCACAGTGTGTAGCCTGTTCGCTTACATAAATCTCATCGATCCAAAGTGAGCAGCTAATAACATTCTTTGCTGCGTCAACCTCAACAATCGACTCCCACCCATCCACTTTTTTACCTCAGGATGATCCAGAGGTTGGGGCAGACCCTGGAAGTCGTAAAGGGCTTTTATAAGAGCTTGTATGCTGCGGCAGGAGTGCCGAGACGAGCTCCGGGCATTAACAACAGATTTAAGCATTTTATATCCAATCGTCTGACTGCACAGGGTTCCAGATTTCCTTCTCGAAGGCTGAAGCATGTCCTCTCTTGACAGTTTCATGCTCATGTCAAGTCGATGAAGATTATTATTGATGCATATTATTGAAGAATAACAACCACCAACTCACCATCAAACCCCGTCTCGCAAAGACTATAAAAGACTCGGATGTCTTTGCTGGCTCAGCGCTCTCTGTCGAGACGGCATGGTGTGGATATGGCGTGCTGTCCTCTGGCTGGGAAACTGATGAATTGATGTTTCAGCGCCTAAAAGTGCTTACAGCTGCATCATTTCTACAGTCCGAGCTTACGGAAAACATTCTCAGAGCGCTCAGTAAGCACTCGATGAGCTTCGGAGAAGGTTTACAGTCGAAAAAGAATGGAATGGAATCCTTTCAGCAATCAAACAATGCTAGAACAATGGTGGGATGAAGGTCCATTAATACTTTTTTTTTCATTTTATTTTAGCATGTATAAAGAAAAATCTGCAACTGGAAGAGTCTAAAAATTCCCTTTAAGTGAATATTAGTTTATTACATAGCGCAGTTCAAGTCCCCGCGAATGACGTGTTGCTGTAGAAATGAGAAGCGAAGCGAGGGCTTGGATTTGAATTCGAGTTAGCGCCTCATAACTCGAATTTGAAAGCACGGTAGAAAAAAACGTTAATGTTCTGCTGAACGTGTCCAGTTTGAGAATCAGAACGACTGTACCGCAGCAGGGTTTCACCTGATGACGCATTGTAAGTCGGAATCGCTGTAGCGAAGCGGTGCCACGTAATCACGGGTTGGCGTCCAAACAAGTCAGAAATGGAAAATGAAGTTGTTAAGCCTCCCGCAGTGAAAAGGAAATGAGGACTGGCATTTATCAAATGACTCTGAAAACTCTCAACACACACACACACACACACACACACACACACACACACACACACACACACTAGCTTCTCTTTCAGACCTGCTGGCTGCGTTATAGCACATGCAATCATATCAATAACATCCTTCACCACCATCACCATCGTGATCTTAACCAACAAATTATAATCAAGCCTTTAGTCGCGGTCAAAGCCGGCGTTCCTCTGGATGAAAAAGCAGACAGATTGTGGATTGAACGGTGCAAGGTTGCTTTTTTCTCCCAATAACTCTCTAATTTCTCTTTAAGATGAAAGCTCTGTAGCTGGCTGAGGTTGTGGAGATGCAACGTGAAACCTATTTGGCATTTTCTCCTGAAGGAAAAAAAATTCTGTATGTATATATCTATCTATATCTATATTCCAGGAAGATGTTTTACAAGATTTTGTGGAGAGTTCATGAAGCCACAAGAGTGTTAGTAAAGTCAGGTAGTGATGTAGGTAAGAAAGTGAGGAGGCCTAAGGTGCAGTCAGCATTCACATTCTTTCCAAAGATGTCCAAAATGTTTGCCATTTTATAAAAGGAGATCTTCCACTCCAACCCATGGAAAGCATATCTTCATGGAGCTGGGTTTGTGCACAGGGGCACTGATGTGCTACCACATCCAAACACATCCGAAACAATCATATGCCTCCAACTTTTTGCTAAAGAGCCATATATGGGTGGAAAAGTCAGGTGTCCACATACTTTTTTCCTTTTCATGTATTTTATGTTTTAAGCCACAAGACTCTGAATGCAGTTTTCGGTGTTTCCACCGGTTCTGTCGGGGTGTAAGATTTTATTCAACTCGAACATCTTAAATGGAAGATATCCGAGTTTCTGCACTTTTCTTCCCTCTACATAATCACGGTCATTTCCACCTGTGTGTGTGTTAAAGCCCCTGGGAGACATGTCTTCTTCTCAACCGTTCTGCAAAAGAAAATCTTCCATTTCTCTTGCCCCCATATGAGCTTGATCCCTTGACAAGAATCCATTTGGGTGAACCTTGTAACGTTAACACACACACACACACACACACACACACACACACACACACACACCACAGAATTTCTTACAAAAAAGAATTCCAGGTATTCGGATTCCCACATATTTGTATTTTGACACGTTTTTTGCTACCTAGCTAAAAAGAAATCGTAAGCTAGCCTCAGGTTATTAGCTGACAAACTAGCTGGAAAACCCGATATAAACTGAAGAGATTGTTTAGAAGCGTTGATTTCTTAACCTACATGATTCTTGCTAACGCTAGCTGGCGATTTTCTTAGCTTATCATTGAATATCATTACGAAATGTTAAGCTATTCCTTGCTAAAGATAGCCAGCGAGCAAGCATAACATGACCTGAGGGGAGTTTATTTTTTACAAAGGTTATTGATGTAGTTTGTATAATAAACTTTCTTGCTAGCTTAAAAAAAAAAGCTAATCTGAGCTCAAATAAACAGCCAAATCAAAGTAACAAATGATTATAATCTTTTTTGATAGCTAGGCTAATACACCCTCACCTGACAGGATATTGTGCTTAGTTTTTTATTCATTATTTCTACAGCTAAGATAACTACCTAAATTGACAGGATATCTCATATCATATCTTATATGGTAGAACGGTGATCGATTAGAGGATAATTAATTCAATAATCATCGAGATCGTGTTTTATTAGTGTTTAATTGTATTACACATAAAAAACCTCGACAGGGAAAAGTGAAGAAGCAGAAGCAATTTCGCATCGCACCCCCAGAGGGCGCTGTTATACACATATGTTGAACACCTATGTTACCTATATAACTGTATTATTAACATATTAGTAACATTCGAGTGTTTTATAACATTATTATATTATAGGGTTTTTTTAGAGACATGCATTTGCATTCTTTACTTTTATTTTGGCCAAAGAAATCTATAAAAGTCCAGATGTTACACTTTATTTTAATTGAAAAATCCTAAAGTACAGCTTTACACACTCTCAGCATCTGGACAGTTCGTTTTCCCGAACATTCGGCTGAAATACTTTTCCGTGCACCTTGTAAAACTCACCGACTACACTACTTGGAGATTTCTTTCCGGTGATCCAGTTCAAGTCAGACAAATTCAATAGGATTTGGGTGCCTGTGTTTCCACACCGGAATGAGCCAATTGGGAAAATACAACAGCATTATGGAGGCAATAAAGGGTTTCTTTCGTATGTTTGTGCACGTTCACATTAACGCACAAAGCGCGTGCAAACCCCCACATTTTTCTGCCCTCGTAGTTCAAATAAAGAAACTGTTTCTGCAAATCATCTTCATCTTTTACCCTGAGAGCATCATTTTCTCCTGCACCTCCAGCGACATTACGCCTGGTGCTCACATAACACTATACCTCCCTTATTTTTTTTTTACAAAGAAATCCAGAAGAACGAAAAAGGTCTAATTGACAGAATCCAATCGCAGGTTTGTCATGTTATTGGATCTCACAAGCTTTCGGTCATTAGATCAGAACAGTAACCTCGGAGATGTCGGTTCCTCCACGGCGCTGCTGAATACTGGATTCTGATTGGCCGCCGGGGGATTAAATGTCAATATCTACGAGGCAAAACACAGGTTTATACGAATGATGTCATGGTTGTTTTCCCATAACGACAAAGTGTTTCATTCCTCTCTTATTGGAGACTTTGGGTTTTTACTGCAACCCTGAACTCTGAATTGTGTAAATGAATGAATGAATGGATGAATGGATGAATTGGTGGATGGAAGGGTGAATAGATGGATGCGCCTTTTATAATGTGTAATTCTACTTGTATGCGAAAATAATAATGATAATAATAAAATATATTCTTGTTATAAATCCTAAATGAAATACGCTATAAATGAAGCGCGTGCATGTATTAAAAAAATAAAAAAATAAAAAGTGCGCGCGCCTCTTCAAGGCCTCTCGGCTTTTTTTTTTTTTTTTCCTGTGCGTTTGGTTGCCCGGAAGATCTTCATGGTGCGTGATGACGTCACGACCGTGCGTGCCTCCGTCTGCTTCCGCCGTCCAGCTTCTCGATCGCGTTTTTTTTTTTTTTTTCCCTGGGAGTAAACCGGGGCTGCGCGCTTCGCTGCTGCACCAACAAACCGACAAGAACAGCGGAGATATAAAACAGAAAGAAAAGGAAGGAAGGAAAAGAAACAACGCGTGGATTTAAATAAAAGAGAAAGAAGAAAAAAAAAAAACACAACAACACGAAAACTTACGACCCCAACGTAAGCACTTTCAAGTCGCGCGAGGCCTAACGGATTAGCCACACGGCTATCAACCGTGCGCCGGGGCCAAGTGTGGCGGGGTGTAGGGGGGGTAAAAAAAACACAACAACACGAAAACTTACGACCCCAACGTAAGCACTTTCAAGTCGCGCGAGGCCTAACGGATTAGCCACACGGCTATCAACCGTGCGCCGGGGCCAAGTGTGGCGGGGTGTAGGGGGGGTGGGTGGTTGGGGCGCGATATAGATAAACTTCGTGAGCTTTTTTTAAACCTCTGTACGTGCCTGGGTCTTTCGCGGACGTCCAGGGACGCGTCCGGACTATGCTGCGGGTCACATTGAGCTCTGTGTAGCATGTGCACCGGACTGAGAGCCGCTGTGCCCCCCCTCTGCCTCCTTTTCCTTCTTTCCGGGGGCCGCGTCCTAAACGGGTCGCTTCTAAAATGCCGAGTGCACTACGTCACGCTCATGCGCCGTTTTACTTCTCTAGTTTTTGCGTCCGGACTATGCTGCGGGTCACATTGAGCTCCGTGTAGCATGTGCACCGGACTGAGAGCCGCTGTGCCCCCCCTCTGCCTCCTTTTCCTTCTTTCCGGGGGCCGCGTCCTAAACGGGTCGCTTCTAAAATGCCGAGTGCACTACGTCACGCTCATGCGCCGTTTTACTTCTCTAGTTTTTGTTCCCTTCTTTAACGTAGTGAGCATAGGTTTGGGATCTGGCCCGAGTGTACCAAGTGTGCGTTCGTCGGGGGGGAGGGTGGTGGTGGTGGTGTCCGACTATTATTATATTTACCACGTCAGAACTTTAACCTTTTTAAAATGATTATTAATAAATATAAAAGTTTATTTACTTCTTGTGTAGTGGATTACAGTATAGTATTGAGGTCTATAGGGTTAGCTAGTGAACTAGCCGAGCCGGCTGTGCGGCTAACTAGCTGTCCGTTTCTTGTTTTATGTTTGGTTAGGAAATAAATAATATATTAATATTTATAACAATTATTAAATTAATAATAAATATGAAACAATTCAACTTAAGGAAAAACGTTGACTAGCTGCGGTTTGCTTGCTAGGTTGCTAGTTTGGGTTTCCAAATGTTCTTGAAAATTCCATTAATTAAAGTTTATAAATTTCTACACGTAATAAAGTAAAAAAAAAAAAAAAAACATATTTTACAGTATATTATTGCGTTGAAAGTGTGGCTGTGTTTCAATTAGCACTATATCCTAGTTCACAGAGCGATTTGGAACGCGACCCTCTGCATCTTGTTTGTTTTCTCGTCCCATTTAGTTGTTTAGATGTGGACCACGTGATCAAAGCCGGAAGTGTTGCCTCCAAGCGCAGAACCCTCTGTTATAGGTTTTATGTTTGAATCGGTTTATAGCTGATGGAGGGATGAGAAAGAAGTAAAGAGGGTTTCATCCTCTGGATGTGTTCAGATTGTCAGTCGTTCCCTGAATCCGAATCCAAAGACGGAGACGCTGTTTGATAACAGTCTCTCTGGTTTCCTCATAATCTCTCTTTCTCTTTCACAGTATTCCATTTTCTTTCTCTCTCTCGCACTCACGCTCACTTTCTATTTATCAGGATCTCTCAGTATTTCACTTTCCCTGTTCCTCTCCTTCACTCCTTCTCTAACTTGATATCTCTCTCGCTCTCTAAAGTCAGCTGTTGATTTGGACTTTCCTGTTTATTTCTTCCACCTTTATTCTTTATGTCCATTTCTATCCCTCCGCCCCCTGTTTATTTACGAATATATTTTCCCTCAACCCATTTCCCAGTTTCTTTCTTTTCTATCCTACCATTTATCCATATCTTCTTCTTCTTTTCTAAACCCCTGCCTCCTAAATCTCTTCTTCAGCGCGTTCTTCATAAACACGGTCATAAGAGCGAACGAGAAACGGAGAAAAAAAGAATACCAGTTTGTCTAAAAGTGACGTCTTTCTCACTTTTCCCTATTTCTGTCTCGCCAGATCAGGAAGAATCCCCCCGCGCTTCCTCGATGGATCCCAAGCGTGTGAGCGTCTGATCCGCGCTTGATCTCATGGTGAGGTGAAACCTTCACCAAACGACCTTTTTACTGTTTTAGTTTATTTCATTAAATCAACACACACACACACAATACGGATTGCAGATCCGATTTCTGTCTCACCCCCTCCCTCCTCTCTCATATCTCCCCCCAGGCTCCTCTCTCGCCCTGACGTCTTGGTTTAGCCAGGATCCAAAATGAGCATAAGCAGCGATGAGGTCAACTTCCTGGTCTACAGATACCTACAGGAGTCGGGTAAATCGAGAGAGGGTTTTAATTTGTTTATTTATTTACAATAAAGCGAGGCAAATAGGGAAGACGAGGCCAGGAGCTGTGCAGCTGATCAGGTGCGACATAATCTTTTCGGAAAACATTCTTCTGCATGACCGAGTGTAAATGAGCGCCCCCTGTCTCGGTTGATTTACATTACTGTGTATTGTATCGAGGACGCCGGTCCGGTGCCGGGTTACTAATGCCGAGCTAATGCTAGGTCACGTATAGCTCGCTAATCCGGCGTTCATACCGGGAACTAGTCCAGGCCAATGAGCAGCCGGGAAAGAGAAACTACGCACACATTTGTAACGGGAGCCTGTGAACGTGGTGTTTCTCCGTGTCTTGCTGCAGGATTTGCTCACTCAGCGTTCACATTCGGCATAGAGAGCCACATCAGCCAGTCGAACATCAACGGTGCGCTCGTCCCCCCTGCAGCTCTGATCTCCATCATCCAGAAGGGCCTCCAGTATGTTGAGGCTGAGGTCAGCATCAACGAGGTGAGTCCCATAGTTATGATAATAATAATAATAATAATAAGCGATGTCTAAGCGTTCCTGACTCCGTTCCTCAGGATGGCACTCTATTCGACGGCCGTCCGATCGAGTCCCTGTCGCTGATCGACGCCGTGATGCCCGACGTGGTGCAGACGCGTCAGCAGGTGTACCGCGACAAGCTGGCGCAGCAGCAGCAGCAGGCCGCGCCGGGGACGGCGGGAGGCGGCGGCGGCGCCACAAAGAACGGCGAGAACACGGCGAACGGAGAGGAGAACGGAGCGCACGTCTTATCTAGTAAGAAATCTTTCTTCCCGTTTGTTCATTTTCCTCTTATCCATTTTCCGTTCTACTCGTCCACTCATGATGTTTCTTGCTTCCTGACAGACCACCACTCGGACATGATGGAGGTGGACCGAGCGGTGGAGATCCCCTCCCATAAAGCCATGGTGCTGCGTGGACACGAGTCCGAGGTGTTCATCTGCGCCTGGAATCCGGTCAGCGACCTCCTCGCTTCAGGGTCAGTCACGTTTCATTCATTCAGGACTTCATTAACGCTGTACGTGCGCTTATGTATGCGCGTGTTTGTGTTTAGCTCCGGGGATTCGACGGCGAGGATCTGGAACCTGAGCGAGAGCTGTTCTGGAGGCTCCACCCAGCTGGTGCTGCGCCACTGCATTCGAGAAGGAGGACAGGACGTCCCGAGCAACAAAGACGTCACCTCGCTGGACTGGAATGTGAGCAACGTTTTTGTGTTTCTGAGGGGGAAGAAACGTCACACCATTTTTCCTCATAATCACACACTTTATATGATTTTATCCTTCGACCCCTCTCTCTCTCTCTCTCTCTCTCTCTCTCTCTCTCTCTCTCTCTCAGAGCGAAGGTACGCTGCTAGCTACCGGCTCCTATGACGGTTTTGCCAGAATATGGACTAAAGATGGTACGTCTCCTTTATATCACCTCTGGTTTCGAATGTTCTGCCTGATCAGTGTTTCCATCACTTTAATCCTTTACATTGACTGATGTTGAGTCTTTATTCGATAATGAATATTTGACCTGTTTGTTTTATTGATGTTGAGATGATTTTTATTTTATTTATGCGTCTCAGGAAACCTCGCCAGCACTTTAGGCCAACACAAGGGACCCATTTTCGCTCTCAAGTGGAACAAGAAAGGCAACTTTATTCTGAGCGCCGGCGTGGACAAGGTGATTATTATTATTTTTTACTCCGTGCTTCTGATTCTGATGCTCCTGTATACAAACATGTGCGAATTATAAATATATATGTATATGTATATTCCCCCCACCCCGCCCCCTTTTTTTAATTTTTTTTTTTTTTTTTTTTTACCACGTTTGAGATGATTTTTATTTTATTTATGCGTCTCAGGAAACCTCGCCAGCACTTTAGGCCAACACAAGGGACCAATTTTCGCTCTCAAGTGGAACAAGAAAGGCAACTTTATCCTGAGCGCCGGCGTGGACAAGGTGATTATTTTTTACTCCGTGCTTCTGATTCTGATGCTCCTGTTTACAAACATGTGCGAATTTAAATATATATGTATATGTATATTCCCCCCCGCCCCCTTTTTTTTATTATTATTTTTTTTTTTAAGACCACGATTATTTGGGACGCACACACAGGGGAGGCCAAGCAGCAGTTTCCTTTCCATTCAGGTGAATCACTTCAGTGTATTTTTCTTTTTTCGGCGGTATAGAAAACTTTGACCCCGAATCAAACGTGTAAAAGCGTTTAGAATCGCTCGATCGAATATTTTTTTTTTGGTCTTCATACGTGTAGCTCCGGCTCTTGACGTGGACTGGCAGAGCAATAACACGTTCGCCTCATGCAGCACAGACATGTGCATCCACGTGTGTAAACTGGGCCAGGACCGACCGGTCAAAACATTCCAGGGTCACACGGTAACGTCTTATTTAAAAAAAATTGTAAAGGCTGTTGTTTTGTTTCAATTTCCCAACACACATCAGCTACACTGATTTAATTTTGTATTTATTTTTTTTTTGTAGAACGAAGTGAACGCAATTAAATGGGATCCAACCGGCAGCCTCCTGGCCTCCTGCTCCGACGACATGACGCTAAAGGTAAAGTTCGAAGCGCTGCGAACGCCGTGCGGGGTTTCGTGTGGAGTTTTTCTGACCGCCCCGTATGTTTGTTTGCTTCCAGCTGTGGAGCATGAAGCAGGACACGTGCGTTCACGACCTGCAAGCCCACAGCAAAGAGATCTACACCATCAAATGGAGTCCCACGGGCCCCGGAACCAACAACCCCAACGCCAATCTGATGCTGGCTAGGTACCGAAGCGCGTTATCGTTATTATCGTAGCGTAAACGCGAACCGAACACTCAAACCCGTTCTCTCCCGCAGCGCGTCGTTCGACTCCACGGTGCGGCTGTGGGACGCCGAGCGCGGCATCTGCGTCCACACGCTGACGCGACACCAGGAGCCCGTGTACAGCGTCGCGTTCAGCCCCGACGGCCGCCACCTCGCCAGCGGCTCCTTCGACAAATGCGTACACATCTGGAACACACAGGTAACGACGCGACCACACGCACACAACCTTCCACACGCGATCGGAATCCTGACCACGCATTTCCCCGTTTGGCCACAGAGCGGCGCCCTGGTGAACAGCTACAGAGGGACGGGCGGGATTTTCGAGGTGTGCTGGAACTCCACCGGAGACAAAGTAGGAGCGAGCGCTTCGGACGGATCGGTAAGTTTCCAGAGATTTTACACGAGTGTAAGCAGCTGTGTGAAAGGAGGCACAGGAACGTTCCCCATTTTTTTACAGTATTTGGATAAAAAGTATTGGGACACCTGATCTTTCCTGCTTTGTGTGGATCTTCTCAAAACTGTTTGAATTGAAGTCACAGCCGCTGATCTTCTCTTTCAGGTTTGTGTGTTAGACTTGCGGAAATGACACCGGAAGGGGGGTGAAGCCTCGCACCAACAACAAACGTGCACCTCGCCAAATTCACGGCTGAACCCATCCACGCCGGAAATCGCCCACGCGCCTCAAATCTTTTTCTTTCTTTGTTTGTTTGTTGTTGTTTTTGTCGAAGTGTTCAATTTCCTCTCTTTCTGCCATTCTGAAAACAAAAGACAGATTAGCGTCGCCGAGCGAAAGCGTCCGAACTCAACACCGAACCTCTTTGTAATTATGCGAAGTGAAATAGGCTCCGCCCACGAGACTTGTTTCGTTTTGATCATACGAGCTATGCAATGTTACGGCTGTTCGAGCCAATTTACCGGCCCAGAAATTAAAAAAAGTGTCGAATCTGAATTCGGAACAGTTTCGAGTCGAGATCATGACTCAATTTTCGTATTCAGTCTCTGATCTTTTTTTTTTTTTTTCTTTCCCTCCTGTGCATTGATGTCTAGCCGGCCCCTCCTCCCAAAAAAAGGTTCTCACGCGGAGGTTCTTGTGTGCAGCATCCTCTCACTTGTTTCTATACCATTAGACGCTCATAGACACCCCCCCCCCCCCCCCCCCCCCCCCCCCCCCGCACTTTAGAAACAACACAAAAGTAATCCCTGGAGCACTTAATCCTAAAAACCTTCGACGCAAAATAAATCGCTCGTGTATCGACTTGAACCAGATTCTCTAGGATGCTTCTTTCCAGCTCTTGTTGCATCCCAAGTATTTTTATTCTATTTTTTTTTTTTTTTTCTCGTATCACCTAATACTTTTTTCCTCAAATCAATCATTCGCTGTTTTTTTTGTTTTTTTGTCTGGAAAGTTTTTTTTGTAAAGAGATGAGTATTTTGATGCTTGCTTTAACTAATCGATACTACACAGATTGTACCATAAAGACGCCTATTTATTATATTGTCTATGACAGTGGAATGGTATTTTATAACGTTTTCGGTTTTAAAGACACGCTTTTTTTTACAGGCGCTCGCCTCACCCGTGTCTTTTTGTACTTTTTTTTTTTTTTCGAAGCTTTTTTTTTGTAATTCTTGCTTCATTTGTAGTCATGCGCGATTTCAAATATCATTTAAAAACACAAACGAGGGCATATCCTACACATCGTGGACCATGTAAATAAATTCATCCTTCCCCATCAATTTTTTTGTTTTTTTGTTTTCATGCTCACTTGATTTGAATTTTTGTGATTTATTTGTTTTTTTGGAGTCAGAAAGAAAAAAAAAATGCCAGAATAAAATATATTTTGATAATAGTGTCATTTGTGGGTTCTTTCCTTCAGGAGTAAAGGGGAGGAGCCAAAGGAAAATGTTTTGAAAAAAAATTTGGTGTATTTAAGCCCCGCCCGCTTTTGTTTTACAAGATTCCGATTGGCTGATGTGTTTAGCAGAACGGGGTCGTAAAATGCGGGTGTAGAAATTGGGGTGGAAAGTGGTGCTTGGACCCCTGATGATCGCCTTTTGGTGACGGGTTTCTTGGCTTTCTTCTCACGCTGACTGAAATCTCCACAAAATCTAGTGGAATGTCTTCCCAGAAGAGTGGATCATATAATGTTTTATCCATTTAGCGTAGCGTATTTTTCTGCTCCTGACCCACCCACGGATCGGCGGTCTTTCCACACAACGTTGACTGCTAAATCCCCGGAATTGTCAAATCAAAATTGCAAAACGTTGCTCGGTCGAGTCACTACATGCTCGTGGGTTGTTGGTGTTTTTTCCCGCGACTGCATAAAGATGTATAATGACTGGTTTGAATATGGAAGTAAACGTCTGAATAAAAGGAACCGAAAACAGGTTGTAGGGGGGGGGGATCGTTGTGGGAAATGAGGAAATGACCCATGACCTGAGGAAGTCCAATCTCAGGTAACTTAAAAGTTATCACCCTGCACAGTTAAGACACAAAAAAGTCATAAGTGTTGGGAAATTCTCTTTAGTGTAATAATATTTGCTCAGCTGGTTGTGAAACTGTACCAGTAAGTTTTCCTCTTTTCATAAATACATATAACTTTAGTCACTGCATAGCACGAGTACACCGCAACCAAACGCTACATAGGTGTGAACACTGATGATCTCTTCATCGTGGAACCTGTTAGTGGCTGGATTTATTTATCAGGCAGCGGGTGAACATTTTGTCCTCAGACTTGATGTTAAAAGCAGGAAAAACAGGCGAGGATTTGAGCCAGTTTGATAAATTGTGACGTCTAGACGTCTGGGTCGGAACGTCTCCAAAACTGCAGCTCTTGTGAGATGTTCCTGGTCTGCAGTGGTCAGAATCAAAAGTGCTCCAAGGAAGGAACAGCGGTGGAACCACCATTTGCCTTATGCAGTGCAACACATCTTCCCATAGAGTTGATCAGGTTGTTGAATGCGGCCTGTGGAATGTTGGGCCGCTCCTCTTCAATGGCTGCGCGAAGTTGCTGGATATCGGCAGGAACCGGATCACGCCACCGTTGAGGGCGACTAACCAATGGAAGAGCTTTCCTGAGACGCTTTCTGACAAAGTCAGAGCAGAAATTCTTTGGTTATGCAAACCGATTGTTGCTGCAGCTGTCTGGTCTCAGAGGTAAAGATTCCTGGATGTGGAGGTCCTGGGCTGGTGTGGTTGCACGTGGTCTGCGCTTTGGAGACGGCCTATGGTAGAAAAATGAACGTTCATTTCAGCTCTGGTGGACGTTCCTGCAGTCGACATGCATTTTTCGATAAAACTGCACATTTGAGAGAGGCCTTTTTATCGTGGCCTGCCTGGAGCACACCTGTGCAAGAATCATGCCGCTAATCAGCATCTTGATCTGCCACACCTGTGAGGTGGAGGGATTTTTTTTCTCAGCAAAGGAGAAGCTCTCACTAACATGATCCAATTTGGGAATTTTTCAGCTCATGAACAATGGGGTCCTAATTTTGTTCAGTGTATCTACAGGGTACATGTGTAACTCATCCCTGGGATCCGGAATGACCGATTTGCGACAGTGTTTCCAGTGTGTGCATGCAAACAGGATGTTCACCTTGTTACACAAACGAAAAGTACAAAACTGAGAATGAGCAGTGAAATGAGTCTCTCTCTCCCACCCTCTTTCTCTCTCGCTCTCTCTCTCTCTCTCTTTTTCTCTCCGCCCCCAGAGAGGAAGTTTAAGGTTGCTATGTTAATATCCACTGAACCAAACTCTGCTGAAGTCAGTCACTGAGGTGTGGAGGAGGAAACCATGATGCTGTTCTTCTCGCACATCCTCAGTCACCCATGAAACCCCAAGCTTCTTTGATTCCATGTGGATTTATATTTTTATAAACTGGGATCCTGATAGAAGCAGACACCTGCAGCCAGTAAAGATCTCCAGTCCACTGGGACACAAGGACAAGAGGCGGTAAGTGAGTGCTGTTTCTGTAATGTGTGTGTGTGTGTGTGTGTGTGTGTGTGTGTAGGTAGGTAGCTACTGACTGGAGTTTCAAAGTGCATATGAGCCAAAATATACATTCAATCAATGGATTATTAATTCTTTTATTAAATACATACCAATGTACTCATGCAAACACACACAAAAAATGGATTGATTCATGAATATGCTTTAATTTCACTTGAGGTGTCAAATAAAATGACATTGAATCTCAAAGTTTGTTTAAAACATATGAAATATCCTGATAATAACGTGGCTGACCATATGTATACAAATATATAAAAGATGTTTATATCATTATTAAGTCTATAAACGGTTTAAAAATATTTTTTCTGCCCTCCCATAATTCGAAAGTAAATGGTCCACGTGTTGGTGTTTAAAAGTAGAGAATGGCTGAAAGAAGTGTTGAGTTCCTCAAAAAGGAAAAATAATTCTATTCAGTAAAAAAGATCAAATTCAGAGGAACATCGACGGTTTCAGAATGAGAAGTCAGAAACATGTGCCTGTATTGAAAGCTCTGGTGATCTGCTCTGCACAGAACCTATTTCCTCTTTAAAATAAAAAATCGTTACCAGATATTTTGAAATCTGTTATTCGATCCTCACACGCTCTCAATTTTTGATGCTGCATATTTTATTCATTTTTTTATAATTTTTGGGCCTAAATGAAGTTATTGAAATGTTGTTGTTGTTGTTGTTGTTGTTGTTTTTTAATAATATTACAATACTTTTTTCCTAAATGCTCTTTTAAAACGTGTAAAATTAATACTTCGTTCTTCACTTAATGTGTTGCTGCATACTTTTTTTTTGTTTTTCGACCCACGTAAAATTATTTACATTTTATTTTTAATAATAGTAAAATATCTGTTAATTCAAAATTATTATTGAGCAGAATTTTAAAACACGTTGAACGTGGACAGTTTTTTTTTTTTTTTTTTTTTTTTTTTTTTTTT